>OZ012741.1:584902970-585526720 GCA_963859935.3 Lathyrus sativus | reverse complement strand
TCCATTATGATGAAAAGAGACTACATTTGAGGACATGAAATGCTGTGTTGGCTTGGGTGTGACTGAGATGATGTCTCAGTTGCACCAGCAGAATACGTAAGTCCCAGCCTCTCATTGGAAAATTGTATTTCCTACTGTAGGAGTGATGAGGAGAGGGAGCACCAATCTGCATAACTCTTTGAATAATAATGTAGGGTTTCAAGCCCCGTTTTCATTCTGGTGGGGGAAAAAAAACTGGGGGATAGTTCAATAAAAGTGGGTGAAAACGGGGATTTAATGGTTTGCTAACCATAGCAGCTGACATATGCAATTTATCTGCTTTTTGCACATCCCTTAAATCAAGCCACTATCTTCACTTAACAAGATGTGACATGATACTTCACACAATACTGTGCTCCACTATCATGGTAGTGGTTTTGTGATTAGCTGCTATATGCCTTAACCGCTAGAGTTATCAACCAAGTGCAGTAGCCGTGTAAAGGCTTGTAGTGGCCAGCCGCGTAAAGGCTTGTCGTGGCCTTTAGCTGCTGCAGTTGCCTTCGTAGTTTTGCGGTTCATTATTGCGAACATTGTGACCGTTTCCTCAACAAATAATGCAGGAATTGTGGCATATTTGTGCCACACCGAAAGTGCAAACTGAAATTTCAAAAAAGCCCTACAAAATTAATGTTTGAGCTTTTCTTGGATTTTGAAAGAAAAACTAGAACTAGAACCCCCTCAGGTTTGAAACCGAGGCTTAAATCTCAGTTTCTCATTTCCTCTCTTGGTTCTTCAACCAACTTTCTCCGACTACCAGTTATCTCAGGCTGGCTGTCTTTGGCTAGCGTCTCCTTTCTCTCCCGTGCTTCTCTGCTGCAAAATCTTGTTGATTTTCTAATTAGATTTTTTAGATCGAGTTCGACTCATCATCACAAAATCAACTTGTAAGATACGGGGTACCATTTCTTGTGAGACTTGGGTTTTTTCTGATAAACCCCCTCACGCCCAACGGTGTTAGGCTTGCATGGATAATATTTTTGCATACCAGAATCACAACATCACACATGATATAGAAAAAACTAATTAAAATGTACTTATCCTGGAATAAAACAATGTACTATCAATGATGAAAAAAGGACAAATGCAGTAGATAAGCAGATCCCATATCTTCATAGCAATGCTCTTTCAGGGAAGGTATCTCTGCCCAAACCTTCTAAGATCGTAACTGAAATTTTCTCAATGATCCCTCTTCTCTCTCCAGTTAATGTGTTCGAAAACATGCACTCCTCATCCCCTGCCACATCAGCATTCCCTTTTTTTTTTCCATCTTTTTTTTTTCTTATCATAAATTTCCATACTGGGCTGGGATAAATGTTTCATATGAGCCCACAGATAGGGGGTTCTGGCACTATGGGTAAGCTCTGGTTCTATGTCATCCTTTTGCATTGGACCGACTCATTCTTACAAAACTAGCTTGTAAGGTTAGAGGTGTTCTTTATAAACTCTGATGTGCGGCTTCGGTTTTTCCGTATGATTTTATCATGAATGAATGTGATAAACTGTAATTTTATCATTTTCGAGAATGCATATGCATATAGTTCATAAACTCTAAAAAAATTCGGCCCACAAATAGGGGGTTCTGGCACTATGTCAGCCTTTTGCATTGGACGGACTCATCCTTACAAAACTAGCTTGTAAGATGAGAGGTGTTCTTTATAAACTTTGATGTGCGGCTTTGGTTTTTCCGTATGTTTTTATCATGAATGAATGTGATAAACTATAATTTTATCATTTTCGAGAATGCATATGCATATAGTTCATAAACTCAAAAATTTCGGAATAGCTTCCTTGGGTTTGGCAGGATTAGTAGTACTGGTTATTTAAATTTTAGAATGCTTGCATTTAATTATGCTTTTTGTAAACGAAGATGCTTATTATTCTATCTGAGTGTGTTTGTACATGATGGAACCCTTTAGAGTTTATTGTTTCTTTGTGAGTTGTTCTCTGAGGTTGTTCTACATTTGATTGTCTGTAGTTCTCGTTTCTCATTTGTTTTTAACTTTACAGGCTTATGTTGATTCGATTCTTGATTTAGCTTCACATTTTATTACCCGTCTGCGACGTTATGCAAGTTTCTGTCGCACATTGGCTAGTCATGCTGTGACTGCAGGCACTGGAAGCAACCGCAGCATGGTTGCCAGTCCTACCCAAAGTTCAGCAACTCCTGCAACAAGTCAGGGTCAGTGCTCTTACCCAATATTATTTTTTGGAGTTTAAATTGCCGATTCCTCCTTTTTCTTACGTGAATTTTCTATTGGACTCTAATATTATTAAAGCTATAAATGGATTCCCTTTCAAAAACCTACTGTGGGGTCCCTGAATCCAGCCTCCAGTTAAAGGCTGAAACTATAAGGACCCATTTAAAGATTTTAAAATATAAAGAACCTGTTTGAAATTTTTTGAAAACGTATTAGGATCTATAGATTCAGGGCCAATTTGTTTTAGCTTTAAAAAAATGGTTTTTTTTTTAATTTGTATTTTTGAAAATGGATTCTACAAAAATATTTTTCAAAATATTACAAGTTTTTCTAAATTTGTTTTTGATAATTCAAAAGACTAATTTTGACATACTATAACATAAATATACATTATTGAAAATAATAACATAGTCAAAATCATAGTTTTTTCAAAAAGTTGTATTTCAAAAGTGATTTTTATGAAAAACTATTTGAAATAACTTCAAAATTAATTGATTTTTTGAAATTTTGATATCCAAAAAAAGTTTTGATAAAATGATGAAATACATAAAATGACATTTTAAGAATAACTATTCAAACCAAATTTTCATTTGAAACTTTTATGAAAAATTTCTTTACACTAAAATATGTTACACAACATCATTTTTAAAAAAAGCCAAAAACAAACGGGTCCTAAACGAATTAGGATCTACATATTAATTTAACTTGTTTTCAGTAATATCCAGTTTTCTTTATCATGCTTCCTTATGAAGATTCTATGCAACCGATGTAACTGTTTTATGGAGTATGTATGTGTGTGTTAAGAAATGTGGTCGGGCCTAACTCAACCCTACAAAACCGGTTGGTAGAGTGAGAATTGCCCCCACTTATAAACACATGTTCATGCCATATATTGTCCGATGTGGGACTCTTAACACACCCCCTCATGCTCAGGACTGGACATCTGGATCGTGAAAATAAATGGTGGGTCCACCGGATCTTAAACCAGACTCTGATACCATGTTAAGCAATGTGGTCGGTCTAACTCAACCCTACAAAACCGGTTGGTAGAGTGAGGATTGCCCCCACTTATAAACACATGTTCATGCCATCTATTGTCCGACGTGGGACTCTTAACAGTGTGCACACGCGCGTGCGCGCACACACACTTGGGAGAAATCCTCTAGTTGGGCTTTCGCATATCCGTCTGGGATCTTGACATGTCCAGGGCGCTCTGATAAATAATCTTGGAGTAACCTATCCGTATTTCTGTTCTGATTTTAAAATTGTAGGTTGGCTCAATTTGGTTTCATAATGGGTCCTTTTTGTTTGTTTTCAAACATCATATCATAACGGATCTACGTTAGACGCATAAATTTAGTGCTTCTCCTGTGATGGTTGTAGAAAATAATCAGTTATCTTCTCTGAACTGCATTAATAATTTCACCATTGGTGTGTGATCTTTTTTGCCTTACAATTTAAATATCAAATTCAAATGTTAAAATTTTCCAGGAGGTCAAAATGGCGGCACCAGCTCTATGGGAAGCACACAGTTGCAGACCTGGGTACAAGGGGCTATTGCCAAGATTAGCAACACAACTGACGGAGGGTCGAACCCAACTCCTAATCCCATCAGCGGCCCTTCATCATTTATGCCTATTAGCATTAATACAGGAACATTTCCCGGAACACCTGCAGTTAGACTTATTGGAGACTGTCATTTCCTTCACAGACTATGCCAACTTTTGCTCTTCTGTTTTTTCTTTCGACGAACTCTACTTCCTCGCTATATGGGGTCTGCAAATAGAACTACCGATACAACTGGACAGAAATCTAATGCTCCTGCTTCTGGCAAAGTGGAGGAGATTGCAAAGCCAGTTTCAACCGTGGCCAAGACAGAAGATGGTCTGATGGGACGATCTGGTCAGCTTATGTCTGGGCCAAAAGGAAGTGAAGAAGCACCTTCTGGACGTTCAAGATTGGGTAGTGGAAATGCTGGCCAAGGATATACGTTTGAAGAGGTATAAGTTATAAAGTGATAAATTTTGTGACTTATCTGAATGATCCAAGTTTTTTATGATTTATGACTTACATAAACTTGTTTCTAGGGTTGTATTCTTACTTTTACTATCTGAGACTATAAAGTAGACTGTAATTTTACTTTTCTTACTGTGCTTTTAATGCAGGTCAAGGTGCTTTTTATGATGCTTATGGAACTATGTCGCCGAACAGCTGGGCTGCAACACCCATTACCAGTATCTCAGGTAGGGAGCAGCAACATTCAAGTTCGGCTGCATTATATTGATGGGAACTATACTGTACTGCCTGAGGTTGTGGAGGCATCCCTTGGTCCGCATATGCAGGTAACTTCATATAGTTCTACTTAATTTAAATGTATTATTTTTGTGAAACGAATTAAAGATTGGTAATACGAAACAATGGAGAATTAGAAGGGGATGTAAAACATCAAATTCAAGCGGGGTGATTGAAATAGAGTAGGGCTTGAGGAGTTTTATGTGACAGAAAGGTAACGCTCATGCTGAAGGGAAAATTTTATCAGACTACGATAAGACCTGCGATGTTGTACAAAACTGAACGTTGGACAATTTAGAGTTAACACGAGAATAAAGTAAGTGTAGTAGAGATGAGAGTGTTGCATTGGATGTGGCATTACTATGCATGATATGATTAGAACTGACAATATTAGAGTGTGTTTGAGTAGCACCTATAGTAGAAAAGGTGGTGTAAAATAGACTTGGGTGTGGTTTGATCATATAGAAAGAAGACCTGTAAGTTCTGTGGTAAGGAGAGTTGATTAGATGGAGAGGAGTCAAACAATTAGAGGTAGAGGAAGACCTAGAAAAACTATAAGAGAAATTATTAAGAAAGATTTTGAGATTAACGATCTGGATAGAAACATGGTTCTGGATAGAACATTATGGCGGAAGTTGATCCATGTAGCCGACCCTATTTAGTAGGATAATGCTTGGTTGTTGTTGAATTAAAGATTGGTATTTCATGATATTTCATCAGCCTTCTACTATTCCATTGTTGATTTGCATTGGTGATATATAACAAGGCTGGAAAATGGCTTAATTATATTTCTTTACACAAGGATTTCCGTTTTCAGCACAATTTTATTTCTGGTTCGGTGATACAACATAATTTGTTGCTTTTGATGGTTGGAAGTTAAGTTTTTATTCCTAGTTAATTGTTTTTGTTTGGTTCTCTTTGTTCTTTCTTTTGGGTGTACAATCCTTGCTGAAATACAATAAAATATGCAGAATATGCCCCGTCCCAGAGGTGCAGATGCTGCTGGTCTTCTACTACGCGAGCTAGAACTTCACCCTCCAGCAGAAGAGTGGCATCGACGGAATATGTTTGGTGGACCATGGTCTGATCCCGAGGATATGGATTGTGCAAATGATCAACCTAAAGTTGTTTGTTCTGATCCACTTGATTTCAGCTCAATAGAGCATTGTGATGCCTACTATGGAACTCATCACTTATGGCCAAGGAAGCGTAGGCTGTCTGAAAGAGATGCAGCTTTTGGGTTGAACACTTCTGTGGGCTTGGGTGCTTATCTTGGTATAATGGGATCTCGGAGAGATGTTGTTACCGCAACTTGGAAAACTGGCCTTGAAGGGGTTTGGTACAAGGTTAGAAAAATATATATTGTTTATTTATTATTGTTTTATGTCCATATGTGCATTTATAATTTCTTTAGTAATGTGAAACACCGAGTAAGTAGTTTTCTTCATTGGTTCATAACACTTTGATGGACATATTGGAGAAATATATATATATATATATATATTATTTTACTGGTGATAGTTGTTCTTGTGTTGGTGTTCTACAATGGTAGTAGTGCTTGTGAGTTGAAAAATAATTCTGATGAACCTTGTCACTTGACAGAAAAAAACCTGACATGCAGCAGCTTTAGATTGATCTAAACATAAAAGATGGAATCATTGACCGCGAGCATCCTGGTTTTACTCTGTTCAGCTTTGTCTAACATTTAAGCATGGGGGTTGAAAGAGTAGACATTTGACTCTATACCACTTCCTTTCAGAGATTATAGCTATAGGTTAATTAATCAGTCAATAGTCCGATGATGGCTTTTATATATCTAACTAATCCCTCAGTCTAAAGAAAAATATAGTTAAAATGTAGATAAACTGTAAGCTCGGTGCAGTTTGCTGAAATCCAAAATAACTTTCTGATGACTTGGTATAGTGAGTTCAAACATTTCTTGACCATTTGTTTAATATCATGTGAAAACTACTCGTGTACTTGACCTTTTTTTTTTCTTCCTGTTTTTAAATTATATATTGTGTCTGGTCCAAGAGTTCTGTATCCCTGACGTTATTATTGCAAATTTTTAAGTATTGATAGTGGCTGGTAAATTAAAGTGTCAGACTTGTTATTGTCAATTAGTCTGTCATAATCAATTTTGGAAGCAAAGTCATTCCCTTGTTTAAAATTTTAAATTAGTAAATGACTCTTGTTTATTTATTTTTTAATTAAAAAAGATGTGATATTTTTAATCAAATAATCTGCCTGTATATTCTTTTCTGTGACTTTGTTTACTTCCATTATGCAGTGCATAAGATGTCAGCGGCAGACTTCTGCTTTTGCTTCTCCCAGTTCTACTACATCTCCTGGTCAGAGTGACAGGGAATTCTGGTGGATCAGCAGATGGGCATATGGCTGCCCCATGTGTGGTGGAACATGGGTTCGAGTTGTATAGATAACTTCAGTATGGTATTTTTATATTAAGTTTCATGTTTCGGAAATTGGAGGCTTGCAAATATTTGTGGCTAACTATGAAAGAATACTCATGGAATGCTGACTGGATTTGTACATGAGAGTTTTAGGTTTGCCTGACAAGTTGGTTTTCTGTATATATTGCTATTGAAGGTGGCCATCCTATTTTGGATTTGAATGTAGAAGCAATGTGTACCTGCTTTTTCATGCATGTTGATGTAGGGGAGCTTTTACTGATATGATTATCAAGAGGTTGCTACAGGTGAATTAGAGTTTTAGGGCCTAAGTAAGTAGTCACTTAACAATCCCTGAGAATGAGAAGGTTCTACATGAGTTTTACGGAACTGCCTTGTATCTTATTGCATTATGTATAGACACTAGGTGTTATTTACCATCTCATTGATATACCTGGTTCTATAGAGTAGCTTGTTCAACAGAAACGTGTAATTATTAGCTTAGTTTTGCAGTAGTACATTAGTTGCACTTATATTAAATGCAGTGACCAATATGTTTTTTTTTGTCATCAGGTCTATTGCACAATCCAATTGGAATTGGTTCTTGTTGTTAGTTGAACACATAATACAGTTCTAGTCGGGCCTGGCATAAGCCAGATAGTTGCCTTCTCAGTTGTGCAAAACTGAGCATAAATTGCAGTGTTTGATGGTCATTTGTTGGTGCTATTAATTGATATAGGAGTCACATGATGTTCCTTTGGGGAAACAGTGTTCGTTTGGTCTATATAATAATACAATGATCCTATGAGATTAAAGTGAGCATCATACTCTTACCATAGCATAGCCTTACCCCATCATCAAGTTTGAAAATGTCAACAGCATTCCATGAAGATTACTGTCAAATGTTTAACTTAATGAAGTATAAGAACACAATCAACATTTTGCAATTCATATAAAGCTATTAATAATGAATTAATTCATTTGGTTGAGAGACTTTCTGTTCTTGCATTCGAATAAAATCCAGATTATTCATCCAAATTCAGTTAACATATGGCTATGATTCACTTCTTTAAAAAATCAATACATATAAACAAATTTGATATTAATCTTATTTTTTTAAGTAAAAAATATTTATCCTAAAAGATATCTGTTCCTTTTTTATTTTTAAAATCTTTGAACAAGAATCTTGGATTTTAAAAGATATGTAGAAATTTTTATTCAAATGCTCTTTGGATCAACATTCACAATTAAAAAATTTACAATAGAGGAGGATTTGGCACACTGAATGTTATTTTTGGCACTCCTAAGTTGCCTACAATTTTACTATAATATCGTTAAATCAATAAAACTATTATTTTTTGTTAATTTTTTTTTAAATTTAGTGTTTGTTTGAATATTTGGTTCAAAATATTGAATGTTTACAAAAACTCCATGTTTACCTATCAAAATACCAAATTTTTTTAAAAAATTGTTGGATATTTGATCAAAATATCTAATTTTTTTGTGTAATCAATGAACTTTGTGTTGAAAGTGTAATTCTTGGTGTTAAAGCATAATTTTGACAGAGTCTGTTGTTATCAAAATATTCGGAATATAAATTTGTATAGTTGTCGAAATGTTGATGAAGTGTGTCTTTGACATAAATTTAAGGTTTAGATTTATTTTGTATTTTTATTTGAGTTAGGTTAGTTGGAGATTGTTTGGTGTGCAATCAATCTAAATTTATAAATAGGAAGATACTCTATCATTGTAAAATGCAGTTCCATAGAGAAAATATTGAATAAACTTCAGTTTGAAGACATAGAGAAACTTTGCATAAGTATTCTCCCTCTTCCTTTTTATTTTATTTATCAAATTCTAATTTATCTTTTCTTCCCCAATTCATCTTTTCTTTTCTTTTTAAATTTTTGTGAAGTGAAATCATCTTACAACCAAGGTGTGAATGAAATCAATCGGAAGAATTGATTTTTGTTCATTAAGATTGATTCAGAATTCTCCAAGTTTTGGGTGAAATTTTAAAATAAGAGATTCGTCGAAATTCCAACATTTGGTATCAGCATTAACTGTGTGATTCTTGGGAAGCATATCGCGATAAATCATCCGAACGAGCATTTTTCAGCAAGTTTTCCAATTCTGAATGGTAAGAATTATGATAATTTGTGTAAGTATATAAAGATCTTATTCTATTATCAAGACATGTGTAATCTTGTTAAAGAATGAGTGACGTCACTTGCAGATAACACAACAAATGAAGAAAAGATTGCGCATAAAGAATTGAAGAAGAAAGATTAAAAAGCTCTATTTATAATTCATCAATGTATTGATATAAGTAATTTTAAAAAACTGAGTGATGTCGAGAAAATGAAAGCATAATTATTTTTCACTAGGATTACGAAATTGGTGAATTAAGTCAAGGTATGTGAAAAAATGTTGACATCAAGATCAGTTGTTGCAAAGATCTAGAGGTCATTGGCTCTAAAATTAGATCACATGGTAGTAGCCATAAAAGAATCAAAAGACTTGTCAAAATTGACAAAGGAAGAGCTTCAAGGAACACTTGAATATCATGAACAAAGAATGGTTGAAAGAATTGCAAGTAAGTCGAAGAGTGATGTGGCTTTGCAGGCGCAATCAACAAGAGAAAAGAAAGGCAAATGAAAATGGTTTGAAAACAAAGTTATAGAAGGCTACAACAATTCGAATGACACAGGAAACCAACAAGAAGGAAACTCGTCGAATCAAAGAAGACCTTCATACCAAAGCAACCACAGAGGCAGTGTTGCATGTAGAGGAAAAGGTGATGACGAAAACCTGAAAAAAAATCACATTCAGTATTTCAATTGTCATAAGTATGGTCATTACTATAGGGGTTGTGCTTAAAAATAAAAGAATCAAGAAAATGATACAAAGTTGGCAAAGCATGAAGAAGAAGAGATGTTGTTGATGGTCACAACAAGAAAAATTCAGCGACCAATGGTACTTGGACTTAGGATTCTCATCACACATGACTGATAGGAAAGATTGATTTGTCAACATAAAACCCTCGATGAAGAACAAGGTAAAATTTGCAAATGACAATACTCTAGCATCTGAAGGTATTGGCGATGTTGTGATTATGAGGAAAGATGGCAAAAGGTATGAAATTTCCATTGTAGATAACGGTGATGGAAAGTAATTTGCTCAACATATGGAAGTTGGTAAAAAAAGAATTACAAAATGGCGATTGAAAACAAGATGATGGGGGTTCTCGACTCAAGTGGAAGGTTAATCTTGAAGACTTTCATGTCTCAGAATATAACCTTCAAGATTGAACTTAATGTGATAGAGCAAAAGTGCCTTGCAACTGCAGTTAGCAAGGATGAATGGATATGGAACTATAGATTTGACTATCTCAACTTCAAAGATATTAGAGATCAAAAAACAAGAAATATGGTTTCAGTGTTACCAGAAATAAATTCCAAATAAAGTATGTGAGGAATGTGTCCAGGCAAACAACACAAGAACATCTTCAGCAAGGACGCATGAGGCAAGTCGAAGACAATTATTCAAATTATATATCTGATGTATATGGTCTTATCCAGGTGGATTCATTTGGAGGTAACAAATACTTTGTCACATTCATAGATGATTTTAGTCAAAAATTGCAGACTTACTTGATCAGAAAGGAAATTGAAGTGATTGAGGTATTTTCCAAGTTTAAATCGATGATTGAAATACAAAGTGGTCGAAAGCTCGAGATTTTGAGGAGTGGTGGTGGTGGAGAAAACATGTCGAAAGACTTCGACTAATTGGTTAGAAAAAAGGGATTGTGCATGAGGTAGTGCCACCTTACACTTCACAACAAAATGGAACCGATAAAAGGAAGAATATAACCATCATGAATATGGTGAGAAGCATGTTGAAAGATAAGAATCTACCCAAAGAATTATGGGGAGAAGTTGTTTCGACTGCAACATACATTTTGAACAAAAGTTCACCGAAAACGCTGAAAGAAATTACGCTAGAAGAATGTTGGTATAGTGTCAAGCCTAGCTTAACTCATCTGAAAGTATTTGGATCTATAACATATTGGCATTTGCCTAATTATTTGAGAAGAAAAGTTAATGATAAGTCGAGTCAAATGGTTCCAATAGAATATCATTCGATTGATGAATACAAGTTGTTTGACCCAGTGAACAAGCAAGTAGTGATCAATAGGGACGTGATCAGAGACGAGCTTATAGAATGGGTTTGGACTAAAAATGTAAAGAAGTATTCAGTGACAATATTGTGTGAAGAACCAGCAAGTGAAGTCGAAAGAGAAATTCAACAAGAAGTTAGAGGTCAAGTAAGCAAAAGTAGACCTAAAAAAATAAGACACATGCTTGCAAGGCTGCAGGAATGTGTGACTACATCAGATGATGTGATCAATGATGAAGGTGAGCTGGTACACTATGATTTTTATGCATATGTCAAACTAGTCAATGCAGTTGAGACATTGAAGGATTATACATTGATGAAAGCGATGAATGAGCAACTGAAGTCCATTGAAGTCAACAACACTTGGTCACCTGTCGAATTACCTCAAGGAAAAAAGGAAAATGATGTGAAGTGGGTATTCAAGGTGAAGTTAAATCCCCAGGCAAGACTTATGCCGAAAGGATTTCTTCAGAAAGAAGGAATCAACTTTGATGAAATCTTTGCACCTGTTGTTAGAATCGAAACAATCAGGTTGGTTGTTGGTCTAATAAACATGAAAAATTGGTACATGTGTCAAATGGATGTCAAATGTGCATTCTTTAATGGCCCCTTAGATTAAGAAGTGTATGTTGCACAACCGGTCGAGTTTGTGAAACAAGGCCAAGAAAGAAAATTATACTAGCTGCATAAAACCCTGTATGGACTCAAACAAGCTCCAAGAGATTTGAATAAGAAGATAAATAGTTTCCTAAGGGAGAATGAATTTGTAAAGTGCACAACTGAGAATGAAGTATATGTAAGAAGAAGCAAGAGTAAATTGTTTATATTGTGTCTCCATGTTGATGACTTATTAATAATAGGTAGCTGCAAGAAAGAGATCGAAGACTTCAAAGGTGATCTTAGAAAGGAGTTCGAAATGTATGATTTGGGAAACATTTCATACTTCTTTGTATAAAATTCTACAAGAGTAATAGAGGCTTGATGATGCATCAAAGAAGATATGCAAATAAAATACTCAAAAGATTTGAAATGGAAAACTGCAATGCAATTTTGGCACCTGCTGAACCAAGGCTGCAACTGTCAAAATACTCAGATGAAGATGATATCAACCCAACACAGTACAAAAACCTTATTGGGTCATTAAGATACCTTTGTCGCACAAGGTGTGGTCTAGCATACAATGTAGGTATGGTAAGTAGATTCATGAAGAAGCCAAAGGTATCACATCTAACAGCGGGAAAGAGGATACTAAGGTATCTCATAAGAACTCTCGATTATGAAATTCTATTTCCTACATCTGATGAATGGAAAAAATGCAAGTTAAGGATACACCAACTCAAGATGGTGTAGTGATGTCGAGGATAGAAAATCCACAGCTGGTTATATGTTTATACTAGTTAGTACACCAGTTGCTTGAAGCTCAAGAAAAGAACCTCTAATAACTCTATCGTCATGTGAAGAAGAGTACATAGTTGCTTCCCTTTGTGCATGTAAAGCAACATGGATGGTGAATTTGGTTGAAGAAATTATAGGTAAGAATCATGGAGCAATTACCATGAAGACCGACATAATGTCTGTATCAATCTAGCGAAGAATCCGACAACACATGGAAGAAGAAAACACATATAAATGAGGTTACATTATCTTTGAGAGAAAGTAGCAAATGGAAAGCTGAACTCGGAACACTGCATAATCGAGAATCAGATTGCAGATATCATGATAAAAGGTGTATAAGTCGAAGTGTTCAAAAGATTAAGAACAATGATAAACATAAATAGCTTAGACACTATGAATTAGGTAGTGTGTTAAAAGAGTAATTCTTTGTGTCAATGCACCATTTCGACAAATTTTGTTGTTCTCAAAATGCTCTGTGCTGAAATTTATATAGCTATGAAAATGTTGAAGAAGTGTTTCTTCGACATAAATTTAAAACTTAGTTTTATTTTGTATTTTTAACTGAGTTAGGTTAGTTGGATATTGTTTGGTGTGCAAATAATCTCATCTTATAAATATAAGGTACCCTATCATTGTAAAAGTAGTTGCATAGAGAAAAGATTGAATAAACTTCAATTTGAAGGTAGGGAAAAACTATACAAAATTATTTTCCCTCTTACCCCTTTCTCTCAAATCTATTCTTCTCAAATTTCGGTGCAGCATAATCATCTTGCAACCAAGGTGTGGTTGATTCACTCGAGCGAAGAGTGAATGACAAGAGTAGGAATTAATCAGAATAATTTATTCTTGTTCATCAATAATGATTTGGAATTCTTCAAGTTTTGGGTGAAATTCCAACACTAGGGATTCGTCGAAATTCCAACAGTTTGACCAAATTTTAAAAAATATTGATACTAAAATGTTGGTGTTATGTCGAAATAATAGAAAAAATTCGATAAGAAGTAGGGTATTTTTGTGTGGCTTTTTTACTATCTTTTTGACATTATTAACATTACAATACTATAATATAGACTTAACTTAACATATCACTTGATAAAAAAACATAACTTAACATATCTTAATATAACTTATCATGAACACAAGTAATATAACATAACATAACTTATAAAAACGTTAGTACAATCACAATATATACGTATAATCACAATATCAACATTATCAATATAAAATAAATTATGTTAACTTTCTGACTTCTTTCCAATGCCTTAAAACCAAAAGGCTAACATGTATAGTAAAAAGATTGAAGAAAACAATGATGATGATGATGACAATCTCCTTGTAAATTTTTTTAACAAGATTCTTGAAGAAAAGAAAACTCTAAAACCAACTCTTACTTTGTTGGAGAGCCTAGCTAAGTCTCTTACTGATAAAGCTAAAAAAAAATAACAAAAGGTTGATTCTTCGAAGCCTACTATGGATATTGTGAAGTAAAAAAAATTCTAAGACAAGTCCTCTAAAAAGAAAGAAAGACCGTCCTTCTAAAACTGCATTGGTAAAGAAGGAAACTCCTCAGAAATCTTCTGTAAGTAAGAGGAGAAGAGTTAAAAAGGTCAATAAAAGGATTGAGATGAAAACTAATGAAAAGAAGTCTCAAAAGAGGATAACTTGGTCATCGAGTAACTCAGAGACATATGCTGAAGATGATGTCCTAAACATTGTAACTACCTCTAGAAGGATGATTGGTGGAAAACAATGTGCCTTTAAACGTTTTTGATGTTTCTCTGGATAATGTCTCATTCCATTATGTAGAAAATGCTCAGAAGGGGAAAACTTGTGTGTCAAAGAAGAATTGATGCTGAGAGAGAGCTTGGTGTTAAAGCTCTAAAGTGTAAGAAGATAAAGTATTTGCTAAAGGAATCTGGGTTAATGAAAACTGTCTTTGAGCTTGTACCTTGTTATACAAAACTGGTCAAAAAATTCATTGTGAATCTCTCTGTTGATATTGAAAATGAAGAAAGTCAATAGTATATGAGAGTGTTTGTTAAAGAAGACATGTTAAGTTTTCTCCTACAATTATCAATGCATATCTGGGCAGAAGCAAATTTGCACATTCTGATGATATTCCCTCTTTGGATTAGATTACCTTGGACATTACTAGTGGGCAAGTAAAGAAATGGCCCAAGAAAAATGGTATCCCTACAGGAAGCTTAACTATGAAATATGATATGCTCTAGCAAATCGGGGACCGACAAACCACAAATCCAGTATTACCTCAACTCTAGCCAAGTTAATTTTCCAAATAGGAACAAAGGCCAAGATAAACTTTGGTGAATTTGTTTTTGAACAGACAATAAATCATATTGAATAATTTGTGTAAAATTACCAATATCCTTTCCTTGTTTGATCTCTAAGATCATCTTAAAACAACACCCTGATATTGTGAATCAAGGAGATATTAAGAGTAAAAGGGTTGTGCCTTTGAGTTTTGACAAAAAGATGGTTATGGGGACACATGTCCCAAACATTGTGATTACTAATCACAAAGGTCAAACTGCTGGTGGGTGTTTCTCTCCTATTGCCAAAGCCACCCATACTAATGTGATTATTGTATTAAAGGAAATGTCAAAGCATTTGCAAGACACATTCACCTTTAGTTCCCTCAGGAAGCAAGAAGTAGATTAGCGAATCAACTTAATGAAAAGGGGAATAATGTTGCAACTTAAGAAGCTGTTGAAAATGAGGTTGGTGAAGAAGAAAGTGATGAAGAAAATGGAGCTGACAATTATGAGATTGAACATTTTGCTAATAAGATTGAGGATGCAATAGAGGATGATAGTGAAGAAGAAGAGCAGTCTGAAAGTGATGGAGATTCTAGCAGATAATTAGTGGGTGAAAAGGAGTATGACAAATCTGAAGAGTAAGTTGTCTGTTGTTGTCAACCATGATGTGTCAGACATCTTGTTTGACATGTGGTTTCTGATGTAGCTAGCTAATGATTAAAGTACATCATTTTTTCTTCTTTTGCTGTTTGGCCCTTGCATGGTTTTTTTTTGTTTGTATTGGTGATGTAACCTTAAACATTGAACCTAGTATCACAAAATGTTGATTGTCAAGGGCAGATACTCTCGCATCATGATTAAACATTTTTCTTCATTCTCTTGACCTAATGTGTATGTGTTAACATACTAACCACTAAGCCGACTGACCAATCTTTTTGATGAAAACCTTTGCTAAATTGTGGCAAAAAAGGGGAATAATGGTTGTGATGTGCTTAGTACTGACTGCTGACTGATACTAATTAATTTTTTGTGTGCACACATGATGAAGCACATGGCCTGGTTTTTAAAACTCAATATTGTGTGGTGATATCTTTGTGCATTAGTAGTATCTTCTAATCTTTGACTGCCGACTACTAACTATGTGTACATGCTTCTAATCTTGAATGATTGCGTGTTGGTTATTTATGAAGTATTTTGTGTGTGTAACAAACTCGTGATATTGTGTGTGTGTGTGTGTGTGTGTGTGTGTGTAACTACCTTATGATTTATGAATTATGCTCTGTTATGTGCTACTTCTGTTGTTATTGCTGGATGCTCTAATGCTCTGATGTTTTGGTTCTTCTTCTACTGTTGACGTTGTCTTGCCTAAGCATATTCTCGATACTTAGCTATTCTACTTGAAGAGTTATTTTTCCAAAATTTTCCAAAGGGGGAGATTGTTGGTCCTTTTAGTAATGGCTGCATTATACAAAATAACATGGAGTTTGTTTAAGTTGGTTCTGGTGCATAAGGGACACATGTTGGACATGATGTTCCAAATGTAGGCTACTACATTTAGTCTTTGGAAACAGACATATGATATCACAATTTAGTTCAATATTTATCTATCCAAGATTCTCTCTACTTGTTCGCACAAATTTCTAGAGAACAATCTCTAACCTCTTATTAGAGGTTACTTGTAGGATCAGCTACATAATCCCAAACTTATTGTTAAGTACATAATGATTATTTACGTGTTTGAGTTTAAAATGGTAGGTAAGAAATTGGATGAAGTTGCGTTGGTGCAACTAAGATAAACAAATGAGAAAACAAGACGAAAATTGGAAAGGAAAAAGTATATTGCTTGAATATAAGTTGGATGCATGCATATATTTGTGTAAAAAATAACTCGTTTCTCTTAGACGTTGGTACTTTGAGTGTTTTCTTTGCAGTGTTACGAAAATGTGACCTCTTGAACTAAAACTAAAGTCTACTTAAATAAGCATAAAAGTAACTGCTGATTTGTTGTCGACTATTCACAGTTTGGCACGCGTCCATCCATACACATCCACTTTGTTTATAATTTCCCCATGTTCTCATTAGCTGCTGTCAAAACTTTCTCGTGTTAACTGTTCTTGGCTTCGACTTTGGTCTGTATAGTTGTCCGTCGAACTTGCTTCGGCTGGGCCCATATGTCCCTTTTCATGTCTTGCCCATCGAGCCTCTTTGACGACGTCATCTCATTTCGACGCTTCTTTGTTTGTGATGCAAAGTTTCTCCCTTTGATTCACTTCTTTTTCCCTAATCGAAATTTGCTAGCTAACACTACCACCAAAGACCTACAAGTTATGGAGAGGAGTAAGTTGGATGTACTTGTGCAAGATATGGAACACGATGTTCCAGCATGTGCAGTGTAACATCTGGCCTTGTCAGCAGGCCATAAAGGTGAAGGTGAGATAATACTTAGAAGGGGGGGGGTTGAATAAGTATGAAAGATTAAGACTTTAAAAATAATGACACAATAATTTTTATCCTGGTTCGTTTAAAACAACTACTCCAGTCCACCCTTCCTAGAGTGATTTGCCTTTCTCAACAAGGACTTAATCCACTATTTAATCAAACTGATTACAATAGTAACACCTAAGAACAGTTGTTCTTAGTCTTCTCAAGAGCTACTGATTCCAACTGAATCCTCTTAAGGAAAAACCTTTACAATCAATGTAAATCAAATACAAGAGTATTAATGCTTCTATAAAGCTTTTATCACAACAGTGATTTTTCTCTTAAGTTTAAGTACAAGAAATTCTAAGAAGAATATGAAATAGTGAGAGATTTGAATATTATAATTTCTTTTCAGCAAATTGTATCACTGAAGAATGTGGTGGAGTCCTCCTTTTATAGGCAGCTGATCCAAGGAGGCTGAGCGTTGAAAAGAGAGTCCCAAAAAGGTCTGAGCCTTTTGTCTTCACATCAAGTGACCTTTCCTAGAAGTAGAAAGCACAGAACAATCCTTTTTGTCTGTGTTATTGTGTCTAGAACAAATGAGGAAAGAGACGTTGATTAACTCCAACGGATATAATCTTTGAATATTTATTCTTCAGTTTTCAGCAAGTTCTTCAGAATCTGAATGAGTCAGAGTCTTCTAATGAAGTTCAGAACTTTGCTCTATCAGAGTCTTCTGCAGCATGTGTGCTTTCAGCGTGTTGATCATCAGAGCATATTTGACACAGAACTTCAGTACTTGGCAGCGTTAGTACTTTCAGAAACTTCTGTAGAATTATGCTTTGAGAAACTCTTCATACAGTATTCTTCTTTGCTTCAGATGCTTCAGCTTCAGATGCTTCTGACTATCTTCAGATGCTTCAGCTTCAGATGCTTCTGACTAGCTTCAGAATATTATGGAGACTACGCTCAGGATCTTCTGTAAACAGCCATCAGAATCTTTTAATGAGTGCATCTGGCGCTTCAGAGTCAGGATAACTTCTTGTATACAATTCAGATTTGCTTCTAGAGAGTTAATTTCATTTCAATCTGCAGTAAAACTCTCAAACAAATTTTAGAGTATATAATTCTTAAATATAAAATTTCCTAACAGTTATCATCAAAACAAAGAGTTATTATTAAGAACCAATCTGTGTTCTAACAATCTCCCCCTTTTTGATGATGACAAAAAGTATCAGAAATTTTATTTAACTGAACATAAAGAATTATAACTCCCCCTGAGATGATGAATCTCCCCCTGAGTTAAATATGAAAAAGGAATAGAAACTTCCCTTTTGTCTTGAGTAATCTTCAGAGTTAGATCTTGTTTGTTCTTATA
The DNA here is from genome assembly GCA_963859935.3 of Lathyrus sativus. Taxonomy (NCBI): domain Eukaryota; kingdom Viridiplantae; phylum Streptophyta; class Magnoliopsida; order Fabales; family Fabaceae; genus Lathyrus; species Lathyrus sativus. The sequence continues at coordinate 585,508,131 of OZ012741.1, read as the reverse complement.
ACATTTTGAAGGTCAGAATGTCTTGCAGATATAAGATTCAGAGTTTGATAATGGACAAATGATCTGAGAGACTCAGAATTTCTTTTATATAGTGTACTTATCAAATGTTCTGAAAAGTCAGATTAAATGTTAGATAGAATAGATATGTCTGAAGATTCATTCTAGTGAAGTTATATTAAACAATTCAGATCTATATTTTCTCCCCCTTTTTTGTCATAAGCAAAAAGTAAAAACTTTTAAAACGACAAATAAAAGGAAACAGTAAATAAGATAATTCAATGGAGAAAACTTGATTCATTCAAAAGATCAGAGCAAGAGTACATAGGTAATCATCAGAAGACATAGAAAAAAGTACAGATGCAAACAACAGATGCAAAAACATTAGAATGAAAAAAAATCTAAGAGTGTTTGGACAAAAGCATCTTCAATAGATCTGTAATCTCAGAGGAGGATTGCTCTTGCTTGGACATCCACTTAGTCATAGTTTCATTCTTTTCATCTTGCTTTGACATCCATTCTGTCATATCCTCAGACTTCTTATCCTGCTTAGCCATCCAGGATTTGATCTCTGACTGTCCAGCTTCCAGAGCAGCAATCTTATCTTCAACGTCTGGATGTTCTTTCTTTATCTCAGATGAAGAATCAGAAGGAGGTTTTGTAGCTTGAACAGAGTCAATTGCCATTGGTTCTGTAGATTCTTAAGAGGGGTCTACTAGAGTCATAGCCAATGCATTATCAGTAGATTCTGTTGATGGTGAAGGAGCATCTAAACGAAGCAGAGGTTCAGTTTTGTTGACAGTCCAGAATAGAGTCCTTTCAGCTCTGAGCTTTGCATCATTAGAACAGACGTTCTTCAGATTTGAAGCTACAGTGTTGAATCTGTTGATGAATCCGTTCCAAATGATGTCAGATTCTTTGGCATCCATTGTTTCAGAGCATTTCTTTTGAACAGTACCTAAATACATCTGTATTTCTTGCAAAAATGTTTGAAATAAATGATCAATATTAAGTCTGGGCAGAGGTTTTAGCAAGGTTTCCAGAGTGATAGGTTTGGGTTGGGGAGTTGGTGGAAAAAGTGATTTTTGGATGGAAATCAGAGGAGGAGGATAATATGGAATGAAGGGTATCTCAGGAGCTTTTTCTTTAGATCTGACTAAAGCATTAAGCAAGTGAGGTTTTGGTCTTCTGTTTGGGGTAACTACATCAAAAGGTGCATTTGAGTAGGGTTTGAAAGCAGATTTAGGAGGTTCAGCAGATGCAACAGTGTTATCAGATGCAATTTGCAGAGCTGAAACAACAACTTTACCAGATGTTGCAGAAATTGTTGCTAAAGATCCTACATTGGTCATTAATTGAATATATGCAACAAGCACAAATGGAATAGCCACTGTGAGTTTTGGTTTCAGAGGTTTGAGGGGTTCAGAAGGTTCAACTCTGTCATAAAAATCTTTCAGTTTGAAACCATAAGATAGATTATGAAAAAGAGAAGAAACTTGGGCACAAGATATAGAAGATGATGTTGGATTGGAGTGGGGGATTAATATCTCAAATGATGGTGCAGGTGGAGTAATAGGATCTGGAATGAGAGTTTTAGAAGGTATGGTAGGTTCAGGTTCAGGTTCAGGTTCAGGTTCAGGTTGGTTTATCTCAGTGTATTTGTCAGATGGAGAGATTAGAAAATCTGGGTGGATTTATGATTCTGAGGTGTTAGAGGATGTTGTTGGTGTACAAGAGGTAGAAGATACTTGAAACACTGTTTTTAGAGGTGTGATTTCAAGAACTTCTGTCTCAGGGATGTGAGGTTCAGAAGTATTGGTAGGTTCTGAAGGAATTTCAGATTGTTTGGATGGTGGTTATGATGAAACAAGAGCAGAAGTTACTTTTGTAGGTTCAGAAGTAACAGGTGCAATGGGTTCAGAAGGTGGATTAATTGATGGTGGATTGTCAGAGGCTTTTTCTGGTTGAACTTCTTTTGGTTGGTTCTCTTGATGTTCAAATGATTATGGTTGATCTGATGGTGGTTGTTGATCAGATGGTTGTTGTTCTGATGGTTGAGGTCGTGGAACAAAGTGTTTGATATGAATTTTGGGTTGAGATGGTTTTGGTACAGAAAATGTTGGTGTTGGTGTTTGTGTTGTTGTTTGTTTTTGTGGTGAAACAGAACTGGGAGCAGTAACAAGAGTGGTTTGTGTAGCAGATGGTTCTGGAACAGACTTAACATTAGAATCATTAATAACAAGTTTTGCAGAAGATACAGAAGATTTAGTACCTTTTACTTTTATCCTCTTGGCAGGTACAGAAACAACTTCTTCAGAATCCTTTCTCTTCAAGAGCTTCTTGGGCTTCTCAGCAATCTTGACCTTCTTCTGAACAGGTGCAGATTCTTCTACAGGCTGAGTCCTTTTCCTCTGGAGTTGTGCTTCTTCTTCTCCTGCATCTGGTAGTGGTTGTCTTGCTAGCTGAATCACATTAGCAGGAACAAGTTTTCCTTCCTTCTTGCATTCATCAATATACATAACCACTATATGTCTGGGCTCTTCAGCAAAGAATAGAGGAAAGTCATCTACAGGAACCCTCTTATTCAATTCTGACATATTTAGCTTCTTGGGAGCTGTTGTGAGTTCATCAACAATTTTGAGTCTTAGAAGACTTTTAGCATTCAGAGGCTTTCCCATTATAAATTCTAGTTCCTCTGTAACTCCAGCAGCGTACATAGCAGTTACCAAACCATTCTCAGTAAGAAGATCTGAGATCAACCTTCCAAAGGGGATCCAAGTTCTGATCTTCTGTCCTTTCTCTTTCACATATTCTCTAGATGCATTGATATGGTTCCACAGATGCATAAACAGAATGTATGGAAGATCTACCTTGGTGCTCTGACTAAGGCAATACATGAAATAGAGCTGTTCATTATTGACATAGTCTGGAGAATTGGTTGACTTCCTGTGGTGGATGCATCCCATGAAGATCTTGGCCTAGATCTTGTAATCAGGCTTCAGATCTTTGAATTTGTTAGAAGCTTTACCAACAGTCATTACTTCTTCATAAACCTCATCCATGTCCACACGCCCAGCTGGCAAGTGGGAAACACCATCTGTTTCTTCATAACCTATCAATTTTCTTATCAGATCTTCTGTGATAATAATCTCTTTTCCCAGCACAGAAGATAAGATGAACTTGGGATAAACTGATGCATGAATCCAGAATTCTTTCACAAGGAGAGGGTAAATTGGTCCAAAGAGCCTATCAAAGTACTTAACCCATCCTTGAGCTCCAATGATGGAACGAAACTCAAACTCATTTTCTGCCAGAGAATCAAACTCAACCATAGATTCACATAGAACTTTCGATTTATCAATTGGCGTTAGAAGTGTTCTTTTGGGAGGAGAATATGGAGCAACACCCAAGTTTTCTGAAGTTACAACAGCCATAGTAGATTGGAATTGAGCAGTTGTTGATGATGAAGTTGCCATTGAAGAATGCTTTTTCAAACACTTAGGTTTTGGGTTTTTATGCAGAGAAAATAAGAGATGAAAACGCATGTAAATTCTGAGAGAGTGAAAAGTGTGAAAGTGAATACAAGTCAAGTATATATACTAAAACACTTAGGCACATCAACAGTAAGAAATATGCACGTTTGAGCAAGCATTAAATGAAGAGAATAAAAATCATTTCAAAACATTAATTGCTTCTAACAATTTGGGGGGGGGGACCAAGATTCTTACTATTCAAACTTCACCTCAAACGTCTCTTCAGTTATGTACACGCCACCTCTTCAGATTTAGTGTGACACGTGTTTACTTGCATGCTGTTCTGAATTCTCTTAAGAAATGAAACGTTAGCCAACGTTCAGATCTTCTAAAGATTGTTAGTTCAGAGTTTCACAAAAGAAATATTGATCAGAATAAAATAAACAATCTGAAGAAATACTTCAGAGCATTAAGCATTTTTGCATCTGAAAAAAAAATTTGCTTCTGATTAATATTATTTTGGACAAAAATTCATACCAATATTTTTCAGAATAAAATTGAATCTATCTTCAACAAGGGGTTTTGTAAAAATATATGCCCATTGATGATCTGTATCAACAAAGGCTAAATTTATGATTCCCTTCTGAACATAGTCTCTGATGAAATGATGCTTAATTTCTATATGTTTTGCCTTAGAATGTAAAATGGGATTCTTGGACAAACATATAGCAGAAGTATTATCACAAAAATAGAAATGTTACTTTCAAAAATTTGATAATCTTCTAGTTGACTCTTCATCCAGAGCATCTGCGTGCTACATCCAGCAGCAACAATGTATTCATCCTCTGTGGTTGAAAGTGCAATTGTGGGTTGCTTCTTGTTGTACCAGGAGATTAGATTTCTTCCTAGAAATTGACAACTTCCAGAAGTACTTTTCCTTTCCATTCTGTCTCCAGCGTAGTCAGCATCACAGAATCCAACTAATTTGAAATCATCAGATTTTCTGTAACACAAACCCACATTAGAAGTACCTTTCAGATACCTTAGAATCCTCTTGACAGCTGTCAAGTGTGATTCTCTAGGATCTGATTGGAATCTAGCACACAGACAAACACTGAACAATATGTCAGGTCTAGAAGCAGTAAGATAAAGAAGAGAGCCAATCATACCTCTGTAGAGCTTCTGGTCTACTTTCTTACTTACCTCTTCTTTGCCAAGTGAGCTAGTAGGATGCATTGGAGTCTTTGCCAGCTTACTGTCAGACATGTTGAATTTCTTCAGAAGCTCTTTAACATACTTTGTCTGATGTATGTAGGTGCATTCTGGAGTTTGATTAACTTGGATTCCTAGAAAGAATCTGAGTTCTCCCATCATGCTCATTTCAAATTCTGCCTGCATACATGTAGCAAACTCCTTTCCAAGCATAATATTTGTTGATCCAAAAATGATATCATCTACATAAATTTGGCAAATTAGAAGATCTTTCTTAATTGTTTTACAGAATAGTGTTGTATCCACTTTGCCTCTGATGAAATTCTTCTCCAGAAGAAAATTGCTCAATTTTTCATACCAAGCTCTGAGAGCTTGTTTTAATCCATATAGAGATTTCTTTAATTTGAAAACATGATCTGGAAATTTTTCATTTTCAAAACCAGGAGGTTGGTGGACATACACTTCCTCTTCTATAATACCATTAAGAAAGACACTTTTAACATCCATCTGATACAGAGTGATGTTATTTTGTGCAGCAAAGGAAATAAGAAGGCGTATAGATTCTAACCTTGCCACTGGAGCATATGTCTCAGTGTAATCAATACCTTCTTGCTGACTGTACCCTTGAGCAACCAGCCTTGCCTTATTCCTCTTAACTTCTCCTTTCTCATTTAGCTTATTTCTGAAGACCCATTTTGTACCAATAATATTGAATCCTTGAGGTCTTTGAACTAGATCCCATACATCATTTCTGCTGAATTGATTTAGCTCTTCTTGCATGGCAATAATCCAATCATTGTCTTGCAGAGCTTCTTCTACAAAAGATGGTTCAATTTCTAACACTAGTCCAAATAGTGATGCTTCAGATGATCTTAGAAAGGATCTTGTTCTGATGGGATCATCCTTCTTTCCAATAATGACATCCTCTGGATGAGAAACTTTAATTCTGGATGATGATCCTCTAATAGTTGACTCTTAAGAAATGTTTAGATTATTCATCTGAGAAGTTAAAGGAGTAGCATCTGGAGTTGCTTCTGGTTCCTTCACTTGAATTTTGTCCGCTTCTGGAACTTCAGAGTCAATAAAGACTACTTCCCTATCTGCAGAGTTATCAACCTGCTTTGGCTTTTCAGAGCCAAGCTTATCATCAAATCTGACATGAATGGATTCTTCCACAATCTGTGTCTTAGTGTTGTATACTCTGTAGCCTTTAGAGCGTTCAGAATATCCAAGCATGAAACACTTCTGTGCTTTGGAATCAAACTTGCTCAGATTTTCCTTAGTGTTTAACATATAGCAAATACATCCAAAAGGATGAAAATATGAAATGTTGGGCTTTTTGTTCTTCCACAGTTCATAAGGAGTCTTCTTCAGAAGAGGTCTAACAGACACTTTGTTCTGAATGTAACAAGCTGTATTGATTGCTTCTGCCCAAAAATGTTTTGCCAGATTTGTCTCATTGATCATGGTTCTGGCCATTTCTTGCAAAGTTCGGTTTTTCCTCTCTACAACCCCATTCTGTTGTGGAGTTCTAGGACAGGAAAAATCATGAGCAATGCCATTTTCAGAAAAATATTTTTCAAAATATTTATTTTCAAATTCACCACCATGATCACTTCTGACTTTTATAATTTTGAAATTCTTTTCATTCTGGACTTGCTTGCAGAAGTCAAAGAACACAGAATGTGGCTCATCCTTGTGTTTTAAGAACTTTACCCATGTCCATCTACTAAAGTCATCAACAATGATTAATCCATACTTCTTGCCTCTGATGGATGCAGTTTTCACTGGTCCAAACAGATCAATATGAAGTAATTCTAGTGGTTTAGAAGTAGAAACAACATTTTTAGATTTGAAAGATATTTTTGAAAACTTCCCTTTCTGGCATTCTTCACAAAGAGCATCTGAAGTGAACTTCAGATTAGGGAGTCCTCTGACAAGATTAAGTTTATTAATCTGAGATATACGTCTCATATTAATATGGCCCAATCTTCTATGCCAGACCCATTGCTCTTTATTTACAGACAAGAGGCATTTAACATTTTGAACTTTAAGTTCTGAAAGATTTATTTTATAAATGTTGTTTTTCCTCTTACCACTAAATAGGATAGAGCCATCCTTTTGACTAATAGCTTTACAACATTTTTGATTAAAGGTAATATCATAACCATTGTCACTTAATTGACTTATGGACAATAAGTTATGCTTTAACCCTTCAACAAGTAAAACATTAGTAATAGAGGGAAGTTTACCATTTCCAATAGTGCCAGATCCAATGATCTTGCCCTTCTGGTTCCCTCCAAACTTCACATCACCTCCAGATCTAAGTTCCAGGCTTTGGAACATAGACTTTTCTCCTGTCATGTGTCGTGAGCATCCAGAGTCCAGGTACCATGATTGGTGTCCTGACCTTGCTGCTAAGAACATCTGCAACAGGAATTATTTTGTTTTTAGGTACCCAGATCTTCTTGGGTCCTTTGGGGTTAGTTGGTTTGTAGGTTTGTCTAAACTTCTGTTTTTCAACATAATGTTTATTCTGACTTGCCTTGGGTTTAAACACATAAGTATTCTTCTCAGAGCTTGTGTGTTTAATGTCATTTAAGTGACCAAATTTAAATTGAGAATACAGAGGTGTCTTCTTGATGAAAAGTTTGTCAACAGGTTTTGGATTGCTTCCAGATGAAGATTCATATCCAATACCTCTTCTGTTGTTTCCACTAACACCATAGATCATGGAAGCCATCTTGCTTCTGTCTATGCTCTTAGTAAGAAATCTCTGAAAGCTAGAGTCATATTTTTCTAAAATGTTTTCACATGACTTAGTCTCAGATTCAGATTCTTGTTGAGTCATTTTTGATTTTTAGATTAATTTCTTTTTGCTCAACAAGTTCTGTCTTCAGAAGATCAATCTCAGATTCAAGATTGCTTTTCAGCTTCTTGTATTTGAGTTTGATATTGTTATAACTTTTAAGAACTTTTGTTAAAACTTTTATAAGTTCTTCTTTGGTAAGTTTAGCCATTACCTCTTCTGCGTCATCATCAGATTCAGAATCTGATTCATATCCTGAGGTACCTTCCTCTTGATCCTCTGTGCTGGCCATCAGTGCAACATTGGCACATTCTTCTTCTGATTCAGAAGATGATTCAGATTCATCTGAGTCATCCCATGTTGCCATCAGAACCTTCTTCTTTTTGTTAAACTTCTTCTTGGGTTTTTCTTTCTGAAGTTTGGGGCAATCATTCTTGTAGTGCCCAGGTTCTTTGCACTCATAGCACATAACTTCTTTCTTGGCAGATCTTCTGTGTCCAGAAGATTCCTTTCTATTATCAGATCTTCTGAAGTTGTTGAACTTCTTTCCCTTGTGCTTCCAGAGTCTGTTGATCCTTCTGGACAACATGGATAACTCATCTTCTTCTTCAGAGCTTTCTTGAATGACCTGCAAAGCTTTAGCAGTTTTGTTAGATTTTAATGCAACAAATTTACCTTTTTCTTTCTTCTGAGGTTCATCTTCCTCAAGCTCAATCTCATGGCTCCTCAGTGAGCTGATGAGTTCTTCTAGAGAGATCTTGTTCAGATCTTTAGCCATCTTCAAGGTAGTCACCATTGGTCTCCATCTGGTAGGCAGACTTCTGATGATTTTCTTTACGTGATCAGATGTAGAGTATCCCTTGTCCAAAACTTTCAGCCCAACAGTGAGTATCTGGAATCTGGAGAACATGGCTTCAACAGATTCAGAGTCTTCCATTTTGAAGGCCTCATACTTCTGGATCAGAGCCAGAGCTTTTGTCTCCTTAACTTGAGAATTTCCCTCATGAGTCATTTTTAGGGATTCAAACATATCAAAAGCAGTTCCCCTGTTTGTAATTTTTTCATACTCAGTATGTGAAATAGCATTCAATAATATAGTCCTGGCTTTGTGATGATTTCTAAAATCTTTCTTCTGAGCATCTGTCATAGATTTTCTGTCAATCTTCTTGCCATTCCCATCTGTGGGATGGACATATCCATCTATGACTAGATCCCATAGATCAGCATCATATCCTAGGAAAAAACTCTCAATTCTGTCTTTCCAGTAGTCAAAATTTTCCCCATCAAACATTGGGGGTTTGGTGCTGATCCTATCCCTTTCTTCATATTTATTGTTAATATTGGACATTGAATTATCAGCCATTGTAACAAATAAATATATATCAAAGTATTTCTCTCTGGATCTTTACTGACACTGTTAAGTGGTAGCACACACAAAACCGGAGCTCTGATGCCAACTGAAGGTGAGATAATACTTAGAAGGGGGGGTTGAATAAGTATGAAAGATTAAGACTTTAAAAATAATGACACAATAATTTTTATCCTGGTTCGTTTAAAACAACTACTCCAGTCCACCCTTCCTAGAGTGATTTGCCTTTCTCAACAAGGACTTAATCCACTATTTAATCAAACTGATTACAATAGTAACACCTAAGAACAACTGTTCTTAGTCTTCTCAAGAGCTACTGATTCCAACTGAATCCTCTTAAGGAAAAACCTTTACAATCAATGTAAATCAAATACAAGAGTATTAATGCTTCTATAAAGCTTTTATCACAACAGTGATTTTTCTCTTAAGTTTAAGTACAAGAAATTCTAAGAAGAATATGAAAGAATGAGAGTTTTGAATATTATAATTTCTTTTCAGCAAATTGTATCACTGAAGAATGTGGTGGAGTCCTCCTTTTATAGGCAGCTGATCCAAGGAGGCTGAGCGTTGAAAAGAGAGTCCCAAAAAGGTCTGAGCCTTTTGTCTTCACATCAAGTGACCTTTCCTAGAAGTAGAAAGCACAGAACAATCCTTTTTGTCTGTGTTATTGTGTCTAGAACAAATGAGGAAAGAGACGTTGATTAACTCCAACGGATATAATCTTTGAATATTTCTTCTTCAGTTTTCAGCAAGTTCTTCAGAATCTGAATGAGTCAGAGTCTTCTAATGAAGTTCAGAACTTTGCTGTATCAGAGTCTTCTGCAGCATGTGTGCTTTCAGCGTGTTGATCATCAGAGCATATTTGACACAGAACTTCAGTACTTGGCAGCGTTAGTACTTTCAGAAACTTCTGTAGAATTATGCTTTGAGAAACTCTTCATACAATATTCTTCTTTGCTTCAGATGCTTCAGCTTCAGATGCTTCTGACTATCTTCAGATGCTTCAGCTTCAGATGCTTCTGACTAGCTTCAGAATGTTCTGGAGACTACGCTCAGGATCTTCTGTAAACAGCCATCAGAATCTTCTAATGAGTGCATCTGGCGCTTCAGAGTCAGGATAACTTCTTGTATACAATTCAGATTTGCTTCTAGAGAGTTAATTTCATTTCAATCTGCAGTAAAACTCTCAAACAAATTTTGGAGTATATAATTTTTAAATATAAAATTTTCTAACAGTTATCATCAAAACAAAGAGTTATTATTAAGAACCAATATGTGTTCTAACAAAAGGATGTTATTTGATGTGAATTTTCTGATTGGTTTTCTATCAATTTTGCTGCAGATTTGTTAGTAATGTATGGTTGATTTGTTTGACATCTATTTAAGATCAAATCAAAATTAAATGGAGATTTAAATTTGAATTTGAATGTAATAAATCATATAGAGTTTTATGGAGCAATCGATTCCAACAAGATTCTCTATTATTCTGGATGAATTTAAATCAGAGATCCATAAGGAAAAAGCCCTAAAGACATTGTTATATAAGGAGACTCAATTCTCATGTATTAGTTAAGAATTTTGTAAACAAAATTTTTTTTGTGTATAGGGTTTGTGAGTCTTTCCTTTCTTGTATTTCACGCTAATGCCTTCATAAGGATTAATGTTAAATCTATTGTTGTATACCACTCTATATTTCAGTAACTTGACATAGTTGTTAGTTTGTCTTAGTTGAGTTATAAATTTAACAATCAATAGACTTGTTACTGAGTTTGATCACTAAAGGTTAGTGAATGAAGAAGGTGAGTGGGTTAACATATTTAAGGGGGGGGGGGACCTAAATAGAAAAACACCTGGATTAGGGAGAGACATAAAACTTCATAGGCGTCTAAGGTTCTTATAAGACTAATTGTTCTAATTCGAAGTAGTGGATTTCCTTTCTTGCGTAGAGTGCTCCCTAGACGTAGGTGTGGTTTCAACAAACCGTGTTATCAATCTCTTGTGTTATTTTACAGCTTTTTGCATTATTTGTTATTGTTGTATCATTATCGTCAATCTGTTTTTAAACTTGTTCTAAAAGTTGGAGAAGTTGTCTCAACATCTCGTCCAACATCTGTCCCCTAATGAATAAAATTTTAGATGTTAGTACGACTCCTTATCAATATTTAAAGAAATTATTGGATTAACATGATCAATGGAATGCAGATCATTTAAAACATATATTTCCTTAAAATTTGGTGACTAAAATTCTAGTTATTCTCCTTCCGGATGGTAATAGTGGATGTGATATTTGTTGTTGGCCAAACGATAAAAAAGTGTGATTACTGTTTCATGAAGTTATAATTAACGTGTAATTTGGTATGCAAAATGGAGAGGATAATTGAAGGTTGATATGAAAGCTTAAAGTTCTTGAACAAATGAAGTCCTTTATTTGGTTGGTGTGTCATGGTAGGATAATGACTAATGAGAGAAAAAACAAAATACAACTAGGAGGGCATTTTTTTAGTCATTGCGGAACAAAAGTAGAATCCATTATACATGTATTACGTGACTGTCCTTTGACTTTTGCTATTTAGACTAATGTGTTTAAGTTGGATATGAGAGATTCTTTTTCACTAGAATATTAAGGAGAATATTAAGGAGCGGGTGCATACTAATTTGCGTTTGAATTTTTGTATTATTGGTGATTTGTCATGGTCGGAACTTTGGTCGACCTATTGCCATGCACTTTGGACGTGGAGGAAAAATGAACAACATGATGAGAATTTTGTGAGACCTGAAATTCTGTGGTGGCATGTTATTAGAGTCGCTCACGAGTGTTTTTTTGGGAGCAGAGCTATAGGATAGTAAGATGGATTTAGTTCGAGAAGCTAAGCAGATAAGGTGGTTTCCTCCTTCGGGTTGAGTGAGATTGAACACAAATGAATTTAGGAAGAATGAATTGTTATCTGAATATAATGATGTTTTTAAAGATTATATGAGTGAGTGACTTGGAGGCTTCGCAAGATACTTTGATTCTTCTAGTGCATATATTGCTGAACTTTGAAGTGTGTTATAAGGATTAAGATTAAAAAAAAAAGATTGATTTTCGAGTTATTGAACTTCATATAATTGTTATATAATCTTTTCACTTTAGTCTTCTGCTCTTTTTCTTTAAAAATAAATAAATTAGTGATCTTTAATGGTTCATTCAAGTGCTCATGGGTAACTAATTGAGATGTCTAATGTTACAAATTCAGATGTATAAAAAAACATTACATGTAAAAAAAAAAACAAATAATCGTATCATTGGAAAAATTGACTTTAATAAAATCATGTATATTGTGGTTCAAATGATTCTTGATTCAATATATGATGATATATCACATTCTCTCGAGTTCATAACCCCACAGCGCAGCTATTATTGTAGCAAAATTGGGTGTACTTACGATAATCAATACATCAAAAGTAACAATTTCATCTTTAGCATAGAAAAACCCCGAATCCAATTACATTATCATTTTGAAAGAAACACACTGGAAACGATCTCGGTGCTGATTCTCACGTGACTGTAAAACATTCACATTTCGCATTTGAATTTCCCAGAAGATGAGTCAAACTGGAGGATCTTCATCTTCTCATTCAGTGGCGTTTAGGGTTATGCGACTTTGCCGTCCATCCTTCAATGTCGATCCTCCCCTTCGTATCGATCCCGACGACCTCTTCGTCGGTGAAGATCACTTCGACGTTCCCTCCGCCCCTTCCGCCGCAGACCTCATCGCCCCCGATTCCGATCCTAGTTATCGCGACCGCTTCCTCCTTCATCACTTCTCCGATTCCATGGGTCTCTCTGGCCTCCTCGTTCTCCCTCAGTCCTTCGGGTCCCCCTACTCTCTCTCAATTTTCAATTACTTTTTTTTTTGTTTTATTTTTGTAATTGTTATTTAGATTCCAATTTGATTGATGCAGAGCAATTTACTTGGGAGAAACTTTCTGTAGCTATATAAGTATAAACAATAGCTCCAATATTGAAGTCAGAGAAGTTATTATCAAGGTCAGTTTCTTCTAACTAACCTTCATACTGTTCAATTACCTTGTTTTTTTACTTGCGTTGTACTCATTGGTTTCTTTTTGTTTTAATGCATCTATGTTGGTTAATTAGATAAGTAGATGTAGATTCCCTTAAGCCCTGTTTGGACAAATGTCCCAATTAATCAATCCAAACAAACTTTGATATTGTCTTTAATCAACTTAAGTCTGAGAAAATGCATATGCGTTTTATTCGTAATAGTGAGAGTACCGAATTTGTTTGTTTTATTCGTTTGAAATTTTAGTCCAATTCGATATTTAAACTGTTACTGCCAGGCTGTTTAGTTCAATTCTATACTTAAAACTGTTACTGCCAGGCTGAAATACAAACAGAGAGACAGAGGATACTTTTGTTAGATACGTCGAAAGCACCAGTTGAGACTATACGTGCTGGTGGGCGTTATGATTTTATTGTTGAACATGATGTCAAAGAGCTTGGACCTCACACGTAAGTTTTAAGTTTAACCCTCAACAATGTCTTTCTGTTGTGGTATGCTATGCTTCTTTCACATTAATTTGATGGACTGTATATCTTTCCTTCAGGCTGGTTTGCACTGCATTGTACAATGATGGTGATGGAGAGCGTAAATACCTTCCCCAATTTTTCAAGTTCATTGTTGCTAATCCACTTTCTGTCAGGACAAAGGTATTAATCTTTTTGTTTTGTTTTGTTAATCATATTGAGTGAATTTTAATAAACTATTATATAGTAACTGAGTTATTGAGTACTTTTTGTCCTTGCTGTTACACCCTAGTGGTTTGAGTGTAGGACATTTTATGCGAAATTCAGGGTTCAAAGCCGGGTCACCACATTCCCCCTTCCCGCAAGTGTTTCTTTGAGTATCTATGTATTGGCCACTAGACCAGTAGTAAAAAAATGTTTTCAAACTTTTTTTTATGCATTTATGTGACTCACCCATATTCTGAAATCTCTTTTGCAGGTCCGCGTTATCAAGGTATGTTGATGATTAAATATTCTACATAATTGTAAGTTTTTATTATTTTCCTAGACTAGAGTTGTTGTGAATAGCATAGTGTAGTCGTATACAATGATTCAGTATATTTTTGTTGGTGTTAGCAGTTTTCAGATTACGCATTTTAATTGATTGGGTTCGGTATTATTTACAACTGTATGCTCTTGAAATGGAAACATATAGTCTAATCTATGTTTAAAACCAACAAAAAACAACTCCTCAGAAGCATTATTTATTCACCAACTTTCCTTTTATTTGTGGTGTCAAACACACTTTCATTCAATGCCATTGAGGTCAGTAACAATTAGTTCAAAGACATAGGTTTTCTTGAAAGGTAAGATAATCAATAGTTAAATATGCATACAACAGTATATGCCTATTTTTTTTCATTTCAGTCTTATCCTCCTTTAAACTATCATTTTTTGTAGTTTAATGCATATCGTTAATTTCTTGATTGCATCCCAGGGAGCATAAACTTGAATTTAATTATATACTCTTTGTAATGAATCTGTTTAGCCAATCATAAAACCTCCTGAGCTTACAATATATGTTTTCACATCCATCTAAGAATTACAATCATGTCAGTATTTTCATTTTTCTTCCTAGTTCCATAACTTTGTGGAGAAAATGGTAAAAACAACATTTCCAATTTTTCACTATTTCCTTTTTATAAAGTTGAAAATGGGAAATAAAATGAAAATAAGAGGATACTTTGACATTATCAAAGAATACATCTATAGTAACTAAAAATGAAAATAGAAATAAACGGAACACCTCATAAGTTCTTTAACCTTTATTCCTTTACATATTAAGGCTTTTAAGGAAATCATACCTGCTTTGTAAATTGAAGTGCCCAGCCCTACATACTATTAAGTGAACCAGTTCAGTAAGTTATAAAAGAATCTAGAAAAGCTGACTACTCTAAGTACTGTGTACTAGCTGCACAGTACAACTGCCTAGCATAACTAACCTCCTAGATTTCTGGAATTTCCCCTAGATTTCAGGAACTAACTAACAGTAGTTAGTTAATGCTGTGAGTCTTCAAATAGACTACACCGTTAGTAATTCATTAAGAATTGAAATTCAAAAGAGAAAAATAAAAGTATTCAGTTGAGATCTCTGTCAACAATTATGAACTTCATAGAATTCTGAAATTCTGTGCATCAATTTTTCTCCTTGATTTGTCTCAGGAAACTACCTTTTTGGAGGCTTGTATTGAAAACCATACTAAATCTAACCTTTTCATGGACCAAGTTGATTTTGAACCTGCTCAACATATTGGTGCAACAATACTTATAGGTGATGGGCACCATTCTGAGAAAGATAGTCCTACAAAGTCAGTGCTTTATATTTCTTTTGGTGTTAAAAATTATCAAATAAACAAATACCATATTTTTATTTTTATTATTGTTGTTTGATTATATATTAGCTTAAATTCAGGGAGACATTTAAGCCCCCAGTACTTATAAGATCTGGTGGAGGAATTTACAACTATCTCTATCAATTGAAGTCATCATTGGATGATTCTGCTCAAACTAAAGTTGAGGGAAGTAACGTTCTTGGTAAACTCCAAATAACATGGCGAACAAATTTGGGTGAACCTGGTCGCCTGCAGACCCAGCAAATATTGGGGACTGTAAGTGTTTTCTCTGCTATAATGATGATCCATAGATGAACTAATTATCTGGTGTGATGTAACCTTGTTAAGTATCAGTAAACAGCGACAAAGTTGATGGTCAAGCTTATTTTGTTTCTGCACATCATTTATCTGAGTCTAGTATGATGTATTTCATTTTTCTCCTTCACTTTCAAAACAATAAAGCTGATTACATGTTTAATATTCAAATTCTGTTAGATGGACGTAGACTTAGTAATTGAAGTATAATGCTTTTAACGTGGCCATCAGTTTTTTTAATTGTGATTATTTAGTTCTCAAACACCAGTAATTTATCTTGAAATGTTCCTTTGCAGCCAACAACAAAGAAAGAGATTGACTTGCAAGTTGTAGAAGTTCCATCTATCATTAACCTTCAAAGACCATTCACGGTAATTTATGATCGGTCTACACATTATAAACCAGAAAACTGCATCTTAGGTATTTTAGGTTTTGGGCCACGAGTCATTTTTCATCCAATGTAGCACCTCTTGGTCGAGTTTATTCACCATCTTAGGGTACATGCATTGCTATTTAAAATCGTGTTCTACTATTGATCCTATAGTTTAGTGTACTAAAAGAGAAAATATAAAATGGAAGCTGAAGTTTATTGCTTGTTCTGTGCAGCTAAAACTGAATCTTACAAACCTTACAGAGAGAGGGGTCGGCCCGTTTGAAGTTAGTGTGTCCCAAAATGGTTCACCTGGGGAGACTGCTGTTATGATTAATGGTCTTCAATCAATGGTAATGCATTTTGTGTGGATCATCTCTGCCTTGAATTGTCAAAAGTATAACTTTCCCCCCAATACATGGTGTCTTTGTATCACAATTTGTGTTTGGACTGGAGTTAAATATTGTCATTATGCACGATCCTGTCATTAGAATTTTTCTTGCAGTTAACTCTAACATACGATGTTGAAATCTTTGCACAGGTTTTATCACAGGTTGAGGCTTTAGGATCCACTAATTTCAGCCTGGTATAAATTTAATGAATTCTGCTCTTATATCATATACCTGTTATAGTGGTTGTGATATAGAAATTTTGAAGTCATGTTACATAACATTTGGCTGGTTCCTAGCCAAAAAACTTCCATTTATTCTTGAGCTTTCTTTTTATAAAGTGTTTTTTCTACTAAATTGTTTTTAGCTTATCATGTCTGCAACATGATAAGCTAAAAGCAATTTTTTCCACTAAATTGCTTTTAGCTTATTATGTCTGCAACATGTTGTGGATTAGTTATTATCAACTTTTCGTTATCTTTTCACTTTTATAACTTAGGGTCTTTTGGATTCTGATGCAACAAAAAATGCATCTATAGAGGTTTAGCAACAAGGAAGGTCGTAGGGCTGAACATATATATGTAGTCTTCATTTGTTGTTGATATTGAAACACTTTTAATGATGGAATCATAACAGAAGGGCACATGAAATTCCTGAGTGGGAAATAGTGGGGAAGGGGTGCTGCAGACCACTTAAGGCCTTAAATAGTCTGCAGTAATTTCATTTCATTTTTTTAGTGCTTTGGGTGTCTATATTCGTTGTGATAGGTCTTTGGAATTTGGGTGATAATTTCTGAGATCAATAGCTATGATATTTTCTGAGATTTTAATAAAACTAGCCCTATCCAATTTCTGTTTCAATCATTATGATTTCTTGCTATTGACTAATAATGATTATCCATTTAGGCCTCATTTCCAGGAAGTAATAACTAATAAAAGAAACAGTTGTAGTTGTACAACGATTTAAAGAATTTTTTGGTTCCAAATCACAATTCAGTGCATTGCATGGGTTGCAAGCTTACATTACATCTCACTTCTCCTTAGACTGTGATAATTCAGTGTTTAATATTGTTAGCAATGTCATGCATATGCAGAATCTCATAGCTACTAAACCCGGAATTCAGAGAATAACAGGCATTACAGTGTTTGATAAAAGGGAGATGAAATCTTATGAACCACTTCCTGATTTAGAGGTTAGTTGTACACGGATGGATTGTGTTCCACGAGCAGTTTGACATTGGCATTTGATCAAATTTTCTAAAAACATTTGATGTGGTGTACTCCCTTTGCCCTTCTAAAAACATTCTGGTTTCTCGTGTTGGTTGCAGATTTTTGTGGACATGGAATAAAAGTGTGGCCACAGTAATCAGTTTTATCAGAAGCGGTTGATATCTTTTCAGAAGGTTGATCTGCCAAACTCCGCAGGCCATATCTATATCATTGATGTGCCTAATCAGATCGACGAAGTCCCTAATTTATAGCTTTGATACTTCTAGGCTCAGATTGTCTTCCAACTCAGGGTCAATGAATCCTACATGATCACAGAGCCTTAGTGGACTGTCCACAAACATCTGTAACTTAATCGGAATAGTGAATGGTTGATTACTAACTGTAAGAAGCAAAGTCCTTGCTTTTATTGAATCAAGGGGCACGGTTGTTTTGATTCTCATTAATAAGTAAAAAAACCAATCTTTTGTTACAGGATATCTCTGCAACAGCTAAATTGCCATTCAAAGATTTAAGTCATAGTTTCTCATTTTGTAATTTGTAATATAAGTCCTGTGAATTTTATCATTAAAACTATCGATTTATTATTGTATTCTAAGGAAACAATAAGGCGTAATGCTATTTGTAAACTATAACTGATAGAGAGATGGGGAAATCATGCAACACATTTTTTTATATCATTTCATAAAAAATTTGGTAATACAACTAAGTTGATTATTATGTAATCGTTAAACTCAACAATCTAAGTGCAAAACTTTCAAAAAATAAACATCACAAAATGACTTGTGTTCAACGAAAAATAAAACTTTGTAAAACTAATTTATACACTGGCATACTATTTTGTTTGATCTATATGTTTTAAACCACTATATTCCTCGCAGTTATGTTTCAAAAGTATTGTCACAATCCACCATTTAGCCTTCTATCGGTTCAATTATGTATGGTATGATCCAAGATAACTCACACAAAACCCAAATTGGAATAGAAAGTAGTAAACTTTAAGAACAACATAGTAACGAAACAAAATTGCAAAAGTGACTTCCGAATTTAAACTTGTTATTATTGTTATTATTATAATATCTACAGAGTAGAATTGATAATAAAAGAAAACCCCGAAAGAACTGATAATAAAAAGGATTGCCCTCTCTTAGAATTAAAAAGAAAAAGAAAAAGAAATGGTTTATACAAAATTTTGGATGATATGATAATTAGATGAATCAAGCTTGTGATCCCCAGGTGTCCCAATTAGCTTCACTTCCATTACGTGGCATCATTGACTTTCTTGATTGAGAGTCAACAGAGAAGTTGGCCCCACAAATAGCTCCTTCACTATCAACACGTGGCATTGACTTCAGTTTCTTCATTGGATGCTCATAACTTGTTAGACCATGCTCACCGTGAAACATGCACCCTGCAATGCAATGCAATTTTCATTATGTCCCGTTCAGACAATTGTATATTTAGTATCAGATGAGATAACTGTGATACTAAATATACAACGAAAATATAAGGTAAATAAATATATATACCAGATGGGAATGGTGCAAATGACTTAGCACAGCTTGCTTTAACAAGCTCCACACTCTCAGAAATAACTACAGAACCATCAGCTGCAATACCCCAGAAAAGCTGAACCTGTCCATTACAATCCTGCTCAAACACAACCAACATGCCAGCCATTAATACCAACAACACCATATCCTCAACAACATCCCTAAAGTGATTGAAATACGAGACTTACTGAAGCAACGAAAACCGTTTCAGCTTTGTGATCAAAGATGATAAATCCAAAACTACCATCAAGTTCTTTGATGACTTGATCAGCAGGAAATGGACCTCTGTCACGAAGTGTCCTATAAGCTTCAATGATGAAGTTGGCCTCATTTGTCCCCTTTGATAATCCATACTGCTTTATAAGCATACTTAGGTTGTTCAAGCTACCCATGAAAGCACAATATATGTTATCCAAACCACAAAACATCCTGCATATCATTTTCATGAGAAAAATATACATAAAATTTCAGATCCAATTCATTGTTACGTATACATACCCTTGATGGTTGTTTGAAGGAGAATAACCTAGAACAGCATCATTTCTAAAGTTGATGGAGAAAGCATGGGAAGGATCCAATGATATGAAATGTTGAAGGATTTCATCAGGAAGTTTAGGTTTATTGGATGAATTCAATGGAGCTGGACAATTAAGCTCTTGAGGCGGATTCACCAATTTTTGGTTGAAAATTCCTAACATCTTTGCTTCTTTAGCAAGGTACAAATTGTCTTCGAATATCAATGTGTTTGTTTTATGTCCTCCTCCAAGAAGTGTATATAATTTCTCAATGAAATGAACCAATATCAATAAAGCAATAAGCTGCAAAAAGAACATGAAATCTCAAATTAAGAATGAACAGAAATGTACCATCTAAATGTGGGAGAGGGAAAGAAAAGGATTACCAAAATGTGTGAAGATAGAGAGAATGAGATTTAATAATGTCCTTTGAAAACGGAGAGTGAGTGATGGGTAGAATGAGTCATTCATGGCTAAATAGGGAGAGAGTCAGAGAGATATATCATGCAATGCTGGCAGTTTTATCCAAACTAATTAACATGTAGTTAAAAAAAGGTAATAATATTAGATAAATAATGAATAGTGTAACTAATAAATAGTTAAGAGACTTACGGTTTGTATTATCAAGAGAGATAGGTATGAATAGTATGAGAGTGATCTGAGTCATGAGCACGTAGCAATGTTATGTTTGCACTCCTTAAACGTCGAAAACCGCGTTTATCTTTGACTATGCTGCTGTTGGTTATGCTTTTGGATCCATGTTAATTTGTCTAAGGTGGAATTTGTTTTTTGTATCTTCAAATTATAGTGATTTTTTTTTTAAAACTAAAGAAAATGGCAAAATTAAGAGAATCAAATACATTTCACTTTAATATATCATTTTAACTCAATTTATATTATCTTTAAATATTGATCTAGAATTAAAGTTGGTGATGAACGATGACATAAGATTCTGAAAAATATGATGGTGGTGTGGGGTGAATCTGCAAGATTAACACTCCAACAACCAAGTCAACGCAGTATTTAAAATGAATATAGTGAAAAAACATAGATTAGAAAAATGTATCTTGAATCTCACGTATGTTGATTTTATACATTGGATACTTTAGATTAGATTTGCACCTAGTTGGACCTTTTCACTTATACCTTTCACCATTTTTTTCTAGACGCATGGCTTTAGTTTACCAGCTTTGAGAATTGTGCTTCCTACCAGTGTGTTTGAGTGCACTTGAGTTAATGTATATTTCATAGGTGAAATTCAATTTTTTTTCTGTAACCTCTCGTTCCCACTGATCTGGTCCATTGATTGTCATCTTCTATATATAAGGGTTTTGGAGTTTTGGGAGATCTTTTCGCTATCCTTGAGAACCATTTTCCACTTGAGAACATATTTCCTTCTTTTTCTCCTAGAGTATTTCTCAGAGTGCTTTCTATTCCTTGAACAAAGTTTCTAATTTCCGATTTGAATTTCACCTTCCCTGTCAGATTCTACTTTTCCTAAGTACCCTTCTTGCCTTAAACTTTTCCATATCTTTAACATTTTCTTTATTAAGGCCAATACGAACAATATTTCTATAAGTTTATCTAGCGATTTTGGGAGTAGTAGTACTTATCCTTTAGTTAGGTCGACGTTTATTCTAGTCCAAATCCTTCCACTTAATCACTGATCAATCAACCCATGAGGTTATATCTGTATCTGATGATTTTGATTCAGAGAGGCTTTCTAAAGGTTCTCCAAATGCAGGGGCTTCTTCGTATGTTTCTTCTTTAGACGCTCTTTTCTCTAACGAAAATGCAGAAGACGATCTCATAGCTAGTTTTGTGCCCGTTTTCTCCAGAGTTGTAAGAACTTCGACTTCACATGCTTTGTTGACTCCAAAGATGGATGTGGACACTAAGTATATGGGGGATGCCAAATATTATTTTATGACTTATAGAAAATCCTATGAATAAGATCTAAGTGATCCCAACATCAGAGATCATCTGGTACGAGGATCCCTATCGGATGGTGTTAGATGGCTCAACTCCTTCGAGATCTTCAAGGTTGGCGAGATATCCATGAAAATAGATTAGTTAGTAGAGTCGGATGATGAAAACAAATACAATTGGGTGAATTCATAGATATTAGTAACTCCTTCCGTTTTAAGTGACTAGGCTGTTATAAGTGCGGTTAAAATCATGGTCGATCGTCCCTCTGATCGATCAGTCCTACCGGTGGATTTAGAAAAAAGATATGTATCACCTTTGAAGGGTGTTCTATTCCTTTTTAAGAGTGACTGTTCACAAGGATAAACTTGCAGTTATCGCTGTCTGAATTTGAGGTGGAAGTGTTGAAGAACTTGCAGCTTTCCCCTTCCTAGCTCCAACCTGCTTCTTGTGCTTTCATAAAGATATTTCAATTTTGGCTCGAGCGTAAGTCTTGGAAACCTTTCTATCGGCTTTTATTTAACCTATTCATAGTAATCCATATCTCTAGGTACAATATCTGGGATCAAGGATTCATTGAGCTACACTAGCATGTTCCCTTGTCCGACCTTTTTTTTATATCAAACTGGGCATATTCTTGGGGCACTTTGTGCTGGTGAGGCCCTGCACTCAGGAAGATCACTTTGCATTCTGTTTCGGCCCTATCGAGTCTTCACGCCCTTGTAAGGGTAAGTTTAAAAAATAATGGGCTTGACCCCACTTCCATCCTGAACCTTACTCATATGGTGTCTCGTTGAACTCTATAACTTCCAAAGAGATCATGATGAAGAGGGATTTGGAGTATCTCTATTGGGGACTCGGGTATGAGAAGGTGTTTAGACCTACCAAAATGTCGTCATCCAATCAGAAGAAACAATTCATTGATACTCGTGCCATTGTGAGTGTGGTCAGTCGTTCGGAGAGAAGAGAAATATTTGGCAAGGATAGAGTCTTACCTGTTTTTTTTTTGTTGTGTTTTTAACATTCGTGTTTGTACTTGCAGAAAAAAATGGATTCTTAGCATAAGATCTTTGCTATTATCGTAGAGCGAGTTTCTTGCATGGTTAAATTGCTCCTCCGACCTAGGTTGTTATCTTCTTCCTATTATGCATGTCTCGTCGGCTGTTGTTAAGGTTTCCCCAGCCACACCCAAGCATGACCAGCCTATAATTGTCGATGCTATTATGATTATGGAAGATCAACCTCAATCTCCTTTAGTCCCGACGAAGAGGGATCAGGATCAAGACCAAAGTTCTCACTTGTAGGAAGATTCACCAAAATGGGCTCGGTTGCCCGAGGATGGTGCCTTAGGGCCAAACACCTTTTTTCTGAAGTTGCTAGCTGTTTTATTTTCTTGGATTCCCCACACACATAATAAAGATGTTGTTGTTATGTCTGAGGGAAACCAGATATATCTTTAGAATCTTCTTGAAGCAGAGAAAATGAAACTTTAGCAGGGAGTTGTGCCTTTGCAAAAACAACAATATTTATACATTAAGCTTTCTTTTTGGTGCCTTTATTTTTACTCCTGCGCATGGTGTCATTTAATTTATTTATTCGTGGTCTCACGAATCATCACAATATAATTGATGACTTATGTCCTTGTTTTAAAGTCGTAACATTTCTCTTGTTATCAAATTATTCAAATTTCAGAGAACCTTACAGGATACATATCTGGTTGGGAGAATCACAAAGGAAATATATGCAATTCCTCTTCAATATTCTCCTTGATTTTCTGCATAACTATGGATCATTGATGCTAAAGTGTCTATCTTTCTGATTTTCTTTTTAAAGATATACGTCTTGGTAGGCTTCAGGCGTTGTCCTATTCTCTGGATGACCAGATTCTGTGTCCGTCTTTTGGGATGTCTCTTATGCTTACCTTTTCTCGAGGGGTGTTACTGTGTGACTAATATCTTTTATGGCATGGCATACTTTCTCATGAATGTAGAAACCAGGTCTCCACTAGGTGAGTGCTTTTGATTGGCACTTACGAGCGATCAACTGAGTTATGTATCTCGGCCCGACATTTTTCCCTATCAGTTCTTTGACGTTCAGTCGATGGTGTATTCAAAGAGAGGTCAATATCTTCCTTCATGGATATGGTAGGACTAGCATCAACAAAATTACTTGGACATCATCGCTAAAGAAGTGACGAAGTTTTTGAATGTGGCTTCTCCAGTACTCTCTGCCTTTCTTTGGACGTCGTTGGTCACAATTGGTTTCTCTTTTCTGCTATGATACACTATGTTCACGTGGAAGGGTGAAGCCGCGAAATTTTAGCTTTGCAAAGAAGGACCTATCGAGGATATCTCTGACGACATTCCTACATGAAATTATCAGGAAGCTAGAGATCACATTTCTTTCACATGCTCTTCTTCCATCAATAGTGTCAAATCTCTATTCTATGAAGGTGAGTTATTGAATAGTTGAAGGATGTTGCACCCCAAATTTTGACCCCTTAGTTTCTCATTATCATTTTAGGAGCATACTCATGAATTATCTAACCTTAACCCAGTGCAAGTTTGTCTTTGTCAAGTTACAGATGAATCAGGGTTTCGTACAGTCAAATCGAAGCTTCAGGGTTTGTAATCAATCCAAGTTTTAGACTAATTCAATCACGAAACAAGATCAAGGGTATCATATGATGTCAATTGAGAATCCAATTTGAGGTTGTTACCCCAGAATCAAGAACAGTGTATTTCAGGGCACCCGATTAGGGTTTTTGACTAGTAAAAGTCAATTATAATTTGACTTTGGTGTTGGAAGGTGTTTTAATGGTGGGATTATGATCCATGAAGTTCATATATCTTAATAAATTTCATTCAAGAAGTTTCAAAATATCAGGAGGTCCAGAGTGTCAACAGACAACTCGGTAGTCACCGATCGATCGTACGGTTGACCGAAAAGTCAACTCTTCAAATTTAAGGAATTGGACTTCAAAGTGTGAACCAAAAATGTTACTTATGTCATTTTGCACTTGCCTATCAATTTTCATGACCATTGGATCAAGGATGAGAAAGTAATCGAAAAATCGGGAAATTAGGGTTTTGAAAGAGGCTAAACCATAACTCCTTAACCACACATCCAAATGAAGTGGTTCAAAGCTCATTTGAAAGCTCTTGACAAACCCTACAAAAGTACCTAAGTGGTCCATGATCAGAAAATGCATAGATTTGGAGTTATGATCAAATTTATTTCAAGAAGGGAAAAAGACTTAGAGAAATTTCACTTTTAAGTTCATTTTTTAGCAACTTTGAGAGGCTTTTTGGCCAAGTTCCTTTGGGAAATTGAAATTCATGAAAACATGAATGTTTTAGAACTAGTTGAGGGCTTTCTAAAGAGTACTAGAACATCTCAAAAGGATTTGTGAGCTGAAAGTTATGGTTATGGCAAGTTGGTGTTTTCACACTTTAGTCCCACATTGTCAAATGTTCAAAAATCATTCTTTCCTCAAATCTGACCAATCTCAGCTTGCGAAACATGTTTTATCTGATGTATAGAGGGTTTGTAGCATGAAAGAACAAAAGAAATGCAGAAAGTATGAAATTAGCCAAACTTGCAAGTGGCTTGCAAGTTGCCTTACAACTTGCACTTAAAGTGAACATGGTAAGCATGAGGTGTAAAAGCAATTCTGAACCAGCCACAAGCCTACACCTTCTAGCCTGCATTTAGCCCTTTCAAACTCATCATTTTTCTTGACTATTGAGCTTACCTATCTGCCAAGGAAACCCCCTTTGTGGAGGTTTGATTCAAAAAGCAAACATTTCCTTCCTATGAAGGAAATCTTCAAATCTGCCCATACCATTCCTTTGCCTATAAATAGAGGACATCTACACCTCATTCAACATATCAGAAATCTCTCCAAAACCAGAGAAACACAAAGCTCTCATTTTTCCACTCTTTGATTCATTTTCACCAAAATCACAAAATCACAAAACCATGAAAAATCTGTCTTGACAGTCCAGCTGCCAAAACTATTTCTCCATATTCAAACTCACCAAAAATCATCCCCACAATATCTAAATATGATATAGAAGTTGTCCAAGACCTTAAACCATTCAAAAACCTCACCATTCAAAAAGTCAACTTCCATATCAAGTTACTTTGACCAAAAGCCACAAAATCTGTCAAAACTTGTTCTAGGTATTTGCTTGATGTTCTAATCACTCAAACACCTCACATATATCATTTCTCAACTGTCTAAAGTGTTAAGGATCATTGGTGGAGTTTATTTCTCCAACTGTCTTGAAGTTTGCATCCTTGCTTCAAAAAGAAGAAATCTCCAAAGCTAGGTGCATTTGAAGTTTTCTCTGGGTTTCTTATTGATCAAACCTGCTCAACACAGTCTACTAGAGGTATGTAGACACTCCATCTTTTCTTTACACCATAATTTCATGTTTTAGCATTTTTGGTTCATTATGTTAGAAATATGTTATGTCTTGTACCAAAATTCTGCCATGAACCCACCAGTTGTGATCTCAGGCCTAGAGGTGGTTAAATTTGTGCTCAAAATCATCCAACATCATGTATTCAATATGTGTATGAAGTTAACTTTATCAATAGTGCTTAAAATGTTGAATTGCATTTTTTCATGTTTGCATCAAAAATGACCAATTTGCAACTCAAACCCTCATTTTTCATGACAGTCTTCTCTTAGCCCCAAATTGTGTTTGAACTCATTCAATATCATGTATATGTGTTGTGTGTGTGATTAATTGAATCAGAAAATGTTTGGAACTAAAGCTTCATCTCAACATGCCTCATATTCATGACAACTTGCAATTTGTGAACCATTTCTCATGGCAGTCTTTTTCCAACTTGTTTTGGTGTTTGAATCCACTCAATATCATGAATATGTGATGTGTATATGTTGTAATTAACCTAAAAATGTTTTGAACTAAAATTGAACATGCTCATGCATTACACAAGCACAAACCTACACTTGAAGTACCATTTTTTATGACAACATTCTTTTAACTTCAAAATGTGTTTTATTCCACTCAATATCATGTATGTATGGTGTATGTATGATTCATTTGACCTGAATGTGCACAAAACTAGAATTGAGTATCATCATGCATCTTCACACATACATATTTGCACTTTGAACACATTTTTCCACACCAGTCTGTTTTAAGCCTCATCTTGTGATCAAATCCATTCAATATCATGTATGTGTTGTGTATGTATGATTAGTTTGATCTGAATATGTCTGGAACTGAAATTTCACATTCTCATGCACTTCACAAGCACAAGCTTGCATTTTGAATATCATGTTTCACCACAGTTCGTTTGGAGCCTCATCTAATGACCAAATTCATCCTATATCATGTATTTGATGTGTGTATGTGTTTAGTTTGATCAATATATGCCTAGAAATAGAATTGCATATCAGCTTGCATATCATTCATGACAAAGTGGCAACTTGACAATCCATTTTCATCACAGCATGATTTGAACTCTAACTCTTGCATGAATTTATTCATTATCATTTATGTGGTATGTGTGCATGATTACTTTGAACTGAAACTAGCTGGTGTGTGAGATTCATATCAAATTGCATTTCAAAACATCATAATACAAGCACTATCGGGTTTTAAAATAGAGGAAGAATTTCAAAAAACTAAAAGTGCCATCTTGTTTCTCATGAAAAAATACTCAAGTTACACTAAAATTTTGTATAAATCCATCAAGATTTGAAAGAGTTATGACCAAAATGCAAACTGGTTTTTTGTATGTGTGTCTGGCCCAGCCTGGTTTGAAAACATACCCTATGTGTTTATGGGGTGGCATTTACAAACGGATGTATAGCCACCCCAGTGGTAAGACCATTTCCAAAAACACGCCTTGCACCTTCTGAACCTGGGTTCGACCCCTGAGGAGGGCAACTCTTTTACCAATTTATTTTTCACCCTATTTTTTAAAAATTCATATCTCACTCATTTTTGATCATTTTTCACCCATTCTTTTTGCATTGTGTTTGTTTTGATGTCTACTTTCATGCCATATTTTCAAATTCCATGTTTGCCTAATTTTTCATCCCTTTTGACTATTTGCAAGTTAGGTGCGTTTTACGATCATTTTCACATTTGCAGATGAATTGCCCTCATATCCTTAGATGTTAGTTAACATGCTAGGATTTTTATTTGATTACCATGTTAATTTTACCTCATCTGTTGAATTTATTTAAGCTCGATTTGTCGTCACACTTCTGGCTTACTCATCTGCTTTGATTGTCCTCATTGCATCTTTGTTTTTACATTGAACATGTTCATTTAATGGTTGTCCCCATGCTCTTTATCTTTACCTTGTTTTTGCCTTGTTAAGTAATTTTCTTTTCCCCAAGTGATGAAGCTTGTTAGCTCTCATCCCAGTTGCCTCTCTCTCTCTCCAAAGGAAAAGATCTTTCCATTAACCCTAATGTTATGGATAACTCATTCACCCATTCCCTTGACTTTGTTAAGTCACTTTAACCTTAGTTTAGAAATCATTAGACTTTGCTTTAAGTCTAAAAGACCCACCTGTACTAGGAGTGTTCTTCAACTAGAACCCTAGGATAGAGTTTGTCAACTCTATGTAAGAATCATCGTCATGATTTCTTACTTCCCCTTTAGAGTGTTATAACTTAGATTAGGGAGTTTCGTCAAACTCCACACAAACATTGTCATGTTTGTTTTCCCCTTGGAACCTTGATCATAATCAAGTGTTCTTTATCCCTTGTGAGGTGAACTACGATTGCTCTGATTCTATCCTAGTTAGGATACGTAGGCAGAAGATGCGATGTCTTTGTGAGCAAACTTAGAAAACCATCTAGGTCTTTACCTATCCCTTATCCTAATCCCAATCTATAACACATATTCACAAACTTAGCAAACAAACAATCAAACAAAAGGTTCCTGTAGAGTACTACAGATGCTTAGGGTGCTAACACCTTCCTTAGGTATAACCAACCCCCGATCCCCGAATCTCTTAAGCGTTGTCGTTACATCGCGAAAAAAGTATTTCTTTCTTTAGACCTTTCCTTTGGATAAAATAAAGTTCGGTTGTAAAAGAATTAAGATTCAAGTTAATTTAATAGCTTGATATCCAATTTTCACCGCAACAAAGGCCAATGGATCTTTTCCATCATATGCATTCATATCTAATTGGCAAAATTTTAATTGCTTTAGCATGTCAACATGGAATACGTTACGTAAAATCCGTCTGTGATTGCAAATTTTTGTTTAGATTGTTTTGTATAATATCAAAACTAGGAGAAACTTTAGCATTTTTGTAAATTGGATGCTACCAACTGATTTTAGGTGTGCATTGTGAATTTTAGGATTAGGAAGCATGTAAGCATCTTAGAAATCGTCTATTAAAGATTCAAGCATTAAAAAATAGCTTCATGCATCAAAAACTTTATTTTGTGTGTGAAAAACACTCTATAGGTCGACACATACGACTTTAGGTCGACCTATAGAATATTTTCTTCAGCTCAGGTCGACACATAGAATGCATAGGTCGACACACGTGCTTCAATATTGAAGTCTATAGGCTCTTCCCATGTGGTGTCTGTTACATGTCGACTCAAGACCTTTATAAGTCAATAAATGATTTTGATAGGTCACTCTATAGACCTAAAATCTTGAATTTTTGCTTTTCTTCATTTCCTTTTGCATGCCATTTGCTTAATACTTGCATGCATATATATACTTGATACATGCATCATTTCTAGTAAGGTTCTAGAGAAAACCTATATGAAATCGGGATTTCAAAATATTCTCATCATCTTCAACCTCTCTTCTATGCATACACATAATCAAACTACTGTTAGATGCTCAATTGTGCTTATTTGAGCTATCAAATGTGGGCATCTTTCACTCCTTTTTTATCAAGAAAGTGTTAAAAATCACTCTTGCTTTGGTTGGTTTGCAATTTTGTGTAAAAGTATCTTGGTACCCTTAATTTATGTGTTATTGTGCAGGAATTTGGCATGAAATAGTGAGAATTAAGACACAAGAAAGATGGCAAGAAACCAAGAAAGCAAGCAAACATCAGCAAGTTCGCTAGGTGAACTGGCCAACGAAACTCCTTCCAAAACTTCACAAAGTTCTCTAGGCGAACTATGTAGCGAAGGCCAAGAATCCAAAATAGAAAGGAAAGGGCCATAAACTCTCTAGGCGAGGGAGGCATCGAAGGACTCCCTAGGCGAAGAAGCAGCGAGTGTCCATCGAATACTCCCAGACTTAAAACAGCAAGGAAAGGGCCATAAGCTCGCTAGGCGAAGTTCACAATGAAGGATTCGCTAAGTGGAGGATTACTCGCCTAGCGAACATGTGGAAACTTGTCTGGGTAGAGTTCACAGGGCACAAGCACTTCAGGTGGCAGTTTTGGGGTTCGCTAGGCGAACCACTTTGTTCACCTAGCGAACATGACATCTCAAGTGACCCTTCTATAAGTAGCATGAGCTACTTTTTGTAAAAAGATCTTTTGTCTTGTACTTGCATTTTGGGAGGATTTTCTGACCTAGAAACCCATTCTCTCATTTCTCATCCTCTCTTAGCAATATTTCACCAAAAGAAGGTGGATTCTCATCCACTCTCGATTATTCGACTCGGATGTTGATCAACCTTCTTCTGAAACATGTTGATCAACCTTTTATGTATTCTTCTTAATCTCTTGTATGTGAATAGTGTTATGATTAATGTAGATGAAGTTATTTGCTAATATTTGTACATTTATGGTTTGGATTGCTTTAGACATGAACTTTCCAAGTCTTGACCTAATATCTTCATTTATCAACTATACAAATGCTAGAGATAAATTTGAAAGTTGATATCCGCTTTGTATCGAGCTTAATGGTTATTGTTTCAATTGTTATTTATAGAGATCATCTAATGGTTGAAACAATAACATTCACAAAATCGCTTTAGAGATGAACGTTTTTACGAGGATACGCGGTTATGTTGGTTAGAACTTCGTTCATATATTTGCTTGGTTGGATACGTTTAGGACAGACTAACGAACCCTAATCTTGACATGATTTTATCAAACTTAGATCGACTTTTATTCCGTTTTAAATCTTGCAAACTTATGTTATTAAAATGAAAACATTATAAACCCCCCCTCCCCTTTTTTCTTAAGTCATTAAACCGTTGAACGACAAGCATCTATATTCTCTGCAATCCCTATGGATACGATAAAACACTACCGAAAAATACTTTCTAACAAAATGGCATCGTTGTCAGGGATTGTTAGTTGAATATTTCAAGCATTGCAATAGTTTAGTGATTTTAAGATTTTTGTATTGTGAATCTCTTATCTTTGTAATTCTTTGTGCTTTTTGATTTTTTTAGTTCATGTACATAATTCGTTTATGCACTGACAGGTTTGGCCAGAAAACCTTCTTTTCGATCCTGAGATTGAGAGAACCGTTCGGCGTACCAATAGTCACACAAGGCAAAGACGACAACAAGCTATTGAAAGACAAGAGCTCAGAGAATCTTCTTCATCCACTCCACCTAATTCACCAATTATGGAAGCACCACCTCCATCTCCACCGCCAGTTTCTGTCCCTTGTACAAACAGTCTAAGACACACCGCTCAGTTCACACGTAATCTTCAAAATGGAAGACAAGTCGAGATGAACACGGTAATCCTAGCACTTATCTATCAAAATCCTTTCACAGGGTTAGATCATGAGGATCCGTTTACGCAACTTACAAAATTCTATGAGATTGCGGGTGCAACGGGAGCAACCGAAGCCGACGAAGAGTCATTGTTCAGGAGACTATTTCCTTATTCCTTGATTGGGAAAGAGAAGGAATGGTATCTTGATCAACCTACAACAATCATGACGGATTAGAATCTTTTGGAAGAGAAGTTTCTTGAACGGTTCTTTCCACATAACCGTTTCATGGAAGATAAAACTGCGATAGCTGTGTTTTCACAAGGAGCAAATGAATCCTTCAACGAAGCTTGGGAGAGATTCAAGTCTATGTTAAGAAAATGCAAAGGAGAGATTCAAGTCTATGTTAAGTCTATGTTAACAAGTGGAGCTTTTAACTCAACAAATGTCAAAGCTTCCACAACAAATCAAAGAGATGCAAGAAGTTTCTACTCAAGTTCAAGTGGCGAGTTGCGAATTGTGTAAAGGTGACCATCCGACAGGATATTGTCCTCCCGTTTTGGAAGAAGCCAATTATGCCGGAAATTAAAATCAAGGATACCAAAAAATACCACCTTATCAACAAGAAAATAAAGGTTATCAAAGACCTAACCACGGTTACCAACAACCGTGGAGGCCGCAAGAAGCCGGAACTTCAAACCGTCAACAATATCAAAACTACACTCAACCTCCACAAACTCAAACTGCACCGTCAAAGATGGAGGAAGCTCTTACTCAATTCATGCAAATGTAAATTCAAAAGAACACCGATGCAACTATCAAGAATTTGGAGACTCAAGTTGGCCAATTATCAAAGCAATTGGCCGATCAACAAAAATGGCCTTTCACAGCTACCGCTACTCCAAATCTGAAGGAGCGTTGCAAGGTGATTCTTACAAGAAGTGGTAGAGAAATTGATATGGGTGTAGGTGAGGAGGTAGTGGCGGAGGAAGTTGTAGTTGAAAAATAAATTGAAAATATTGAGGGAGAAGTAGAAAAAAATGTTGAGGGAGATTTAGTTGAAAATGGGAAAGTGAAAAAAATGAGGAAGGAGAGAAAAATAAGAGAGAGGAAAGAGTGAGAAAATCGAGAAAAGGAAAAGAGCAAGTGAACACGGTACTGATTCAAAATTTTCCTTATCTGCATGCTCCGACAAGGAAAGACAATGCGAGACACTATGCTCGGTTTATGGACATATTCAAACAATTGCAAATTAATATTCCATTTTCTGAAGCATTGGAGCAAATGCTAAAGTATCCTAAACTCATGAAGGACATTCTCACGAAGAAGAAGCGGTATATGGATCAAGAAACGATCATGGTGGATGCTAGTTGTAACGCAATTATTCAACGTACTCTCCCGAGGAAAGAAAGTGATCTGGGACGAGTCATTTTGCCCATCACAATTGGAAATACTTATGTTGGCAATGGGTTGATTGATTTGGGCTCTAGTATAAATTTGATACCCTTATCTATTGTGAAGCGGTTGGGATACATGGAGTTGAAATCTACTCAAATGACTTTGCAACTTGTCGACAAATCTCCCATTCACCCTCATGGTGTAGCCGAAGATGTGTTGGTAAAGGTTGATAATTTTTTGTTCCCAATTGACTTTGTAGTAATTGATATGGAAGAAGATGAAGACTCTCCATTGATTCTTGGCCGACCTTTCATGAAGACCGCGCGCATGGCGATTGATATGGACGATGGTCTTGTGAAAGTGAGAGTGCTTGATGAGGAGATTTGCATCAATCTTTTCGAAGCCATGAAGCTTTCTAAAGACAAAA
Organism: Lathyrus sativus; assembly: GCA_963859935.3. Classification (NCBI taxonomy): domain Eukaryota; kingdom Viridiplantae; phylum Streptophyta; class Magnoliopsida; order Fabales; family Fabaceae; genus Lathyrus; species Lathyrus sativus. The sequence continues at coordinate 585,475,101 of OZ012741.1, read as the reverse complement.
TCGATTGTTTTAGAATTGATGCAACGAAGGTCGCAATTGAAGAAGTCAAGGAGTTATTACAAGTTCTCACACCAGTACGACAAGTTCTCACCAATGCTCTTGCAAAAGTCAATGAAGAAGAAGAACGAGAAATTGAAAAGTGTTTGCGGGAACTTGAAGAGTTGGAGGAAACCCCACCTCTGAAAGAAAAGGTGGAAATTTTGAAAAAAAGAGAACAATGAGGAAGACAAGTTTGAGTTGAAATTGTTATCATCTCATCTAAAGTATGTTTTCCTTGATGAAGAGAAGAACAAGCCGGTGATCATAAGCTCGGAGTTAACCATGGATGAAGAAAGGAAATTAATTGGGGTGTTGAAGAAAAATCAAGAGGTAATGGGTTGGACTCTTTCCGACTTAAAAGATATAAGTCCTTCCTATTGTATGCACTGAATATTCATGGAGGACGATTTCAAGCCGGTAGCTCAACCTCAAAGAAGTTTGAATCCCACTATGAAAGAAGTGGTGAGGAAAGAAGTTGTCAAAATGTTGGATGTCGGCATGATTTATCCTATTTCTGATAGTCCGTGGGTGAGTCCAGTACAAGTGGAACCGAAGAAGGGTGGAATGACGATTGTCCATAATGAGATGAATGAGTTGATTCCAACAAAAATCGTAACGAGATGAAGAATGTGTATTGACTACCGTAGGCTAAATCAAGCTATGAGAAAAGATCACTTTCCTCTTCCTTTCATGGATCAAATGCTCGAAAGGCTTTCCAGTCAACCCGGAAGATCATGAAAAAATAACTTTCACTTATCCTTTCAGATTCTTTGCTTATCGAAGGATGTCGTTTGGTTTGTGTAATGCATCGACGACTTTTCAACGGTGTATGCGAGCTATATTCTTGGACTTGATTAAGAAGACGATCGAGGTGTTTATGGATGATTTCTCAATTTTTGGGCCGTCATTTGATCTTTGTCTAAAAAATCTTGATGTTGTCTTGGAGAGGTGTGTGGATACTAGTCTAGTGCTTAATTGGGAGAAATGCAACTTCATGGTCACAGAAGGTATTGTGCTCGGGCACAAGGTTTCTTTAAAGGGACTTGAAGTTGATAGAGCTAAAGTGGAAGTGATTGAAAAGCTACCGCCACCTTTGAATATAAAGGGAATTCGAAGCTTTCTAGGTCATGCGGGATTTTATCGAAGATTCATTAAGGACTTTGCGAAGATAGCAAAGCCATTGAGCAACCTGCTCAACAAAGATAAGTCTTTTCTTTTTGATGATTCTTGCATGGCAGCTTTTGATTCTTTGAAACAAAGCCTAATAACTGCACCTATAATTGTCGCACCGAACTGGAAAAATGATTTTGAACTTATGTGCGACGCAAGCGATTATGCGGTTGGTGTAGTTTTAGGCCAAAGAAAAACAAAAAATTTCCATGTAATACATTATGCAAGCAAGGTTTTGAATGAGGCTCAAATTAATTATGCAACAACGGAAAAGGAATTGCTTGCTATAGTGTATGCATTAGAAAAATTTAGGTCTTACTTGATTGGATCAAAAGTTGTGGTTTACACCGATCATGCGGCGACCAAGTATCTGCTGACCAAACCTGATTCTAAGCAACGGTTAATTAGTTGGATTCTTTTACTTCAAGAATTTGATCTTGAAATTCGTGATAAAAAAGGGTCCGAGAATTTGGTAGCAGATCACTTGTCCCGACTTGTGAATGATGAAGCTACAAAACAGAAGAAAGAGCAGAGGGAGGAGTTCCCCGATGAAAAATTGTTTATGGTGAAGGTTAGACCTTGGTTCGTCGATATGGCTAACCACAAAGCCACCGGATTGATGCCAGAAGGTCTAACTAGTCACCAAAGAAAAACAATTGTGTCCGATGCCAAGTACTTTGTTTGGGATGAACCACGTCTTTTTAAACTTGTTATTGATAATATTTTGCGAAGATGTGTTTCTGAGGAGGAAACCAAAGATATCCTGTGGCATTGTCACAACTCTCCGTATGGAGGTCATTTTAACAATACAAGAACGGCCGCTAAAGTCCTTCAATCGGGATTTTATTGGTCGTCCTTGTTCAAAGATGCGTACGCGTACACAAAAGTTGTGACAAATGTCAAAGGATCGGTGGAATAACGCAACAAAATTAAATGCCACTGCAAAACATGATCGAAGTCGAAGTTTTCAATTGTTGGGGCATTGATTTTGTTGGTCCATTTCCACCGTCGTTTGGAAATGAATACATTCTTGTTGCAATTTACTACGTCTCCAAATGGGTGGAAGCCATAGCTAGCGCTAAGGCAGACGGGAAAACCGTAATAAAATTTCTGAAAAAAAACATATTTTCTCGTTTCGGTACTCCGAGAGTGTTAATAAGTGACGGTGGTTCGCACTTTTGTAACACTCAGTTAGCCAAAGCTTTAGAGCAATATGGTGTGCGACACAGAGTTACAACACCATATCATCCGCAAGCTAACGGACAAGCGAGGTATCGAACCGAGAGATTAATTTTTTTTGGAAAAAACTGTGTCTACCTCACGGAAGGATTGGTCAAGCAAGCTTGACGATGCCTTGTGGGCCTATCGGACCGCTTTCAAAGCTCTGATTGGTCTCACGCCGTTTAAAATGGTCTATGGAAAAAATTGTCATCTTCCGGTGGAATTGGAACACAAAGCCTTTTGGGCTTTGAAGTTGCTTAATTTTAATCATAACTTGAGTGGTGTAAAAAGAAAAAGCCAACTTCATGAGTTGGATGAAATTCGCCTTCAAGCGTATGAGTCGAACAAGATTTACAAGGACCGCGTGAAGATGTATCATGACAAGAAGCTTGTGACCAAGACATTTGAGGTAGGAGAGTTGGTGTTACTATTTAATTCAAGGTTAAGATTATTTCCCGGAAAATTAAAATCCAAGTGGTCGGGTCCGTTTCAGATTCGCGACATTTTGAGCTACGAGGCTATTATTATTGAAGATCTCAAGACCATAGAGAGTTGGACTGTAAATGTCCAGCGGTTGAAAGTTTATTTGGGTGGTGATTTCGAGCGGGATACCACCTTCGTGCATTTCGGCGATTTTTGATCGCATCTGACTGTCGAGCTCCAACGACGTTAAACAAAGCGCTTGTTGGGAGGCACCCCAACATTATAAGTATTCATTGTTTTCTGTTGTGTGAATTTGGTGTTTGATGTGGTGGAACTTGGCTGAGTTGTGTTGTGCATTGTTGTTTAAAAAAACTAAAACCTAGCACCTTCGCTAGGCGAAGACAGTAGCGAACGTGTTCGCTAGGCGAACAGAGTGAAATAGGTTATTTTATTTCAATTCAGTGGGCCACCTATTTGAGCCCAAAACCGTTTTGTTTGTTTTAGTGTTAGACTGCAGAATTCTTAGGGATTCTGTTTCATTTTCACACTTGCCACACTACAATCTCTCTCACATCATTGGTGATTCCTTGAAAACCCTAGTTCTCTTCTCACTTCCTCAACAGCCCAATCACTCTATTCAATCAGGTATGTATATGTTCTATTTTTCTTTGATTGAGTGCTCTAAAGTTCTTTGAAACAAAACATTGTGGGTTGTTATGGGTGAGTTGCAGATCTATAGAATTAAGGTTGTATGCATGTGTAATACTGTTCTTTTTAGGCCAAATATTATGGTTCTTGAATGTTGATGAAAAACTATTGGAATGCCTGTATTTTTGGTTGAAAATGGTGGGAGAAAACAAAAACTCGTAACCTTCGCTAGGCGAACCTGGAGCGAGTATTCTCTAGGCTTCGCTAGGCGAATCTAGCAACGAATGCGACAGATTTTCATTTTTCTGCTCTGATTACCAATCTGTTTTGTGGATAATTTTTGTTTCTCTTCTGTGTTGTTGTTGATGGCTTCCAGGTTTAGTGCTTCGAAAAAGAGGAAAGTTGGCAGCACATCTCGTCCTCAACCGATACAGTACGACACAGAGCCCTTTGTGGGTCCGAAACAGGCCGCACGCTATGTGGCGCTGGAAAAACAAAAGATTCTGCCTGAAAAGCGGTTTCTGATTCATCCAGAGGGCGAGTACATAACGTTTACCAGACTCATCCATGATAAGAAGTGGGATACATTGGTGACTCCAGCGGGTAGTTACAACATTGAGATTGTGCGTGATTTTTATGCAAATGTACTTCCGAATGATGACGGACCTTTTACCTGGATCACGAAGGTGTCAGGATGACAGGTTATGTTTGATCGAGATGCCATCAATAGAGTGCTTGGAGGACCTCTCACCTTGGGCGAGGAAGAGATTGACGATTATCACCGTGATTTGAGGCTGCATAGAAACACAGATGCCATTTCTGAAGCCATATTAATGGAGGGCAAGACAGTTGAGCTGAACACATCTGGGGTTCCTAGGAGGTACCACCGTGAGGACATGACACCTCTAGCCCAGGTGGTTTTGCTGCTTATTTTGACAAATATCAAACTAAAATCCCACACTTCAACAGTGCCAATCCCAGTGGCACACTTGGGTCACTCGATTCTCACTGACGTACAGATTAACGTGGCTAGAATTATTGCTGATAAGCTGAAGTCTGTGGTAGAGAGTGGGCTGAAAGCGGGGGCGCGAGTTAATTGCCCCTTGCTTTCCCATGTCTCATTATGGCCTTATGTGTTCAGTCGAGGGTAAAATTACCCTCCCGGAAACAGGTGACTATTCCAGCTGCGACCGATGACCGTCACATGGATAAGTATTGTCGGCCAGAATTTCATAGCCAGTACAGTTGTTGTAGATACCGGGACTACTGATGGTCCTGGTGTTACTTTTACGCAGGGTTTTGATCCATTTCAACAAGATGTGTGTAACTACAATTGGGATTGGATGGCGGCGACTCAGCGTGCCATGATCGATATTCATGATTCTATGTAGGTACTCCAGCTACAGTGCTGTGACCCTTCTGTGGAGCGCACTATGATGACGCGCGAGCAATTCCTGCAACACGCGAGCTGGCCTGTGGTCAGGCCTGTTTTCAAAGAGGGGGCGGGTGCTTCTGGTTCTGGTGATGGTGGCGCTGAGGTTGATGCTGATGATGATGGTTCTGCTTCTGGTTCAGAGAGTATGGAAGAGACCGAGTCCGAAGAGGACTAAGTCTTTAATCTTTTAATTTTATTGCTTTATGTATTGCTTTATGTTTCGGATATTTTGTTTCGTTATTTTAGATATTTGGGTTGTGTACCATTTTAGGGTGTTTTTCACCATGCACATTTTATTTTGTTTGAAGTAATGTTGAATTTTTATGTTTAAATTATTTTGTTTCTTTTAAGTGATTTTTAATAATTTTCTGGTTGTTGAACTGTCGAAACTGCTAGATTGGTTGCTCTCCAAAAGAAGTATCCAATGAAGAGGCATCCGAGTTTGGATGGCAATGATAAAAATAAACAAGCGAATAATGCTAAGGTACATGGTTACCTTTGGTTAGAATTTTAGAATGCATTAAGAACTTTAATCTTGTCGTAAATAAATATTGTTCTTTTTGCAACATTGTGAATGAATGGTTCACCTAGAACTTACAATCACAAATTGTGAGGAAACCTCCATTGTACACTAAATGATGGATTCTAATAAACTGTGTTGATTCATGATTTGTCTTTTATTATTGTGAATTTGTGGAAGCAATTAGAAATGATCAAGGCGCTTGTTTTTTATCGAGCACAACCAGTTCCAAAAGTAACTTACTCATGAGCAGAGAATATTCGTAAATCCCTTGAGCCTAAACAGTATGAATCTCGGCTTTAAATTGTGCGAGATTCCAAAAAGAAATTTCTCGAACCCCGGAATTTGATGTTAATTGTTCTTTTTGCCTTAAAAAAATTAAGAGCATTCACTTGAGGTTTGAGTAAAAGATAAGTTGGGGAGAACGAAAATGAAACATGATAGAAGTCGAAGTTTTCGATTGTTGGGGCATTGATTTTGTTGGTCCATTTCCACCGTCGTTTGGAAATGAATAAATTCTTGTTGCGGTATACTACGTCTCCAAATGGATGGAAGCCATAGCTAGCGCTTAGGCAGACATGAAAACCGTAGTAAAATTTCTGGAAAAAAACATATTTTCTCGTGTCAGTACTCCGAGAGTGTTAATAAGTGACGGTGGTTCGCACTTTTGTAACACTCAGTTAGCCAAAGCTTTAGAGAAATATGGTGTGCGGCACATAGTTACAACACCATATCATCCGCAAGCTAACAGACAAGCGGAGGTATCGAACTGAGAGATTAAATTTTTTTTTTGGAAAAAACCGTGTCTACCTCACCTAAGGATTGGTCAAGCAAGCTTGACGATGCCTTGTGGATCTATTGGACCGCTTTCAAAGCTCCGATTGGTCTCACACCGTTTAAAATGGTCTATGGAAAAAATTGTCATCTTCCGGTGGAATTGGAACACAAAGCCTTTTGGGCTTTGAAGTTGCTTAATTTTAATCATAACTTGCGTGGTGAAAAAAGAAAAAGCCAACTTCATCATGTTCCCCGAAATCCCCAACTACATAATTACATATACCCTTATATCAATCGTAACAACGAATGATACTCCCCATACCTTAGATATTTCGATTTTGATCCTCCTCTCGAGTTCTTCCGAAATTGCTCTGAGCTCTAGCCTCTTATTCTCCTTTTCCTTAGAGCTCTTCCCAAGTTTCACGATCGTACCAAATATATGAGTATCTCCACCCTCTCTTTTTCCTTTATGTCACTATTACCCCTTGGACACCTAATATGATTTCCCAATTTTATCCTCACTTATTTCACCCAACTTTACCATCTTGCCCTTAGTGTTCCAATTATTTATTTAAAATAATAATAATAATAATATATTCACATTATCCACTATTATTATTATTATCAAAATAATTCTAATAAATCATATACTTCTAAATATCCTTAACGCCCTCTTATCATCAACAATACCCCTCAACATAAATCATCAGACATCAAAATATTTCACCAAAATTCACCGAAATCATAAATATTTATAATAAATAAATTAAATAAATATTCTAATTATTTTGGGGTGTTACAACTCTCCCCCACTTAAAGAATTTTTGTCCTCGAAAATTACCTAAAGGAAACAGAGTCGGATACGACTCCCTCATCCGCGTTCCCGAGTCCAACTTTCACTAGTTGGTCCACCCCATAACACCTTCACTAAAGTTGTGTCTTTACCCTTTAGTTGTTTCATTTCTCGTCCATCAATCCGCACAGGTAATGCTTCAACAGTCAGATTATCTCTCACCTACATGTCATCCATTTGAATCACATGCAACGAATCCAGAATATACTTCCTCAACTGAGATACATGAAACACATCATGTAAATTTGTAAGTGACGGAGGTAAAGCAAATATAGGCAACTTCTCATATCTTCTGCAAAATCTGATACGGACTAACAAAACATGGAGTGAGCTTCCTAGACTTCAAAGCTCGACCCACACCAGTCACCGACGTAACTCTCAAAAACACGTGATCTCCCTTTTGAAATTCAAGTGCCTTCCTTCTCTTATCATGATAACTCTTTAGATGACTCTGCGAAGCATTCATCCTTTCTTGGATCATCTTAATCTTCTCAGCCGTCTGTTGCACAATCTCGAATCTATATCCGACACAATACTCAAAGGTATCCCATGCAAATACACAATTTCCTCAATGTACATCTCATCTAACTTCTGCATAAAACGATTAATCTTCATTGATAAGAAATGGTCTGATTTAGTTAATCTATCCACAATTACCCAAATTGAATCATTCTCTTTTGCAGTCTTCGGCAATCCTGACACAAAATCCATGGAAATACTATCCCATTTCCATTCTAGAATATTCAACAGTTGCATCATACCCAAAGGCTTCTGATGCTTAATCTTTGACTTCTGACAGTCAAACACGCATATGTAAACTCAACAATATCCTTCTTCATACCTGGCTACCAAAATAATTTATGCAAATCCTAGTACATCTTCGTAGCACTGGGATGAATACTCAACCCACTTCGATGCTCTTCCTCTAGAATACTCTTCTTAATTTCGGGAACATCTGGAACACACACTCTATCTCTGAACCTCATCACACCATTCTCATCAATTTGGAATTCATCTCCATTACCTTGGTTAATTAAGATCGACTGATCAACCAACTTCAAATCAAATTGCTGACCCACTCTGATTTCTTTCAGAATACCACTAGTCAATTTCAACGTACCTAACTTCACACTGTCAAGAGTCTCTTCACTTGCCAAACTCAGATCTTGGAATTGTTCGATTAATTCCAATTCTCTCACCATAAGCATCAACATATGCAATGACTTCCTGCTCAATGCATCAACCACTACATTTGCTTTACCCACCTCCTCTGCCTCATAATCCTTCAATATTTCCAACCACCTCCTCTGCCTCATATTCAACTCTTTCTGATCAAATAAGTATTTCAAACTCTTATGATCACTAAACACTTCAAATTTAGAGCCAAAAAGATAATGTCTCCAAATTTTCAACACGAACACCACAACTTCCAACTCCAAGTCATGCGTAGGATAATTCCTTTCATGAACTCTCAATTGTCTCGAAGCATAAGCAACAACTTGTCCATTTTGCATCAACACTACACCAAAACATATCTTCGGCGCATCACAATACACCACAAAAGATTCATTAAGATTAGGCAAAATCAATACCAGAGTGGTCGTCAATCTCTTCTTCAATTCCACAAAGCTCTCTTCATAAGAAACGTCCCACACATAAGCTTGATCATTTCGAGTCATTTGAGTCAACGGTAAAGCCAATCTAGAAAAACCTTATATGAACTTGTGATACTAACCTGCCAACCCTAAAAAACTTTGTATCTCAGTAGCTAACTTTGGAGTCTCCCACTGTAACACAACATCAATCTTAGAAGGATCCCAAACAATCCTACCACTTGAAATCACATGGCCAAGAAAACTCACTTCTTTCAACCAAAACTCACACTTCGACAATTTTGCATATAACTTATTCTCTTTCTACACTTGCAACAGAGCCCTCAAATGCTCAACATGCTCTTCTTCATATTTAGAGTATATCAGAATATCATCAATGAAACCACTGCAAACTTATCCAAATACTCATGGAAAATCTGATTCATATACTCCGTGAACACACCTAGTGTATTGGATACATCAAATAGCATCACAGTGTATTTATAGTGACCATACCTCATCCTGAAAGTTGTCTTCGGAATATCATCAGGTTTAACCGAATCTGATGATAACCAGACCTTAGATCAATCTTGCTAAACACACAAGCACCCACTAGTTGATCCATCAAATCATCGATTCTCGGAAGTGGATATTTATTCTTGATAGTCACTTTATTCAGGTGCTTATAATCCATGCACAACCTCATACTACCATCCTTCTTCTTAACTAACAACACAGGAGCACCTCATGGAGAAACACCCGGTCGAACAAACTTCTTCGCAAGCAATTATTCCAATTGTTTCTTCAATTCTCTTAACTCAGAGGCTGTCATCCGATAAGGATCCATTGACACTGGACTCGTTCCTGGTATCAAGTCCACTGCAAACTCTACTTCACGCTCTGGAGGCAAATCACTTATGTCACCCAGAAACACCTCTAGAAATTCATGGACAACAGGTAATTCGACACTAGCAGTTTCACAATCAACTCGCAATGATGCAAATAGCGTAAACATCAAAGATTTGTCTTCTAAAAGTTTGTCTACTTGCTTAGTAGACAAGAACATCAACTCTCCATTATCACCAAACTCAGAAAACTCCACCGTCTTATTATAACAGTTGATATGAACACAGTTGAACTTCAACCAGTTCATTCCCAAGATTAAATAGATTTGGTGCAAGGGTAAACACACCAAATCCATCACAAAACTCTTTCCAAATATCGTCAAAGGACATCTCGAACACACATACGTAGTTGTAACAGAACCATTAACAGGAGTTGTTATCACCATACAACCATTCATATCAGACAAGTTCAAACCCAACCTAGTAGCAAATTCAAGTGAAATAAATGAACGAGTAGCACCAGTATCAATAATAGCGATCAACTCAACATTGTTAATAAAACAAGTATCTCGAATCAAGTTATCCTTCTTAGGAACTTCTGAACCATTCAAAGCAAACACTCTGTCATTAGTCTGAGCAGCAGTCGTAGTCTTCTTCGGCTTCTGACACTGGGTACTGATGTGACCCTGTTCACCATAATTGAAACAATTTGGACCTTCATTCTTGCACTCGGTAACTTTATGACCTCTCTTACCACATCTATAACACCTCAACACACTATTTTTGAAAACTCCAGCACGGTGGCCTTGTTCGCCACACTTGTAACACTTAACAGAAACGAGATATGCTCCCCCACCTGTCTTCTTCCCATTTGAAACATTTTATTTCCCTTTATCAGCTGAAGTCACATAAAGTTTTCCTATAAACTGCCTTTTCTCTTTCTTATTACTAAGATGCTTGTAGTGAGCAGATCGAGTTCGACTATCCTCATCATAGATCTTACTCTTATCCACTAGCTCAGCATACTTACGAATCTGATGGTATACAATACCCTGTTTAATTTGTGGTCTTAGTCCATTTAGACATCTAAGCATTAGTATGATTTTAATATGGACAAAACTTCACCAGCGCCTCAAGTTTTGCCGCATGCTCTTCCACAATCACGTTTCCTTGCTTCAATTAAAGGAACTCTATCTCCTTCTTACCACGAACATCTTTAAGAAAATACTTCCCCAAGAATTCTCTCTTGAATACAGCCCAAGTTATCTCAGTACCAACATCCTCCAATCTCTGATGAGTGTTATCTCACCAATCTTCAGCCTCTTTTGACAACATATGAGTACCAAATTGTACCTGTTGCACGTCAGTGCATGCCATCACTCGGAAGATCTTCTCAATCACCTTGAACCACTTTTGCACACTCTCAGGATCATGAGTGCCCACAAAAGTTGGCGAATTGTTCCTCTGGAACTTTCCCAAAGCACGAAACTCATCAAGATCCCCTTCATTCTGATAGTTCTGAGCCATCACTTGAGCAAGTGATTCCAACGCGTCAGCAATAACACGATCATTTCCTCTAGCCATTCTACACACCACCAAAAATGTTAGATGGGACAATTCATCGATAATGTACTCACACTCATCGACTGACAGGGGACTGACATCATACAAAAACCTGGTCGGAGGGACCGACCTGCTCTGATACCACTAATGTAACACCCTTCTACCCCGCAAAACATTTACGATAATTAAAAACAATTATATCAGAGTATATCACTGCAAGGATGCCACATTTCGTCATAAAATCACAGTAACGTCTTACTCCGTAACACAGGTTTTATTCAACATAATTTCAACCAATTACTACGTAGCGGAAAGATTTAAAATCATCAGCATAATTTGCAATTCAAAGAGTTTTAAAAATAAGAAATCATAACTTCATGATGTCAACAACAAAAGAACACAACGGTTCGACTCAAACGTCCCAATTCGATGTTACATATTAGAGAAAGACCTTCTAAATCAATAGAAATGATCAACATGCTTCAAGTCAGTTCTTCACGTATCAAGAGCTAATTCTAATCACCTGCATGTTACCCACGTAGATACAACATTCAAACATACAGGGTGAGCAATCACAAATCATTATACAAGATATAAAGATAAAATATATTAATATAGCATTCATCATACAAAAAAAACAACATTATCATGAAATCCATGCATTATCATTTGCCAAGTATTATACTTAGCCCTTCATATCATAGTATCACTAATACATTTTCATTCATAAAGTCATAAAATCAACAACTCATCACCAAAACATCACTCAAGTCATAACATCATCACACATCATTTTCAAATTCACCTCATCAATAATAACAGTCATTCACATAGATGCAATGCCACATAACGCGAAATGCAACAACATAGACTCATGCATGTGGTACCAAATGAACATGCTGATGGACACTGGACCATCACCCTCCAAAGATCCCTACCAATAAGATCAATTCTACACAAAAACTGAAGCACAACATAAACATCTCAATCCGCACAATGGGATTGAAGCCAACACTGGACCGAAGTCCTATTAATAACATTGGACTGAAGTCCTACTATTCTATAAATGTATGATGCACTACGTCATAAACAACATTATCACAGGATTGTTAAGTTGCACCATCATTCATGAAAAATCATCAAAACATCATAGAATTGTATCATCATTATGCATCATAATTCTTCATATGACATCACAAATTAATATGTTATAATCATCAAAACACATCACATCAAATACTCAAAGAATACAGACAACAAGACATAAGGCGGCACAAAAGAAGGAAAATAAAAAAACACAACTCCTGCTCGCCTCGTGTTCGCCTGGAGAAGTAGTTTGCTTGCCTGGGTTTCGCCCGACGAAGCAGGGGCGAATTCCATTCCCCATAGAAAAACCAATAGCACTCATTTTCCACCCTCTTCTCGCTCCAACTTTCGCCTGGCGAGACTAAAGTGAAATTGCTTCACCCAGAAAACTAGGAAGTTCGCCCGGCAAAATTGCGCGAACCTGCAACTTCTCAGTTGTAATTCTGCACCAGTTCAACCCAAAATAGCTTGCGATTCCAGTACCAATCAGTCCAAAATTACTCATAAATTGTAATACAATCAACACAATAACAACCAAAATTCTGGTATGCAGATTTCAGATGTCCCAAGAACATTGATCTCTGGTCAACAAGAACGAGGACTAACCATGACCAATTTAAATTTCTTTAAATTGTCCCAATATCATGACCAACGTCATGACCTCTGTTGTGACATCTGCATGCTGACAGACTATTTATCTCAATATTTAAATTGTGTAGAATTGTAAATGCTGAAAGATAAACAACACAATAATTGTTTACCCAGTTCGGTGCAACATCACCTATATCTAGGGGCTATCAAGCCAGGAAGGAAATCCACTATTAGCAAAATTAATTTAGAGTTAAACCTCCAGTTTACACTCCTCACTTAATCTCTAGCCAATGAAATTTCATCCTAGAGACACTCTAGTACCTGAGTATACCCACTCACTCCCCCTCAATCACACAACAATGATTTCTAATTCACAATTACAAAAACAACATGAAGAGACACTTCATACACACCTTGATCTTGCTTCACAACTTTGATCAAGGAACTCACACACTCTTGCTTCACAGCTTCGAGTGAGACACAACCTAGAATCTACATATCCAATGCAATCATCCACAATACCATTGCTTGAAGTACAAGTATTCCTAAACAGAACTCACACGTGAAGACTAGCCTTCTTCACTTACCAATATGTCTACCACAATGTATCAAAAGATACAAAGGGTGACTTACACAAGGGACTCTCAAACCCTAGACCTCTATTTTTCACTCTGGATTTTCTTGATGTGAGTGCTTACTTTCTTCTGCTTATGCTCCTCCTTTTATAGCAGTGCAGACTGGGCTTGGGCTGCTCCAAAGTAAAAAACATTAGTTTTAACAAAGTAAAACTAATTTCCACTGATCAAGGTGTTGTCAAATTAGGTTATGATACTGCCTAGAATCTCGTATGGGATAACTAAGAAGTCATAACAGGTTTCCTGAAATTTAGCCTGAGATATATCAGGTATCATAACAGAAAAACAAACCCAGCCCGCCTGATGTCATATGATCAATGTCATAACATTGGTCATGACATTCAGCTTCACTTCCTCTTAGCTGACCAGCTTGCCCTGATGAACACTTCTACTGAATCTTCTTCATGACAGTAGAAACAAATGCTTTATAGTTCCCTAAAAAGTATCAACGATCCTTTTTGTGAACACCCATTAAATCTGCACTTTGTTTCTAACAAATCTCTTTGGCCTGTACATACTGATGTGGAATATCCAACAAGACCAAAATACTTATGTCAAGAGATATAACATATCAGCCCCTGCTGTACCAGACATGATGTCATACGATCAATGTCATGACATTCAGTATGACAACAGTTCTTCATGATAGTAGTTCTGTCATCTGCTCTTGTTAGCTCCTGCTGCACAAAGCTCCTGCTGCACCAGATGTAATGACTTCCTGTTTACAACACATGACAGCAATTATGTTATCAGCTCCTGCTGTATCCATGACATCCATAACAGCAGTTCTGTCACCAGCACCTGCTAGCTCCTTCTCTAGCATACGGTCGTTTGTACCAGAGCCGAATGAAGAAAGCGTACGACAAGAAGATACATCCGCGAAGCTTTCAGACGGGCGACCTTGTGCTGAAAAGGATTCTCCCGCCGCAAGCAGATCACAGGGGCAAGTGGACCCCCAACTACGAAGGGCCATACGTTGTTAGTAAAGTCTTCTCAGGAGGAGCGTTGTTGTTGTCCACCATGGACAGAGAAGACTTTGCGTCACCTGTGAATTCGGACGCAGTTAAAAAATACTTTGCTTAAAGTAGACCCGCTGGACAGAAAAAGAGAGTCCAGGCAAAAATGGGGCATCCTGGCGAACCAAAAACAGAATGAAAGGTTCGGGCAAAAGTTAGGGATAAAATTGAAAAAATGTACACCCGCGAAGTTGAAAACCTACACTGGGCGGCTTCGGCAAAAAAGGGTATCCCGGTGAACTGAAAACCCGTAAAGGGCGGTTCACGCAAAAGTTAGGGATTTGGAGAGCAAATGACTGCGGTCCGAATTTGATAATTGCAATGAGCATCAATGCGGGAGAATACCTTTGAGGAGTCAGTTATCTGATACAATCTCTTCAGAAGTGGGGATACCGGGAAAGCATTAGAGTCGGATGAGTCATAGGAGGATCATTTCGTAGTGTTCATCTGCATCCCGTTGCCGACATGTGTACAAAATTTAATTTGTCAAAATATTCATGCTTCTTGTGCATACTTATGTATTTGCTTTGCGTAGCTTCCTCTTTTCAGGAGTTACATCCCGTGTACAAAAACTCCGCCCATTCAGGGGCCCGATCAATAAAAAAATGTTATTCAGTACTTGATGCTGGTTCTTTACTGTTTTGTGCATAATAAAACGCCTAAGTTTAGTGAAGCTAGCATGAGTATAACATCACTGGCCCTTGCCGACAATTGCTAAAGCTTTGAATTAACTGAAAATAACGTCGCTAACCTGAGTTGATTTGGTTGCATAGGCTTGTCTTGTCTTGTTTGTGTTGTCGCAGGTTTCCTAACCGTACGAGAAAGACAATCAAAAGATCGCGATAACGAAAGACTCAGTCTTCACGCAGGTCATGCAGGTTCTTCCTGAAGAAGGATCGAACTCTCCAGCTAGTCGTAGCATGTGCAAAAGGGAATTGACGATTCCAAGATCGTAAGGCTGTATTCAGACAGGTTCATCTTTCCCCGCAGGGTCAGGCACTCTCTCCCAGTGGAGTCAGTTAGTTTTCCCCAAGAGAATCATCCCATCCCCAGCGGAATTCTCTTTGCAAGTGTTTTCATTCCTTCCAGTGGAACTCGAAGATTAAGACTATCCCAAGCAGAGTTGATGGTGGTTCCTATCAGTTCACGTTCCAGCAGAAAGTCCGATCGTACTATGCACATTTGCTATTCCCCAGCAAAGTTATATTCCCCAGCAGGATGTTACCTCAACAGGGTGTTTGGTTTGAGTTCCCAATTTCCCCAGCAGGGTTGACTTCACCCTTCCAGCACTTATTTTGCTGGAATAATTCTGTAGCATCTGGCTATCCCCGGCGGAGTCGGCATTATCTTTAGCATTTATTTTGCTGAAGCAGTTTCTGTACTCTAGCAGTTCAGGTGGAGAGAACTCTTGCTCAAATGAATTACCAAATGTTCAAGATCTCGGCACGGGACATCCAATGATAATGTCAGTTTCGGCAGTATTCCCCACAGAGTTACCAGGATAAGTTTCTCTTTATTCCCAGGCAGAATTAGTTGTCATCAGGGGTTCCATGAATCAGAATTTCAGAGGCCACCGCCGGTTATCAGAGCAGGCGTCCGATAGTTGGTTTCCAGACATCCCCAGTAGAGTCCGCCTCAAAGTCGCTGTCACGTTGGTGCTGAGGAGTTTGCGGGTGAGGATCATTGGAGAACTAAGTCCTGACGCGGACAATTTACTCCTAGATTGACGGGATTTCTTCAGAAGTGGGCGTCCTGACGTGGACGGGTTTATTTCCCCGGATTGGTGAGGTGTGTTAGTCCTAACGTGGGCAGATTCGGGTTCTCGAAATTAGCGGAATGGGAGGTCATGACGTTGACAAAAGTAATTACTCTTTGTGTTGGTGCCCTGATGTGGACAGATCAGACAAGGGTGTGAGTCCTTACGTGGACAAGTCTTATTTCCTCAGCGGGTCGAAGACGCCTGAGTCCTAACGTGGACAAATCAAGACGAGATCAGTGTCCTTGCGTGGACAAATCAAAGAAATTATTATTCCTAAAGTGGAGAAGTGGGTCCTAACGTGGACGATGTAGTCCTTACGCGGACATATTAAGAGAGGAGTCCTTACGTGGACAGATTAAGATGGCATTCCTTACGTGGAAAAATGTAGTCCTGACGCGGACAAATCGGAAGGAATTGGTTGCCTTATGTGGAAAAGTTATGTTTCCTTGCGTGGAAAACGGATAGCATTCCTTACGTGGAAAGAGGCTTGTATTCCCGACGTGGAAAGAAAGAGTGTATTCCTGACATGGAAGGGGTTTAGTTCTGATGTGGACAGACTCAAAAGAAGATTTATTCCTTACGTGGAAGAATTGGGGTCCTTACGTGGACAGATTCAAGATTCCTGACGTGGAAGAAGGATGTACTCCTTACGTGGAAAGTTGAGTCCTGACGTGGACAGGTTCAGAATCAAAGTTGAATTCCTTACGTGGAAAGATTGGAGTCCTGACGCGGGCATGTCAAGTGGTATTGGAGTCCTTACGTGGCTAGATTGATATAGTTCTCCTTATGTGGAAAGAAGATTGCTTCCTGACGTGGAAAGATGAAAGGGTTAGTCCTGACGTGGACAGATACAGAAGAAATGATTCCTAACGTGGACAGGTGTTACTCCTAACGTGGAAGAGTTTTATTCCTAACGTGGACGATTCAGTTTATAGAAATACAGACGAATTATCCCCAGCGGCGTTGCCGAGACTTTTCTGGGTTAACAGCAAGTGGAGTCCTAACGTGGACCGGTTTTAGTTGAGATTTCTTCGTATTGATGACAGACAGAGTCCTAACTTGGACAAGCAAGCATCTGTTATGACAGAATCCTCTTCAGAACGATGAAGACAATCCCCAGCACGGTCGCACGAGATCAGTGGGTTGCCGTAACAGTTAAATTCAGCTGATGAATGTCGTTCCCCAAACAGTGGCGCAGTTTATTTCTGCGGTTGGCAAATTTCTGGGTTCCTAGTATTCAACCGTCTCGTACCGCGAATGTCTGAAGGCTCCGGGCTCTTCACCCAATCGGGTCCAAGCCGCTTGAATAGGGGCAGCTGTTGCACCCTAAAATTTGCTCAACCTTATTCACTTGGTTTATGTTCCAATGTCATTAGCATTTGCATATAGAGTCATGTACATAGGTTACTCATCTGCATAGCATAAGCATAGCAAGTCATTCAACAGGGGACCAATCATTATTCTCATCTCTAGAAGCCTATCAAGAGGTTATTATCCCAATTCAATCTCATTCAAGTCATCAGGAAAGAATTTGAAAGCAAAGAGTTCAGCAGATCAAGCCTTGAGTCCATCTCCTAGCTGAGGGTATCTGAGGGTCAACAAGAGGGTTGTGAGCTGTGAGTTGAAGGCATGGAGAGTATCTAGACATTATGAGAGACTTAGAAAGTCATTTAAAGAAGGAGACAAGTCATTGATGAGAGCACAAGAGCTATAGCTGAAGGCAGTCAACTAGGGTTTCATCTGGGTCAACCCTAGGTCAACCCTAGGTCAATTGACTGATTTAAGGGGCATTCAAGTCTAGTGGAGAGATGTGGGGTTCAGCATTGGACATATAAAAAAGGATATG
The DNA here is from genome assembly GCA_963859935.3 of Lathyrus sativus. Taxonomy (NCBI): domain Eukaryota; kingdom Viridiplantae; phylum Streptophyta; class Magnoliopsida; order Fabales; family Fabaceae; genus Lathyrus; species Lathyrus sativus. The sequence continues at coordinate 585,457,082 of OZ012741.1, read as the reverse complement.
GAGATATGCCAAGAAGAATTCAAGAGAAATCAAGGAGAAGAGGAGCTTCTAAATTAGGGTTTCTGTGTAAAATCCCCTAGTTTAGGTCAAATTTCCAAGCAAGATAAGTCAAAATGCTAGCTTCAAATGGCTTCTTGGCCAACATGAAACTTGTAGAGGATCTCAAGACCTTTAATTTGAGTGGTGGAAGACATCAAGGAGATTTATAGAACTCAAGTTATGGTCCTTGCAAGTTACAGGTCATCTGAGGTATCTGAAATTTTGTCTGTGAAAGTGACTTGACTTCCAAGCAATTTTTACCCCTCAAGGAGATTTCAAATGAATTTCTGGTCAACATAAGAATTGTTACTCATTGTCTTAGCTTTCTAGAATGGTATGGCATGCCCTCATATGATGTGTGGAACTCAACTTATGGTCTTGGTAAGCAAAGGGTATTTTGGTCATTTGTGAATTACAGGTCATTTTAACCTATGTCCAAAACTCATACAAGGAGGCCTCAAATGGAAAAACTTACAACATCAAACTTGCTCCAAATGACATTTTGAGTCTAGAAAGAAGGTCACAAATTGTTGGAAAAGCTCATAACATGAAGTTGCATGATTGGTCAAATTTGAACTAAAATGGCTTATAACTTAAATAAAGTCAAAGTGAAAAATGGTTTGAGAGATTTATAAGTCCAAATGGAGACTTCCCATATATGATTTTGGGTCCAAAACACATTCTAAGAACAATGGTTCAAGTACATTTTTGAGCTTAGTGGAAAAAATCAAAGTTATTTATGGTTACTTGCATTTGAAGAAACATAACCAAAATGGATTCAATTTGGAATGCAAGGGAAGTTGCAAGATGGTTCTAGAAGATTCATTTGAGCACTATATATTCATGAAATCAGAATTGAGCAAGGGTTGGATTCATTTTTCACCAAAAATTTCCCAAAATTCTCTCATTCTCCAAGTTGCAAGTTCACTTCAATCTCACAAATTCAGCATCAATTCTCATCAACATTGATTCCACCATATTCAATCATCATCATGGACTAAAGATCAACAAAGATCTGGTTGAAATTGATCCATTTTCGAGCACTATAATCATCAATATCCAAATTGCAATTTCGAGTGGACAGCAAGATCCAAGGCAAGAATCATCAAGGTTTTGCATACAGAATCAAGCACTGAGTTAGTTGATCAAGATCCAAGCATTAGAAGCCTCAGATCCACGAGTTCCATCAGCATCTCCAAGCTTTTGCATCAGGTGCATTTTCTCTGCCATAGCTTGATATAGATAGATTTGCATGGTTTTATTAGTTTAGATGTGATCTAGGTTGTTAGTAGAACGATTAGGATGAGTTTGGTGCTGTTTAGTGATAATTCATAGCAGGTGCTTGGAACTGTTAGGACTTAGAACTCTTAGGATAGGCCATGATAATCTTAGGTTGTTAGCACAGAATGATCTACGTGAAGTATAGAAGAGATTAGTATAGGTTTGGTTGAGAATCTTGATGATGCATACCAGAGTATTTTCATGGAGTCAAGGCTTGTCTCGATCGGTTTGAATGATTTATTGAGAGTTAGAGTGAGCTACTGCCATAGTCTTGTAGAGGAAGAAAATTGGAGCGTTTTTCATGTTTATATCGTGTTGATTCATGGACTTGAGAGAGAGAACCGAGAGCTTGAAGTATGCGTGCATGGAGTTTTCATGGAGGGAAACCCTAGCTTCATGAACACAAGGAGGTAGGAGACATAATCCTGATCGTCCATTGCTTGTTGGACCTTTGACCCAAGAGCCAATCGTGTGGCTGGAATTCATACTGAAATTTGGAGGGAGAGATGTAGAAGCCAAAACGCACCGTTTCATTTAATGAAACGGGCGGGCTTAGTACAAACTCGCTATTTACACCCCCACTGCCTGGCCCATCCAAGAATACAACTGGAGCGAATTGCTATTAGTACCCCCCCCCCTCTCATTTTAATTGATTTAGTTTTTTAATTCATCTTTAATTTTTACTAACTTTAAAAAAATCATATAAAATAGGAAATTAACTCTTTTTTAGTGGTTGTTTTTTCTATATTTTCTTGGTTCTGTGTAGAAAATTGTCATTAAATAAAATTGCATTTTTATTTTTATTTGGTATTTTTCCCATATTTTCTAAATAAATGACATTTTAAATAGTTTCATTTCATGCATGATTTTATTAATTTTTGTTCTATTAGATACTTTCATATTTTTTGTTCATTCTTTTTAGGTTGCTTAGATGAGATATTAAACTTGTAGAAACAATTTAGTTCCCATTTTTAGAAATTAATTTTAGGTGCTTAATGTAGGCTTGAACAACATGAACAAATTAGGGTTTTTAGGTGATGACTTAGGAGATTTGATTCTTTTCCCTTAGGACTTAGGGTTTGACTAGTTTAGTTATGGGACTATAGGGGCTATGGGTAGTTATTAGATCCCTTAGAGAAAAGTCAGGACTCCCCTACTGCTATTAATACTCTGTATATGTCTGATTGTCTGGTGTGGTGTGCCCTCTGGGGATTATTGCTTGCTTGCTTGGGTATTGGGATTGTCTGGGGACTTGGGAGAGCTGAAGACTTGAGGAGATGAAGACCATTGGAGATTCAGAGATGGAAGATCAACTGCCAGAGTTGGAGAGGAGGTTCTTGCTAGCAGCTGCTGAGGAACTAGGGTTTAGGAGCTAGGCAGAGCCCTAGGTTAGAAAGTTTGTTTCTCAAACATGGATTGCCTTGTCTGCATCCATTCTTCTCTGTGATTCAGAGTCTCTCTAAGACACTCACCCCCTTCCTTTGGAAGGCTTGGTGATAGTGTCTATGAGATAGAACTCTTGAGAGAAAATGTCTCTTGTGTTAGAAGCAGTCTGTTCACCACCCTTGGTAGTCAACTGATTGCTTAACACCCAATTCACTCTTGTGACTAATCCCTCATCCTGGAGGTTTGAGCTTGAAGAAAAGCCATTGCAGATAGAAGACTGATGATCAAAGCCCTTGCCTGAAGGCCATGAAGATGGAGATTGATGCTTGTTGAAGCCTGTAGCTGATTGGAGATTACTTGGAGCCAGATGTTGATTCAGAGCTGCTGATGCTGTTTCTTTTTGCTGTATTTCATTTCTTGATGTATTGATTGGTTTTCCTGACTGTATTGTGTGTTGTTTACCCTGTTGGGTTGAAAGTGAAGCCTGTTCACTTTCGCCTATTGTTTTCTAGGTTCGAGGTTGAGTGGGACTCCCTTGTCTCGCTTGTACTGTTGCATCCATGCATTTTACTGCTTTATTATATCTGGTATTGTTTCTGTTTCTGCCTATCCCGTAGGATCTCTGTTTCTCTCTGTGCAAGAGAGGAGCATGATAGACACTAGGTCTTAACCCATGCATGATAACATTAGGTTAGTTTATTTCCCTTCGCAACCGTAGGTTAGAGTTCTGTCTCTTTCTTTCTCAAAACAAACAGAAAAACACATAAAGATTTCAAACACAATAAAAGACACTTCTTCCGTAAAAGAATGTGAACTCATCAAAGACGTCATTTTTGTCCGCTGGGACTGTTAATCAGAAAACCCTTTTTCAGAAGGAATAAAATCAATCAAGGCAGACTTGTGTCGTACGTGGCCCGAACTACGTTTGCTCTGATCTTTCATGCTGTATGAAAGTACGTAGGCATAGGATGCGATATCCTAGCGAGCAACCTTCCCCTCCTTTCCCGTAGGTAGGCGAACTACGTTGACTCTGATTTCTCGTTCCAGACGGGAATACGTAGGCATAAAGTGCGATACTTTGCCGAGTCATTTTTATTTTCATTTTATTTTCTTTTTCACCCTTGACCTATAGTTTAGATAGAATAACAATCCATACCCGAAAACAAGCGTGGATCCCATCGAGTACGATGGACGTGAGGGGTGCTAATACCTTCCCCTGGCGTAACCGACTCCCGAACCCAGGTTTTGGTTGCGATGACCATACCTTTCCCGTGTTGTGCGAGGTTTACTCTGAGCGTTTCCTTTCCCTCCCGTGGGATAAATAACGCACGGTGGCGACTCTTCTGTCCAGCCGACGCCGATTTTCGCAGTAGCGACAGCTGGCGACTCTGCTGGGGATCCAACGTCCCCTGGCTGCTAAGGACTGCGATGGTTCTTATGCGTTTGGGATCCAACGTCCCTTAAGAGAGTCAATCCTAGCGCTTGTTTTCCCGTCGAGGATTTTGCATGGAGTTATTTTATATTTCTAATCCTTGTATTTTCAGCTTTATATATTGATTATTGTTGCTGTATCTGGGGTGTGACGGGTGTTCTGATATTGAGTGAGAAGCCGGACCTGGGCTTGAGTGCACCTAGAATTAGAGTAGAAATTAGTGGGCGCCCGCTTGCTTTGCTTGCCTTGGTGTCCCATGAAATCTACACTCAGACGAGGTTCCTCTGGTTGGCCTCCTGCCCCTTCCTTTGGTTGGCGTGGGTTGCTGGTTAGTTGGATTGTCGACTCTGGGGACCGATCATTTGGAAGTTGGCTAAGTGAGGCCTCTTCAGGAATTGATGATGCCACTCCTTCTGGGAATCGTATCATCAACCCTGAAAGTCTGTGACGCCGACGACCGCATAGGATGCCGTACCTTGTGCCAGTTATAGGGCCACCCACCTGTGAGGGGATTCAGGGTTATGCAGGTAACTAGACCTTCAGACTACCGGTTATTTCTTGATCAGAGATCCTGGGTATTTATGGAGAGTTATGAGGTCTGTCAGAGACCATTTGGAGATGTGTTCTGAGGTCTGTCAGAGACCAATTAGAGATGTGATTTGAGGTCTACCAGAGACCAGTGGGAGTTATGGTTTGAGGTCCATCAGAGACCAGTATTGAGGCTTTGCTTTAGATATATCTGAGACCAGGGCTTGAGGACTTCTGGATGGTCTATCTGAGACCTTTCTTGATTGGGTTCAGGCTATTCAGCTACAACTTTGGTCCCTGTTGCATGTTACTTGCATTGCATCACTGCATGTCCATTACCATTTGCATTTCACTAACGTGTGTCTGTGCTGCAGGTGCATTTGCATTTCCCTAGTTCTAGTGCCCAGACTTCTGAGTGTTTGATCATGACTAGCTTAAGGAGAACGGTTGCTTACAAATTGCCTACGCCTGATATTGTTCCTTTACTGGGGTTGATTTCTCTTGCTGATGAGGGTGTTCGTAGGAGCTTCCGGATGAGCTATGGTAGACTACTGAGATTGGTGTGTAAACCTACAGAGGTAGAGTTGGATGGGTTGTATGCTCTGATGCAATTCTACGACCCTGCTTTGAGGTGCTTCACGTTCTCTGACTTTATTATGGGACCAACCCTGGAGGAATACGCTGAGTATGTTGAGCTGCCCGTGCAGAACCAAGTTCCATTCATCCATTCTGGCGCCAAGCCCAAGCCGGAGGACTTGGCAAAAGCTTTGCATATTGACGCCTCTGAACTATTGACTACTGTTTCCCGTGGAGTTCCAGGCTTCTCACTCCAGTTCTTAGTTGGTAAAGCCCAGGAGTATGCCAAAAGCGGGTGCTGGGTTGCTTTCAATGCTGTGTTGGCCTTGTGCATTTATGGCATAATCTTGTTTCCCAATATACCGGACTTTGTGGACTTCGATGCTTTCTACTTGTTTGCCGCTGGTAATCCTGTACCTACCTTACTCGGAGATCTCTACCACTCACTGCATTACAAGAATGAGAAGGGAAGAGGGAAGAATGTTCACCTGTGTGTGCCCTTGTTGAGTATGTGGTTTGAGAGTCACCTTCGTAAGAGAAGATCTGTTGCAGAGACTACAGTCCCAGTTGGTTGGCCGGAGCGCCTGATGAGGCTATCGTCGGAAGATATAGAGTGGTTTGATAGAGATCTGTTGGGATCTGAGCTCATCTTCAGTTGTTCTGGGTACCCTAATGTGCCGCTGATAGGAAGAAAAGGGTGTATCAATTACAACCCTTCTCTATTCATTCGCCAGTTCGGATATGCACTGAAGAATCCCCCTCAGGAGGAAGAAGTACAGGAATCTCTGTACTTCACAGGTGATTTGAAGGGAAAATTGCTAGCTGAGTTGCAACATGCCTGGACACGTATTAACCGCAAAGGGAAGCCACTGTTAGGTAAGAACGATTGCCAGGCTTATGAACCTTACAGGGTTTGGATCCGGGAACGAGCAAGTCAGTTATTAATGCCATTTCCAGATGCACCAATCATTGTTCCTATTCCGGCAGAAGAGCCAACTACTGTTTCTAGAGAAGTCTATGAACAAGCTGTGAAGGAAAAAGAAGCCTTGATGAAGATTAATGAAGGGTTAGAGCAAGAGTTAGCCCAGGTACGCAGCGAGAAAAACAAGGCCGTATATGCTTTCCGACAACAGATCGAGCTGTTAAACAGGTTAGGGGCTGAGTTGACTGAGGAAAAGAAAAAGCGTGAACGTCTGGGGCAAGAGTTCAGAAGCTCCCATGACATGCTGGAGGCCAAAAAGAAGGCGCTTGACATCGCTCACCGAGAGATATCCTCTTGCAATAAGACTTGGAATGCCACACTCACTAACAACAAGAAGAGGGAAGATAAGCTGAAGCAGCAAATTTCCGACCTCGAAGAGAAGTTGAAGTCTAGCATCAAGAAGTGTGAGGAGGAAGTGATGACCCGGTATAGTGTCCAGCATGCACTGAACAAGGCAATCAAATCCAGAGATGAAGTAGTGTCTCAGAAGCGAAAGTTAGAAGATTGCTTCGGAGAAGCAACATGGGAAGAAACTGCTGAAGACGTACGCCGTGTCCTTAAGAGGAGAAACCAGCTTGTTGAAGGGCTGCTTGCTCGACCGAGTCATCCGGCGACCAAGAAGAATACCAGACTTTTGGGAGGATTTGATCATTTCATGTAGTAACTTGTATGCTTTATTTGCATAGTGCTGACCATCACCAGGATTGTTGGTTGAGGTCATGCCTTCTTTGTACTCTCAGTGATATTGTACCCTGGGCTTATTGATTCTCCCTGCAATATATGAGGCTTTCTATGATTCAGCTCCGATATTCCTATTGTCAACACTATCACTGCACCGGCACCTTCGCACTAGAACTGGGGGAATGAACTTCCCTAAGGCACAGACACATTGCATTGCATTCATATTCATATTGCATTACAGGTAATCTTTGGATGGTGTCTTATTTCCTGCTCTGTATCAGGTACTTAACAGGATTGCAGATCAACATCCGCACCGCTATTCTACACGCTCCAATTATCGAAAAATCATGGACCAAATGCAGAACGAGATGCAAGATGTGCGCGAGAAGCTCGCCCTCTTCATGCAGACCATGGAAGCTATAGCGAAAGGGCAGGAGAATTTGCAGGCCATGGTCCAGCCTCTGTTGGCCCGAAGCGCTGGTCATGGTAATGAAGATCATCAGTCTGTACGGGTCGATACTGCTCATGGAGACGGCACTCCCACGCCAGTGGCTCCGCCTGTAGTCAATACACCTGCTGCTAATATCAACAACGCTACCGCTGCTGTGAATGGTAACGTCGGAGTGGGGAATGAGACCGCTGTCCATAATGTCGGGCTGGGTGATGTCAATTTGGGAGATAATCTAGGAGGCAATGGCTTTGTCAATACTGGATTCGGATTCAACGATCAGGGATTCGATAACACTGGGAAGTATGGCTTTAATGCTCAAGGCTTTGGGCAAGATGGTTATGGTATGGTCAATCAGGGTTACGGAGGCTTTGGAAACGGAAACGGTACTGGATTTATGGCTTTTGGTCCTGCTGGAGGTGTTCAAGGGTACGGCAACAGAGGCCGAGGTCCGGGGATGAATCAGATCAGAGCTGGACGTAATAATGGATATGATGGGTACGGAGCTGGAAACGGTATGTGGCAAGAAGATCAGCAGGAGGACGCCTTCTCCGGAGGAGGTTTTGAAGGGCCGATGGATGATTCCCAAAAGATTAGAATGCTGGAAGAGCAGATGAAGGGAGTCTTAAATCAAAGTGCTGTGGGATTGGACATGGCAACCATGGGTCTGGTACCTGGTTTGAGGGTGCCAATTAAATTCAAAGCTCCTGCGTTCGATAAGTATAAAGGAGACACATGTCCGAAAGTGCATGTACGAGCTTATTACAGAAAGATGTCTGCATACTCAACTGATGAAAGAATGCTAATGCATTTCTTTCAGGATAGTCTGTCGGGCCCTTCCCTAGAGTGGTACATGGGGTTGGAGCCAACTGATATCAAGACTTGGAAGCAATTAGCAGAGGCATTTGTAGCCCATTACAAGTATAATAGCGACCTGGCGCCCAATCGGGTCCAGTTGGCCGGGCTTTCGCAAAAGAAGGGGGAGAGTTTTAAGGAGTACGCGCAAAGGTGGCGCGATATGGCTGCCAGGGTCCGTCCTCCGGTGGAAGATAAGGAAATGAATGACATGTTTGTCGGCACATTCACAGGTCTGTTTCATGATATGCTGTTTCATACGTCTCTGGCCAGTTTTTCAGACCTGATTCTGATGGGGGAAAAGATTGAACGTAACATTAAGCAAGGAAAGTTCCAAGTCGAGGAATCAACTGCATCTGGCAGTAATAGGAAAGCTTATGGTGGGCGCCGTCAGGGCGAGGCAAGCGCAGTATTTGGAGGCCGAGGCCGAGGCCGAGGCAGGGGACGAGGTCAATATCGTCAGCCGCAGCAGGTGGCGAGTGTTACTATTCCCTATCAGCAACAACCACTCCAGCAACAACAACCGGTTCAGCAACAGCCAATGCCACAGCAGCAGCAGCCTCAGCAGGGGGCACAGCAGGCTCAACGAAGATTCCAGGGTAGTAAACCGAGAAGAGTGTTTGAGAAGCCTCCCTCAACATATGCCGATTTGTTGCAGACATTGTTGGGATTGAATCTGGTAGAGAAAAGAACTCTGGCACCAATAACGGGAGCTCCCCCGTTCGGCTACGATGCAAACAGACACTGCGAGTTTCATTCTGGAGCCCCGGGTCACGATATAGAAGGTTGCCATGCTTTTAAGCACGTTGTGCAGGATCTCTTAGACAACAAGACTATCAATTTCGGAACGGCAGGTCCGAATATAGTCCAGAAACCCATGCCTAATCATGGGGCTAACGCCATTCTGACTGAGGAGGGTCTGAATCTTATTATGAATGTCGAGGATTTGAAGACGCCGCTGAGCGAGATAAAGAGCCGACTGTTACAAGGAGGTGTCTACCCAGGATGTAACGAGTATTGCTTAGACTGTTGGACCCTAGCTGGGGGGTGTGAGGATTTGAAGAAAGGCATTCAGGCCTTAATCGATGAGGGCATATTGCAGTTTGATCGAGCGGCAACTGACGAGCCTGCAGGGGCAGTAGTGGATGAACGGAGTGATGTGGCCACGGTAACGATTCCTCGGAAGACGATCACTATTGCAGCACCAGCTCAACGACCACCGATCACCATAATTAAGGCCGGGCCAATCCCGTACGAGAACACGAAAGCAGTCCCATGGTCATATGGGTTAGAGGTGTATTGTGATGGGATAAAGATTGATGTTAACAAGTGATGCGTGTTTTTCGCAAGTGTACGAATCACGTCAAAGTAATATAAAAGATTATCGAATCCACAGAGACCAAGTGTCAATCTATCGTACCTGTTGTTATGGTGTTTATCTAAGGAAACTATTTTTAAGGGTTTTAGTAAGGGTGCAATGGTAAATAAAATTATAATTTTAAATAATAAATAAAAGACAGGCTCGAATGTAATTCACGTAATCAATGATAATCCAGTACTTGTTAATGGAACTACTTATGGGCAATGTTTTCTCCTTTGAAAAGAACTAATTTAACAGGAACTGTCGCTTTCGCGTATTCAGAACCGAGTTGTACTCTCTAATCAACCCCTCCTATTGTCACGGATAAAAAGGTGCGTACTGCGTTAGAGTAGTAAACCTATTTTTAAGAAATATAGTTTCTTAACAAAGTTGAAAAGTATTTTAACCTGGACTTCTTAGCAAAAAGAGGCTCTTATGAACCAGACTCTAAATCTCATAACGCGTCCGAAAATCGTTTTAAAATCTCTTTTCTTTTTAATCTAAAAACTCCTAATGAACTATACAAAGCGCTTTTGGCTGTTTTTGAAATAGTTAAAAACAATTACTTGAATTGAAAGATAAAATAGCCCTTAGGTGTTTCCACGAACAATTATACTGATTACTGGTTTAATTACGATCCTTACATTCTAACCTTTATGGGATTAGTTAGACATGATAAAGTAAATATTCTTTTTATAGTTTTTCATATGAGTAATTTAAAGCGAGTGCGGGAAGTAAACAAAGTAAATGTGCGAGTGCGGGAAGTAAACAACGTAAATGTGCGAGTGCGGGAAATAAACAACGTAAATGTGCGAGTGCGGGAAATAAACAACGTAAATGTGCGAGTGCGGGAAATAAACAAAGTAAAGTGCGAGAAAATAAATAAAAGTAAAGCAATGCGGAAAAATAAAATACGAACTGGAATTAAAATGGCGGCAGGATTAACTTCCTCCAGAGTGCTCCAAAACTCGAACCACAGACAGATTACAGACTCGATCACTCGATTGCAGAGGCACCCCGATGTGGAATGGCAACTGCTTTATAACTGATATATGCCTAGAGAATTCTAATTCTGGATGAAGAAAAACGAAAATCTAAGGTCCTATTTATAGGAGAAACTGAAAGCGCGAAATGACCGGGACGCCCCTCCACTAAAAAGTGGAGGTTATAGATTTTTGCCTTGTGGCGCCCGCCACAGGCCTATGGCGCCCGCCACGGTCCCTACAGGGGATGATGGAGTGGGGATCGTGGGTCTTGGAGGTTGAGGAGTGGTCTTGAGACGTGGCCACGTCATGGCTAACCCCATGGCGCCCGCCACAGTGGGTGCCGTAAGTGCAAAATGCTGAATTTCTAGGTTTTCGTCCGTTTTCACTCCTTTTTCGCTCCTTTTCCCGATTCAAGCTCCGATTATTATAAAAACCTGAAAACATAAGAAAACAAAGTAATAACAAAGCAAAACAACAATAAAAGCTAAGAATGCATGCGAAATCGGAGTCAGAAATACGGTGAATTTTAGTGTGATCAAATTCTCCCACACTTAAACCTTTGCTTGTCCTCAAGCAAACATTAAAGCTTAAGAAAATATGGTGTCAACACTTGTCTTTGGGCTAAAGGGATTCTAAGTTCAAGTCAGGATGTAGTGACAGATACTAACTAAGTGAGCCAAGGGTACCATAGTAACACAAACACAAACTTCAATCCTATATTAACCACTCCATGTCATCCCACGATACCTAGGCCTATCTTCTCATCTTTTTGTGTCCTTTTCGTTCAGGCGCAATCACATTAAGCCCGTTATCCGTACATGCTTCATAGTAGAGTGACCGGTTAGTGATTCTGATCCATAACATAAGGTTTCTGGCACATAAGCATGTGTAAACCTGTTTTTATTTCGCCTAAATGTAGCTGCGGGGGATCGGATCGTAATCCGCCCTACCAAGTTCAGTGCCAGATACCTCTGAACCAACTAACAATAGGTGACTTGCAATTTTTTTCTTTTTGTGGCAAAATTTTTTTTTTCTTCTCTTTTTTCGGTTTAAATGACTTTGTGAGGGTCACCTATACCAGAGTTTGCCTTTTTTTCTTTTTTTATTAGCACTGGATCATTCACTTATATTCATCGGCCCCCTACGTAGAGTATGCTTAGGCCGGAGCTGACTGCTAAAATAAACTACTTAGGACAGTTTTTTGAATGATAGTAAAGGCCATGGTGGTGGGGTTTAGGAGTGATTCCTATATTCAAGAGGTCTATGGTGCTAAAATGGTTCTGATGTTTCAAAAAGTTGACCTAAGTCACCACATCCTAATCTAAACCTGTCTCAAAGCCCAAAAAACATGTGAAACAACATTGTTTTCTTTTTTAAAAATTTTCTGGTAAGGCTAAGGAAATGGGAAAAAATGAAGATGAACTAAAAAGACACTATACTGGTGACTCGTCAGACTCATGCATTATCTAAGAAAAATAAATTACTGAAAAGGGAAATAACTGAAAGGAAATTAACTAAAAAGGGAAATAACAGAAAGCAATAAAATCCCCTCCCACACTTAAATCGAACATTGTCCCCAATGTTTCGAAATAAGATAAGGGGGGTAACCTGGAAAAAGACTACTGAGGAGGGGCACTGGTGCCTTCGCCGTCCTGATGTGATGGTCTGGAACGACGGGATCTACTACGATGCTGGTCCCTCCGGTCGAGTCGTGCTGATAAAGCAGCCTGAGCACTCCGGACCTCTCGAAGGTTACCCAAGATGGAACCCTGAGTAGCCTCTACAAGCTGGTAGTGTCGGCTGTTGAACTCTCTCTGACGGTTCTGCTCTAATGAAATATCGTTCAAGGTACGGCAAACGTTGCTATAAGCACGATCCGAAACCAATCGCGATTGTTGCATGAAGCTCATATTGTTCGTCAGCTGTTGTGAAATAGTAGAGAGAAGGCCGTCACGCCTTTCTTCTCTAGCTGTCATATCACGCCACATCTCCTCGGTGACAAAGAATCCAGGAGCAGTACCTGCAACAGGGTTAGAGGAAGATGGTGCAGTGTGTGACTGTGAAGGACGATGGGGGGACATGTGAGGGATGGGAGACTGCTCTCTCCGATCATACTCATCATCAGTGTCATGTGCCTCCCCATCGGGAATATTAGGAGGAAGTGGACCCAAAACACGCGGAGCATTAAGATCATAGGTCCAGTTCCTTTCATCACGTACATCAGTACGTCTACTGCATGGTAAAGCAACAGATGGGATAGCTACCCCATGAATCATCAACTCATAACCACCTTCTCTCCTTGTTCGGCACAATTTCATGTCTTTCAGAAATTTTAAGTTAATTGTGCGAGGAGGTAGCGGTTCAAGTGTAGCTATCTCATCACTCAGGCCAAGAGCCCGAGCAATAGACGTAACAAGCCCTCCAAAAACAATCGGTCCTGTTTTATTAGTAAATAAAGTCATGTGGGCAAGCATAAACGGGACCGGATTGATGTGGGTTCTAGTGAGGCATCCTTGCAAAAATAGGAGTTCACGAGCATTAACCTTGTTTGGACTTTCCCGGCCAAAAATAGTACATGCCAAAAGAAGTCTAAAAACTCTTATGGCCGGGTTGTGAATGGTCGACGCAAGTATCCCTTCAAAAGAATTAATTGAAGTACTTGAAAGCCTTAGCCAGAAGGTAAATACCTCGGCCGACCATTCAGCATCCAAAGGTGCCTCACAAATCGAACCTTCCCTATGAGGGATTCCTAACAAATCTGCTAGCTCATTGGTACTGAATTCATATTCAATTCCAAACAGTCTAAAAATAACAGTACCGACAGTGCTAGCAGTGTTAGGACTGACAGTGTATATCAAAGAACTCAAAAACTCAGTTGTCAGCCTCTCATAGGTAGGTTCCTGATTAATGAAAATATTATGCAAGCCTAGAAATTCTAATAAATTAAAAACACTATGATAAATACCCAAAGCATACAGACAGTTATCGTCGACGTACCTAGTCGAGAGGATTTCTCGACTTTGAAGCCTCTGAATAATTTTCCGTTGCCTTTCGCCCGGTCTTCCATCACGAAGAATAAATCCGTTGAACTCCATTGTTGAAAAGCTCCTTAGGTAGTGAAAATAGTAGAAAAGTGGTTTATGAGGGGAATGATAAAGTTTTGATTTTTTTGGTTTTTGATGGATGAAAATGGAAATGGATGTTGGATATGTTTTGTGGATGGAGGGTATTTTGGAAATGGGGGAGCTTTAATGGGGTTCAAGGAGGATTTGGAAGGTTGGAAAAATGGGTTTTTGGTGAAGAAAGGGATGAAAATGGTGGAAATGGGGATTGAATCCCGTATTTGATGATGATACGGTGTGGCGCCCGCCACAGGGCCTATGGCGCCCGCCACAAGGCCAATTCCTGGGCCTTGTGGTTTTGGATCCTCCTTTTGGGCCTTCCTTGCACCTTGGTCTTCCGGGGGGTCTGAATAGCGTTTTCTTCTTCTTTTCAAGGCATTGGCTTGCATATTTTTGTCTTATATATTTTTTTCTTTGCACGATAAAAATAAAATGATTAAAAATCAAAAAAAAAAAGGAAAGAGAAAAATAAAAATTAGAGTGCATAATATGTATATATATAAGGAATTCAAAGTGCATGAAAATGTAAAAGCTGCAATAAAGTAAAATATGTCTGGAAATGCGATAAATAAAAGGAAGTTAAATACTAGGGTAGTGCTGTCAGGGTGGAATGAGTCATGTGGTAGGTTTCTTATCCTGGCTTGATCCACGAATCTCAGCTATCTCCCTCCGAAGCTCGTCGATCGCCTGATGTAGAGCATCGGTCTCTGAGGCATGAGTGAGATCAGAAACCTGCATCTGTAACTCTAAGTCTGCCACTTCCTGCTTGAGCAGGGCAGTCTCCTTGCGGAGCTCATAAATCTGTGTTTGTAGGTCGGGTGGCTGCAGAGACATATTGTTAGACATAACAGTGATTCGGGGAGTAAGAGGTGTAGGAGTGTACTCAGCGGCGGGAGGCGATTTCGGCTCTTCGACAGTCTCTCCATAACCCTCTAGAGCATAACTCCAATTGGCAGGATCATGGACACTGGTCATCAGCGGATCTGGTAATGTAAAGTAGTGTATCGCTTCGCCGTCGATCAGCAATCTAAACATGTTGGGCTCAAAAGAAGCCCTCCTCATCAGTCCTCTATCAAGACAAAAATCAATATCCAGGGTGGTGTGGCGGCAGAAGGTCCTGAGGTGCAATAGCTTGCGAGACAAACCCAATGCAGTAGCAATCTGTGTAACAATCCCACCGACATGGATGATTCCTACTGATGATCTGGCAACACTAGCAAGGCCCTTCAGTAGAAAGTTGCCACAAGCAACAGGGCGAGACTGAGTCGCACAAAACAGTAGGAAAATCTCCTCTTCACTTAGCAGTGTCTCTGTATCTGGAAAACCTAGGAAAGAATGTGCTAGAATCATCTGGAAGTACCTCAATGCAGGGTTGTGGATTACCTGAGAAAACTGGGTAGAAGGATCTTGGCTCC
Organism: Lathyrus sativus; assembly: GCA_963859935.3. Taxonomy (NCBI): domain Eukaryota; kingdom Viridiplantae; phylum Streptophyta; class Magnoliopsida; order Fabales; family Fabaceae; genus Lathyrus; species Lathyrus sativus. The sequence continues at coordinate 585,441,991 of OZ012741.1, read as the reverse complement.
CTCCGCCTGATATTTTAGTCCAAAACTTTTCCACTTCTCTGCTCATAAAATACCCCATCGGAGTCTCTGGAATAGCATCAGGAGTAGTCTGGAAACCTAGTAAATCACCAAACTCTTTGTGAGAGAATGAGTAGTCAATCCCGAACAACCTGAAAACAGCGAGTCCATCGGGTCCAGCCCAAGAGTCATGATGAAACGAGCTGAGGAACTCAAGAGTCAAGTTCCTATAAGTGTTGTTCCTGTCGTCAAACTGGTCCCACTGGAGTTGATGGCATAAAAATCTGACGCTTGGCTCTATCCCCAAGGCATCCATGCAGTCATGGTCAGGGTACCTGGTAGGAGCCATAGGGCGTCTCATGTGAACATAGTAACGCTCTCTCTGTGCATCATCTCTAAAGGCCACGTGCATGTCATCAGGGTTCTGCATTCTGTACAAGGTTAGCAAACAAGTCCTGAAAGCACATAAAACATTCAATCGTGAGTCCTGACATAATAATAAAATAAACAAATTAAAATAAAGTAAAAATAAAAATAAAAAGTACAAAAATAAGAAAAACCATGGGTTGCCTCCCAGGCAGCGCTTGTTTAACGTCATTAGCTCGACGACCGATATTTAAACATCATTGGAAGGATATGGTGGATCACTCAGAGTATGACAGGTGTATGTTGTTGGAATGTCACCTCCTTCGTAGGGCTTCAACCTCTGTCCATTGACTATGAACGGTTTACATGTTTGGTTCTTGATTTCAATAGCACCGGATCTCAGGATCTTAGATACTTCGAAAGGGCCAGTCCATCTCGAACGGAGTTTACCTGGAAATAGTCGTAACCTAGAATCGAACAGGAGAACAGGATCGCCTATTTTGAAGTCTCTTCTTATGATTCTTTTGTCATGCCAAGCTTTTGTTCTTTCTTTGTATATGATGGCATTTTCGTAGGCAGATTGTCTGAGCTCTTCTAATTTGTGGATATCAAGGATACGTTTCTCACCAGCTGTCAAGTAATCCAAATTCAAAGTTTTGATGGCCCAATAGGCCTTATGCTCCAACTCAAATGGTAAGTGACATGATTTTCCATAGACCATTTGATAAGGGGTTGTTCCTATAGGAGTTTTGAAAGCGGTTCTATAGGCCCATAATGCTTCTTGAAGTTTCTGCGACCAATCTTTTCTAGATATAGAGACAGTCTTCTCGAGGATTTGTTTTATCTCCCTATTAGATACTTCCACTTGTCCATTGGTCTGTGGGTGGTATGGTGTTGCTACTCTATGCTTAACTCCATACTTGCTTAAAAGTTTATCAAATATTCTCGATATGAAGTGTGATCCTCCATCACTTATGACTAAACGGGGTGTTCCAAACCTGGGAAATATATAATTCTTGAATAATTTGATGACTACTCTGGTGTCGTTTGTGGGTGCGGCGATAGCTTCAATCCATTTAGACACGTAGTCAACAGCTACTAATATGTACTGATTTCCAAAAGATGGTGGGAACGGTCCCATAAAGTCTATACCCCATACGTCGAAGAGTTCTACTTCTTGGATATTTCTTAACGGCATTTCATTACGTCTTGAAATATTTCCTGTGCGTTGGCATCTGTCACACTTGACAATGAAAGCACGGACATCACGCCACATAGTAGGCCAGAATAGGCCAGCTTGAAGAATCTTGGCGTAGGTCTTAGATGTGCTTGCATGTCCACCATAGGGTGCAGAGTGACAATGCTCAATTATATTACTTACCTCTTCTTCTGGAACACAACGGCGGAAAATGCCATCTTTACCTCTCTTGAAAAGAAATGGATCGTCCCAATAGAAGTTTCTCACATCACTATAGAACTTCTTCTTCTGGTGGTAGTTTAGATCAGGGGGTATGATGTCAGCGGCTAGGTAATTAACAAAATCTGCATACCAAGGTACATTGCTTATAGATAAGGATTTATGAAATTGCTCATGAGGGTCTGGGTTATCATCTTCAATGGTTTCTAGTTGGGCTATCAGTCTATCGTAGGCAAAATCGTCATTTATGGGTACTGGATCAGGTTTCAGGTATTCTAGCCTAGATAGGTGATCAGCTACCACATTATCAGTGCCTTTCTTGTCACGGATATCCAAATCAAACTCTTGTAATAATAGAATCCATCGAAGTAACCTAGGCTTGGCATCCTTTTTGCTTAGTAAGTAACGAATGGCAGCATGGTCGGTGTAAACTATAATCTTGGCTCCTACTAGATAAGATCTAAATTTGTCTATTGCAAAAACTACAGCTAGGAGCTCTTTTTCGGTTGTTGCGTAGTTGAGCTGTGCAGCGTCTAGGGTTCTACTGGCATAATAAATCACATGTAACTTCTTATCTTTTCTCTGACCTAGAACGGCTCCAACAGCATAATCACTGGCGTCACACATTATCTCAAACGGTTCCGACCAATCAGGGGGTTTCATTATAGGTGCTGAAATCAGAGCTTGCTTCAGAAGATTAAATGCTTCAGTACATTTTTCATCGAAGATGAACTCAGCATCTTTCATTAAAAGACCAGTTAAGGGCTTTGTTATTTTGGAGAAATCCTTGATAAAACGTCGGTAAAATCCGGCATGTCCAAGAAAACTTCTTATCTCCCTGATAGTCTTCGGCGGTTTTAGATTCTCTATGACTTCTATTTTTGCTTTATCTACCTCTATACCTTTTTCGGAAACTATATGTCCTAAAACAATCCCTTCGGTGACCATGAAATGACATTTTTCCCAATTTAGCACAAGGTTTACCTCCACACATCTCTCCAGGATTTTCTCAAGGTTGACAAGATAATTTTTGAAATCTGACCCACAAACTGAGAAATCGTCCATAAATACTTCCATGATTCCATCCAAATAATCAGCAAAGATAGACATCATGCAGCGTTGGAAAGTTGCAGGAGCATTACAAAGTCCAAAAGGCATTCTTCTATAGGCAAAGGTTCCAACTGGGCATGTAAAGGTAGTTTTTTCTTGATCTTCGGGGTGAATAGGTATTTGGAAGAATCCTGAATATCCATCTAAATAACAAAAGTAAGAGTGTCTGGCTAGGCGCTCCAACATTTGGTCTATGAATGGTAATGGGAAATGGTCCTTCCTAGTTGCTTTATTTAATTTTCTATAATCTATGCACATACGCCAACCTCCATCAGTTCTTTTTGCTACAGGTTCGCCCTTCTCGTTTTGCACGACTGTGATGCCTCCCTTTTTAGGTACTACATGCACAGGACTCACCCATTTACTGTCCGAGATCTGATATATTATACCTGCCTCTAGTAACTTAAGAACTTCAGTCTTAACTACAGTACTCATTATAGGATTTATTCTACGTTGGTGTTCTCTAGAAGGTTTTGAATCTTCTTCAAGCAAAATCCGATGCATGCATACGGATGGGCTTATTCCTTTTAGATCAGAGATCTTATATCCTAAGGCTGAGGGGTACCTACGTAAAACTTCTAATAATTGATCGGTTTCTTCTTGGTTTAAGGTAGCACTGACTATAACTGGACGGTTCATATCTTCATCAAGAAATTCATATCTCAGGTTTTTAGGCAGTTCCTTAAGTTTTACGGTCGGTTTTATAGGGCAAGGCATAAGATCTGGGGTAAGAGATAAACATTCGTGAAGGTTATCATCAATGTAGGGTGTTTTATAATTGTCATCTTCCAAAATAAGGGTTGATGGCAATTTTATAGATTCAGTTTCTTCTTCTTGTTCTAATTCCCTAATACATTCTTCGATGATATCTAAGGCATAACAAGAATCTCCTATCACAGGTGCCATAAGAAATTTTGACAATATAAATTCTATCTTCTGGCCACCTACCTCAAAAGTTAGTTTTCCCTTTTTAACATCTATTACGGCTCCAGCAGTCGATAAGAACGGTCTACCTAGGAGGATTGGTATGTCGTCATCTTCTTTAATGTCCATGACAACAAAATCAGTAGGTATAAACAGCTGACCTATCCTAACAGGGACGTCTTCAAGTATGCCTATAGGGTATTTAACGGATCTATCGGCTAATTGAAGTGACATCTTAGTAGGTTGTAATTCTCCTAAGTTTAATCTCTCACAAACTGCTAAAGGCATTAAGCTCACACTAGCTCCTAAGTCTAGAAAAGCTTTTTCGATGACATGATTCCCCAAAACACAAGGAATGGAAAAATTTCCGGGATCTTTATCTTTCTTTGCTAACCTATTTTCGGAAATAGAATTACATTCCACGGGTTTCGGATCTTCGAGTCTACGTTTATTTGTAAGTATGTCTTTGAGAAACTTAGCATAAGAAGGTATTTGGGTGATGGCTTCTGTAAAGGGGATTTCTACGTGAAGTTTTTCTATAACCTTAACGAATTTTTGATATTGATTATCGATTTGGGTTTTCTTTAATCTTTGAGGGTAAGGTATTGGTGGTTTGTATGGCGGTGGCGGTACATAGGTTTTATTTTTAGGTTCTTCTCCTTTTTCTTGACTTTCCGGGGTTTCAGGCTTCTCTGGTTCCTTTTCCTCATTCCTCTCAGAAGTTTCGGGCTCACTTAATCTAGGGTTTAAAGGTTCCTTATAAGCGGTTCCACTTCGTAGAGTAATGGCATTAGCTTGCCCTTTCGGGTTTTGTTGAGGTTGTCCAGGGAACTGTCCTCCAGGTGTAGTCTGTGGGGCTTGGTTTAACGCTACCTGAGAGATCTGGGTTTCAAGCATCTTATTATGAGTAATAATTTGATCAACCTTGGTTCCTAACTTGGTAATTAGTTCGTTAACATGGACGTTATGGTTCATGAACTCTTTGTTTTGTTGTTTTTGAGCAACGATAAAATCTTTTACAACTTCCTCAAAGCTCGGGCTAGGTGGTACAGGTTGCATAGGTTGATTTGTTCTAGGGGCTTGGTAACCTTGTTGTCTCGGAGGTGCGGTATTTTGGATAGGGTTATTATTTTTGTAGGAGAAGTTTGGGTGATTCCTCCATCCAGGGTTATATGTGTTTGAAAATGGGTTCCCTTGGGTATAGTTCACTTGCTCAGTGTTGGTTTCATTCAACAGATTGCATTCGGCGGATTGGTGTCCTTGCGTTCCACATATCTCACAATTCGGCGAAACTGCGGCAACAGTATTCGGAGTTGTACACATATGTTCGACTCTAAGGGCCAACGCGTCCATTTTAGCCTGCATCATGTCTATAGAGCTTAGCTCATGTATTCCTCCTTGGGCTTCCTTCTTTTCCACTGTCGCTCGTTCTACTCCCCATGATTGATGGTTTTGGGCCATATCCTCGATAAGGGCACTAGCTTCAGGGTAAGGTTTGTTCATCAGTGCGCCACCAGCGGCAGCGTCGATGGTCATTTTAGTGTTATAAAGAAGTCCATTATAGAAGGTTTGGATGATTAGCCAATTCTCTAGGCCATGGTGTGGGCATGCTCTTAATAGTTCTTTATATCTCTCCCAGGCTTCGAACAACGACTCTCCTTGGTGTTGGGTAAATCTAGTTATTAGGTTTCGAAGAAGAGCGGTCTTACTCGGGGGAAAATATCTAGCAAGGAAAACTTTTCTAAGGTCATCCCAAGTTGTTATTGAATTGGGTGGAAGGGAATCTAACCATGATAGAGCTTTATCTCTGAGGGAAAAGGGAAATAATCTTAAGCGTATTGCCTCAGGAGAAGCTCCATTGGTCTTAAAGGTGTCTGCTAACTGAAGAAAGTTTTTTAAATGTTGGTTTGGGTTATCAGTAGCGAGACCTGCGAATTGTCTCTGTTGCACTAATTGCAGCAGGGATGGCTTAAGTTCAAAATTATTGGCTGGGATAGCGGGGTTTACTATACTGGAACTAGGTTCCTTGTTTGATGGTTGGGCGAAGTCCTTAAGAGGTCTTCGATTTTGATCTTCGGCCATAGCTCTCCTATTCCTATGGAAAAATAAACGTGCGCGAGCGTAACGTTCAGGTTCAGCTAGAGGGTCTACTAAACTTCCGGCACTGCGAGTCTTTCGCATTGACCGGTGGGTAACAACCTTAGTCTAAACGGTATAACTACAGGGTAATGAAATTTGACGATATTGGTCCTCGGCAACGGCGCCAAAAACTTGATGCGTGTTTTTCGCAAGTGTACGAATCACGTCAAAGTAATATAAAAGATTATCGAATCCACAGAGACCAAGTGTCAATCTATCGTACCTGTTGTTATGGTGTTTATCTAAGGCAACTATTTTTAAGGGTTTTAGTAAGGGTGCAATGGTAAATAAAATTATAATTTTAAATAATAAATAAAAGACAGGCTCGAATGTAATTCACGTAATCAATGATAATCCAGTACTTGTTAATGGAACTACTTATGGGCAATGTTTTCTCCTTTGAAAAGAACTAATTTAACAGGAACTGTCGCTTTCGCGTATTCAGAACCGAGTTGTACTCTCTAATCAACCCCTCCTATTGTCACGGATAAAAAGGTGCGTACTGCGTTAGAGTAGTAAACCTATTTTTAAGAAATATAGTTTCTTAACAAAGTTGAAAAGTATTTTAACCTGGACTTCTTAGCAAAAAGAGGCTCTTATGAACCAGACTCTAAATCTCATAACGCGTCCGAAAATCGTTTTAAAATCTCTTTTCTTTTTAATCTAAAAACTCCTAATGAACTATACAAAGCGCTTTTGGCTATTTTTGAAATAGTTAAAAACAATTACTTGAATTGAAAGATAAAATAGCCCTTAGGTGTTTCCACGAACAATTATACTGATTACTGGTTTAATTACGATCCTTACATTCTAACCTTTATGGGATTAGTTAGACATGATAAAGTAAATATTCTTTTTATAGTTTTTCATATGAGTAATTTAAAGCGAGTGCGGGAAGTAAACAAAGTAAATGTGCGAGTGCGGGAAGTAAACAACGTAAATGTGCGAGTGCGGGAAATAAACAACGTAAATGTGCGAGTGCGGGAAATAAACAACGTAAATGTGCGAGTGCGGGAAATAAACAAAGTAAAGTGCGAGAAAATAAATAAAAGTAAAGCAATGCGGAAAAATAAAATACGAACTGGAATTAAAATGGCGGCAGGATTAACTTCCTCCAGAGTGCTCCAAAACTCGAACCACAGACAGATTACAGACTCGATCACTCGATTGCAGAGGCACCCCGATGTGGAATGGCAACTGCTTTATAACTGATATATGCCTAGAGAATTCTAATTCTGGATGAAGAAAAACGAAAATCTAAGGTCCTATTTATAGGAGAAACTGAAAGCGCGAAATGACCGGGACGCCCCTCCACTAAAAAGTGGAGGTTATAGATTTTTGCCTTGTGGCGCCCGCCACAGGCCTATGGCGCCCGCCACGGTCCCTACAGGGGATGATGGAGTGGGGATCGTGGGTCTTGGAGGTTGAGGAGTGGTCTTGAGACGTGGCCACGTCATGGCTAACCCCATGGCGCCCGCCACAGTGGGTGCCGTAAGTGCAAAATGCTGAATTTCTAGGTTTTCGTCCGTTTTCACTCCTTTTTCGCTCCTTTTCCCGATTCAAGCTCTGATTATTATAAAAACCTGAAAACATAAGAAAACAAAGTAATAACAAAGCAAAACAACAATAAAAGCTAAGAATGCATGCGAAATCGGAGTCAGAAATACGGTGAATTTTAGTGTGATCAACAAGCAGCCAGCGGAGATTGTGGATAATGTTGTTGGTTCAGGAGGCATGACGAGGAGTGGCAGGATCTTTATATCTCCTGAAGTGGAGGCTGAAAGACTAGCGAAAGGAAAAGGGAAAGTGGTTGAGAATGTCCCAGTGCAAGCAAGTGAAAAAGAAGCAGCATCGAAGGATGTAGAAGAGTTCATGCGCTTAATTCGAAAAAGTGATTATAAGATTGTGGAGCATCTGCAGCAGACACCGTCCAAAATATCTATCCTGTCACTGCTGTTGTGTTCGGAAGCTCATAGAAACGCTTTGCTGAAAGTCCTGGACACCTCTTTTGTACCCCAAGATGTCTCCGTAAATCAGCTAGAAGGAGTATTGGCACATGTGAATGCAGGCCACAGCTTGGGTTTTACCGATTTTGACTTGACTCCGAAAGGGAGAGATCATAATATGGCATTACACGTATATGTTGAGTGTAGAGGACCAGTAATGTCGCACGTATTGGTTGACACCGGGTCATCTTTGAATGTGTTACCCAAGAAGGCGATGATGAAGCTGGATGTTCGAGGAATTTTGTGTACACCCAGTCATTTGGTAGTCAGAGCATTTGACGGCACGCGGAGAACAGTCTTCGGATCGATTACTTTGCCTCTGCAAGTGGGGCCGGAAGTGTTTGCAACTGAGTTTTATATCATGGATATACAGCCTGCGTACAGCTGCTTGCTTGGAAGACCCTGGATTCATGGGGCAGGGGCAGTCACGTCCACCCTGCATCAGAAGTTAAAATATATGGTCGGAGACAGCGTAGTCACCGTGTGCGGAGAAGAGGACATCCTGGTCAGCCATTTATCTTCATTTAAATATGTGGAAGTCGACGGAGAGATCCACGAAACGCCATGCCAGGCATTCGAAGGTTTGCGCATCAAGGACAAAGGTCCCGGGCCGAGCAAAGTGCCAGAGATAGCTGTCTCATCGTATAAGGAAGCTCAAGCTCTAGTAGAAGCAGGAGAAGCCAAGGGCTGGGGCAAAGTGCTGGACATTCCTGTGAAGATGGACCGGTTTGGACTGGGGTACCAACCGTCGTCATCAACTCCTTCCGTGGGGGCCCCCCGTTTCAGAAAGCCAATTACCATCTCTGCCAGTGGAGTATGTCATGAAACTGTCAATGCCGCTTCGGAGTCTGATGAAGGAGACAGCGACTGTGATATGGATGCCTGGATTCAGCCGAGCACGCCAGGACAAGGACTGTGCAACTGGTCTATTCAGGAGCTTGTTCCTGTGACTTTTAAACAGTAATGCTTTGCTTTATTAATTGTTGAATGATCTGATGTCTTGCCCGGGGCATCAGGATTTGCTTAGGGCTGTGTTGTTATAAACATTGCGTGTTAATCATTAAATAAATGGCGTTTTTCATGTGCAAATACTGTAATCTCTGTCTTTCTTGTTTTATATTTTTCAATAAAATGGCAACAGGGTTATTCGCTTTATACGCATTTTGAAGCACTTAACCATTCCTTTTGCAGGATAACATTTTCAGATGACATCCTTGAACCACCTATGACTCGTCCCGACTTTGAGCACCCGGTGTTTCAGGCTGAAGAAGAGGTTGTCGAAGATAGCGACGTTCCTGAAGAACTGTCTTGGTTAGTAAAGCAAGAGGAAAGAGCCATTCTGCCTCACGACGAGGTCATCGAAATTATCAACTTGGGGTCGGAAGGGGTTGAGAAAAATATTCGTATTGGAGCCGCACTGCAGAGTGAGGTCAAGCGGAGACTGGTTGAAATGCTCCAAGAGTATAGCGATGTATTCGCTGGGTCGTATGAGGATATGCCAGGGCTCGATACAGATATGGTCGTGCATCGCCTGCCACTGAAAGAAGATTGCCCGCCGGTCAAACAAAAGCTTCGCAGAACTCGACCAGATATGGCAATGAAGATCAAAGAAGAGGTTCAGAAACAGTGGGACGCTGGGTTCCTGGCTGTGACGAAGTATCCTTCATGGGTTGCCAACATCGTACCAGTGCCCAAGAAAGATGGCAAGGTTCGGATGTGCGTGGATTATAGAGATTTGAATAAAGCAAGCCCAAAAGACGATTTTCCACTTCCTCACATTAACGTGTTAGTTGATAATACTGCTCAGTACTCCGTATTCTCCTTCATGGATGGCTTTTTAGGCTACAATCAAATTAAAATGGCGCCAGAGGATATGGAGAAGACTACTTTCATAACGCCGTGGGGAACATTTTGCTACAAAGTGATGCCCTTTGGTTTGAAAAATGCTGGGGCAACATATCAGCGTGCGATGACGACTCTTTTCCATGACATGATGCATAAAGAGATCGAAGTTTATGTTGACGATATGATTGCCAAATCCCAGACAGAGGAAGAGCATCTGGTGAATCTGCTGAAGTTGTTTAAAAGACTTAGGAAGTTCAGGCTGAGGCTGAACCCTAATAAATGCACCTTCGGGGTGAGATCGGGTAAACTGCTGGGGTTTATCGTAAGCGAAAGAGGAATAGAGGTCGATCCTGCTAAAATAAAAGCGATTCAAGAAATGCCGACGCCTAAAACAGAGAAAGAGGTGCGCGGGTTTTTAGGGAGATTGAACTACATCGCCCGGTTCATATCTCACCTAACGGCCACGTGTGAACCATTATTCAAGTTGTTGAAGAAAGATCAAGTTGTAACGTGGAACGAAAATTGTCAAAAGGCGTTCGATAAAATAAAGAAGTATCTGCAGGAGCCTCCTATTTTGATACCCCCAGTGGCAGGTAGACCCTTGATAATGTATTTGACGGTTCTTGAGGGAAGCATGGGTTGCGTTCTCGGTCAACACGACGAGACGGGGAGGAAAGAGCATGCGATCTATTACCTGAGTAAGAAATTTACAGACTGTGAATCTCGATACTCAATGCTGGAGAAAACTTGTTGCGCGCTAGCCTGGGCCGCCAAACGGTTGAGGCAGTACATGCTGAATCATACAACCATGCTCATCTCGAAGATGGATCCTATCAAATATGTGTTTGAAAAGCAGGCGTTGTCAGGTAGAATTGCCCGTTGGCAGATGGTCTTGACTGAATACGATATTCAATACGTCTCGCAAAAGGCTATAAAGGGGAGTGTGCTGTCTGAGTATCTGGCGGAGCAGCCTATTGAAGAGTACCAATCGATGAGGTTTGATTTTCCTGACGAGGATATCATGTACCTAAAGATGAAAGATTGTGAAGAACCGTTGCCAGACGAGGGACCAGAGTTGGGGTCCAAATGGAAGATGATATTTGACGGAGCCGTGAATGCTTACGGTAACGGAATAGGAGCAATCATCACCACGCCACACGGGTCGCACATCCCGTTTACTGCCCGATTGACCTTTGCCGTTACCAACAATGAGGCCGAATACGAAGCTTGTATAATGGGGCTTGAAGAAGCCATTGATTTGCGAATCAAACATCTAGATGTATACGGAGACTCAGCTCTGGTAGTGAATCAGATAAAAGGGGAATGGGAGACACGGCAGCCTAATTTGATACATTACATGAATTATGCAAGGAGATTGTTGCCTTTCTTCGATAAAGTTGAATTGCATCACGTACCGCGGGCAGAGAATCAAATGGCTGACGCTCTGGCCACTTTGTCTTCCATGTACAAGGTCAACTTCTGGAACGAAGCTCCCCAAATCACTATCTCTCGGTTGGACAGGCCAGCTTATGTATTTGCTATCGATGAAGCATCTGACGACAAACCGTGGTATTTTGATATCCTTAATTTCCTGAAGAATAAAGAGTATCCAGCTGGGGCATCCAGTCAAGATCAGAAGACTCTCAGGAGATTAGCGGGTAATTTCTACTTGAATCCAGATGGCGTCTTGTACAGAAGAAACCATGATTTGGTGTTGTTGCGTTGTGTAGACGAGAAAGAGGCAAAGCTTCTCATGGAGGAAATTCACGAAGGTACCTTTGGTACGCATGCTGGTGGGCATGCTATGACGAGGAAGCTGCTGAGGGCAGGTTACTTTTGGCTGACGATGGAAACTGATTGTTTCAAGTTCGCGAGGAAGTGCCACAAATGCCAAATCTATGCTGACAAGATACACGTGCCTCCGAGTCCTCTAAATGTGATGTCATCTCCATGGCCATTCTCGATGTGGGGAATCGATATGATTGGAAAGATCGAGCCGACGGCTTCTAACGGGCATCGGTTCATCCTAGTAGCAATCGATTATTTCACCAAGTGGGTGGAAGCGGCGTCTTACGCGAATGTAACGAAGCAAGTGGTGGCCAGATTCATCAAGAGAGATATCATTTGCCGATATGGGATTCCCGAGCGGATAATCACGAATAATGGTTCAAATCTGAACAACAAAATGATGAAGGAGCTCTGTCAGAATTTCAAGATCGAACATCACAACTCCTCCCCTTACCGACCCAAGATGAATGGCGCTGTTGAGGCGGCCAACAAGAATATAAAGAAAATTGTTCAGAAAATGGTGGTGACCTATAAGGATTGGCATGAGATGCTACCTTTTGCTTTGCACGGTTATCGTACGACGGTACGCACATCAACCGGGGCAACTCCGTTCTCGTTGGTATACGGAATGGAAGCGGTATTACCATTGGAAGTTGAGATCCCTTCTCTGAGGGTATTGCGAGACGTTCAGCTGGACGAGGCAGAATGGGTAACGAATAGATTGAACCAACTGAGCTTAATGGACGAGAAGAGGCTAGCTTCTCTAGCATACGGTCGTTTGTACCAGAGCCGAATGAAGAAAGCGTACGACAAGAAGATACATCCGCGAAGCTTTCAGACGGGCGACCTTGTGCTGAAAAGGATTCTCCCGCCGCAAGCAGATCACAGGGGCAAGTGGACCCCCAACTACGAAGGGCCATACGTTGTTAGTAAAGTCTTCTCAGGAGGAGCGTTGTTGTTGTCCACCATGGACAGAGAAGACTTTGCGTCACCTGTGAATTCGGACGCAGTTAAAAAATACTTTGCTTAAAGTAGACCCGCTGGACAGAAAAAGAGAGTCCAGGCAAAAATGGGGCATCCTGGCGAACCAAAAACAGAATGAAAGGTTCGGGCAAAAGTTAGGGATAAAATTGAAAAAATGTACACCCGCGAAGTTGAAAACCTACACTGGGCGGCTTCGGCAAAAAAGGGTATCCCGGTGAACTGAAAACCCGTAAAGGGCGGTTCACGCAAAAGTTAGGGATTTGGAGAGCAAATGACTGCGGTCCGAATTTGATAATTGCAATGAGCATCAATGCGGGAGAATACCTTTGAGGAGTCAGTTATCTGATACAATCTCTTCAGAAGTGGGGATACCGGGAAAGCATTAGAGTCGGATGAGTCATAGGAGGATCATTTCGTAGTGTTCATCTGCATCCCGTTGCCGACATGTGTACAAAATTTAATTTGTCAAAATATTCATGCTTCTTGTGCATACTTATGTATTTGCTTTGCGTAGCTTCCTCTTTTCAGGAGTTACATCCCGTGTACAAAAACTCCGCCCATTCAGGGGCCCGATCAATAAAAAAATGTTATTCAGTACTTGATGCTGGTTCTTTACTGTTTTGTGCATAATAAAACGCCTAAGTTTAGTGAAGCTAGCATGAGTATAACATCACTGGCCCTTGCCGACAATTGCTAAAGCTTTGAATTAACTGAAAATAACGTCGCTAACCTGAGTTGATTTGGTTGCATAGGCTTGTCTTGTCTTGTTTGTGTTGTCGCAGGTTTCCTAACCGTACGAGAAAGACAATCAAAAGATCGCGATAACGAAAGACTCAGTATTCACGCAGGTCATGCAGGTTCTTCCTGAAGAAGGATCGAACTCTCCAGCTAGTCGTAGCATGTGCAAAAGGGAATTGACGATTCCAAGATCGTAAGGCTGTATTCAGACAGGTTCATCTTTCCCCGCAGGGTCAGGCACTCTCTCCCAGTGGAGTCAGTTAGTTTTCCCCAAGAGAATCATCCCATCCCCAGCGGAATTCTCTTTGCAAGTGTTTTCATTCCTTCCAGTGGAACTCGAAGATTAAGACTATCCCAAGCAGAGTTGATGGTGGTTCCTATCAGTTCACGTTCCAGCAGAAAGTCCGATCGTACTATGCACATTTGCTATTCCCCAGCAAAGTTATATTCCCCAGCAGGATGTTACCTCAACAGGGTGTTTGGTTTGAGTTCCCAATTTCCCCAGCAGGGTTGACTTCACCCTTCCAGCACTTATTTTGCTGGAATAATTCTGTAGCATCTGGCTATCCCCGGCGGAGTCGGCATTATCTTTAGCATTTATTTTGCTGAAGCAGTTTCTGTACTCTAGCAGTTCAGGTGGAGAGAACTCTTGCTCAAATGAATTACCAAATGTTCAAGATCTCGGCACGGGACATCCAATGATAATGTCAGTTTCGGCAGTATTCCCCACAGAGTTACCAGGATAAGTTTCTCTTTATTCCCAGGCAGAATTAGTTGTCATCAGGGGTTCCATGAATCAGAATTTCAGAGGCCACCGCCGGTTATCAGAGCAGGCGTCCGATAGTTGGTTTCCAGACATCCCCAGTAGAGTCCGCCTCAAAGTCGCTGTCACGTTGGTGCTGAGGAGTTTGCGGGTGAGGATCATTGGAGAACTAAGTCCTGACGCGGACAATTTACTCCTAGATTGACGGGATTTCTTCAGAAGTGGGCGTCCTGACGTGGACGGGTTTATTTCCCCGGATTGGTGAGGTGTGTTAGTCCTAACGTGGGCAGATTCGGGTTCTCGAAATTAGCGGAATGGGAGGTCATGACGTTGACAAAAGTAATTACTCTTTGTGTTGGTGCCCTGATGTGGACAGATCAGACAAGGGTGTGAGTCCTTACGTGGACAAGTCTTATTTCCTCAGCGGGTCGAAGACGCCTGAGTCCTAACGTGGACAAATCAAGACGAGATCAGTGTCCTTGCGTGGACAAATCAAAGAAATTATTATTCCTAAAGTGGAGAAGTGGGTCCTAACGTGGACGATGTAGTCCTTACGCGGACATATTAAGAGAGGAGTCCTTACGTGGACAGATTAAGATGGCATTCCTTACGTGGAAAAATGTAGTCCTGACGCGGACAAATCGGAAGGAATTGGTTGCCTTATGTGGAAAAGTTATGTTTCCTTGCGTGGAAAACGGATAGCATTCCTTACGTGGAAAGAGGCTTGTATTCCCGACGTGGAAAGAAAGAGTGTATTCCTGACATGGAAGGGGTTTAGTTCTGATGTGGACAGACTCAAAAGAAGATTTATTCCTTACGTGGAAGAATTGGGGTCCTTACGTGGACAGATTCAAGATTCCTGACGTGGAAGAAGGATGTACTCCTTACGTGGAAAGTTGAGTCCTGACGTGGACAGGTTCAGAATCAAAGTTGAATTCCTTACGTGGAAAGATTGGAGTCCTGACGCGGGCATGTCAAGTGGTATTGGAGTCCTTACGTGGCTAGATTGATATAGTTCTCCTTATGTGGAAAGAAGATTGCTTCCTGACGTGGAAAGATGAAAGGGTTAGTCCTGACGTGGACAGATACAGAAGAAATGATTCCTAACGTGGACAGGTGTTACTCCTAACGTGGAAGAGTTTTATTCCTAACGTGGACGATTCAGTTTATAGAAATACAGACGAATTATCCCCAGCGGCGTTGCCGAGACTTTTCTGGGTTAACAGCAAGTGGAGTCCTAACGTGGACCGGTTTTAGTTGAGATTTCTTCGTATTGATGACAGACAGAGTCCTAACTTGGACAAGCAAGCATCTGTTATGACAGAATCCTCTTCAGAACGATGAAGACAATCCCCAGCACGGTCGCACGAGATCAGTGGGTTGCCGTAACAGTTAAATTCAGCTGATGAATGTCGTTCCCCAAACAGTGGCGCAGTTTATTTCTGCGGTTGGCAAATTTCTGGGTTCCTAGTATTCAACCGTCTCGTACCGCGAATGTCTGAAGGCTCCGGGCTCTTCACCCAATCGGGTCCAAGCCGCTTGAATAGGGGCAGCTGTTGCACCCTAAAATTTGCTCAACCTTATTCACTTGGTTTATGTTCCAATGTCATTAGCATTTGCATATAGAGTCATGTACATAGGTTACTCATCTGCATAGCATAAGCATAGCAAGTCATTCAACAGGGGACCAATCATTATTCTCATCTCTAGAAGCCTATCAAGAGGTTATTATCCCAATTCAATCTCATTCAAGTCATCAGGAAAGAATTTGAAAGCAAAGAGTTCAGCAGATCAAGCCTTGAGTCCATCTCCTAGCTGAGGGTATCTGAGGGTCAACAAGAGGGTTGTGAGCTGTGAGTTGAAGGCATGGAGAGTATCTAGACATTATGAGAGACTTAGAAAGTCATTTAAAGAAGGAGACAAGTCATTGATGAGAGCACAAGAGCTATAGCTGAAGGCAGTCAACTAGGGTTTCATCTGGGTCAACCCTAGGTCAACCCTAGGTCAATTGACTGATTTAAGGGGCATTCAAGTCTAGTGGAGAGATGTGGGGTTCAGCATTGGACATATAAAAAAGGATATGGAGATATGCCAAGAAGAATTCAAGAGAAATCAAGGAGAAGAGGAGCTTCTAAATTAGGGTTTCTGTGTAAAATCCCCTAGTTTAGGTCAAATTTCCAAGCAAGATAAGTCAAAATGCTAGCTTCAAATGGCTTCTTGGCCAACATGAAACTTGTAGAGGATCTCAAGACCTTTAATTTGAGTGGTGGAAGACATCAAGGAGATTTATAGAACTCAAGTTATGGTCCTTGCAAGTTACAGGTCATCTGAGGTATCTGAAATTTTGTCTGTGAAAGTGACTTGACTTCCAAGCAATTTTTACCCCTCAAGGAGATTTCAAATGAATTTCTGGTCAACATAAGAATTGTTCCTCATTGTCTTAGCTTTCTAGAATGGTATGGCATGCCCTCATATGATTTGTGGAACTCAACTTATGGTCTTGGTAAGCAAAGGGTATTTTGGTCATTTGTGAATTACAGGTCATTTTAACCTATGTCCAAAACTCATACAAGGAGGCCTCAAATGGAAAAACTTACAACATCAAACTTGCTCCAAATGACATTTTGAGTCTAGAAAGAAGGTCACAAATTGTTGGAAAAGCTCATAACATGAAGTTGCATGATTGGTCAAATTTGAACTAAAATGGCTTATAACTTAAATAAAGTCAAAGTGAAAAATGGTTTGAGAGATTTATAAGTCCAAATGGAGACTTCCCATATATGATTTTGGGTCCAAAACACATTCTAAGAACAATGGTTCAAGTACATTTTTGAGCTTAGTGGAAAAAATCAAAGTTATTTATGGTTACTTGCATTTGAAGAAACATAACCAAAATGGATTCAATTTGGAATGCAAGGGAAGTTGCAAGATGGTTCTAGAAGATTCATTTGAGCACTATATATTCATGAAATCAGAATTGAGCAAGGGTTGGATTCATTTTTCACCAAAAATTTCCCAAAATTCTCTCATTCTCCAAGTTGCAAGTTCACTTCAATCTCACAAATTCAGCATCAATTCTCATCAACATTGATTCCACCATATTCAATCATCATCATGGACTAAAGATCAACAAAGATCTGGTTGAAATTGATCCATTTTCGAGCACTATAATCATCAATATCCAAATTGCAATTTCGAGTGGACAGCAAGATCCAAGGCAAGAATCATCAAGGTTTTGCATACAGAATCAAGCACTGAGTTAGTTGATCAAGATCCAAGCATTAGAAGCCTCAGATCCACGAGTTCCATCAGCATCTCCAAGCTTTTGCATCAGGTGCATTTTCTCTGCCATAGCTTGATATAGATAGATTTGCATGGTTTTATTAGTTTAGATGTGATCTAGGTTGTTAGTAGAACGATTAGGATGAGTTTGGTGCTGTTTAGTGATAATTCATAGCAGGTGCTTGGAACTGTTAGGACTTAGAACTCTTAGGATAGGCCATGATAATCTTAGGTTGTTAGCACAGAATGATCTACGTGAAGTATAGAAGAGATTAGTATAGGTTTGGTTGAGAATCTTGATGATGCATACCAGAGTATTTTCATGGAGTCAAGGCTTGTCTCGATCGGTTTGAATGATTTATTGAGAGTTAGAGTGAGCTACTGCCATAGTCTTGTAGAGGAAGAAAATTGGAGCGTTTTTCATGTTTATATCGTGTTGATCCATGGACTGGAGAGAGAGAACCGAGAGCTTGAAGTATGCGTGCATGGAGTTTTCATGGAGGGAAACCCTAGCTTCATGAACACAAGGAGGTAGGAGACATAATCCTGATCGTCCATTGCTTGTTGGACCTTTGACCCAAGAGCCAATCGTGTGGCTGGAATTCATACTGAAATTTGGAGGGAGAGATGTAGAAGCCAAAACGCACCGTTTCATTTAATGAAACGGGCGGGCTTAGTACAAACTCGCTATTTACACCCCCACTGCCTGGCCCATCCAAGAATACAACTGGAGCGAATTGCTATTAGTACCCCCCCCCTCTCATTTTAATTGATTTAGTTTTTTAATTCATCTTTAATTTTTACTAACTTTAAAAAAATCATATAAAATAGGAAATTAACTCTTTTTTAGTGGTTGTTTTTTCTATATTTTCTTGGTTCTGTGTAGAAAATTGTCATTAAATAAAATTGCATTTTTATTTTTATTTGGTATTTTTCCCATATTTTCTAAATAAATGACATTTTAAATAGTTTCATTTCATGCATGATTTTATTAATTTTTGTTCTATTAGATACTTTCATATTTTTTGTTCATTCTTTTTAGGTTGCTTAGATGAGATATTAAACTTGTAGAAACAATTTAGTTCCCATTTTTAGAAATTAATTTTAGGTGCTTAATGTAGGCTTGAACAACATGAACAAATTAGGGTTTTTAGGTGATGACTTAGGAGATTTGATTCTTTTCCCTTAGGACTTAGGGTTTGACTAGTTTAGTTATGGGACTATAGGGGCTATGGGTAGTTATTAGATCCCTTAGAGAAAAGTCAGGACTCCCTTACTGCTATTAATACTCTGTATATGTCTGATTGTCTGGTGTGGTGTGCCCTCTGGGGATTATTGCTTGCTTGCTTGGGTATTGGGATTGTCTGGGGACTTGGGAGAGCTGAAGACTTGAGGAGATGATGACCATTGGAGATTCAGAGATGGAAGATCAACTGCCAGAGTTGGAGAGGAGGTTCTTGCTAGCAGCTGCTGAGGAACTAGGGTTTAGGAGCTAGGCAGAGCCCTAGGTTAGAAAGTTTGTTTCTCAAACATGGATTGCCTTGTCTGCATCCATTCTTCTCTGTGATTCAGAGTCTCTCTAAGACATTCACCCCCTTCCTTTGGAAGGCTTGGTGATAGTGTCTATGAGATAGAACTCTTGAGAGAAAATGTCTCTTGTGTTAGAAGCAGTCTGTTCACCACCCTTGGTAGTCAACTGATTGCTTAACACCCAATTCACTCTTGTGACTAATCCCTCATCCTGGAGGTTTGAGCTTGAAGAAAAGCCATTGCAGATAGAAGACTGATGATCAAAGCCCTTGCCTGAAGGCCATGAAGATGGAGATTGATGCTTGTTGAAGCCTGTAGCTGATTGGAGATTACTTGGAGCCAGATGTTGATTCAGAGCTGCTGATGCTGTTTCTTTTTGCTGTATTTCATTTCTTGATGTATTGATTGGTTTTCCTGACTGTATTGTGTGCTGTTTACCCTGTTGGGTTGAAAGTGAAGCCTGTTCACTTTCGCCTATTGTTTTCTAGGTTCGAGGTTGAGTGGGACTCCCTTGCCTCGCTTGTACTGTTGCATCCATGCATTTTACTGCTTTATTATATCTGGTATTGTTTCTGTTTCTGCCTATCCCGTAGGATCTCTGTTTCTCTCTGTGCAAGAGAGGAGCATGATAGACACTAGGTCTTAACCCATGCATGATAACATTAGGTTAGTTTATTTCCCTTCGCAACCGTAGGTTAGAGTTCTGTCTCTTTCTTTCTCAAAACAAACAGAAAAACACATAAAGATTTCAAACACAATAAAAGACACTTCTTCCGTAAAAGAATGTGAACTCATCAAAGACGTCATTTTTGTCCGCTGGGACTGTTAATCAGAAAACTCTTTTTCAGAAGGAATAAAATCAATCAAGGCAGACTTGTGTCGTACGTGGCCCGAACTACGTTTGCTCTGATCTTTCATGCTGTATGAAAGTACGTAGGCATAGGATGCGATATCCTAGCGAGCAACCTTCCCCTCCTTTCCCGTAGGTAGGCGAACTACGTTGACTCTGATTTCTCGTTCCAGACGGGAATACGTAGGCATAAAGTGCGATACTTTGCCGAGTCATTTTTATTTTCATTTTATTTTCTTTTTCACCCTTGACCTATAGTTTAGATAGAATAACAATCCATACCCGAAAACAAGCGTGGATCCCATCGAGTACGATGGACGTGAGGGGTGCTAATACCTTCCCCTGGCGTAACCGACTCCCGAACCCAGGTTTTGGTTGCGATGACCATACCTTTCCCGTGTTGTGCGAGGTTTACTCTGAGCGTTTCCTTTCCCTCCCGTGGGATAAATAACGCACGGTGGCGACTCTTCTGTCCAGCCGGCGCCGATTTTCGCAGTAGCGACACCATGGATAATTATATATCATAGGACCATGGAACTAACAATCTCCCCCTTTGGCAAATTTTGGCTAAAACAACCAAACACCTTATCAAGGCAGCAGTAGTAGTTTTTCCCAGCCTCACTCACTATTATGCTCCCCCTTGATAGTCGCAATAGATAACAACCCTTAACATCACTTAACTCCCTCTTGGTTTAGTCAAAAATTGACAAAAATTGGAGTAAGTGTACAAACTGCACACGGTGTCCAAGTCTGCCATTTCTTGATCTCTTGAATCAGTCTTGAATCTTGGGTTCTTGTCTTGTCTAAAGTTGCACCTTCAGGAGAGATACTTTTGCCATCACCAATTAAAGGATAATCAATTAACTACTTGCCACTAGTAACAATTGATCTTAAATCTCCAATTTGAGACACATAAATCTTCTGTAGGGAAAAATAAATTCTCCCAGACAGTAACCCATAACCATGTTGTCAAGGCACAACAATACACCAGCCAACACAATATCAAGACATCTTGACATTACACCCTCATAAGCTTGCCTGAGAATCAGCACCCTTTACATACAAATCAATATTAGCACACAACTCCCCTTGTCATGCACACTCAGTACTCCCCCTGAAGGAGAATGCAGCTTTATATCCCTACAAACCATACTGGAATAAATAGCAGAAGAGTTACAGAATAACTATCTGGAAGATCTCCAAGATGTCATCGTAAAGGTCCTTCCGTCTGCACAGGATCAGAGCTAATGATGTCTTGATCTTTATCTTCACCAGACACACTTGGGTAGAGGCCTACAACCTTGACTGGATCCATGGATATCCTAAGGACAGAACCAAAGGAAGGCACTTGTCATGTTCACATGAGCTTGGAGAAGTAACCCAATGTCACAACATCTTGTCTGACATTCTTTCTTAATAAAATCCCAAAATGTTTGAAACCACAAACAATCTTGGTACCAGCACTCTTGCAGCAACAGATTCTGGATAGAAGAATAACTCCCCATATCAAGGGTAACTAGTGCACGTGAATGGAAAACATAAGACTCATCTTCATGTCTTCAAGAATGCATTCTCTGTTCAACAAACATGTTGAACGCATTCACCATAAGCAAATAGTATCCCCATCAACCAAAAGCTCTCCCCCTATCTTTGACAACAGATGCTCCTAGATCATCATATCTCAAGACCAACTCCTTGCTCATACAGTGAGAGGGTATCAAACTGCTCCACTTCTTTCTAGAGCTTAGGATGGATCTCCCATACTCCAAAACATTATTTACCTCATCATTCTCCCGTATGATAGGTTATAACACTTCTGTGTCGCCTAGTGACCTGATTACTTCCATATGCCACATTTGGATTCCATCAGCCAATGATCCATTCCAGTCTTGTATAATGTCTTCACATCATCCTCCAAGATAATCCTTTTACCTTATCATTCTCCCATATGACAAGTTATAGTACTTCTTAGTTAAGATGTGAATCACATGTTCTGCACCAGATCTTCAAGTCCTTTGCCATAGAAAACCAACCCATATCCATTGGTTCTTTATCTGCCCACAACTGGACTTACTTCTGCCTAGTAATCCAACTGAAGATCTTTAGAGAACACAGCTCCACCAGCTTGATCAACTACATCTCCAAAGGAAGATAATCTTCTATACACAGCTTAGGGCTTCTACCACAAGCTCCAATATAGAAACAGATCCTCCTTTGGTCTTCAACCAATTACCCTTCTGCACAAGAGTAATTAGTTCCAAGCATGAACAATCCCAAAACCTTTTGTGGTCTTCAAATAACTATCGTTCTGCACAAGAATAGTTTTCTAAAGGCACACTGCTTAAATAGACAAATGCCATTGTTTGGTTATTCAACATCTTTTAGAGCACTAGAGAATATGCTAATCCACCAGGCCACTTTGATCTTCAAGTCTCAAATTCTTCTTGCTTCAAAGCAAGGCATTTACTCCTTTACACAGCTCCCGCAAATTGCCTGATATGAAGCATTAATTCCATTCATACCTGAGAAGATCAACTTATCTTCAAATGATGTGCCACAACATCACTTGAGGCCTTGAAGTTTCTGCTTGATGTCACAACTTTGGTTAAGACATTCAGCTGGAGAGTTCAGGCTTTCATTTTTCCACTTAGAAGATTCTCTTTAATCAGTTAGAACAAGAGTACATAGGCTTGATATCCAGTTGGAGTAGACAACTTAAATCCTGCTTTGTTGTACCACAACAATTACCTTGAAGTGCATTTGCTTCATGAACTCCTCTTAAGAGAAATCAAACGTGCCAAGGCTTGACTCTTTAATGAGGAAGGGTCACAAAAGAAATCTTTACACAAGGATTCCCGCTTTCCTTAAGTAGAGACTTCTTTGGAAAGTCAGAGATAACTACCACTTATCCTTGACCTCCAATATGACCAAGGTCATATGCTCCTATGCACTTAGATTAGAAATAAACTGACCCAAGCAGTGGTATCACCAACACCATCTTCTAAACACGTTTCTTGCCAGGAAACTTTCTAGATGCATATTATATGCTGCTGCATTCCAATTAACAGATCAAGAAGAATGTCTTCATCTTTTTATTTCCATCAGCACTCCATTACAGCCTTAGTTTCTTGCCAAGAACCTTGCTAGAATGAAGACAGATCCAACTTCACTCCTTGAATCAACAGATTTCTGCACAATCTCTGCTGATGGAATGTCTCAACATTTGGTTGAACATCAGACCTTTAAAGTTAACCACACACAACAAGGCCCAGATGCTTTATGCAATGACAGAGATTCTTCTTCCAGAAGCCAGACTTGGATCATCCACCTGATGAACCAATCGAGCTTTGACAATGTTGATCATTATGGATAAACAATTAAACACTTATGCATTCCACAAATAGAGATTGATCTTAAATCCAAACAACTTGTCGAGAAGGCCAAATGATTACATTTCAGTAATACCAAGAGTATTCTTTAGTATAACTATCTTTAATGTTGAAACAACAAGGCTGCCACCCTTGACTCAACCTCTCTAAGACTTCCTCTGCTGATAGATTCCTTGCAAGTGGTGAAAATAAATCACCTCCCACACAACAGAACATCCCAAGCACACAAGCAATAGCTCAAGCACCACAACATCCAACAAGACCAATTAGAGCAGTAGAGACCACCATCTTGGACCCATCTACACACCTTCACAACTATATATCAGCATGTATATAGGCCAGTTTTCTCCCAGGGCTATCAGAGTTCTTTCATCAGAAACATATGCAGCGGAACTACCAAAAGAACATCTTCAACATGCCCTAAACTAGATGTCAGACCATCCTATAGGACAGAAGTAGCCACTCCTCCTTTGGCAAAGGACATAGCAGGTTATAGAAGCTCTTATATCAGAGGGCACATCAGCAGATACAAGCTTCTCCTTAGCTTCATAAGCAGTAACTCAAATATTCAGCAAGATCATCAAATTAGCTACAACTTCTCCTTGTTCAAACCACCAAAAAGTATCTCCCAAGATCTCATCCAGAACAGACAGGATGCCTGCTCTGTTACCAATTGAAATTCTGGTATGCAGATTTCAGATGTCCCAAGAACATTAATCTCTGCTCAACAAGAATGAGGACAGACCATGACCAATTTAAAATTTCTTTAAATTGTCCCAATGTCATGACCAACGTCATGACCTCTGTTATGACATCTGCATGCTGACAGACTATTTATCTCAACATTTAAATTGTGCAGAATTGTAAATGCTGAAAGATAAATAACACAGTAATTGTTTACCCAGTTCGGTGCAACATCGCCTACATCTGGGGGCTACCAAGCCAGGAAGGAAATCCACTATTAGCAGAATTAATTTAGAGTTAAACCTCTAGTTTACACTCCTCACTTAATCTCTACCCAATGCAATTTCAGCCTAGAGACACTCTAGTACCTGAGTATACCCACTCACTCCCCCTCAATCACACAACAGTGATTTCTAATTCACAATTACAAAAACAACATGAAGAGACACTTCATACACACCTTGATCTTACTTCACAACTTTGATCAAGGAACTCACACACTCTTGCTTCACAGCTTCGAGTGAGACACAATCTAGAATCTACCTATCCAATACAATCATCCACTAGACCATTGTTTGGAGTACAAGTATTCCTAAACAGAATTCACACGTGAAGACTAGCCTTCTTCACTTACCAATATGTCTACCACAATGTATTAAAAGATACAAAGGGTGACTTACACAAGGGACTCTTAAACCCTAGACCTCTATTTTTCAATCTGGTTTTTCTTGATGTTAGTGCTTACTTTCTTCTGCTTCTGCTCCTCCTTTTATAGCAGTGCAGACTGGGCTTGGGCTGCTCCAAAGTAACAAACATTAGTTTTAACAAAGTAAAACTAATTTCTACTGATCAAGGTGTTGTCAAATTAGGTTATGATACTGCCTAGAATCTCGTCTGAGATAACTAAGAAGTCATAACAGGTTTCTTGAAATTTAGCCTGAGATATCAGGTATCATAACAAAAAAACAAACCCAGCCCGTCTGATGTCATACGATCAATGTCATAACATTGGTCATGACATTCAGCTTCACTTCCTCTTAGCTGACCAGCTTGCCCTGCTGAACACTTCTGCTAAATCTTCTTCATGACAGTAGAAACAAATGCTTTATAGTTCCCTAAAAAGTATCAACGATCCTTTTTGTGAACACCCATAAAATCTGCACTTTATTTCTAACAAATCTCTTTGGCATGTAAATACTGATGTGGAATATCCAACAGGACCAAAAAACTTATGTCAAGAGATATAACATAGCAGCCCCTGTTGTACCAGACATGATGTCATACGATCAATGTCATGACATTCAGTATGACATTCATGACAGCAGTTCTTCATGACAGTAGTTTTGTCATCTGCTCTTGTTAGCTCCTGCTGCACCAGATGTAATGAATTCCTATTTACAACACATGACATCAGTTCTGTTATAAACTCCTGCTATCAGGGTTCTTTCATCAGAAACATATGCAGCGGAACTACCAAAATAACATCTTCAACATGCCCTAAACTAGATGTCAGACCATCCTATAGGACAGAAGTAGCCACTCCTCCTTTGGCAAAGGACATAGCAGGTTATAGAAGCTCTTATATCAGAGGGCACATTTGCAGATACAAGCTTCTCCTTAGCTTCATAAGCAGTAACTCAAATATTCAGCAAGATCATCAAATTAGCTACAACTTCTCCTTGTTCAAACCACCAGAAAGTATCTCCCAAGATCTCATCCAGAACAGACAGGATGCCTGCTCTGATACCAATTGAAATTCTGGTATGCAGATTTCAGATGTCCCAAGAACATTAATCTCTGCTCAACAAGAACGAGGACAGACCATGACCAATTTAAAATTTCTTTAAATTGTCCCAATGTCATGACCAACGTCATGACCTCTGTTATGACATCTGCATGCTGACAAACTATTTATCTCAACATTTAAATTGTGCAGAATTGTAAATGCTGAAAGATAAATAACACAGTAATTGTTTACCCAATTCGGTGCAACATCGCCTACATCTGGGGGATACCAAGCCAGGAAGGAAATCCACTATTAGCAGAATTAATTTAGAGTTAAACCTCCAGTTTACACTCCTCACTTAATCTCTACCCAATGCAATTTCAGCCTAGAGACACTCTAGTACCTGAGTATACCCACTCACTCCACCTCAATCACACAACAGTGATTTCTAATTCACAATTACAAAAACAACACGAAGAGACACTTCATACACACCTTGATCTTGCTTCACAACTTTGATCAAGGAACTCACACACTCTTGCTTCACAGCTTCGAGTGAGACACAATATAGAATCTACCTATCCAATACAATCATCCACTAGACCATTGCTTGGAGTACAAGTATTCCTAAATAGAATTCACACGTGAAGACTAGCCTTCTTCACTTACCAATATGTCTACCACAATGTATCAAAAGATACAAAGGGTGACTTACACAAGGGACTCTTAAACCCTAGACCTCTATTTTTCAATCTGGTTTTTCTTGATGTTAGTGCTTACTTTCTTCTGCTTCTGCTCCTCCTTTTATAGCAGTGCAGACTGGGCTTGGGCTGCTCCAAAGTAACAAACATTAGTTTTAACAAAGTAAAACTAATTTCCACTGATCAAGGTGTTGTCAAATTAGGTTATGATACTGCCTAGAATCTCGTCTAAGATAACTAAGAAGTCATAACAGGTTTCTTGAAATTTAGCCTGAGATATCAGGTATCATAACAGGAAAAAAAACCCAGCCCGTCTGATGTCATACGATCAATGTCATAACATTGGTCATGACATTCAACTTCACTTCCTCTTAGCTGACCAGCTTGCCCTGCTGAACACTTCTGCTAAATCTTCTTCATGACAATAGAAACAAATGCTTTATAGTTCCCTAAAAAGTATCAACGATCCTTTTTGTGAACACCCATAAAATCTGCACTTTGTTTCTAACAAATCTCTTTGGCATGTAAATACTGATGTGGAATATCCAACAGGACCAAAACACTTATGTCAAGAGATATAACATAGCAACCCCTGCTGTACCAGACATGATGTCATACGATCAATGTCATGACATTCAGTATGACATTCATGACAGCAGTTCTTCATGACAGTAGTTCTGTCATCTGCTCTTGTTAGCTCCTGCTGCACCAGATGTAATGAATTCCTATTTACAACACATGACATCAGTTCTGTTATCAGCTCCTGCTATCAGAGTTCTTTCATCAGAAACATATGCAGCGGAACTACCAAAAGAACATCTTCAACATGCCCTAAACTAGATGTCAGACCATCCTATAGGACAGAAGTAGCCACTCCTCCTTTGGCAAAGGACATAGCAGGTTATAGAAGCTCTTATATCAGAGGGCACATCAGCAGATACAAGCTTCTCCTTAGCTTCATAAGCAGTAACTCAAATATTAAGCAAGATCATCAAATTAGCTACAACTTCTCCTTGTTCAAACCACCAGAAAGTATCTCCCAAGATCTCATCCAGAACAGACAGGATGCCTGCTCTGATACCAATTGAAATTCTGGTATGCAGATTTCAGATGTCCCAAGAACATTAATCTCTGCTCAACAAGAACGAGGACAGATCATGACCAATTTAAAATTTCTTTAAATTGTCCCAATGTCATGACCAACGTCATGACCTCTGTTATGACATCTGCATGCTGACAGACTATTTATCTCAACATTTAAATTGTGCAGAATTGTAAATGCTTAAAGATAAATAACACAGTAATTGTTTACCCAGTTCGGTGCAACATCGCCTACATCTGGGGGCTACCAAGCCAGGAAGGAAATCCACTATTAGCAGAATTAGTTTAGAGTTAAATCTCCAGTTTACAGTCCTCACTTAATCTCTACCCAATGCAATTTCAACCTAGAGACACTCTAGTACCTGAGTATACCCACTCACTCCACCTCAATCACACAACAGTGATTTCTAATTTCTAATTACAAAAACAACACGAAGAGACACTTCATACACACCTTGATCTTGCTTCACAACTTTGATCAAGGAACTCACACACTCTTGCTTCACAGCTTCGAGTGAGACACAGCCTAAAATCTACCTATCCAATGCAATCATCCACCAAACCATTTCTTGGAGTACAAGTATTCCTAAACAGAATTCACACGTGAAGACTAGCCTTCTTCACTTACCAATATGTCTACCACAATGTATCAAAAGATACAAAGGGTGACTTACACAAGGGACTCTTAAACCCTAGACCTCTACTTTTTCAATCTGGTTTTTCTTGATGTTAGTGCTTACTTTCTTCTGCTTCTGCTCCTCCTTTTATAGCAGTGCAGACTGGGCTTGGGCTGCTCCAAAGTAACAAACATTAGTTTTAACAAAGTAAAACTAATTTCCACTGATCAAGGTGTTGTCAAATTAGGTTATGATACTGCCTAGAATCTCGTCTGAGATAACTAAGAAGTCATAACAGGTTTCTTGAAATTTAGCCTGAGATATCAGGTATCATAACAGAAAAACAAACCCAGCCCGTCTGATGTCATACGATCAATGTCATAACATTGGTCATGACATTCAACTTCACTTCCTCTTAGCTGACCAGCTTGCCCTGCTGAACACTTCTGCTAAATCTTCTTCATGACAATAGAAACAAATGCTTTATAGTTCCCTAAAAAGTATCAACGATCCTTTTTGTGAACACCCATAAAATCTGCACTTTGTTTCTAACAAATCTCTTTGGCATGTAAATACTGATGTGGAATATCCAACAGGACCAAAACACTTATGTCAAGAGATATAACATAGCAGCCCCTGCTGTACCAGACATGATGTCATACGATCAATGTCATGATATTCAGTATGACATTCATGACATCAGTTCTTCATGACAATAGTTCTGTCATCTGCTCTTGTTAGCTCCTGCTGCACCAGATTTAATGAATTCCTATTTACAACACATGACATCAGTTCTGTTATCAGCTCCTGCTATCAGAGTTCTTTCATCAGAAACATATGCAGCGGAACTACCAAAAGAACATCTTCAACATGCCCTAAACTAGATGTCAGACCATCCTATAGGACAGAAGTAGCCACTCCTCCTTTGGCAAAGGACATAGCAGGTTATAGAAGCTCTTATATCAGAGGGCACATCAGCATATACAAGCTTCTCCTTAGCTTCATAAGCAGTAACTCAAATATTCAGCAAGATCATCAAATTAGCTACAACTTCTCCTTGTTCAAACCACCAGAAAGTATCTCCCAAGATCTCATCCAGAACAGACAGGATGCCTGCTCTGATACCAATTGAAATTCTGGTATGCAGATTTCAGATGTCCCAAGAACATTAATCTCTGCTCAACAAGAACGAGGACAGACCATGACCAATTTAAAATTTCTTTAAATTGTCCCAATGTCATGACCAACGCCATGACCTCTGTTATGACATCTGCATGCTGACAGACTATTTATCTCAACATTTAAATTGTGCAGAATTGTAAATGCTGAAAGATAAATAACACAATAATTGTTTACCCAGTTCGGTGCAACATCGCCTACATCTGGGGGCTACCAATCCAGGAAGGAAATCCACTATTAGCAGAATTAATTTAGAGTTAAACCTCCAGTTTACACTCCTCACTTAATCTCTACCCAATGCAATTTCAGCCTAGAGACACTCTAGTACCTGAGTATACCCACTCACTCCACCTCAATCACACAACAGTGATTTCTAATTCACAATTACAAAAACAACACGAAGAGACACTTCATACACACATTGATCTTGCTTCACAACTTTGATCAAGGAACTCACACACTCTTGCTTCACAGCTTCGAGTGAGACATAACCTAGAATCTACCTATCCAATGCAATCATCCACCAAACCATTTCTTGGAGTATAAGTATTCCTAAACAGAATTCACACGTGAAGACTAGCCTTCTTCACTTACCAATATGTCTACCACAATGTATCAAAAGATACAAAGGGTGACTTACACAAGGGACTCTCAAACCCTAGACCTCTATTTTCACTCTGGTTTTTCTTGATGTGAGTGCTTACTTTC
Source organism: Lathyrus sativus (assembly GCA_963859935.3). Classification (NCBI taxonomy): domain Eukaryota; kingdom Viridiplantae; phylum Streptophyta; class Magnoliopsida; order Fabales; family Fabaceae; genus Lathyrus; species Lathyrus sativus. Next base: position 585,412,147 of record OZ012741.1, on the reverse strand, counting down.
TTCTGCTTCTGCTCCTCCTTTTATAGCAGTGCAGACTGGGCTTGGGCTGCTCCAAAGTAACAAACATTAGTTTTAACAAAGTAAAACTAATTTCCACTGATCAAGGTGCTGTCAAATTAGGTTATGATACTGCCTAGAATCTCGTCTGAGATAACTAAGAAGTCATAACAGGTTTCTTGAAATTTATCCTGAGATATATCAGGTATCATAACAGAAAAACAAACCTAGCCCGTCTGATGTCATATGATCAATGTCATAACATTGGTCATGACATTCAGATTCACTTCCTCTTTGCTGACCAGCTTGCCCTGCTGAACACTTTTGTTGAATCTTCTTCATGATAGTAGAAACAAATGCTTTATAGTTCCCTAAAAAGTATCAACGATCCTTTTTGTGAACACCCATTAAATCTGCACTTTGTTTCTAACAAATCTCTTTGGCATGTACATACTGATGTGGAATATCCAACAGGACCAAAACAATTATGTCAAGAGATATAACATAGCAGCCCCTGATGTACCAGACATGATGTCATACGATCAATATCATGACATTTAGTATGACATTTATGATAGCAGTTCTTCATGACAGCAGTTTTGTCATCTGCTCTTGTTAGCTCCTGCTGCACCAGATGTAATGACATCCTGTTTACAACACATGGCAGTAGTTCTGTTATCAGCTCCTACTGTATCCATGACATCCATAACAGTAGTTCTGTCACCAGCACCTGCTAGCTCCTTCTGCCTCCATGACCACAGTTCTGTCATCAGCTCCTACTACACCACTACTCCTGCAGTTTCTCACACATGACAGGAGTTCTGTCATGACAGGAGATGGATGTCGTGATGGATGTCACGATATTCAGCATGACATTCACATTAAAACACTCCACAACAGTTCTTTCACCATAACAGATGGAGATGGTATAACATCCTGCTTATCATCAGTGCAGGATCATGTTTTACCAAAATTTAGCCAATCATAGAACCATGGATAATTCTATATCATAGGACCATGGAACTAACGACAACAACACATCATAATAGGTTTCATACACATCATCTCTTATAATTCAAAACCCCCCTTTCATCATAATATCATCATGTTCCCCAAAATCCCCAACCACCTACATACATTTACCCTTATATTAATCTTATTGATGAATGATACTCCCTAATAGAGCTAGCGGGATTATACCCGAGTGAATCGCACACTCAAAGATACAACAGATTCACCACCGAACTTTATTTAGTCCCGAAGGACAGAGAAAATATCAATAAAACCCGAGGGAAAGAGAAACGGGAAATGGGGTCGGTTATGCAAAAGGAAGGTACTAGCACCTTAAGCATCCGTCGTACCCGACGGGAACCATTTCACTTACTTCTAGGCTTGGATGGGTTATCTATCTAAAGGCTTCTAGCAAAAAAAGAAAGGAAAGAAAAGAAAGAAAAAGAAAGAAAGGAAAGAAAAAGAAAGAAAGGAAAGAAAGTGCTCGAGGAGGATTGGGGCCCTCGTGCCTACGTACCCTCATAGTGCAATGAGGAAGTCAGAGCTCCGTAGTTCAAGGAACCAAGGAAAAAAAGGATCTGGAAAGACTAGAGAGACAGAAGAATGGAAGAAGACAGGGGAATGTGGCTCACCAAGATTTCACAATCTTGTGCCTACGTACCCTCATAGTGCAATGAGGAAATCAGAGCCTACATAGTTCGGGGAACTACTGCTGGGAAGATAAAAGGAAAGAGATTACGTCAAAGCCAAGAACTAAAATAGAAAGCAAGACCCAACTGGGAAATGCAAATAGAATAGTTTCGAAACCAAGACGACTCTGCTGAGAAACAGATAAGCAAGACAAGAACTATGCGGGGACATGCAGAAGAAAAGAGATGGCTCTACAGGGGATAAAACAAGAGAATGGCGACAGAGTCAGGGAAAAGGGAGTAAAGGATAAGAATCAAAATAAAGGTAAGATCCATGGGGGACTCGGTGTATTAACTGCAAGCAATGATTAACCAAAGAAAGATAAGAGTAAGACTTTGTGGGGTGAGCAAAAAAGGTTGGTGTCAACAGGCGGACTGCGACGAAACAAAAGAAAGAAAGTACTGAACTAAAGAAATGTGTTTGACTCAGATGGGAAATTGGTATATTAACTGATAAACAGTGGTTAACCGGAAACGATAAAGGAGCTGGTTCTAACTGATAAATGATGATCAACCAAAAGAAAGGGTGTGGAACCAAGCAAAGGTGGTGACCCAAAGAACGGGTGTGGAACCGAGCAAAGATTGTAACCCAAAGAACGGTACATTGACTGAATAAATAACACTCGACCGAAGGGAAGGGGTATTCGAACCAAATAAAGGTTACTAACCCAAAGCTGACAGTATTTGAACCAAAGAAAGGTTGCCAACTGTGGGGGTTCGGTGTTTAACAGACGGACTGTGATTAACCGAAAAGAATGAGTGATTAGCCAAAAGGAGGTGATTAACTCAAAAGAAACTCAGTATTTTAACAGATGGACTGTGATTAACTGAGAAAAAGAAAGATTGGTTCAAACAGATGGACTGTGATTGACCAAAAGGCGTGTGATTAACCAAGAAAAGGTGATTAACCCAAAGAAAAAATTTGGTTTTAACGGGCGGACTGTGATCAACCAAAGATGGGGTGATTATCCAAAAGAAGGTGATTAACCCACAAAAAAGTTGGTTTTAACGGGCGGACCGTGATCAACCAAAAATTGGGTGATTACCCGGGAGAAGGAGATTAAGCCAAAGAAAAAGCTCAGTATTAACAGACAGACTATGATTAACTAGAGAAAAGAGGATTTAGTGCTGGATGTTAAATAGTGATGACCCAAACAAGAAAGGAGAAAGAACCAAGAGAAGGTTGTAAATTCTGGTGGGGAATAGGTTAGAATAGGAAGGCTATATAAACCAGAGAAGAAAGATTGATTTAGCTGAGGAAGAAGGGAATTAGGTTTAAACTGAAAGACTATTGATCAACCAAGGAGAAGAGTGATTAAAAATATCTAGGGAAACCAAGAATGTTGATTGGCCGAGAGAGAAAAGAGTGTTGGCTTGAAGGGAAGAAGCTACTCCCAAAGAGAAGGTAAGGGTGCAAGTGATCAAGGATCGACTCGACTGGAGAAGGAGGGAGACCACAGTAAGGAGATGGAGGTGACTATCCCAGGCACAGGGTCATTCGTCCCCTACCCAAAATGGTCAGAATGAGTGTATGAATTCTCCACTCTCATTCCTTCTCTAACACCAAAGTGCGGTGCAAGAATCAAAACGGATAACACAACGACATTGAGTTTGTACAGAGCTCCAATACATTGCGAATCTTCAACTCCATGGGGGAAGAGGGAAGGGAAAAGATCTAGAAGATCCAAAGGAGAAGAAAGAGAGAATGATCGACTAATGAAAACGAAGTTTCTATTTATCAATCAAAAAGGGAATATGCTAATAATTTTCCAAATGGATAAAAAACCATTAAAGCAAAAGGGTGCTTTATTTATTATACAAGATTGAGTTCATTCCAAAAAGGAACAAACTCAATGCAAACATGAATAAAAGTGAAAAACAGTACCAAAACAATTAGCATGCATCACAACCCATGTGGCAAGTGGTCAAAGAAATATGCAAGAATGATCATGATCAAAGTGTCGAAAATGCACATTATCGAGAATTGACAAATGACATATTGAAATATCGCATAGATGCTTCAAAGAATAGGTGAATAGCTCATAAAATATCCACAAATGTTAAGCATATCAAGCCATGGAAGTTATATGAGGATAGGATAGCAAACAAACTTGAAAACGGGTAAAAATGGCATTTTGCCACTGAAGTAACCGGTTACTCTATATCAGGTAACCGGTTACTTGCTTAAAGTTGCAAAAACAAGTGAAAAATACACAGAGTAACCGGTTACTCTGTTTTGCCAAGAAAGTGAGTAACCGGTTACCACTGTGACAGTGGCAAAAACAGCTTTTTGAAAAGTCACTTTCAGTAACCAAAAGATTTCCCCAATCATCCACATGCTATGCTTGAAATTTGTGCACGAAAAATGAAGTTCAAAAGCATTTAAACATCAATTAATCATCAAGGGAAATCATTAAACATGGAGAGGAAAGATCAAGAAAGCGCATGATTAACCAAAACCGAAAAAATGGTTGAACTACATCGTAAACGCGCGAAATAGATCGAAACAGTAAATCAATTAAAAGATAACCAACCTACAAGGCTGGAATTTGCCTTGGATGTTGTTGCTATTGCTATATGATAAGAAGAAGAAAAAAAAACAGAGAATTCAGAATTTGCAACCGAACCGTAGTGAAATCGAGCAAATTGCGACGAAATCTCCAAATGCGAAATTGCACCGAATAAGCTTGAAGTAATCACTTGAGATGAATCAAAAGCCAATAAAACTCCAGAAGGTGGTGTAGAATCCCAAGATGATGATGTCTAAGCTCAAAAGAAAGCACTTCCAATGAAGAAGTTGCTACTCTTTGGTGGAGGATTTGAACTTTAGTGAGGTTTTGGGAAGATGATGGAGATGAATGTGCAAATGTTGCAGAAAATTCAGAGAGAATGTGAGAGAATCGAGAGTGATCAATGGAGAATTTGATGAAATGATTGAACCCCTTCAAGAGATGATAATGAGTGAACTTTGAGAAATAATGGAACCTCTTTTTGAAATGGTGGTGATTTGCTTATATAGAGTTTTGCTTCAGAGTGAGCTTTGGATGTAGCCTCAGAACTAGCCTTGGAGTTAGTTAGGCTCAACTCACTGAGTTGGAGGTTAACTCAGTTAGTTAGGTAGTTTACTCGGTAACTATCCCAATGAAAGTTAAAAATCCAACGGTTCACATGCTTGGAAACAAAGGTGTATGGTGGTCTTGATTGGAAATGATGTATCAGAGCAAATGCCTTCAAGTGTTTAGAAAGGTCTTGAATCATCTAGAAATATCTAGAATGTTCCACACAATGCTAGAACAATGTAGACTCCAAAATGGTAGAGAGAAAAGTGGTTGTCCTAAAATGCAGCAAAATCTGCATTTTTGCACTGGGTAACCGGTTACTTGGTTTTGCCTAGAAAATGAGTAACCGGTTACTTCATGCAAAATTTGTCAAATTTGCTTGAAAAATGGTGTTGTGGCCGCAGTTCCGATTTTCGACCTTTTGATCTGATGAATAGGCATAGAAACCTTCATTTTGTGCTTGTTTTGATGAAGTGATATCTTTGAGAGGATGTGATTAATCGGGTTTGCAAAACCTGAATATTCCTACAACAAAAATCATAGAGAAAAGGTGCGAATGCGTCTGTCAGCGATGCGAATGCACATGCTTATGCAAAAGGGAAAAAGAAGGTCAAATTTCGGGTTACGACACCCAATCCTTAGATATTTTGGTTATGATCCTCCTCTTGAGTTCTTCCAAAATTGCTCTGAGCCCTAGCCTACCATTCTCCTTTTCCTCAGAGGTCTTCCCAACTTTCACGATCGTACCAAAAAAATGACTTTCTCCACTCTCTCTTTTTCCTTTATGTCACTCTTATCCCTTGGACCCCTAATATGATTTCTCAACTTTATCCTCACTTATTTCACCCAACTTTACCATCTTGCCCTTAGTGTTCCAATTATTTATTTAAAATAATAATAATAATAAGATATTCACATTATCCACTATTATTATTATCAAAATAATTCTAATAAATCGTATACTTCTAAATATCCTCAACGCCCTCTTAACATCAACAATACCCCCCAACATAAATCATCAGACATCAAAATATTTTATAAAAATTCACCGAAATCACGAATGTTTATAATAAATAAATTAAATAAATATTTTAATTATTTTGGGGTGTTACAACTAAAACCCTCCACTTCGTCACCTTGCTGTGTACATTCTACAAATGGGGTGTGGACATTGTGAGTCCTTTCACCTTTGCGCCAAGGTAATTGAAGTTCTTAATCATTGTGGTAGACTACTTCACATAGTGGATATATGCAGGTTTGGCCTTTCCATAGTCATCATATTAGACAACGAAACACAATTTACTAGTTTGACTGTAGTAGATTTTTGTCATCACCTGGGGATACAAACGAAGTTCATCTCATTCTTCCGCTTGTATGCTAATAGTCAGGCAGAGTCGGCCAATAACGTAATATCAAATGAGATTAAGAAATTTTTTGACAATGCCAAAAGTAATTGATTGGAAGGACCGGTCAATGAAGAAATCTGTCTCCCCCCATGATTTAAGGGAGAACAAGACTCATATGTTCCACATTTTGTGATAATGAAGGTAAGGAAACTGCTCTTTGATTCTATAGCCCAGACCAAATATATTTTTATTTACCGCTCAATTTCATAATGGAGAATGAAATCACAAATTTTCTTAAAAACACGCAGAAAGGATCTTTCATAATCTCTACATGGTCGACTCCCTATAACTTCTATTTACCTTAAACATATAAAAATTCCTAAAAAATAAAATTATCACCCATATTATAAGAAGCATGATCTCTCCGATGAATTTTTTACTAGAGAGTGTCGAATGCAAATCCTAACCTTTAATAAAAAAATTTAATTAACTGCTTTCTAACTTTACTTTTACTGAATATGTAATAAAAACAATTAATTCCGTATTATTGAATGGGTAATGTTAACTTGTGCCCTTGGGGCACATGTTAAGGACTACATTAAGAAATAATATCTTGGAAATTGTATACAAACTTAAATTAAAGTATTAAATTAATTTTTAAATTGTTTTTTCCAATACAAATTTACTAAAAATAGTTTCAGGACACAAGTTAATATTACCCTTATTGAATTGATATCAATTAATTTAATTTAATGAATGTATGTAAAAGGTTGAATCTTGACTTCAATATTATTTAATATCATATTAACTAAAAATTAAATAATATAATATTAAATAATATTATTTAAATCAATTTTTAGTTAAAATTTTAAACCAATTTAAACTAAAAATCTGATACTCAATAACTCATAAGCATCATTTTTTTTATCATTTTTATATTCTCTATATAAATAAATTAATGTAAACCAATTCAACCTTGATGAAATTTGATATAAAATATTGTCTCAAAAAAACAATTCATGCATATACTAGTACATAAAATTAAAACTGGCTTAAGTTTATTAATATATTAAATTGAAAAAAAAATAGAAAGAAAAAAAAGAATAATAACGGGGAGAGAAGAGGAGGGTGTTGATGCGTACGCGTGTCCTGACAAGCTTCGCCTCTTGGCTTGGAAGAACAGTATAGAAGCAACACGAATCAATTCAACCACTCTCTCTTTTTCTCTCTCTTTACTCTTCCTTCTTTCTTCTTCTTCTTCTTCACTCTTGTAGAAACTAAAGCCACAACAAACTACACAGAACCTTCTTCTTCCATTTCAAAAGTTTGCTTTTGCTTTGGTGACTGAAAAAGAGATATGTACGTGGCTTCCATGCGCAAGTCTTTCAAGGATTCCTTAAAACTCCTTGAAGCTGATATCCAACACGCCAATACTCTGTTAGTTTTGAACCTTTTTCGACGATCCTGATTTTAATTCTTCCTTCTATTTCCCTTTTGCTTTCCAAAACTTTCTTTTTTTCATGTCAAATCATTCATGGAGGGTCAATTCTACTTTACTTAATTTTATCTTCAATTTTTGCTTTTTACCTATCTCAATGTTGTATTGTATGTATCATCTCATTCGCCTGCTTCAGTTACACGCTACTTACTGTACCTTTGTTTTTTCTAATTTAATTCAACGGTTTCTTCATTTTTGGTGTTTTTCATATGTTCTTTGGCTATTTTTTGATAACAATTTAGGAATTTTTTATATTTTATATATCTGTGTATTCAGTTACTAGTTTACTTATTGGTTTATCGCTCGATTTGTATGTTTTAGGGCTTCAGATTTTCCTAGGGAGTATGATGGTGCATGTCTTCAGATGAGAATGTCATATAGTCCAGCTGCGCACTTGTTTCTGTTTTTTGTTCAATGGACAGATTGTCATCTTGCTGGAGCTCTTGGATTGTTAAGAATCCTAATTTATAAGGTAAGGTGTGTTGATTTTTTCAATCTAGGTATTGAAGTGAGAGACTTGGATTAGGTGAACAATTTTGCTATGTGTTGTAGGTCTATGTGGATGGAACAACCACCATGTCTACCCAGGAAAGAAAAGCAAGTATAAGGGAATTCTATGGTATATCACTATATCTTTCCCTAGTGTCTCAAGTGTATGTTTGTATGTACGGTGATTTTGTTTAAGCTTCAAAGTGTAGCTTTGGCCAAAATTGTGGTGGCTCACTGTGATTCTGACAATCTTTAGTATTGGGTTTGTTTGCATTTTAGTTTTGGTTGGCTGATGACATGTTGAATTTCTGGTTTGAGCAGCTGTCATTTATCCCTCTTTATTACAACTTGAAAGAGGTGTCACTGATTCTGAGGATAAAAAACAAAAGGCTGTATGTATGGAGAGGTACCGTCGAAGAGATGAGGATGAATACTGGCAATCTTCTGACATAGACATTGAAAGAGAAGATGAATGTGGGATATGCATGGAGATGAATAGTAAAATTGTGTTGCCCAACTGTAATCATGCTATGTGCCTCAAGTGTTACCGAGAATGGTACTTCATGCTCCTTATCTTTCTTGGTGTGTGTTCGTGTGCGTGCGACTGCTGACTCTCTCATAGTCATGACATTTTTATAGATGTCAAGAAGTGAAAATATTTGGGGTTGCTTGATTTGTTTGTACTACATGTTTGACTCTTGGTATGATTTCATGCATTATTGATGTCAGTCACTACTAATTGACTATGGTATTTCAGTAATAGTGAAATTTAATCATTGAGCCTGATTGGGTTTCCCTGGGTTTTGGGTTTGTTCAGTTATCTAGGTCATATTTGTTAACATCCTTGCAAGCTAAAATGTCTATTTCATGCTAGAGGATGTAAGTAGTGGAAATCAAAAGTCTCACTGTAAGTGAACTGGTTTTAGAATCCTGTGCTTGATTGCAGGTGCAATTTCACCAATAGGCATCATGAAAATGAAGGTGAGTTGTCATTTGTCCTTATTGCTACTTGAACATGAATATGCAATACATTAGAACAAAAATAGTATTAGGGTTTGGAAGTATTGATGTCAAGATATTGGTTTGGAACTTCAAACTGGTTTTGGCTGGCAAGCTTATGTTGCTAGAAGGATGTGATTTGTATGACTTCTGAGTTCCTTTTGGCTGATAAGTACTTGAGCTATTATATATTCTGATTGTAGTACGTCCTATTTGACTTGTTGTAGTTGGTTAGGATTGAAGTATTGATTAAATTTTCCTTTATCTGAACTTGTTGATGTGTTTCTCTTCTCTGCATATGCATATGTTTTGAATAACTTCTGACAGTCTAGAAAAAACCATTGCTCTTTTACCGTTTATCTAGACGACTGTTCTTATGTGAGGAAAATGCAAGCATCAGGAATCAAGAGATTTCTTAACTTACAAGAATGAAATGTGTTTTGATTAGTGAGAAACTATTTTATTACTGTAGTGACTAAAAAGAAAATTTGTGTTATGCTTTGTGTGGAATTCTTGTGAATTTATTTGTATTTATATGGTTTAATTGGAAGAGAATGACAGAGAAAGTATTAGCCTGTGAAGTTTTATTAGATTGAATAATTGGATGAAGGGGTCAAATATCCACTGTCTATCACAAAGATGGCTGTGGTCATCGTTATTTCACTTTTGAATGGAAGACTTGTTTCCATGCTCTTGATAGACCATGTCTTCTCCATTGTCTTGTTGGCTAATCTGCTTATCAGCTAGTGGGATGAGGCTTATAGTGGTATTTACAAAACAATCCTCACCCACAAAGATTCAAACCCAAGATATTTTTGTTTTACGCCATTTGATTTTATCAGTTTGAGAAACCCTCATTGGTGTCTTATTCCTAATTTGAATTAGGGCAGTCATATAAATAGAGAGAGATTTGTAGTACTTGCTTTCTCTTTCTTATCCCAGGACATGAAATTTTAGCAGACGTCTCATGCCTTTCATCATGTGTTCAAATGTGTTTTTGGTTCAGTTGAAGGTTAAGTGGTTTGGTGTGTTTTGCAGGCGAACAATATCACAGTCATGCCCATTTTGCCGTGACAGTCTGAAGAGAGTGAACTCAGGCGATCTCTGGGTATTCACGGATAGAAGGGACGTGGTTGACATGGCAACTGTGACAAGGGAGAATCTCCGAAGGGTTTTCATGTACATAGATAAGTTGCCTTTGATTGTTCCAGACTCTATCTTTGATATGTATGACTCTCACATAAGGTAAGTGATTGCAACAGACAGATTTTAATGTATGCTGTTGTCTCGGGTTGATAGTTGTTACTCTCTTTCAATCCAAAGCTAGTCATATAAAGTCGGAATCCGTTTCACCAAATTTAGTTTATGTTATATCTGTAGAGTTACAGTTCTTGCATCCCACTTCTACCAAAAAATCCAGCCCTTTGTTATTGTGGGTTGGCGGTGAAGTTGTGATGGTAAATTTGTATCTAGCTAGCTAATATGTATATCCCTGTACAGATTGAATTAGTACTACTTAACCAGAGATTTGCACAATCTACTCTTGTCTGAGATACTTGAATTGTTTCTTTGGATGTAATGGCATACGGAAATTGTTTTCTATTGTGCCTTTTTCTGAATTGTTATGTATAAGTTATCAGTGTTAATGGATGTATGTTACTACTATTTGGTGTATAGAAGTGATGCTCTGGATATCAAATTAAAGTGCAGAAACTTTCAAGATAAGTTTTTTAATAAAAAAATATTGTTTTTTTGCCCTACCAAATTGTGGTAGTTAGTTGTGCTGAATTCATCAGTTTATATGACATTTCACCAATATGATTTAATAGCATTTAATATTTCCACCTACCTCTATCTCTTTCTCTTTCTGTCTTTGTATCCATGCACAGATTTTTCCTTGAATATGTTATTCTTTCAATGCTCAATTCCATTTGTTCCAACTCTTCATTCACAAAAATAATTGTTATACCTACAAATAGACTTCATGAAAATATCAAATTCAAAATATCACAATAAAAATATCTACTTTATCTCTCATTATTGTCTCAATATTTATATGCCAAAATATTATTTTCAATATTTATTATTTCATTTTTTAACCTGTTTGAGTAAATCGTGTGCATATATATTTTCTTGTTACTTTAAAAAGTATCTATATGAGAATCTCTCACGAATCGAAATAATATGAAGCAAACCAAATTTAATTGTCATCCTTTTAGACGGCAAACATTTTACCTCACTAATGATGTTTTTTTTTTTGTTGCAAAACTAAATCCAGCAAGATACAATATAACGCAAAAGATAAAGATAAAATAAATAAGTAAACTGCAAAAATCGATAAAATGTTAAACTTGAAGGTTATAAATTTACTGTTTACAAAACTAACATCCAAGTTGCTGTGGTGTAGTGGTTATCACGTTAGTCTTACACACTAAAGGTCTCCAGTTCGATCCTGGGCAGCAACACATCTCTTTTAAGCATTTTTTAGAAAGTATATATATTATTCGTTTTACCTTGTTTGTTGTCTTAATAAACTGCTATATGATACATAAATAACTCGAGAAACAAACAAGCAAATGCTCAATTGCAGATAACATGGAGTGAGGGAGTCAATTGCAGATAACATGGAGTGAGGGAGTAATAGGATTAGAAAAACTTTGAGGTATGTATTCCATTAGGACTGCGCTTGTCTCTGTTTATTTCTCTTCAATTTACTAATATTGATTTCAGTATTTTTAATATTTTTTGGATAGAATGTTTGAATATATGATACATGATAAGTATTTATTCTACTATAGTACTATTTGATACACGCATAAAATGATATTATGAATCATATTTAGATGACAAAATACTTTTATAAAATAATTATATATTTTTTAAAATAACTTTTAATATTTTATATAAATTTTAATAATACTGAAAATCGAATAAGTTAAGGGTTAAAAATGTTTTTAACCCCTATAAATATTTCAAAATTTAGTTTTAATTCCCAGAACATTTTCGTTCAAAGGATCGTTTTTATAAAGTTTTTCGTCTCTATTTTTCGTCTTTGTGGTCTATTCCACTTAACGGAAGCCTATGCAGAAGCTAATTTGACCTTTTTTTTTTTTTTAATTTTGAAAATAGGTAAGGTTAAATAATTAGATGCCACATATTTAGGTAATGTTGAATAAATAGTTAATGTTGAAAACCCTAAAATACTCTATCGCTTTCTTGTTCAAGCAGAAGGTTCTTTCTTGTATCCATTCCTTTCTAATGGATTCGATGAGGGTTTTGATGAGGCTTTTGGTGGTCAACCCATAAACTTACCTGATGCAGATGGTGCAGGCTCTAGTGAGGCAGTGGAACATAGTTTTATAACACCAGAGATGGGTAAGGAACATGTAATTGAAGATGAGTATATGCCTTATGAGCTTGATAGTGGTGCTGAAGATGATAATGGTGATTATACAAGTTGGTAATGGAGTTTTCATCATTATAGCAGTTCAAGAGTTCTATTTTGGAACATAAGGCATTTAATGAGGGGGATGTGAGATTTGAGAAAAATGATGCAGTGAGATGTAAGGTGGTTTGCCAGGAAAAATCACAATGTAATTACATTGTGTTGTATAATAAAGTCTTAACATCAACAACATTTATAATTAAGACCTTATATGCTAAACATAAGTGCTGAAGACGGTTTTTTAACAAGAGTGTCAAAGCTGATTGGGTTGCAAAACTAATTATTGATAGGATGAAGAACAATAACAAAATGAAGTTGAATGATGTAATTGCATATGTTAGGGTGATGTATGCTATTGAAATTCTTGGTTGTAGGGCATTTAAGGCAAGATAAATTGTCAAAAGGATAGTGGAGGGAGACTCTAGCAAACAATATAGTCTATTATGGTCATATAGAGATGAATTGAGGAGGGCTTCACCAGGAAATACTTTCAAGCTAAACAATCAAACTCCAAGTCATGGTTTACTACCAAGGTTTAAAAGGTCTTATATGTTCTTTGATGGAACAAAGAAAGCTCTCAAATTTTCTTGTAGGCCCTTTATTGGACTAGATGGATGTCATCTAAAACACAAGTATGGTGGGATATTATTAATAGTTGTGGAAAGAGATCCTAATGATCAGTATTTACCTATTGCATTTGGAGTGGTGAAAACCGAGTCAAAGGACACTTGGAGTTGGTTTATGCAACTACACTGAGCCCAAACCAACTAAAGGGGATGCAAAATTTATGGAGAATGCAAGAAAGAGGAACAAGGGGATAAAAGGTGAAGATGATGTTGATTCATGTACTAATAAGGATTCTAGTGATGAGTTTGTGAAGGATATCAAAGTTTAAGATATTGAAGAAGAAAGGATGAATGGATTTGATGAGGCTTTTGGTGGTCAGCCCACAAACTTACCTAATGCAGATGGTGCGGGCTCTAGTGAGGCAGTGGAACATAATTTTATAACAACAGAGATGGGTAAGGAACATGTAGTTAAAGATGAGTATATGACTAATGAGCTTGATAGTGGTGTTGAAGATGATAGTGGTGATTGTACAAGTTGGTAATAGAGTTTTCATCATTATAGCAGTTCAAGAGTTCTATTTTGGAACATAACGCATTTAATTGGGGGATGTGAGATTTGAGAAAAATGATGCAGTGAGATGTAAGGTGGTTTGCAAGGAAAAATAACAATGTAATTACATTGTGTTATGTAGTAAAGTCTTAACATCAAAAACATTTATGATTAAGACCTTATATGTTAAACATAAGTGCGAAAGGCAGTTTTTTAATAAGAGTGTCAAAACTGATTGGGTTGCAAAACTAATTATTGATAAGATGAAGAACAATAACAAAATGAAGTTGAATGATGTAATTGCATATGTTAGGATGATGTATGCTACTGAAATTCCTGGTTGTAGGGCATTTAAGGCAAGATAGACTGTCAAAAGGATAGTGGAGGGAGACTCTAGCAAACAATACAATCTATTATGGTCATATGGAGATGAATTGAGGAGGGTTTCACCAAGAAATACTTTCAAGCTAAACAATCAAACTCCAAGTCCTGGTGCATAAACTTGGAGGTTATGATGCATGAACTTCCTCTCGTAAAGGACCATTCATAAATGCATATTTCACATCTAAATGCATCAGAGGACAATTCATATTAGCAGTTATAGCAATCACTAGTCTGATTTTTTCATGCCTAGCTACATGTGCAAACACTTCAAAGTAATCTAAATAAAATTTCTATAGAAATCCTCTAGCTACTAACCTTTCTTTGTGTTTTCCAATTGATCCATCTAGCTTTAGTTTCACCTTATAAACCCATCTCGCGCTGATGACTTTCTTGTTTCTTGGAAGCTCAGTCGACTCTAAGTCTTGTTTATTTCTATAGCCCTAAGTTCTTCTTTCATTGCCTTTAGCTACACTTTCTTTTTTCGAGCTTCTTCAATAATGATTGGTTCAAAGTCTACTAACATGGCACACTTAATGACTTCTTCTTCAGAGTCTATCTCAGTATTTTGCAACATGTCAAACTCTGTGAATCTTCTTGGTATTTGTCTGATTCTTTGTGGTCTCTAAACTTGTTCAAAATCTTCTTCAAATGTTGAAGCAATATCAGATGTTGGACTACCTTCAGAGGTTGAACCACCTCCAGAGGCTTGACCATCTTCAGAGACTTGATTACCACTAGAGTCTGGACCATCATCAGAATCTGGATCAAAATCATATTCACCTTTAGAGTCAGACTCATTTTCAGCATCAAAATCGCCTTCAAACTCTGGTTCATCTTCAGACTCAGAATCTCTTTCAGAAGCAGATTCTTCTTCAGACTCTAAAATATCTTCAGAAGTTAAGTCAGATGTTAACACTGCACTAGAGTTGGATTGAGACTTGTTCTAATCCCACGCTTCTGATTCTTTCACAATGACAACTTTTCTGAATTCCACTTTCTTAGTGACGGGACAATACAACTTATAAGCATTTGTACTGTGGTACCCTACAAGCAACATAACTCGGCTTCTGTCGTCCAACTTCCTTCTCTTAGCATATAGAACATGTTTGTAACAAGTAGAACCAAACACCTTCATATGGCTCACACTTTACTTATCTTCAGTCCATTTCTCTAAAGGAACAATTTTCTTCAGCTTCTTGGTTGGACACCTATTGAGCACATATGCTACAGTTGCAACAATTTCTCCCCATAAGTGTGAGGAAGCTTTTTCTCCTTCATATTGCTCCTTGTCATATCAAGCAAAATTTTGTTTCTTCTTTCAAAAAAACCATTGTGTTGAGGAATGTATGGAGCAGTAACCTCATGCTTAATTCCATTCTCGTCACAAAAATTATTAAAATCTGTAGAGTTGTACTCACCTCCACCATCAACTTTGAGAATTCTAAGCTTCTGACCACTCTGTTTTTTAGCCTTCACCTTGAACTTCTGAAACTCAGCAAACAGTTCATGCTTAAACTTGATAAGTCTTACCCACGCCATCCTTGTGAACTCATCCATAAAAGACACAAAATACTTGTTTCCTCCAAGTGAATGTACTTTAAATGGGCCACAAACATCATAATGCACTACTCCTAAAGCATGTTTTGCTCTTGAGGCCACTTTTGATGCAAATGGAAATCTAGGTTGCTTACCTTTCATGCATGTCTCACATGACTTCTCAGGCTTCACAGTCTTAGGAATTCCATGTACAAGCTTCTTATAACTAATATTCCTTAAGCTTTTGAAGTTCTGATGCCCCAATCCCTTGTGCCACAACTCGCTGTTACCTTCAGCACTAAGGCATTTAGTTTCATTTGTTTTCACATTCACTTTGAATGTTCTGTTGCTTCCCTATTAAGATTGCATAATCAGCTTCTGATCAGAATCATACAACTTCATGAGATTGTCCTTCATAATAAACGAGTAACCTTTCTCAATTAGCTGAACTACACTCATTAGATTGCTCTTCATGCCAGGAACATGCCAAACATCATTGATCAGGACAGTTTTTCCATTCTTCACTCTGACTTTGACATTTCCCATTTCTTCAGCATTCAGATACTTATCATCAGCACATCTGATATTCGTCCTCTTTCTAAAGTCAAAATCTATCAGCCATTATTTGCTTCTAGATATGATTTGAGCAGACAGTGTCCATATACCACCAGTCTACCAAATATCCACCATCAAATTCAAAATCCATTAATAACACAAACTCATCATTAGATTCTCCTCTGACTATGTTTGCTTCTTCTTATTTTCTCTCCTTGTTTGACCAACAGTCAGCAACAAAGTGACCAAGCTTCTTACAAGGGTATCACTGAACCTTTTTCTTCTCAAATTCACCATTTCCCTTATGATGTTTCTTCTCATCAGAGTTAGAGGCTTCTGACTTTTGATAACTACCACCATATCTCTTCTTGGCGTCTGACCAAGACTGCTTTTAATTCTTCTTACCAGAAGATGCCTTCAGAGCCGACTTTACCTCTCTTTCAGAGGTTCTCTCAATCAGACACAACTCCTGTGCCTCTAGACTGCTATGTAGCTCTTCAATTCTCATGATGCTCAGATGTTTAGAATGTTCAATTGTTACAACAATGTAATCAAATTGAGGAGTAAGATATCTCAATACCTTCTCAATGATTACTTGTTCAGAAAGAGTTTCTCCACAAGATTTCATCTCATTTGTGATCAGAATTACTTTGGAGATGTAATCTGGTACCTTCTCATTGTTCTTCATGTTGAGAATCTCATACTTCTTACATAGAGACTAAAGCTCCACCTTCTTCACTGATGCGTCACCACCGTAGCACCGTGCCAGTATGTCCCACACAGCCTACGCCGTTGTCGAATTAGCAATATTTTCAAACACATTCACATCCACACACTGATAGATGTAGAACAGAGCTTTCTGATCCTTCTTCCCCATCTCTCTATACGTGTCCCTCTGTGCTTCAGTTGCATCTGCTGCAACCATTGCATAACCGCCATTGATGAGATCAAGAACATCTTTAGCACCAAACAATACATGCATCTGAATCATCAGCTGATTCCAATTCTTTCCATCAAAGACTAGGAGCTTTGCATTCAAACTACCGTTTCCACCGTTCATCTTCGATCTTGTGCAAGAGTTCATTTAGATCTCACCAAACACTCGTGTTCCCCAATCCCACATAATCAAGAAATGTGATTCTGTTATGATTTCGAACTTCGATTAACTGTGAATTTCAGAACTGAAATCAATCACACACACCTCATGTTCACTCGTGTTTTCTTTGGTGTTTTCCATGGATCCGAACCAGAGCTCTAGATACCAATTATTGATGCACAAATAAGAAGAAGATAAAGATGAATGAGAAAAGGAGAGAAAAAATTGTAACTAACTTTTGAAATTGAAATTCTGTTACGCTACTCAATTTTGTCACATAAGTTGTTTTTATACTCAAACCAATTAAAATAAAAATTAAATGATAATCAAATTAAATCTAAATTCAATTTCAAATGAAATGAATTATAAGAATGCATCTTTGAATTCTAAGCAGTTTTTATTTCTGAAAAAAGTAGTGCCCGAAAAATAATATTAGGAGTATGTTGCTAATATATTTTTGGCCATTTATAAAAAAGTGATTTATGTTGGAATAAAATAAAAGAAACACACTAATATCATGCACCTTTCACACCTGATCATTCCTCCCTCAAACCAGTGAGCTCTTTTTGTGCGCTCCCTCTGATTCTCAAGACTCCGTTTCCATCATCTTCCTCTTCACTTCATTTATTCAAATCCTCGTCGCCGTTTACTCCATTACCGATTAGGTCACGTGCCGGTTACTGATTCGATATAATCAATAAACTATTGTTGGGGTTTCATCTAATTCCTATCGGTAGTATTGTTGGGGTTTCATTATTCATTACAAAGTAGGCTTTTACTGGATTCTCTAGTGAAACTCTTAGTCAAGTTTCGTTCTTTTTTCTCTTTTGGCTTCACTGTTTAAGCTCCAATTGAAGAAAAAAACGGTATTGGTATTTAGTATCAAAATCAGAATGCCTGAGGTTAGGATCATTGCCAAGAATTTCATGGACATGGTGGCTTCAATGCCTGCCATGAAGCTTGATAAACTCTACGAGAATGGATTCATATGCGAAGCTATTCTCAGGTAACTGTTTTTATAAGCTCTTCCAAATAGCTTAAAAGTGCTTATTTAAGTAGATGAATCCAATCAAATAAGTCAATCCAAATAGTCCTAAATGGGTTAAGTAAATTGTGTTTCTTCTTGAGTTGTTGTGCAGGCTTTATGGCTTTAACAGATGCATGTTTTGAAATGTTAGGTCTCTTCCGCCTCTTGCGAAGAAATATGTTTTACAGCTGCTGCATATTGATGTAGCAGTGTCAGCTAGATTATTTGCAGAATGGGTGCTTCCAGATGGAGTTTCAAAGCACAAAGTTGCCATTGATAGATTGGTTCAATTGAGACTTTTCATTGAAGCTCTTGATAGGTACGTGAGATTTTTCTCTCTTGAAAAATTTAATTTTCTGTATCTTCTGAAAATGAAAAGTGGACATTTATGTTTCTGAAATGGTTCAATCTGATTCTTTTTGTTTGTAATGACAATTGGACAAATGCCAGCCTAAACTATGTAGTTTGGACACATGTTCTGCACCTTGTAATGTGTTGAAGGGCCTTTTTGTGATAAAGCCTTGCTTTGTTTTTCACACACTCACATGTTGTAGTTCAATGGAAATTTTTTGTTTTTCTCTATATGTGCTAAATCTCTTAACACAATTGCAGGTGGCCTTTTTTTTTTTGCTTTTCGATTGTTTCTTTTATGACATTTATCTGTGTTACTTTGTAGAGTTATCAATCACCATTATAACAGGGTTTAATGTCACAATTTGTTTCCTTTTTTTATAAAAAATCTTGACTATGTATATTATTCTCCACATTTCTGCGTGTCTTTGTCTCAAGCCTTTAGAGCACTGAAACATCGTCAATATCACTTTGGATCCTTATTTTATCCCAGTTTAGTATTTTTTTTCTCCTTCTAGCAGGAAGAACGAAAAAACTTACAAACTTAATTCAACATATCAGAGAAGTCTCCAGCAACTTTTAGTACATGGGTGAGTAGTACATCATTTTGTCTTTTTTTCCGCTTCTTTTCATTGTGATAGTATTAGTTATCCTATCTTGTTCCCTGGTTGCTATGAAGGTACACAAAATTGTTAATGAGCAGTTATTATAAGTTAACAAACCTATATAGATGATAGGAGGTTGCTTCACGAAATTATAGGACCAAAATGTTATTCCTCAATTCAAAATTCATTATAAAAAATGGTTACAATAACGTGGTTATTAAAATGTAGACTGCTGTTGTACAACAGCAATATTTGCTTTAGCTGGTAACTTGTCCTTGTGATTAAATATGGCAGAGGAACTTTGCCGAGGGAATCAATGCCTTCTAATATTACTGTGAGGCTCCCGACCTTAGAGGATCTTGAGACTTATGCTCTGGAACAATGGGAGGTGCAGTATCTTATCTCATAATTCCATTCTCTGTTTAATTTGTACATCTATAAAGCAGTTATATTCCAAATTTTATTTGTTATATAAATCGCTTTAATTATTTGACTTAATTAATCTGCAACGTGTTGTTGTTAAAATTTTGACTAAAATGAAGTCTAAACTCTCCGGTGACTTTGTTTTGTGGTGAACTAGTGTTTCTTGTTGCAACTTATAAGCCCAAGTCATGCTGACAAGACCTTAAATATAAGCTCTTCTTTGATGAAAGTTTTCCAGCGTCGTCTCCTGAGTCAGAGGTTCTGTTTACATGGCAGTGTTACTTCTCATTTGTAACAGTTGTTTGTTCATATGTGGGTGTTGCAAATGTATCTCATATTTGATGCCATTTTTTATGTACAATGCAGAGACAGAGAAGCTCCAAAATTAACTGAAAGTGGTTTCCAGTTTTTGGTATGCATCAAATGATATATAAGCCACATGAACTCATTGTAATGCATTCTTATAAACATAGAATTTGTTTGTTATGAACTACAGCTTATGGATACAAATGCACAGCTTTGGTACATCATCAGAGAATATATATCTAATTCTGAGGTAGCTCTAAAAGTTATCTATCTATATGTACATGTTTTTGCTATTTGATTCCTACACGCTCTTCATCATCTACTTTTGGTGCAGGAAAGAGGTGTTGATGCAGGTGACTTGATCTCATTCATGCTTGAGCTTAGTTTTCATGTAATTGGGGAGGTACGACATTCTTCTACTTTGCTGCAAATCTGTTGTACATGAAACTATTATATTCTACGTTGTCATTACTTCTTCAACTTTTGTTCTGGTGTGACTTTTGTTGTCTTATTTCCCTTTTGTAACTGCAAATTAATGCGCCTTTGACACATGATCTTTTTCAATGATTAGGCATACAATATAAACACATTAACTGATTTCCAGAGGAACATAATTAAGGACCTAGCAGACCTTGGGCTGGTCAAACTTCAACAGGTTATAATGTTTGTGTGCTTATATTTGTAGATAATGAATGAGATACATGATGATGTAACTCTGTATTTATTCATCATTATTTATCTCCCTATTTATTATTTTTTTGACAACTTTATAGGGCAGAAAAGAAAGTTGGTTTATACCAACGAAATTGGCAACAAATCTTTCAGTGAGCTTTACCGAATCATCATCAAGAAAGGAGGTCTCTTCATCATTTCAGAGTGGATTTATTTTATTAGAAATTTTAAGCGTGGCCTTATTTATGCATGTGATTTTGTTTAAGGAAACTCCTTACATGCTGAGTGGAGGCTCTGTAGTGAATTTTTGTTTGACCTGCACTTTTCCCTCTGTGCCTTGTTCCGTGTCTTATTGATGTCCTTATATTTCTTCTTTCCGTTTAATAAAATTGATTATGTTATCAAAACGAAAAAGGAAACTCTGAACACATTAAAATGTTGCTTTATAATTTTGTTCATGTGGTAGATTCTATACTTCAGACTGATGATCTCATAACATGTGAGTGGTTCATTGATTGGCTTTAGTGCATTTGTTCTAATCTATAAATATATATTTTTCTAAAGGAAAATGTAAAGAGTTGCGAATATAAAATGTCATTCTATTTATTTTTTTCAGGGATTTGTTGTTGTGGAAACAAATTTTAGAGTTTATGCTTACTCGACTTCAAAATTACATTGTGAGATATTGCGGCTATTCTCAAGGTTTGCTGCCGAATACTTTCTGCAATGCTGTGTTCTATTTTCATCAAATTCCCTTTGGGTTTTGGCACTTCTCATGAACATTGAAATTGCATGTTGTTGTTTTTTGTTCATGGAATGCATTTTTTATTATCCTTAATTTATCTTAGACTATTTTTAAATGGTATATAGTAAACCATTAGTTCAGCAATAAGCCTTTAAATGACCTATTTCACTAAAATATTGTTGTTTGGTCTTGGTACAGCAAGTGTTTCTTTCATCCATTTACAAATATCTAATAGTGAATAGTTTGCAATGTATCCAGGGTAGAGTATCAGCTTCCAAATCTTATTGTTGGAGCTATTACAAAAGAAACTTTGTATAACGCTTTTGACAATGGCATTACAGCAGACCAGGTAAATATTAGAAATTATATTGTATCATATAATATCTGCTTTTTAAACTGTGGTACTCACTCACTATAGATAGGTGTAGTCTCAACATTGTTTTACCATTTGTTTTTCACCATTTGACTCTTGTAAAGGAAAATCTTAATAAGTATTCTCCTGAAGGAGTATAGTGAGCTATTCAACTTGAGACCAGATATATGGTGATCAACTTCGATCCTTCACTGATAAATGAATAGATTTTTATTAGTTATTAATGTTTTTTAGTATTGCATCTTTCCAGGGCCACGATATACTAGTTTCTATGTCTACGTGTTTTGCACTTTTTACTATTTTTATACCTTAGGTTCATTTTTCCAACAAAGAAACATAGAAATTCTACTTGAACTTGCTTTGCTTTTAGTTAAATATTAAGCAAAAGCTGTTTGTGTGAGTTGGCTTTTAAGCTACTTAGTTCAGACCATATCTTACACATCAACTGTGTGCATTATGTTGCAGATAGTCAGTTTCCTTAGGCAGAATGCCCATCCTCGTGTTGCTCAGAGGATACCAGCTGTGCCGGACAATGTCACAGATCAGGTTTTGAGTCTTAATAGTGTATGTGTGTAGTTGCTTTATTTTCATTTTCTGATTTGTAGCATTATGACGGTGACAGATTAGGCTGTGGGAATCAGATATAAACAGAGTTGAGATGACAGAAGCATATTACTATGATGAGTTCCCATCCAGGGTAAGCGGCTTTGATGCTTTGAGTTCATGTTGTCTGGATCCCCTATTATGTATTTTTTTCATTCCTTATGTCATTTGTGTGGCAGGATGTATTTGAAGGTGCGTGTGACTGCGCCAGAGAATGGAATGGTTTATTATGGGAAGATTCAAAGAAGATGCATTTGGTGGTTAAGTCTGAGGTTCATTCATATGTGCGGGATTTTTTACGCCGCCAAAAGTAGTTAGAAAGCCACACAATCTGATGCATCTTATGGTTGGGCCATCGTGGAAAGGAAACTACAGGAAGCAATGTGGTCACACAATTGGCAGCCACAATCATTCTTTCATATATGTTGTTCCCTTTTAGAAAAGGGTTTTCTTGTTGCTGTGAAACTTTTCATATTTAATATAGAACTACATAATTGAAAGAAGATTATAATTATGTGGTCAAAGTATTATAGAGCTTAACTTCTTTTTCAAATTGTACTTAACAACATTAAGAGTAGGGATTTACTTGCTGCTTAGAATTTGAAGTAAAGTATGCTAATTGACAAGTATGTCACTCGTCAAAAGACATGTATGCCATGAAGATCAAGTATATTGTATATAGCTGAAAAGCATTAAAATAAAATCCATTGTGAAAATGGGAAAAAAAACTTGTCTCAAACAAACAGTGCTAATGATTTATAAAGGCGTTGATTGGATAGAAAATTAAAATCTAGGATAACTCAAATAAAATTCATGGCCTCCGGTTACAATCTAATCCAACTACTACAAAACTTTCCAATACATACTGCTTTCTCAAGCCAAAAAGAATTAATAAAGCATTAATCATGCTATTGAAATGTTGTATACAAAATGGACCTTAATCATGCTGATAAAAAGCATAAACTAAGATAAAAAGAAAACATAAATTCCTGCAAATGTATGATGGCAAATAAAGAACAATTAGGGGTCTCATTGAAAAAAGTATTCTATTTTCACTTTTAATTGTAAAACTATCACTTATTTTCACTACATTTCATAATTGTCCAAAATTCGAAAAAAAAAAAGAAGAAAATAAGTGATATATTTATAATTAAATGTAAAAGCATAAAATATTTTCTTCAAGACACAGTCTTAGTTTCTTGTAAGCTTAAGTTGTCGTGAACTATGCAGAGGTGTCTGGTATATCAGGCGGATGGATGTGATCTACATGTTTTCGCTTCGGCTTCTGAACAGACTCAGGCTCAGGCTTCGGTGGCCTGTTGGGACTGACTTTATCAGCCTCATCTGGTTTAACTTCAAACTGCAATATGCAAATGTGTAAAATTGGTTAGTTACAGAAAGTTTCAATATTTCATTGTTATGTAGATTTCTATAAACATAAATATAAATACTTGAGTAAATAATCACAGGACAGTCATATCATATAAATCACAATCATTATATGGTACCTTTCATTTCCCTTTTTAAATAAATATGTAGACTTTTGAAGCAAACACATAGTAGTTCAAAAAGCATGATTCCATCCTATCTTTCTAATAGTCCTTTCTTAGAACCTCATCCGATCCAAAGCGCTTTTGTGAGTGTGCGTGCGTGTGTATATGTTCTTCTGGGGTAGTATGCACATGACATGTTAACAAAAAAATTCAGTACGAAACCAAACTTACCTTGTAACCACAGCCAGATACACAAGCATGGAAACATTCCTGCATAGGAAGGAACGAAATCATCATTAATTTGTAGACATCCCTATCATAACTAATCTTTTGGTATTAAAAAATTACAAGCACGTTATGATTAATTCACTTTGCTTTTGGGCCATGCCTTCCGAAAATCATCTCAATTTCAGAGCAAAAAAACTAAAATTCAGTTGCTGGTTAGATAACTAGTTCAATAATCCTAAAAAACAGTACAGATAATCAAATGTAACAGTAATGTAGGCGTGAAAAGAAAATACCTCTGAATAACTGGCAGATCCAGGAGAACGATCAATATAAGCACTCCATTTTTGGTCCTTTAGTACAGGATCTTTGTAGCATAGTTGATTACAGTCCTCCAAACCTGATTAAACATTACTTAATACTTATCATTTGTAAATCATAATCAATTTATGTAACATCATACATTTTCCTTTCTTTTTCACAGAATTTGCAAAGAAAACTAATACAGATCTAGTGCTTTAGAGGTGCTGATTCTGAAAGTATGAACTAAGTGTTAACAAACTGGCTAGAACCCAGATTGGCTATTTCTTGCACATGGAGTTTTTCAAGTGAAATAAATATATTTTTCTTGCTCACAGATATACCTTAATAAGTTTATAAATATTTATGGGAAGTTAAACGAGATAGATGCAAAAAGCGAAAAAACTTTAGCCATCAAAGGCAGATGCATCATTCTATTGTGCTTCAATAACAAACTAACCTAACCTAGCCAATGTAGGGACTAATAAGCAAGAGTTCATCGTTGAAATAATGCTATAAAAGGAAAATTGTTGCAACCAGCCAAAAATCCACCATTGCGACTTGTAACCTATGGAAGGTGGCATAGAACCCACCATGCCATAACGCCATGATAGAAATTATACAAACATTCCATTAAATTTCTAATTGCCAAAGTGGTTTACCAGGACCATCTTTAAAGGCGTGCAAGGCGGACTACCGCACATGGCCTCAAAATTTTAAGTTAAATTATAGCTAAATGGGGCCTCATAAAATATTTATCAGGTTAAATCGTGATTAAATAGAGCCTCCATTCGTTTGAGACTTGTTAAACTCTGATTAACCAACTGGCCTCCAATAACTTGAGAGTGGTCTACCAACTAGTATCCAACACTGTAGGATTGACACATATCTTAGTATCCAACACCAGACACAACGCATGTGATTACTTTCAATTTACTCATATTTTCAAATTATTACCGGTTTCCACGTGTGTCAATGTCAATGTCGATGTGACTTCCAATAACTAATTAGATTTTCCTTTTAATGCAGGCAATAATTAGTGTGTTTAACTACAATTATCAAATAAAAATAGAGTAAAAACAGTCGCAGAGTCATTAATGAATGTTTCAACGAACAAAACCATAATTATGAGAAAGTAAAAATTGAAATCATTGATGAGGAATAAAAAAGAATGAAATCTTACATTCCTCCCATGTGTCTCCATCTGAACCACATCCTTTTTTGCAGAAAACTCGCCCTAGACAAACAAGTAGAGGAGATTCATGAGGAAGATTGAAAATAGAGAAACGAAAAAAGAAGAATAGAGAAAGAAATTACATGGAAGTTTGGTGAGGGCTGCGTATTTATTGGTGCATTGTTTTCCGCATGGAGATGCCCATTGTTGCGGTAACATTTTTCTTCTCTCTATTCTCAAAACAAAAACATGGAAGGAGAAGAAATCAGAGAGAGCCGTTCGTGTAGAGAATGTAACTAAACAGGGGTACTTTCGTCACTTCAGTGCGTATACACGCAACACACCGGTTTTCTCCAATGTTTTTGACCACCGTGTCTGTTCTGGTCGCATACCAATTAATCTAAAAAATGTGCGGAGAATTATAGGTTTTTTTGAATAAAAAAAGAATCACTATAATTTTTTATATTATTTAAGATTTTTTAAAAACTTACAAAAAACAAAAAACATTTTCTAACTATTAAAAGAAAAGTTAATTATAGTTTTTGTCTTTTAAGATATTTTTAGTTTTTACTTTGGTTTAAAATTTTCAAATTTTATTTGTTTTTTATAAGTTACAAATGTTTGACATTTAAATCTTTTAAGTATTTTTGGTTTTTTAGGGTTTGTTTGATTTAATCGATGAGAGGGAAGGAAAAAAAGAGGTGAGAAATTTTTAGACAAAATAACTTTTTTCGTCCCTTAACTTTACCTCGAGGTCCATTTTGGTCCCTTATTTTAAAAAAGTGTCAAGTTGGTCATTTAACTTTTAAAATGGTGTCACATTTATCCTTCTGTGTGTTGCCGTTAGTCAAACTTTGAAAAAATTGTCACGTTTGTCCAGGTGGAGCTGTTGACGTGGATATGAAGTGTCTTAGAGGAAGAAAAACAATCTAACGTTTCCATTACCCACCATTACCCAGAAGAAGGCACAATACGCTTGGAGAAGTGTAATCATATCTTGATCGCTTGGAGAATTCATTGAATCATTGAAGACGATTCAAGGTTTGCAAACGCGAAGATTCAAGACGCGAAGGATTGACGGCGGAGGATTGAAGACGATTCAAGAGACATAATCAAAAGGTTAGTTCATTTCTCTCTGATTTAGGATTTTCTGGTAGAGGTTCAGATTTAGGGTTTATGTAAATTTGTTAGTGTAAACTTTAATTATTTACATGATATGATTAGGTATCATGGATGAATACATAACTCTCAAAATTCATCATAGTGGTGAGTTCACAAATGAAGATCGTAGTGTATATGAGAATGGAGTAGTATATAATTTGAGGGTAGATGTAGACAGATGGAGTTTTTTTGAGCTAGTTGGTGTATTGAAAGACTTGAGTTATAGGGAGTTTGAAACAATATTTTACAAGGACCCTCAATTTGGGATGAATCCACTTGTTGATGACAATGGTGCTTTAGAAATTGTAGACCTGTATAGGCTGCACCAAAATGTTGATATTTATATTGAACACACATTGTCTCAACCTGACTACCGTGATGTTGTTGTTGATGAAGTTGACAAGGACCCTGCTGAAATTGTAGATGAGGTAGAGGAGTTACTTAGTCAACTGCATGATGAAGTTGTGGAAGTTGAACAAACCACAGTTGGGTTGGAGGAAGGTGATGTTAGAGTTGATGAAGCCATTGTTGGGTTGGAGGAAGGTGATGTTAGAGTTGATGAAGCCACTGTTGGGTTGGAGGAAGGGAATCCTGCATGGGATGTTAGAGTTGATGAGGATCCTGTAGTGGATGAACATACTGTTGGAGTTGAAAAGGGAATCCTGCAGGGGAAAAAGGTAATGTTGGAGTTGAAAAAGGGAATCCTGTAGGGGAAGAAGGTAATGTTGGAGTTGAAAAAGGTAAAGTTGCAGTGTATGATGACTTAAGTCTATCATTTGATGATAGTTTAGATGAGGACTACAATTATGATAGCGCACAAGATATTGCTTTTGAGGATGAGTCTGATGGGTGTGATGAAATTGAGGAGGATGAACTTGATACCCTAGTTGGTCATGAAAATGATGGTAATGGAGAAGCCCTAGAAAATGATCGTAAAGGGAGTGACAATGACAGTGAGGAGATGCAAAGTGGTTGTGACAATGATGATAGCAATGGAGTTCTAAGAAAAAAACATCCAATTTTCAGACAGCCAAAAGACATGTCATATTACAAGTGGGATTTGGGAATGTACTTTAGTTCAAAGGGTGATTTTAGGGAAGTAATAACAATTTATGTTGTGCAAAATGGTAGAGACCTAAGGTTTGTAAAAAATGACAGAGTTAGGGTAAGGGTTAGATGTAAAGTTGGTTGTGAGTGGGAGGCTTATTGTAGCAAGTTGTCAAATGAAGACACTTGACAACTCAGGAAAGTAATTGACAAACACAATTGTAGTAGAGAGTATAATGTGAAGCTGATGAGTACAAAGTGGTTGAGTAAAAGAATTCAAAATAGCTTGAAAAACAATCCAAGGTTGGGTATAAAGGATATCAAGGAGAAGGCACAAAAAAAGTGGAATGTTGGGGTCAACAAAACCAAAGCTATAAGAGCAAGATTTGCAGCTAGAGACTATGTTGATGGTTCCTTTTTGGGAGATCACACAAGGGTCTATGACTACTGTCATGAACTGTTAAGAGCCAGTCCAGGGTCAACAGTTAAGTTCAATGTTGAGCCTGTACAAGTAGGTGTGAGGATGAAATACCATATTTTAGAAGGCTTTACATATGTTATGCTGCGTGTAAGGAAAGCTTTAAGTTTTGCAGGCATGTAATAGGTCTAGATGGGTGTTTTCTTAAGGGGTTGTGTGGAGGGAAGATTCTAGCTGCCATTGGGAAGGATCCTAATGATCAAATGCTTCCCATAGCATATGCAGTTGTGGAGAGTGAAAACAAGGATAACTGGACTTGGTTTTTAGAGCTGCTAATTGATGACCTTGGAGGCAAAGATGAATGACTGACTTACAGCTTCATCTCAGACCAACAAAAGGTAAGTTTTCATTTATTTTTATGGTTTTATGTGTTTATGTTATGCTATATTGTAATGCTACATTGTATGTTATTGCAGGGTCTGCTACCTACTATGGATGAGCAATTACCAAGGGTGGAGCACAGGTTTTGTGTTAGACACCTCTATAACAATTTTAGGAAAAAGTTTCCTGGAAAGATGTTAAAGGACATAATATGGAAGGCTGCCAAGTCAACAAACCCACAGGCATGGGAAAGAGAGATGAAGGGAATAAGGGCCATCAATGAAGAAGCATT
Source organism: Lathyrus sativus (assembly GCA_963859935.3). Classification (NCBI taxonomy): domain Eukaryota; kingdom Viridiplantae; phylum Streptophyta; class Magnoliopsida; order Fabales; family Fabaceae; genus Lathyrus; species Lathyrus sativus. The sequence continues at coordinate 585,383,328 of OZ012741.1, read as the reverse complement.
TAAACATATGATGAAGACCCCACCAAGGTTTTGGAGTAGATCTTACTTTGGGATTGAAAACAAATGTGATGTTGTTCTCAACAACATGTTTGAGTCCTTTAATAGTGTCATTCTTGAAGCAAGGGCAAAACCTCTAATCATTATGTTAGAAGACATCAAAACATACATGATGGAGAGATGGGCAAATAACATAATGAGATTTGGAACTTTGGATGAGAATGATATTTTGCCCAATATTAGAAAGAAACTTGATGTCACAAGCACATACACCAATAACTGGCTAGTAAGGTATGTCACAACATACATTAATTCTTTAGGACGTCTATGACATACATGTGACTAATGTATTTTGTTTGTTTAATCATTTAGGATGTCTGATGAACATATATTTGAAGTAAGGCACCTAGAAAATCAAGTTGACAAGTTTGTTGTGAACCTGAAAGATCAGATATGTTCATGCAGAAGATGGGAACTCACAGGACTCCCATGTGTTCATGCTCATTCTGCTATGAAGAGTAGGAATTTCAAAATTGATACTTGCATTCCATATTATTATAGGGTTTCAAGGTACAAGGCAGTTTATAAGCATGTGATCTACCCTGTTATTGGAGCAAACTTGTGGGTTAAGACACCATATCTAAATGTGCAACCACTCAAGTTCCGGAAGATGCTTGGTAGACCTAAAAAGAGGAGGAACCTAAACCAAGGTGAAATTGATGGGTCTGCTCACAAATTGAGAAGAACAGGTTTTCTGGTGAAGTGTAGTAGGTGTAAGAAAGTAGGACATTACAAGTCTACATGTAAGGACACAACAACTCAGACTACTCAACAACCTAGCCAACAATCAGCATAACCCTCTCATACTCCAACTCAGACTACTCAACAACCTAGCCAGCACACTCCTACTTCAACAACTCATCCTACTCAACAACCAAGCCAACCCTCTTAGAATAAAGCAACACACACTGCTAAGAGAACTTCTACTCAACAATCTAGCCAAGGATATCAGACTTCTAAGGGAAAGGCTGCTCAGAAGACACATGGACCTGCTAAGAGCAAGACACAAAAGTTGCCTGTAAGGAAGCCAACAAGACCTTTTGTGCCACCTGGGCCTACCACTAGGTTGAGTGCTGCCAAGAATGTTGTTGGCCCAGTAACAAGGAGGTCTACTCCAATAAAGAGGACTACGCCAAAGAAGAAACTCTAGTTGTGGAAAATGTGTATTCAGTTACCTAGAAAACTCTAGTTGTGGAATGTAATACAATGTTTATGTATTTTGTTGTTGTTGTGGAACATGTGTATCAGTTGTGTTAAAAGCATAACCTAACTATCATGAACAAGTTTATGTATTCTACTGTTGTTTTGGAACATGTGTATCAATTGTGGAACAAGTCTATTTTGTGGAATGTATTACAAGTTTATGTATCCTGCTGTTGTTGTTGTTTATGTATCATGTTGTCATGAACTTTATGTTAAAAGCATGACCAACTTATAGGTACTATGAAATGAACCTAAAAGAAAAACCTGTCATGAACTTTATGTATTATGAAATGGACCTGTCACGAACTTTATATTACTACAATCATATCTAATGTGGTGTAAAAATGAAAACAAAATTAACAGACCAACTTTCACAGGCCTATAACAGACCAAGTAAACATAAAAACATAACATGCCAAATATATCATTGACAAGCCAAATTAACATAATCTTTAACTGTTGGTTATGCTTTGATAGACCAAATTAAAAACACTTTGACATGATATTTATCAATGCATACCAAGTTAACATTACCTTTAACTGTTATATTCATGTGGAACTAATACAATCCAAAACTAAAACTGATACATTCATGTTGAACTGCAAAAAGTGAAATTAACTAAATTGATAGGATCTATATATTAGAATCCAACTATTACGTTCATGTTGAAGTGATACAATCCAAAACTGATACAAACTTTAACTGAACTTAAACCTAATTCTTACAATCAAAACTTAACTTAATTCTTACAAACAAACCATAACATACTACTTCAGAACAAACCTTAATACCCTAACTACTCCTAACAACTAATACAATGATAATCATCACAAACATCAAATTCAAAATCTTTTTCCACTTCATGATATTCTTCATTTCACTTTCAAGTTTCATCAGCTTTTTCCCTAATTCTTCATTCTCCATTGTCACCTTTTCAACGTCCTTTTTGCTTCAGCAAGTCCCTTAGTTACCACACCCAGCCAATGCATCCAAAACTGCTCCTTCTCATCACCCATCTCCTTATAAAACCAACCAAAGAAGCCACAACCAGCTTGCGTACCTCCCTGTAAGTTTCATTGTTTAGAGGATGATGGATAATGAATTTAAAATTAAACAGAAATATAACTTATAATTTGGACAAAAACAGAAACAGAAACATAACTTAAACAAAAGTAGAACTTCAACAGAGAACAAAACCAACATGCATACCTTATAATTTGGACAACCCCAGAAAAGTTTTCCCATATTCTTAACAGTAGTTGCCCTTTGAAGAACAACCATGTCTCCACAATGGCATATGGGCTTCCATCGTGACCTACTACAAACATCTGAATCTCGACTTTTCGATTTCGAAATGGAGGAGGAACATCCAGATTTCATGCTTGCCAAATAAAAAAAACCCTAGATTAATTTAGGGATTTGGGATTTGGGATTGGGATTAATTTAGGGATTTGAACGGAAGGAGAAAGGAGAAGGAAGAAACATCATGAACACAATTGTCAGGTCATCTGCCAGATATACAAAATAAACGGACGTTTGGGGGCAACTGACAGTGAGGAGTAAATTGACACCATTTTAAAAGTTAAAGGACCAACTTGACACCTTTTAAAGATAAGGGACCAAACTGGGTCCCGAGCTAAAGTTAAGAGACGAAAATGGGTATTTTGCCAAATTTTTATTAATGGGAGTGGAGGTGAAGGAAAGAAAGAAGAGGGATTTTAATTTCATATAAGATTGGTTCAAAATACGAAAGGGGATAGAAGGAGAAATATTTTATTTATAAATATGTTTGGTTCACAGTAGGATGAGAGATATTTTAAAATTTATCTATTTTTTACTCTTCTAATTTTACCATAAGACACGTGATATTTCTCATTTATAATTCAAATACAAATTTATTGACGAAATATAAGTATTTAATCAGAGAATATTATGAAAGATTTTTACAAATGTAACGATTATAATATATAATTTTAAAAATATTATCAAATTCAATAAAATCTAACAAAAATATAAGCAAAAATATTACGATAATTAAAAAAATAATATTTAAATATTAAAAAATTTTGAACATATATAATAAGAATAAGTTAAAAATATAAAAATACAAGAAATATAAAAGAAAATAAAATTTGTTTAAAATAGAACTTCTAATATTTTAATAAATTAAATTTATATTTAGATAAACAAATAAGGGTAAATATATAAATATAATTATAATTAAAATGAAACACATCCAATCCCCTCAAATCGGAGGGAAGCAAAAAGTTGCCCAGGAGAGATTTTGGTCTCATCCATCTATCTCCCCTCCCCCTCTTAAAATTTGAACCAAACACATAAACTATTAAATGTTCCTTTCCCCCTCCTCTCTCCTCTCCTCCATTTACTCCCAACCAAACAAACCATTAAGCTATAATATTAAATATTTTGGTCTTTTAAGTTACAAACATCATGTCTTTTTGTTGCCTAATTTACGAATGTGTTTCACTTTCATTATTATTATTATTTTTAAATTTTTATAATGTGTTTCGGTGGTTGATGATGAGAGAATCATGTGGATTCGATTCTATGGCATTTCATGCCAAGCTGGAATACAATTTTCTTTAAACTTCTTGTAGCTTCGTTAGGCGTTTTTTGTGTGCTGGCAATAATACAAGGCAGATGGTGAAGTTTGATGTTGCGTGTCTCCTGGTCAAAACAGAATGCACGAATGCGATAAAAAAACTTAAAAGTTTTGATTAATGGTCTGACTTTTAAGGTCAAAATTGTGGAAGACACTTAAGGTCCATTGAGAATGAAAGACTCTTCAGACATGATGTCTTCCTCAAGTGACGAATCAGTTGAATCTTGGTTTGCAGATGATGATAACCTTTCCGATGAGGCAAAAGATGTTGAAGAAGTCGGACAAGACAATGACTTTGGGTATGGTGTTGGTTCCCATGTGGGAGCACTCCTTATAATGGAAAGTTAAATAAATATCAGTTAAAACATACATTCCTTATAATGTTTAAGTTTGTAGTAAAAAGTGGATGCCTAAGATTATGATTTGAACCCATATATAAAGAGATGGAAGGTTTTTACATTTTCCCTATTATAGCATTAGTAGTTACTTTAACCTCAAATAAGCGTTAATTATATCTCTCTTTGTTTCACTTGTGGTTTAGTGCTACATGGCAGAGTAAACCCTTACTTTGGTCATTTTTTAGGGTGACTTGATTAAGTTAGACCTCACACACCTCATTGAGTGAGTGTGTACCTACTAGAATATTAAGATCTCATAATCAAATATGGGTCATAAATCCTTATGTGTTATAGTTTGAGCAGATATGGAAAACATATGAGTTATTATGATTAGGACTAAATTAAAATAATTGGATCAACATTAGCTAAGTGGATCTCTTGTGTACATACAATATAACATGTAAGTGAGGGTAAACAGAGCATCGATCATAAAGTTAATCTATCTCAATATTATCCCAAAAAAAAGGTTAGAATTAACTGACATATTACATTCACATATAAAATTTTACGACCCTTTTAAGTTATATTCAATTGTGTTTAGATTATATTTCTCACTTTTGAGTATATATATATATATATATATATATATATATATATATATATATATATATATATATATATATATATATATATATATATATATATATATATATATATATATATATATATATATATATATATATATATATATATATATATATATATATATATATATATATATATATATATATATATATGCTTAGATCAACATATTTGTATCTTCATTAGAATAAAGGTACTAGATAAAAAGTGTTATGGACTGGACCGACACTTGGCCCACAGTCGAGCAGGTCCAACCTCACATCGGGTTGGAAGGCCCAATAAGACCTAAACCGCCTCCCCGTCGGGCAGAGCCCTTTATCTCGCCAGGCAGAACCCTTTCTCCCGTCGAGCACGAACCTCTTGGCAGTCGAACAGGAACCTCACATCTTCCAAACACGCTCTCCATTCTGCCCAACCATCGGGCAGACCCTATCCAGCTTGGAGAGCTCCTCTAACATCCCCCACGTTCTCAACGTGTCCCCTACGCTGAGACACGTCATCTGGTAACTACCCGTGCCCTGATTATTCGGTCCTCCACCTTCCAGATAGCATGAAGCAGTTACACTAGGGTGAAGACCACGTGCTGGTCTTCCTGACGCCACGTCAGCCATAACAGTTACCAGTATTGGGCCTGACAGCCCAACCCAACGCAAAGTAACCGTTGGCCCTGCGTTGGAGGCACACTATAAATACCCTCTTTCACTAGAGGGTTAGGTAATCTCATTCTTACTTCTGTTTTTGTACTTGTTATCACTCTGACTGAATCTTACTTTGGCATCAGAGTGTGTTTCAGGTACACCCCCTCCATTCTCCCCAGCAGTCAGACAACTCAGACGGGTGGCTGGCCAGTGACTCCTTCTGATCAGGTGAGATTAGTGGCGTCGTCTGTGGGAAGATAAATCTTCCCCGTTATTCCGAGCAATAGAACCAAAGCTTTCATCAACTTCTACAATCATGGCCAGCCGAGACCACGAAGATGATGTCCACAACTTCGCCTTCGACCCGCTCACAAATGGTGAAGATCATGGTGTGCCCGTCAACGACCATGACAGTGACATTAGGGATGGGTAGACAACCTCTCCTTCATCTGACAACGCGACCCACAATGTCGCCCCTCGAGCAAGGAGCCCAGCTACCTTCTAGCCCATCCCCACACCAACAGGTGCAGATCTGACGATGACGACCCTCTTCGCGGCCATCAATTAGACCAACTTGATATTGTTCCAGCAAAACGAGTGTATCGGGATGCTAGAACAGGATTGTTTATCTCGTTCTCCTTCACAGAGACACCATCATCCTGCCCGAAGCCTTTCTTCCATATTGCGCGAGACACGGCCAACATCTCCCCTATAGAGATCCCAACACAAGGATTCCCGGAGCCCTTCTTCCCGTCAACGGGGGTGCCGACCATAATTGGAGAAGCCCCAAACCGTGGCCTCCAAGAATCGCGAGAGATCACCTTTCCGGAAGTAGAAGCGCTCCCCAGCCCCGAGGAAGAGCAGACCTGACGGTCCGAGCAAGAGGACGGAGAATCGTAGCCAGTTACCTCGATGCAATCCTTCCCTCTCATGCTCCCCTGTCCGAAGTGACGAGGACAACCACCAGACTCCCTTGTCACGGGATACCATGGAGACCCCCATCCCCACAGGATGGAGAAGCTGCCTGCCCTCTCCACCTATGATGGCACGACAGACCCAGACGACCATCTGGAATACATCGAAGCCATGCTCGAATACCGGAACGTCCGAGGAGCCATCAAATGCAGGCTCTTCCCTACGACTCTGAGAAAGGGAGCCACGACATGGTACAAGAGCCTAGAGCCCGAATCTATCACCTCATGGAAGGTGCTGAAAGATCTCTTCTCACAACATTTCACGGTATCCCGACACCATCCAAATACGGAAGCAGCCCTGGGCGCGATCATCCAAGCCAAGGATGAGTCTCTTAGGAATTATATCGAGAGATTCACCACGGAGGCAGTCCAGGTAACTACTTCCGACGACATGAAGCGATACCTCATGGAGCAAGGGATGCACTGTAGCTCCAAGTTCGTTGAGGCCGTGGCAATCTACCGGCAAACCACCCTCCAAGGCGTCCTCAAAAAGGCCCAAGCATACATCCAACTCAAGGAAACCGAAGCTTCCAATTCCGTTCGAGACTCTCAGAATCGCGAAGCTGCCCGTGGCGCTCGAGAAGAAGAAACACCAACCCACCAGCGCGAGGGAGATCGACGAGATGACCTTCCCCGGGAACCCCGAGAACATAGAAACCCCACAGGCCGGTTCACTGAGTACACGGCCTTCAATGCTTCCTGCGAGCGCATCTTGGCTGAGTGCGCCAATTCAGAGTTCGTAAGGGGAGATGTCGGTTTCCCTAAACCGGCACCTCCCAAAGCTAATGTGGACAAGTTCAAATACTTCCGCTTCCACCGCAGCCACAGACATGACACTGAGGATTGTATCCATCTCAAGGATGCGATCGAGATACTTATCAAGAACGGACACTTGAAAAGGTATACCAAGGGAGGAGAAACCCCTCGACAAAAGGCCCACAAGGCCAAAAGGGTCGAAGACGTGCCTTCGCCCGCCAACGACACCGGACTGCAAGTGGCCCTCAGCATAACCCGATCCCGAAGACTTTCTCTCTCTAAGAGAACATAACTTCCCTGTCGGGCTCAACCTTCCCGAGGAATCAATGCGCCCCATCAACCCATGGGAATACTTCCCCATCGCGATGGTCATCTCCGGTGGGGCCCCAAACAAACTCTCTGTCGGGTCCGTGAAGAGAAAATTCGACGAGCTGATGAGAAAGAGATCCAGCAAGATGAACACCCTCGACAAGTTCCACGGTCTGTCTAACCCGATCACTTACTACCTCGAGGAGCTGCCCAGGAAAGCCATCAACATCGTCATTTCTATGTTGATTCGGGCACAGATGGCGAATTTCAAAGTCTGTTGCATCTTGTTCAACGGGGGGAGCTTAATAAATATCGTGTACATCCACCTTCTCTCGGCGTTGCAGCTTAACGAGACCAATCTGACTCTATACGTCGGTTCCGACCTCCAAGGGTTCAACAGGACAACGACGAGGCCATAGGGGTATGTGAAACTCAAGGTCGTCTTCGGGACAAATAAAATGGCTAGGGAGATCAATATTCACTTCTTGGTCATCGAGTGCCCGTCACTGTACAACTGCATTTTAGGCAGGATGACCTTGGCGGACCTCACCGCAGTGCCATCAATGGTCCACCTTAAGATGAAGTACTACACCAGGTGGGGAGGTGTTGTCACCCTCAACAACGACATAGAAGCATCCCGACGATGTTTTGAAGCGGCGATGAAGGGCCTTAGCACCATCGACCCTTCTCCCAAGGCGATAAAGAAACCTCTACCCGTCGAAGAGCAGAAGCCAAAGGACCACGTCGATTCTGTGGACCTCGATTGTTGTTTCCCCAGTGAACAGGACCAGGAAGTAGAAATCGAGCATGCTCCTCCAACGGGCATCCTTCCCACCCAACGCGTCACATTCCAGATGGGGACTTAGAGCTCGTAGCCCTCGACGAGGATACGAGCAGGAACGTAAAGATTGGAGTTGGACTGCCCGACCTGGCGAAGAAGCAGCTGAAGGCCTGCCTCCGTGAGAACGCCGACCTCTTCGCTTGGAGTGCTGCCGAGATGCCCGATCTCGATCCCAAGGTCGCCTACCATCAACTCTCCATCGACCCAGCTGCGAAGGCCGTAGTACAACATAGGCGTAGGCAGTCCCCCGAAAAGTCGGTGGCTGCTAAAAAAGTTGTAAAAGATCTCATAGAGGCAAATTTTATTTCGGAAGCCCGGTATTCAACCTAGTTGTCCAACATTGTATTAGTCAAAAAGAATAATAGAAAGTGGAGGATGTATGTTGATTATACAAATCTCAATCGGGCATGTCCCAAGGACGCCTATCCCCTCCCCAACATCAACAAGCTCGTTGACAACTCAGCGAGCTTAAATTATTGTCCTTCATGGTCGCGTATTTGGGATACAATTAGATCGCCATGGCTGAGGCCGAAAAACAGAGCACAACCTTCATAACCAAGTCGGGCAACTATTACTACAATGTAATGCCCTTTGGTCTGAAGAGCGCTGGCGCCACCTATCAACAGATGATGAACAAAGTCTTCTGGGGAGAGATTTGCGACATGCTCGAAGTTTACATGGACGACATGATCATTAAATCGCTTGCCGAGGTCGACCATACGATTCACCTCAAGAAGGTCTTCGAAACGACAAGAAAGTGCAGGATGCGATTTAACCCAAAGAAGTGCACCTTCGGTGTACGGGCAGGAAAGTTCCTCGGATTCTACTTGACTGAACGAGGGATCAAAGCAAACCCGGACAAGTGCTGAGATTTCTCTGAGTTTGCAACGCCGAGCATAAAGAAGTTGATCCAGTCGTTGAACGGGATGCTCGCCTCTCTATTGAAGGTGAGATAATACTTAGAAGGGGGGGTTGAATAAGTATAGAAAATTAAGACTTGAAAATAATCACACAATTATTTTTATCCTGGTTCGTTTAACAACTACTCCAGTCCACCCTTCCAGAGTGATTTGCCTTTCTCAACAAGGACTTAATCCACTATTAAATCAAACTGATTACAATAGTATCACCTAAGAACAACAGTTCTTAGTCTTCTCAAGAGCTACTGATTCTAACTGAATCCTCTTAAGGAATATCCTTTACAATCAATGTAAATTAAATACAAGAGTTTTTAATGCTTCTATAAAGCTTTTATCACAACAGTGATTTTTCTCTTAAGTGTAAGTACAATGAGATTCTATGAAGAATAAGAATGAGAGCTTTTAGAATATTATGATTTCTTTTCAGCAAGTGTGTGTAACTGAAGAATGAAGTGAAGATCTCCTTTTATAGGCAGCTGAATCATGCAAGCTGAACGTTGAAAAGAGAGTCCCAAAAGGTCTGAGCCTTTTTGTCTTCACATCAACTGACTTTTCCTTGAAATAGATGGCACAGAAAAATCCTTTTTGTCTGGTAAGTGTGTCTAGCACAAATAAGGAAAGAGACGTTGAATAGTTCCAACGGATATATTCTTGAAAATACTTCTTCAGTTTCAGCAAGTTCTTCAGAGTCTGAATGGATCAGAGTCTTCTGATGAGATTCAGAACTATGCTGTATCAGAGTCTTCTGCAGCGTGTGTGCTTCTAGCGTGTTGATCATCAGAGCATTTTGACACAGAACTTCAGTACAAGGCAGCGTAGGTACTTTCAGAAACTTCTGTAGACTAATGCTTTGAGAAACTCTTCAATCAATATTCTTCTATACTTCTGATGCTTCAGCTTCAGATGCTTCTGATTATCTTCAGATGCTTCTGATTATCTTCAGATGCTTCTGATTCTCTTCAGATGCTTCTGACTCAGAATGTTCTGGAGCTTCTTGCTTCAGATCCTTCTGGAGACTACGCTCAGGATCTTCTGTGAGGAGCAAACAGATTCTTCTGTAAGGTGCATCTGGCGCTTCAGAGTCAGAATAACTTCTTGTATTCAAGGCAGATTTGCTTCTAGAGAGTTAATATAATTTCAATCTGCAGTAAAACTCTCAAACAAATTTTAGAGTATATAATTCTTAAATATAAATTTCCTAACAGTTATCATCAAAACAAAGAGTAATTATTAAGAACCAATCTGTGTTCTAACAATCTCCCCCTTTTTGATGATGACAAAAAGTATCAGAAATTTTATTTAATTGAACATAAAGAATTATAACTCCCCCTGAGATGATGAATCTCCCCCTGAGTTGAATATGAAAAAGGAATAGAAACTTCCCTTTTTATCTTGAGTAATCTTCAGAGTCAGATCTTGTTTGTCTTTGTAATAATTAAGGGTCAGAATATCTTGCAGATATGAGATTCAGAGTTTGATAAAAAAAATGATCTGAGAGACTCAGAAATTCTTTTAGAGAGTGTTCTTATCAAATGTTTTGAAATGGTCAATTTAGATATTAGAAAGAGTAGATATGTCTGAAGATTCATTCTAGTGAAATTATATTAAATAGTTCAGATCTTTATTTTCTCCCCCTTTTTTGTCATAAGCAAAAAGTAAAAACTTTTAATAAAGACAAATAAAAGGAACATGAAACAGATAATTCAATGGAGAATAACAAACTGATTCATTTAATCATAACAGAGCAAAAGTACATTGGAAAAATATCAGAAGATATAACAAGAACATTCAGATGCAAAACAACAGATGCACAAACATGAGAAAAAAAATCTAAGAATGTTTTGACAAAAGCATCTTCAATAGGTCTGTGATCTCAGATGATGATTGCTCTTGCTTTGACATCCACTTAGTCATTGTCTCATTCTTCTCATCTTGTTTAGACATCCACTCTGACATGTCCTCAGATTTCTTGTCTTGCTTCGCCATCCAAGATTTTATTTCAGATTGACCAGCTTCCAGAGCAGCAATCTTGTCTCCAAGATCTGGATTTTCTGTCTTTATCTCTGATGAAGAAGATGGAGGTTCTGCAGCCTGAACAGAGTCAATTGCCATAGGTTCTGGAGATCCTGAAGAGGGTTCTACCAGAGTCATAGTCAATGCATTGGCAGTTGGTTCTGGTGGAGGAGGAGGAGGAGGAGCATCCAAACAAAGCAGAGGTTCAGTCTTGTTTACAATCCAGAATTGGGTTCTTTCAGCTCTGAGCTTGGCATCATCAGAACAGATGTTCTTCAGATTAGAAGCTACAGTGTTGAATCTATTGATAAAACCTTTCCAGATGATGTCAGTCTCATTTGCATCCATAGTTTCAGAGCATCTCTTCTGAACAGTACCTAAAGACATCTGTATTTCTTGCAAAAACGTTTGAAATAAATGATCAATATTAAGTCTGGGTGGTGGTTTAAGCAAGGTTTCCAGAGTCATCTGTTTAGGTTTGGGAGTTGGTGGTATCAGTGATTTTGAGATGGAAATCAGAGGAGGGGGAACATATGGAATGAATGGAATTTCTGGTTTTTGAGGTAAGGATCTGTTTAAAGCATTAAGCAGATTTGGTTGAGGTCTTGTGCATGGGTAAACAACATCAAAAAATGCATTGGAGTATGGTATGAAAGCAGAGTTTGATGGTTTATCAGATGCAACTGTGTTATCAGATGCAGGATGCAGAGCTGAAACAGCAGCTTTACCAGATGTAGCAGATATGGTGGCTAAGGATCCTTCATTGTTCATAGATTGAATATATGAAAGGATTACAGATGGAAGGGCCTGTCTGAGTTTTGGTTTCAGAGGTTTCAAAGGATCAGAAGGCTCAACTCTATCATAAAAATCTTTCAGTTTGAAACCATAAGATAAATTATGATAAAGAGAAGACACTTGGGCACAAGATATTCCAGATGATGATGGATTGGAAGTGGGAAAAATCATCTCAGATGAAGTTGCAGGTGGAGGCATAGGGTCTGGAATGGTAGTTTTAGCAGGTAAGGTTGATTCAGGTTCAGGTTCATGCACAGGGTATTTGTCAGATGGATTAATGAGAAAGTCTGGATGAATTTCTGATTCAGATGAATTGGAGGAAGTTGTAGGTGTACAAGAGGTAGAAGAAACTTGAAACACTGTTTTTAATAGAGTTATGTCAAGAACTTCTGTCTCAGGGATATGAGATGGTTCTGAAGGAATATCAGATTGTTGAGAAGGTGGTTCAGATGAAACAGGTGCAATAGGTTCAGAAGATGGAATGTTTGATGGTGGTATGACAGAGTCTTTTTCTGGTTGATCTTCTGTGGTTTGTTTTTCTGGAGGATCAGAAGTTTTTGGTTGATTTTCTGTTTGTGATTGAGCAGAGTTTTGTTTATCAGAAGTTTGTTGAAGTTCTGATGGTTGTGATTCTGTTTGTTGTGGTTCTGTTGGTTGTGGAACTGTTGGTTGTGGAACTGTTTGTTGTGGAACTAATGGTGATGGACGTGGAGTGAAGTGTTTGATGTGTATTTTAGGTTGAGGTGGTTTTGATACAGAAGCAGTGGTTTGTTTCTGAGGTGAGACAGAACTAGGGGCAGCAACAGATGTTGTTTGAGTGACAGGGGGTTTGGGAACAGACTTAATAGATGAATCATTAATAACAACATTTTTAGAAATAGCAGAATTCTTTGTACCTTTGAGTTTAATCCTCTTAGCAGATGCAAAGGCAACTTCTCCAGAATCCTTTCTCTTTAAAAGATCCTTGGGTTTCTCAGCAATCTTAGCCTTCTTCTGGACAGGTTCAGATTCTGCTGCAGGCTGAGATCTTTTCCTCTGAAGTGGAACTTCTTCTTCTTCTTCTTCTTCTCCTGCATATGGCAGTGGTTGCTTGACAAGTTGAAACACATTGGCTGGAACAGGCACTCCTTCCTTTTTGCATTCCTCTATATACATCAGAACAATATGTCTAGGTTCTTCAGCAAAGAATAGAGGAAAGTCAGATACTGGAACCCTCTTATTCAAATCAGACATATTTAACCTCTTTGGAGCAGTAGTGAGTTCATCTACAATCTTAAGTCTCAGAAGGCTTTTAGCGTTCAGAGGCTTTCCCATAATAAACTCTAGTTCCTCTGTAACACCAGCATCATACAGAGCAGCCACTAAACCATTTTCAGTGAGAAGATCTGAGAGCAACCTTCCAAAAGGTATCCAAGTCCTGATCTTCTGGCCTTTTTCTTTTACAGATTCTCTAGATGCATTGATGTGATTCCACAGATGCATGAACAAAATGTAGGGAAGATCTACCTTGTTGCTCTGACTAAGGCAGTACATAAAATAGATCTGTTCATTGTTGACATAATCTGGGGAATTTGTTGACTTTCTGTGATGTATGCATCCCATGAAGATCTTGGCCCAGATCTTGTAATCAGGCTTCAGATCTTTGAATCTGTTAGAGGCTTGTCCAGCAGTCATAACTTCCTCATAAACTTCATCCATATCCACACGCCCAGCTGGCAGGTGGGAAACACCATCTGTTTCTTCATAACCAATCAATCTTCTGATCAGATCCTCTGTGATGATAATCTCCTTTCCCAGCACATATGATAAAATAAACTTGGGATACACAGATGCATGAATCCAGAATTCCTTAACAAGTAGAGGGTAAACTGGTCCAAACAATCTATCAAAGTATTTCACCCAACCTTGAGCTCTAACAATGGAGCGAAAATCAAACCCATTGTCAGCCAGAGAATCAAATTCAACCATGGATTCACACAACACTTCTAATTTATCAACAGGTGTGAGAAGAGTTCTCTTTGGAGGAGTATATGGAGCAGCACCTAGGTTATCTGAAGTCACAGCAGCCATTGTGGATTGAAACTGTGCAGTTGTTGATGAAGAAGACGCCATTGAAGAATGCTTTTTAACACACTTAGGTTTTGAGTTTTTATGCAGAGAGAACAATAGATGAAAACGCATGTAAATTCTGAGAGTGAAAAGTGTGAAAGTGAATACACAACAAGTATTTATACTAATCACGTAGGCACACCAAAAGACAGAAAGAACGCACGTTTGAGCAACATTAAATGAAGAGAATAAAATCATTTCAAATAATAAATGCTTCTGACAATTTTGGGGGGAAAACCAAGATATTTACTATTCAAATTTCACCTCAAACGTCTTTTCAGTTGTGAACACGCCACCTCTTCAGATTTTGTGTGACACGTGTTTGCTTGCATGCTGTTCTGAATTCTCTCAAGAAATGAAACGTTAGCCAACGTTCAGATCTTCTAAAGATGATTAGTTCAGATTTTCACATCAGAAATATTAATCAGAATAGAATAAATGAACAGAAGAAATACTTTAGATGAATTAAGCATTTTTGCATCTGGAACAATTTGCTTCTGATAAATATCATTCTGGACAAAAATCCATACCAATATTTTTCAGAATAAAATTGAATCTATCTTCAACAAGGGGTTTTGTAAAAATATCTGCCCATTGATGATCTGTATCAACAAAGGCTAAATTTATGATTCCCTTCTGAACATAGTCTCTGATGAAGTGATGCTTAATTTCTATATGTTTTGCCTTAGAATGTAAAATGGGATTCTTGGACAAACATATAGCAGAAGTATTATCACAAAAGATAGAAATGTTACTCTCAAAAATTTGATAATCTTCTAGTTTACTTTTCATCCAGAGCATCTGCGTGCTACATCCAGCAGCAGCAATGTATTCAGCCCCTGTGGTTGAAAGTGCAATTGTGGGTTGCTTCTTGCTGTACCAGGAGATTAGATTTCTTCCTAGAAATTGACAACTTCCAGAAGTACTTTTTCTTTCCACTCTGTCTCCAGCATAGTCAGCATCACAGAATCCAACTAATTTGAAATTATCAGATTTTCTGTAACACAAACCCACATTAGAAGTACCTTTCAGATACCTTAGAATCCTCTTGACAGCTGTCAAGTGTGATTCTCTAGGATCTGATTGGAATCTAGCACACAAATAAACACAGAATAATATATCAGGTCTAGAAGCAGTAAGATAAAGAAGAGAGCCAATCATACCTCTGTAGAGCTTCTGGTCTACTTTCTTACTTACCTCTTCTTTGCCAAGTGAGCTAGTAGGATGCATTGGAGTCTTTGCCACCTTGCTGTCAGACATGTTGAATTTCTTCAGAAGTTCTTTAACATACTTTGTCTGATGTATGTAGGTGCATTCTGGAGTTTGATTAACTTGGATTCCTAAAAAGAATCTGAGTTCTCCCATCATGCTCATTTCAAATTCTGGCTGCATACATGTAGCAAACTCCTTTCCAAGCATAATATTTGTTGATCCAAAAATAATATCATCTACATAAATTTGGCAAATTAGAAGATCTTTCTTTATGGTTTTACAGAATAGAGTTGTATCCACTTTGCCTCTGATAAAATTCTTCTCCAGAAGAAAATTACTCAATCTCTCATACCAAGCTCTGGGAGCTTGTTTTAATCCATATAGAGATTTCTTTAATTTGAAAACATGATCTGGAAATTTTTCATTTTCAAAACCAGGAGGTTGGTGGACATAAACTTCTTCTTCTATAATACCATTAAGAAAGACACTTTTAACATCCATCTGATACAGAGTGATGTTATTCTGTGCAGCAAAAGAAATAAGAAGGCGTATAGATTCTAACCTTGCCACTGGAGCATATGTCTCAGTGTAATCAATACCTTCTTGCTGACTGTATCCTTGAGCAACCAGCCTTGCCTTATTCCTCTCAACTTCTCCTTTCTCATTTAGTTTATTTCTGAAGACCCATTTTGTACCAATAATATTAAATCCTTGAGGTATTTGAACTAGATCCCATACATCATTTCTGCTGAATTGGTTAAGCTCTTCTTGCATGGCAATAATCCAATCATTGTCTTGCAGAGCTTCTTCTACAGAAGATGGTTCAATTTCTGACACTAGTCCAAAGAGTGATGCCTCAGATGATCTTAGAAAGGATCTTGTTCTGATGGGATCATCCTTCTTTCCAATAATGACATCCTCTGGATGAGAAGCTTTAATTATGGATGATGATCCTCTGATAGTTGACTCTTCAGAAATATTTAGATTATTCATCTGAGAAGTTAATGGAGTAGCATCTGGAGCTGCTTCTGGTTCCTTCACTTGAAATTTGTCTGCTTCTGGAACTTCAGAGTCAATAAAGACTACTTCCCTATCTGCAGAGTTATCAACCTGCTTTGGCTTTTCAGAGCCAAGCTTATCATCAAATCTGACATGAATGGATTCTTCCACAATCTGTGTCTCAGTGTTGTATACTCTGTAGCCTTTGGAGCGTTCAGAATATCCAAGCATGAAACACTTCTGTGCTTTGGAATCAAACTTGCCCAGATTTTCCTCAGTGTTTAACATATAACAGATACATCCAAAAGGATGAAAATAAGAAATGTTGGGCTTTTTGTTCTTCCACAATTCATAAGGAGTCTTCTTCAGAAGAGGTCTAACAGACACTCTGTTCTGAATGTAGCATGCTGTATTGATTGCTTCTGCCCAAAAATGTTTTGCCAGATTTGTCTCATTGATCATGGTTCTGGCCATTTCTTGCAAAGTTCTGTTTTTCCTCTCTACAACCCCATTCTGTTGTGGAGTTCTAGGACAGGAAAAATCATGAGCAATGCCATTTTCAGAAAAATATTTTTCAAAATATTTATTTTCAAATTCACCACCATGATCACTTTTGACTTTTATGATTTTGAAATTCTTTTCATTCTGGACTTGCTTGCAGAAGTCAAAGAACACAGAATGTGACTCATCCTTGTGTTTTAAGAACTTTACCCATGTCCATCTGCTAAAGTCATCAACAATGACCAATCCATACTTCTTGCCTCTGATGGATGCAGTTTTCACTGGTCCAAACAGATCAATATGAAGTAGTTCTAATGGTTTAGAGGTAGAAACAACATTTTTTGATTTGAAAGATGTTTTTGAAAACTTCCCTTTCTGGCATGCTTCACAAAGAGCATCTGAAGTGAACTTCAGATTAGGGAGTCCTCTGACAAGATTAAGTTTATTAATCTGAGATATACGTCTCATATTAATATGGCCCAATCTTCTGTGCGAGACCCATTGCTCTTCATTCACAGACAAGAGGCATTTAACATTTTGAACTTTAAGTTCTGAAAGATTTATTTTATAAATGTTGTTTTTCCTCTTACCACTAAATAGGATAGAGCCATCCTTCTGACTAATAGCTTTACAACATTTTTGATTAAAAGTTATATCATAACCATTGTCACTTAATTGACTTATGGACAATAGGTTATGTTTTAACCCTTCAACTAGTAAAACATTAGTAATAGAGGGAAGTTTACCATTTCCAATAGTGCCAGATCCAATGATCTTGCTCTTCTGGTTCCCTCCAAACTTCACGTCCCCTCCAGATCTAAGTTCCAGGCTTTGGAACATAGACTTTTCTCCTGTCATGTGTCGTGAGCATCCAGAGTCCAGGTACCATGATTGGTGTCCTGACCTTGCTGCTAAGAACATCTGCAACAGGAATTATTTTGTTTTTAGGTACCCAGATCGTCTTGGGTCCATTGGGGTTAGTTGGTTTGTAGGTTTGTCTAAACTTCTGTTTTGCAACATAATGTTTATTCTGACTTGCCTTAGGTTTAAACACATAAGTACTCTTCTCAGAGCTTGTGTGTTTAATGTCATTCAAGTGACCAAATTTGAATTGAGAATACAGAGGTGTCTTCCTGATGAAAAGTTTGTCAACAGGTTTTGGATTGCTTCCAGATGAAGACTCATATCCAATGCCTCTTCTGTTGTTTCCACTAACACCATAGATCATGGAAGCCATCTTGCTTCTGTCTATGCTCTTAGTGAGAAATCTCTGAAAACTAGAGTCATATTTTTCTAAAATATTTTCACAAGACTTAGTCTCAGATTCAGATTCTTGTTGAGTTCTATCAAAATCATTTTTGATTTTTAAATTTATTTCTTTCTGCTCAACAAGTTCTGTTTTCAGAAGATCAATCTCAGATTCAAGATTGCTTTTCAGCTTCTTGTATTTGAGTTTGATGTTGTTATAACTTTTAAGAACTTCTATTAAAACTTTAATGAGTTCTTCTTTGGTAAGTTTAGCCATTACCTCTTCTGCATCATCATCAGATTCAGATTCTGATTCATATCCTGAGGTACCTTCCTCTTGATCCTCTGTCTTGGCCATCAGTGCAACGTTTGCACATTCTTCTTCTGATTCAGAAGATGATTCACACTCATCTGAGTCATCCCATGTTGCCATCAGAACCTTCTACTTTTTGTTGAACTTCTTCTTAGGTTTTTCTTTCAGAAGTTTGGGGCAGTCATTTTTGTAGTGCCCAGGTTCCTTGCACTCATAGCACACAACTTCTTTCTTGGCAGATCTTCTGTGACTAGAAGATTCCTTTCTGTTGTCAGATCTTCTGAAGTTGTTGAACTTCTTTCCCTTGTGCTTCCAGAGTTTGTTAATCCTTCTGGACGGCATGGATAACTCATCTTCTTCTTCAGAAGAAGATTCTTCAGAGCTTTCTTGAATGACCTGCAAAGCTTTAGCAGTTTTGTTAGATTTTAATGCTACAGATTTACCTTTATCTTTCTTCTGAGGTTCATCTTCCTCAAGCTCAATCTCATGGCTCCTCAGTGAGCTGATGAGTTCTTCTAGAGAGATCTTGTTCAGATCTTTGGCCATCTTCAGGGCAGTCACCATAGGTCTCCATCTGATGGGCAGACTTCTGATGATTTTCTTTACATGATCTGACGTGGAATATCCCTTGTCCAGAACTTTCAGCCCAGCAGTGAGTATCTGGAATCTGGAGAACATGGCTTCAACAGATTCAGAGTCTTCCATTTTGAAAGCCTCATACTTCTGGATCAGAGCCAGAGCTTTTGTCTCCTTAACTTGAGAATTTCCCTCATGGGTCATTTTAAGGGATTCAAACATATCAAAAGCTGTCTCCTTGTTTTTGATTTTCTCATACTCTGTATGTGAAATAGCATTCAGTAATATGGTTCTGGCTTTATGGTGATTTCTGAAGTCTTTCTTCTGAGAATCTGTCATAGATTTTCTGTCAATCTTTTTGCCATCTCCATCTGTGGGATGTACATATCCATCTATGACAAGATCCCATAGATCAGCATCATATCCTAGGAAAAAACTCTCAATTCTGTCTTTCCAGTAATCAAATTTTTCTCCATCAAACATTGGAGGTTTGGTGCTGATCCTATCCCTCTCTTCATATTTATTGTTAATATTTGACATTGAATTATCAGCCATGATAACAAATAAATATATATATCAAAGTATATCTCTCTGGATCTTTACTGACACTGTTAAGTGATAGCACACTCAGAACCGGAGCTTTGATGCCAACTGAATGTGAGATAATACTTAGAAGGGGGGGGGGTTGAATAAGTATAGAAAATTAAGACTTGAAAATAATCACACAATTATTTTTATCCTGGTTCGTTTAACAACTACTCCAGTCCACCCTTCCAGAGTGATTTGCCTTTCTCAACAAGGACTTAATCCACTATTAAATCAAACTGATTACAATAGTATCACCTAAGAACAACAGTTTTTAGTCTTCTCAAGAGCTACTGATTCTAACTGAATCCTCTTAAGGAATATCCTTTACAATTAATATAAATTAAATACAAGAGTTTTTAATGCTTCTATAAAGCTTTTATCACAACAGTGATTTTTCTCTTAAGTGTAAGTACAATGAGATTCTATGAAGAATAAGAATGAGAGCTTTTAGAATATTATGATTTCTTTTCAGCAAGTGTGTGTAACTGAAGAATGAAGTGAAGATCTCCTTTTATAGGCAGCTGAATCATGCAAGCTGAACGTTGAAAAGAGAGTCCCAAAAGGTATGAGCCTTTTTGTCTTCACATCAACTGACTTTTCCTTGAAATAGATGGCACAGAAAAATCCTTTTTGTCTGTGTAAGTGTGTCTAGCACAAATAAGGAAAGAGACGTTGAATAGTTCCAACGGATATATTCTTGAAAATACTTCTTCAGTTTCAGCAAGTTCTTCAGAGTCTGAATGGATCAGAGTCTTCTGATGAGATTCAGAACTATGCTGTATCAGAGTCTTCTGCAGCGTGTGTGCTTCTAGCGTGTTGATCATCAGAGCATTTTGACACAGAACTTCAGTACAAGGCAGCGTAGGTACTTTCAGAAACTTCTGTAGACTAATGCTTTGAGAAACTCTTCAATCAATATTCTTCTATACTTCTGATGCTTCAGCTTTAGATGCTTCTAATTATCTTCAGATGCTTCTGATTATCTTCAGATGCTTCTGATTATCTTCAGATGCTTCTGACTCAGAATGTTCTGGAGCTTCTTGCTTCAGATCCTTCTGGAGACTACGCTCAGGATCTTCTGTGAGGAGCAAACAGATTCTTCTGTAAGGTGCATCTGGCGCTTCAGAGTCAGAATAACTTCTTGTATTCAAGGCAGATTTGCTTCTAGAGAGTTAATATAATTTCAATCTGCAGTAAAACTCTCAAACAAATTTTAGAGTATATAATTCTTAAATATAAATTTCCTAACAGTTATCATCAAAACAAAGAGTAATTATTAAGAACCAATCTGTGTTCTAACATCTATCCCGGTTCGTCATCAAATCCGCACAACATGCCCTCCCATTCTTTAGACTATTAAGGAAGGAGGCCATATTCGAATGGACGGACGAATATGAGCAGGCCTTTCTCCATCTCAAGCGTGTCCTCTCGGAACCAGCAATCCTAATGAGATCGGACATCGGGAAACCCTCTACCTGTACCTGGTCGTCTCTACCGAGGCCGTCATCACCGTATTGATCCAGGAAGCTCTCGAAGAACATAAGCCGATCTATTTCACGAGCAAGGCCCTCCACGGCTCCGAAGTAAGATATCAGCAGATCGAGAAAGTCATCCTGACCCTCATCAATGCAGCTAGAAGGCCGCGACACTACTTCATAACCCATACTATCGTGGTCAGAACCGAGCACCCTATCAAATAGTTGCTCGGTAGACCAAACATGTCGGGGGGCATGTTGAAGTGGTCGTTGGAACTCTCCGAGTTCGAAATCCTCTATGAAGGCAAAAAAGCACTCAAGGCATAAGTCCTGGCTAACTTGATCACTGAGATGACGCCCACCACGGAACCGACTCCTGGGAATCACAAGTAGACCATCTTCTTCGACGACGCCTCGAGCTCGTCAGGAAGTGGCGCGGGCATCATCTTGGAAAACGAAGAAGGAACCATGGTGGAAATATCCATTACCTTGACCTTCCCGATAACAAACAATCAGGCCGAGTACGAGGCATTCTTGGCCGGACTCCGCCTGCCGGAAGCTAAGGAGATAAAAATTTTCACAGATTCCCAACTGGTCGCCTCCCATGTCCGGGGTGAGTATCAAGGCAAGAACGACAATCTTGTAGAGTATCTAGCCCTTATAAAGGAGCGGATGAAGAGTTTCAACTTCGCCGAAGTGCGGCACGTTCCCCGCGAGCATAATACCCGAGCAGACGTCCTCTCGAAACTGGTAAGCACAAAGAAGAAGGGTGGGAACAAATCCATCGTCTAGGAAGTCCTCGTTCGGCCAAGCACGAAGAAGGTGAAAGCAATTCCCGAGGTCAATGCTATCAGGAATAGAGACTGCTGGATGACCCTAGTGCACACCTACCTTAGCACGAGACGTCTCCCCGACGACGTGAAGGAGGCCAGCACGGTGAAACACCGAGCTTGTTCCTACGTACTGCTCGAGAACAAGTTATACCGGAGAGGCTTCTCGATTCCCCTTCTCAAATACGTTGATAAAGCCCAAACCTCGAGCATCTTACAAGAGATCCATGAGGGCATCAACACACAACACTTGGGGGGAGGTCCCTTGATCGGAAGGCCCTGCGAGTAGGATACTATTGGCCGACAATGCAGTAGGACACTAAGAAACATGTGAAGACACTTAGTTCTGGTCATGGATATGTCATCTAAATTAAGCATATAGGTGTTGTTAACCCTTAATCCCTTAAACATACAATCTTTCTTTTCATTGTGTTCAAATATGTAATAATTTTTTGTAAAAGTTACTTTAAATTCATTATCACATAATTGAATAATGCTAAGAAGATTTTGTTTAAGACCTTCAATTAACATAACATCGGAGATAGTAGCAGATGAGGGTTTATCTACATTACCTTTTCCAAGTATTGCTCCCTTGTTGTTGTCGTCTCAATAAGTAATAAAACCCTTATTATTTGGCACAAAGCTAATGAATAGAGAGATGCCACCCGTCACATGTCTTAAGCATCCATTATCGAGAAACTACATCTTCTCCATAGAGCCAAGACATTCAACCTATAGAATCAAACAAGGGTAATAGGTACCCAGTTTTCATTGGGCCCTTGAAAGTGAGTGAAATCAAGTTTTAATTTGGGAAACCATTGAAGAATACCTCTAAGAACAAAGAATTCCCTAAACTTGCATTTTTCAATAGTGTGACCCATTTTGCAACAATAATAACAAGATAAGTTGCGATGAGATTTAATTTTTCTATTTGAATCCTTTTGAACATATTTTTACTTTTTATATGAAGGGTTCAAAGACCATTTAAACTTTGATGGATCAATAGCAAATGTAACCTTTGGTTGTAATGCCTTTTCCAATATAGCTTGAAGATTATTTACCTCTTTTTGCAAAATGTGACAAGTTTCACAACTGAAGTATGAAGATTATTCATCCACATGCTTGTCCTTTTGAATATATACCATAGATTGTTTAGGATCCTCCATATTCTTTTGGTTTCTAAGACTTTAGCTTCTAAATGTGAAAAAATTATTTTGTTTGAAGCTAATTTTTTAAAGCCCTCTACGACTTCTCTATGTAAATTTTCAAAAGCCTTTTTTAATTGATAATAAGACAATTAATTAAAAGATTCAAGCTTAGAATTACTTACATTCTTCTTCTTCTTTTTGGTGGCCATGAAGCAAATGTTAGCCGATTTGACACTTGAGGTTGAGCTTTCATCACTTGAGGAATCATTTTCACTTTCCCAAGTAACATAGGCTCTTCTAGACTTGCTAGATTTCTTGTGATGGCTTTTCTCTTTGTCTTTATTGATCAATGGACACCTCAGCCTATAATGACATTCTTTTCCACATTCATAACATGAACCTCTATATTTACCCTTCTTATTATCGTCTTCCTTTGAGGAGTTTGAAAGCCTTCTAAATTTCATTAGGTTCTTGTCGAAGTGTTTGACTCCATTTTTTCTTATGTACCTATTGTACCTTTTAAAGAACAACCCCATTGCTTCATCATCGGAATTCTCGTCATCACTTGATTCACAACCACTTTGCTCATTGGTTTAGGAATTTGAACTTGAAGTCTTTAGAGAAATTGACTTATTTTCTTCCTCATTGTCCTTACCTTTCTCGTTCTTTATCTTTTTCTTAAGCTTTTTTTGATGTTTTTTCAAGAAAGTGAGTTCTTGCTCATGTTCCTATAGCTTGCTAAATAAAGTTGTGAGATAAAGTGTTTTAAGATCATTCACTTCTTTGATCACAGTGACCTTGGGTTTCCATTCCCTATTAAGATACCTTAAAACTTTATTAGTAGCTATATCATTAGAGATATGATTACCTAGAGCCTTTAAACGATTTATAAGATGTATGAACCTCTTTTGCATGTCGACAATGGTTTCACCATGCTTCATACAAAATAGTTCAAACTCTTAATTTAATGTATTGATCCTAGCTTGCTTGACCTCATTAGTTCCTTATGGCAACTTCTAATGTGTCCCACATAGCTTTGTCGGTCTCACAATTAGAGACACGATAACATTTATCAACGCCAAGTGCATATATGAGAATATTTTGTACCTTCCAATCATGTGACCATAATCTCCTATCATTATATTTCCATTGTGATTCTAGTTTTGGTATAACAACACCTTCAACATTGATCATTGTAATTTGATTAGGACCATTGATGATGGGGTCCCATACACCCTTATCAACTGAGTTGATATGGATACACATACAAGCTTTCCAATAGCCATAGTTTTCACCGGTAAAAATAGGCGCTCTATTGTACACCATTTTAGGTTTGATAGCCAGTTTCTAATAAGCAAATATTGAAGCACAAAAATAGTCGGAGCTCGTGATACCACTTGTTATAAAAGGAGACTTATCTGGGGGGGGGGGGGGTGAATAGATCCCCAAAAAATAATTGCTTTATAAAAACTATTTTCATAAACAATGGCAAGCAGAAGAGACTTGGATCGATTCGTCTAAACTGAACCATTATTAAAATGCTCGGATATGCGTATATGAAAATCAGTTGAATATAATGATAAGAAACTTAATTAATATGTTTTAATCACAATCTCTTAAAAGCTACTCAATAAGTAATGTTACTTCCAATGATAAATCACACAAAAATACTATTGAGACAAATTATCGAACACCTTGCATGCATACAATTTTGTTTGGAAATTTGTATAGTTTTGTTGATCTTAAAATCCAATCACAATCTAAAAGATTGTGATCAACTCAACAAATTTTTTTCAAATGGTTTTCAAAAGAATTAACAAAAGGTATTAATTGCACAATCGATGAACTAAATAATTTGCAAATGAAATGTAAAAGATATATATATATATATATATATATATATATATATATATATATATATATATATATATATATATATATATATATGTAGAGAGAGAGAGAGAGAGAGAGAGAGAGAGAGAGAGAGAGAGAGAGAGAGTACACAAAGATTTGATTAGGAAGTTCACCAATCGGCCTTGCTATGGGTACGTCTGCCTTCAATTCAAACTCAAATTGAGATAGTGAAATTAACCTTACTCTTTAAATGTAGTTTACAAGAGAAACCTAACAATTCAACCTATAAACCCTAAGTTTGATTTTAACACTTTCTATTCTCTTGATCAAGTTACCCAACAATGGCAATTTGATTCACAGCCTCACGTTACTCCTTTGCATGAACCCTCATTTATTCAAAGCCTTAACTCAATCAAATCTAAATTTCATATTGTTGTAACCCAAGATTTACCAATTTGATCCAGCGTCTCACGCTACTCGTTTGCAAGAAACCACCTTTCTTTAAAGACTTCACTCGATCGAATCCAAATATGCGTAATCTTGTCCAAAACCTTCAAATCCTTGATTTATCTTGAAGGAAAACCCCATCTTGATTTTCTTATTTGAAACCACTCAAATATATCAACCCAATTTACAATACCACAAGCTAAATTAGACGTTATCAACTTGATTCTAGATGGAACCCAAACAATGAATGATTATGTCTACTTTGTTTGTGTGTATGCATAAAATAAAGATTGAAGATGAAAAAGACTCTTTGTATGTTCCAAGTTTCATTTATGATTTTCTAAAAATCATTTAAAATAAATGATGCATATATGAAGTATATATATATGTGTGTGTGTGTGTGTGTGTGTGTGTGTGTGTGTGTGTGTGTGTGTGTGTGTGTGTGTGTGTGTGTGTGTGTGTACAAGTTGGAGGCAAAAGAGAATGCAAGAGATTTAAAAAAAATCATGAACTTTTATAAAAATGCGTTGCATAGGTCGACTTATGTAAGTCATGTGTCGACCTATTCGGTGCATGAGCCGACCTGTAAAAGGTCATGTGTTTACCTATAAATGTCATGTGCCAACCTATTAAGTCGGCACATCAAACAGAGGTTACAGACTTTAAAAATGAGGTGTATGTGCCGACTTGAAAATCGTATGTGTCGACCTATTAAAAGAATTTTCTTCTATATGTTTACTGTAGATTTCGATATGGAAATTTACTTGTTATTTTGTTGCTTTATATGGACGAAATCCTCATAGAAAGCAATAATGTCAAGGCTGTTTTGAAGATAAAGGCTGAA
The DNA here is from genome assembly GCA_963859935.3 of Lathyrus sativus. Classification (NCBI taxonomy): domain Eukaryota; kingdom Viridiplantae; phylum Streptophyta; class Magnoliopsida; order Fabales; family Fabaceae; genus Lathyrus; species Lathyrus sativus. Next base: position 585,357,074 of record OZ012741.1, on the reverse strand, counting down.
CTCGATAAGGAGTTCAACATGAAGGATCTAAGATATGTCTCTAGGATTCTTAGGATTGACATACGGAGAGATAGAAAGCAGTCAAAATTATGTTTATCTCAAGAGACATACTTAAAGAAGATTTTCGACAAGTTTGGTATGTCAAATTCAAAACCTGTTCTAACATCGACTAATTCTCAGTACAAACTCAGTACGACCCAAAGTCATAGTACATAAGTTGAAAGAGCCTATATGAATAGAATCTTATATGTTAGTATAATAGGTTCTTTGATGTATGCTATTGTATGTATGAGACCATACATAATGTACAAAGTGAGTCTTATAAGCAGGTATATGGCCAATTTTAGGAAGGCGCATTATCAAGCATTAAAGTGGATTTTAAGGTACATAAATGGATATTTGAGCATATTCCTGATTTATGGTGGAATCTGTGGTGATGATAGCAAAGTCGAAATCGAAGGATTTATTGACTCTAATTATGCAGGTTGTATGGATTCTAGAAAATCTACTTCTGGATATGTGGTCATTGTGTTTGGCACAACAATAAGTTGGAAAGCAACACTTCAAAAAGTTGTTTCCCTATTGATCTGATCTGATCAGAAGGGGATCGTTGGCTGCCACGCGTCTTTGACTTACCGCCTGTTCACCGGTGTTCAAGAGAAGGAGGGGGGTGTACCTGCAAGACACTCTGATGCCAAAGTAAGAAATTGGGAAGAGTGAGAGTAAATACAGAAAAGGGGTAAGAAGTGAATACCTGACCCTCTTGGAGAAGTGGGTATTTATAGAGAGACCCCAGCACAGGGCCAACGGTCATTTGAGTTGGGCTGGATGGCCAGGCCCAACCCAAGTGACTGCTAGGGCTTACGTGGCGTAGTGACGACCAGAACATGGTCTTCCCCCTAGTTCAACTGCTCTGTGAACTCCGGAAAGTGGGTTGACCTGCTCTTTCGGAGGTGGGCAGCTGGTGGATGATGTGTCCCCGCAGAGGGGAGCACGTGGAGAACGTGTGAAGGACACGTTGTTCTGCTCGACAAGGGGGGAGGTTCTGCTCGCGGAGGGAAATGGTCTTGCTCGGCGGGGACCCTGTGCTCGACGGTTGTGGCCCAAGCTGGATCGGGCTTGGCAGAATATCATTGGGCTGGGCCTGCCCGGTCAAGCCGGGGCCCAGGCCAGAATAGGAGCCCCCTAAGTCGTAGCTCCGAGGGAGGGAGCAAGACTTGATGATGTTGTATCGGGGAGGAGAGGTTAGCCTGAGGAGAAAGTCCTCTCGCTTGCATTCTACGGGGATGCGAGCACGTGAGTCCTTCCTCGTCACCGGGTGCCCAGGGGTTGAGGATACGTGTTGGTGGGGAGACGTGACGGGACGCGACCGTCAGCCTTCGTCACGTGTCATGCATTGGATGGCTATGAGGGCGGCTACCCTAGGGTACTTGAGTGCCTAGTGACGCTTCGAGTCTCACACTGAGGTATAAGTAGGTGAGTCCCCGTCCATTTCTCACTTTCGCCTTTCTTTCTTTCACCCACGAGGATCTGCTGCTCCGCTTCCGTTGGAAATCTCCACTGTGACCGCCGCCGCGTACTCCGTCGTTAATCGCACCTAGTAAGTTTTTCTTCTCCTTTATCTTATTCTTCTTGTCCGTTTAGACACTGGGGTCGGGGTGTATTGAACGCCCCGAGGAGAGAGGTGTGCCTCCGCTGCTACAAGCAGTGTTTTTTAGGGTTTTAGGATGAAGGGGCTGAGGACGCGCGAAGGAACGATTGAATCTCCGGGGGACAAACGCTTATTCCGATGAATGTCCCAGGGAGGGGTGGGTAGCTTAGGCGGATAGGTGTCTCGGGGAGAAGAGAGGATTAAGAATGAGACCCCCGATGAGGATGCCCGGGGTGCTTTTCGACCGTTGCCCGCGGGTCGTCCTCGTCGCCCTTTCACTTGACTTGCGGTGGAAGGGTGAATTTGATCTTTGCCATCGAATTCACCGTTACCTTCTGCTTCTCAGGTGTTCATGTCTTCGTGGATCCCGGGGAAAATGGTCGCGGACGAAGAGCAGGGCGTCTCTCTCGCTGACGAGCGTGTCCGTTTTATTGAGGAGTGGGTGACCGACGAGCCTCTATCCATGCCCTCTTATTTTGCCAGTGATCCGGTCGGGGCTATGCCACGATGGAGGACAGGGGCGAGGACGATCCCTAAAATTGGCAGGTCTTCCGGCCTCGAGAGCACCACCGTATATGCTCGAAGTACGGGAGGACGCGGTTCCCCATGTATGAGTTCTACTTTCGTGAGGCCAGGCTCAGATTTCCGTTCTCGAATTTTCATCTCGGGCTCTTTGATTGGCTGCGGTTGGCCCCCTCGCAGTTGCATCCAAACGCTGTAGCCTTTGTGCGGGCGTTCGAGGTCGTTTGTTGCTTCCTGGAGGTCGGGGCCACGTTGCCGCTATTCTTCCGCCTCTTCCATCTGCAACGGAAGACGGTGAATGAGCGGCATGGTTGGGTTTCGTTCAAACAACCGAAGAGGCTTTTCAAGATGTACATGGATTTTGTATGGGATTTCAAGGGGCGCTTCTTCGTCGTTAGCTCGATCACCATCGCCGGGGTTGACTCTTTATACGCGGAAAGGGAGCGGGTGGTGGATGGTCGGAGGGAAACTATCATGCTGCCAAAAGTGCCGGTGGAGTGGATCGACAAGGACTTTACTAAAGGGACCGACCGGTATATCATGCACGCGGGGTCCCTCGACGATGATGACATGGCGGCCTATTTGAAGATAGTTGGGTTCGTGCGTGGCCTACCTCCGTCGAACCTGGTGACACCTGATGGCCGGTGTATCCTCGACAGTCATGGGAATATCCGTCAGACGAAGAGGTTGATCAACACGAAAGCCCTGCTCGAGTGTTCCTCGGAGGAGGAGGCCCTTAGCTACTTAGGTGGTGCCCGACTTGTTTTTTCCTTTCTCCTTTTTCTTTTGCCCGTTACTGACTTGTTTCTTTTATTTGCAAGGAACATGTCTTCTGTCGAGGAGAGGGTGAAGAAGTTTCATGCATCGAGGGTCCCCATTGCTGTGAAGACGCGTGTGAGTTAGGTGGTTGCTGAAGACCAAGAGGGTAAAGGATCTTCCTCGTCTCCTCAGGGGAGTGAGTCCCCCACTTCTCATGGGGCCCCGAAGAGGCCCAGGGTTCAGCAGACGGAGAGCGTGGTTGACTTGACGGTTGGCTCCACCGAGGAGGGTTTCTCGATCCCGCCCTGCCATCAGCACCCCGGATACTTCCACGGAGCGAGGTCGCCAATATCCCGACTGGGGAAGTGAAGGTGGTGCTTGGCACAGACTGGGCTTCTCGTCGACAGGTCTTGACGGAGGACTTGGCCGCTTTGATGCAAGCTTTCACCACTGCCATGGTCCTGAGTGATGAGGGTTGTTCGTTTGCGGAGCTGTCCAAGCTGCAAGGAGATCTCACATCCGCGTAGTCGCGTTTGAACAAGCTTGCCGAGGAGCTGGAGAAGAGCAATGGGGAGACCGCCGCCGAGTGCAAGAGGGGGGATAATGCTGAGGAGAAGTGGAAGGCTGCTGAAGAGGAGGTGCGAGCACTGAAGGCTCGTGTGGGGAAGCTGGAGAGTGCCCTTCGTCCTGCCGATGATGAGACCGAAGAAGACAGGCAGATGGTCACTCGGGAAGATCTGCTCGCCAGGATCCGGGTGCTGGAGAACGATTTCTTGGAGGCCTTCTCGGTGGGTTTTAGTGGCGCAGTTGCACAGCTTAAGGCGGTTAACCCTGGCGTCGCCCTGGTCGAGGATGGCATCGGGCCTTTCCACGAGATAGTTGATGGTCGGGTGGTCAACCCCAGCGTCGAGGAAGTTGGCCCCGATGCTCGTCCCGCCGAGCCTGAAGTGGAGGAGGAAGAGGGATCGTAGACTAGTTTCGGGCCTACGTGCCCGCGGATTCTGGGATTGCGTGCCAAATATGTATTTTTTCTAAGTGTTTTCTTTGTCGGGCCTGCATGCCCTTTTTGGCGTTGTAACCTTAACTACTGGGCTAGTGTCCGTTTGTATATGGTGAAATTTCTGCAATTTATTTAAGTGTGCGCTTTGTCTTGTTTTTGCATGGTGTTATGCTCGTTTTATTTCTGTACTTTGTATGCTCGAATTGTATGTTTGTATGTTTGAAGTGCATGTGTCATGCCTTTGGGCCCGTTCGGGGTAGGTAGCTCGATGATATTTGTCTCCGGTAGTGAGAAGAACTGGTCGGTCATCCGGTTTGATTTCCCGGTCCATTCGGGGGTAGTTTATCCCCGGGGCGTGGACGTCTCATCGCGAGCTGGGTGTCCTGCCGATTCTGGTAGAGCGACGGGAAACCTCGGTCGAGGTATTCTCAATCGAGCTGAGCCTTCTACCGCGCATACAAAGGTAGGGCTTGCTATTTTGTTGGTCCCTAGGAGACGTGAGGAGGTGCAGTGGTACCATATCACCCCCCCCCCCCCCCCCCGTGGTCGCGGCACGTGGGTGCCGCGAGCAGTGCTTAATTGTAGTACCTTTTCAGCTTCTCAACGTTCTATGGTCGAGCTAGTTGATCCCCGTGTAGGTTTTCGAGATAGTAGGCCTCATGCTTCGTCTTGTCACGAACACAATATGGGCCTTCCCAATTCGCGACTAGTTTGCTCTCGTGAGAGTCCTTCTAGTTTCTCCGCAGGACTAAGTCGTCGATCTGAAACTCGCATTTCAGGACTCTGCTGTCGTAGCGAAGTGCTACCTGTGTTTCATCCTGGCTTCTCGAAGAGCTGCCCCCGACCGAATTTCTTCGACGAGGTCGAGCTCCTCTCGGAGGGCTTTATCGTTGGCCTCGGCTTCGAGGGGAGCCTCAGTCCGTTTGAACAGCTCTCGGATCTCGACCGGGATCACCGCCTCGGTTCCGTACGTGAGGCAGAATAGTGTTTCCCCCGTGGTTGAGTGGGGTGTGGTTCGGTACGCCCATAGGACGTTGTGGGGTTCCTCGACCCATGCTCTCTTGGCGTCGCCAAGTCTTCGCTTTAGTCCTCTGAGTATCACTCTGTTCGCGGATTCGGCTTGGTCGTTCGTTTGAGGATGTTCGACCGAGGTAAAGTGATGCTTAGTCCCGAGTTTGGTGACGAAGTCCCGAAAATTTTTGTCGGTGAACTGCGTGCCGTTGTCAGTGACGATGGCGAGTGGGACACCGAATCTTGCGAGGGTATTCCTTTTGTAGAATCAGAGTATGTTATGGGCCGTAATTTGGGCAAGGGCTTCGGCCTCGATCCATTTGGTGAAGTAGTCGACGCCCACGATCAGGTACTTGTTCTAATATGAACCTAAGGTGAAGGGACCGAGGATATCCATCCCCCACCAGGCGAACGGCCAAGGCGAGGAGAGGGATTTGAGCTCGCCCAGTGAGGCGAGGTGCATGTCCCCGTGTCGTTGACATCTGTTGCATTTCTTGACGTGCTCTCTTGCGTCCTCTTGCATCGATGGCCAGTAGTATCCTGCTCGCAGGGCCTTTCTCGCCAGGGATCATCCCCCGAGGTGTTGCGTGTTGATGCCCTCGTGGATTTCTTCCCGAACGGCAGCGATCTGAGAGTTGTCGATGCATTTGAGGAGGGGAACCGCGAAGCCTCTGCGACACAATTTATCTTTGAGAAAGACGTACGAGCAGGATCTTCGTTTGATCGTGCTGGCCTCTTTGGGGTCAGCGGGGAGGCGACCTGTGCTGAGGTAGGCGTGCAATGGCGTCATTCAACAGTTGATATCCCCTATGGCGTTGACGTCGAGCGGTGCTTTGGCCTTTTCCGTGCTCGGCAGCGATAGGATCTCTTGGATGACCGACTTGTGCCCGCCCCTCTTTTTGGTGCTTGCTAGTTTTGAGAGAATATCTGCTCGAGTGTTCTGTTCGCGTGGAACGTGTTGAACTTCTGCGGAGTCAAAATTTTGCATTTTTTCCATAATGAGGGCCAGGTACTCGACCAGGTTATCGTTTTTCTCCTGATATTCCCCCCGTACTTGCGAGGCGACCAGCTGGGAGCCCGTGAAGATTCTTATTTCCTTGGTCCCGAGGTCTGATGCTAGGCGAAGCCCGGCCAGAAACGCCTCATACTCGGCCTGGTTGTTCGTCGTTGGAAAGGCTAGTGTTAGAGAAACCTCTATAAGGGTGCCTTCTCTGTTTTCGAGGATGATGTCCGCTCCGCTGCCCGAGGAGTTTGAGGAGCCATCGACAAAGATAGTCCACTTGTGATTACCTGGGATAGGCTCCGGGGCAGGGGTCATCTCGGCGACGAAGTCAGCCAGGACCTGAGCTTTGAGGGCTTTCTTTCCTTCGTAGATGATGTCGAACTCAGATAGTTCCAACAACCACTTTAGCATCCGTCCAGCCATGTCTGGTCGATGGAGAAGCTTCTTGACGGGCTGCTCGGTTCTGAGCACAATGGTGTGGGCCAAGAAGTAATGTCGGAGGCGTCATGCAGCGGTGATGAGGGCCAAAGCGACCTTTTCGATCTGCTGGTATCTCACTTCGGGACCGTAGAGGGCTTTACTCGTGAAGTAGATTGGATTTTGTCCCTCGGGAGTTTCCCTGATCAGCACGACGCTGACGGCCTTGTTTGCCACGACCTAGTATAGGTATAGGGTTTCTCCAACTTCAGGCCTCGTCAGCACGGGTGGTTCTGACAGGACGCGTTTGAGGTGATGGAGGGCTTGCTTGTAACGCCCATTTTAATTATCTCGTATTTCCGTGTTATTTTATTTTCGACGTGTTTTGTGGGGGTGTTTGTAACAGCCCAAATTTCATTAAATAATTAATTGTAGTAATTAATTGATTTAGTGGGATTTTATGTTAATATTGGAATTAATCTTTATTAATTGGAATTAATAGAGAATTGAAAGGAAATTGGAAGGAAAGAAAATAAAAGGGATATATAAGTGAGAAAGAAGAGAAAGGAAATTAGAGAAAACATTTGGAGAGAAAGAGGAAAGAAAGAAGAAAGAAGAGAAAGAGAGGAGAAGAAGAGGAAAAGTGGAAAAATCATCAAGAACCAACATCAAAGCTCCGATTAATCGAGGTAAGGGTGATAAATGTTTCTATTTGATCATTGCATGATGTTATGTATGTTGGGTTGGGGTTTTGGTAGAGTTTTCATCACTTTCCAATTAGGGCAAATGTTGGATTAATCGGTAGATTGATGATTTAATCGGTTGGAACTGAGTAATAACGCCGTAGAATAGTCGGGTAACATGTATTGATGCTATTTGTACTGATTTGGATGTTCAAGAGTTGGTGGATGGTGGAATGGTGAAGGAGGGACAGAGTGTGGTTCTGTTCTGCGCAGGTTCGCTGGCTCTCGCCAGGCGAAGCCCAACGAATGCTGGCAAATTATTAAGTTTAAGTTCCAGTGGACTTCGCTGACGAGTTCGCCAAGCGAAGTTGGATAGCGAAGGTTCGCCCAGCGAAGGTGCTGGCGAATGGTGGCGAATGAAGTCAGTAGCTACTGACTTGGGCTCGCTGGGAAGTCTCGCCAGGCGAAGCCTAGCGAGTGTTCGCTGAGAGAGTTCGCCAGGCGAAGGTTCGCTGCGAGGGTTCGCCAGGCGAATGAAGGCGAATGTGACAGCATTTTTCTTTTGCTGTGTTGCTCATGTGGTGATTGTTTGATTGATTCACATAGGTTAATACCTCTATGATATGATATAGATATGATCTATTGTGATGATGTGTACTGTGGGTAGCCTCCGGGCGTGAATCCTAGTTGATGTGCGATGCGTATTAATTATGATAAATAGAAATACATGTGAATACAATGATGAATGTATGTGTATTGTCTAATGAACTTGCGAATGCTTAATGGGTATACAATTATGTGATGAGTATGCATGAGAACATTGTGGATATGTGTGCATGACTTATAATTGTATAAATGGTATTGTGATGTGAATACCTTGATTGTGTGATATATGTTGTATGTGCAATCATTGTGTAATTCTTGAAGAGATGAATTATGTAAATGCATGAGATTAAGATGTCGGTCTTAAGTGCATTTGTTGTGGTTGATTGTATATGCATCATTTAGTCAAGAGGCAATGTCTGTTAGTTTCGTGGAAACTAGTGGCTTGTCCCAAACCTAGAAGTGTGGGTTTGAAGGCTTAGAGGACAGGCCTTTGTGGTTATCGGTCTAGAAGTGTGGACCCAGTTTAATGTAAAAACCGAAAAAAGATAACGGGTTATCGGTCTAGAAGTGTGGACCCGGTTTAATGTAAAAACCGAAAAAAGATAACGAGAGTCGGTACCGCATTGCATGAGTTGCATTGAGTTGTTGAGTCACATTAATATATGACATATGCATGAAGAGATGCTTATGTGTGAATGATGAGATTGTGAAATTGTGAGAGTATGCATGATGTGGAAATGCTTTACAAATATTCGTGTTGTCATTATATGTGTGGCAAATATATATGACTAAGAAATTGAATTGTGGTGAGAAATACGAAGTGGAACTTGTATTGATTACCTATATATATATAATCTTATGCTTTGATTATTATGGTTATATTTCTTACCCTTCTGCTGTTTTATAATGCTCTACGAGGCATTGCAGATTAGGATGCTGGAGTCCCTTTTGTGAAGTATTCTTCATTCTTTTGAGTTTGCTGCTCTGATATGTAACACCGGGTAGTTAGACTAGTATAGTCATTCTTTTGTGATACATTGCGATGTATCAGTTGATGTGATTGTGTAATCTAACTGATATGATGTATTAATTTGGATTAACTTGTGTGTATATGGATTAATATTTTGAAAATGATTAAATGATTTGATCTTCCGCTTAATTTTGAAAATGTTACATATCTTATGGAGAAAAATGTGAAAGTGTTTTATTGGTGAAATTGTGGCATTCTTCTTTTATACCTTATTATAAAACCTTTTTACTCTGATAATTTGTATGTGCTTAATTGTTTTATATGCATTTATTTGGGGTATAGAAGGGGGTGTTACAATAGTGGTATCAGAGCAGGTTGGTCCGTCCGACCAAGTTGTTACAGTGTTTTTTTTTCTTGTGTGTTATTGATATGCGTGTGTTGCATTATCAATATTGGTTGTTCTTACGTGGTTCTGTTGTTGGAATTAGTAAGATGGTTGCAGGAAGGAACGACGAAGCGATTGCGGAGGCATTGACGAGATTGGCGGGGGCAATTGGGCAGAATCCTCCGGCCAATGTGAATGTGAGGAATCATGCTGATGATGGATTTCGTGCTTTGGGGAAATTCCAAAAGAATAACCCTCTGGTCTTCAAGGGAACTCATGAACTGGACAAGGCACAAATTTGGTTGAAAGCTATGGAAAAGATTTTTCGAGTTATGAATTGCTCGGATGCACAGAAGGTGCAGTTTGGGACTCATATGCTCGAAGAAGAAGCTGAAGATTGGTGGGGTAATACTCGCCAAAGATTTGAGGAAGATGATATTGTGATTACGTGGGATTTGTTTAGAGAAACCTTTCTGGAGAAGTATTTTCCAAAGGATGTGCGGGGGAAGAAAGAGATCGAATTTCTTGAGTTGAAGCAAGGTAATTCGACGGTTGCTGAGTATGCGGAGAAATTTGAGGAGTTGATCAAATTTTGTCCTCACTATAATACTGGTAATGCTGAGAGGTCTAAGTGCCTCAAGTTTGTGAACGGTTTGAGACCCGAGATTAGACAAGCTATTGGGTACCAGGAAATCAGACGGTTTTCTGAGTTGGTTAACAAGAGCAGAATTTATGACGAAGACAGTAGGGCTAGGTCTAGCCACTACAAGAGCCTAAGTGATAAGAAAGGAAAAGGACAATTCAGAGGAAAACCTTACGTAACTCCTGCCGATAAGGGGAAACAAAAGGTTGGTTTTGGCAAGAAGCCAAGTGGGGGAGTTTCTACCCTGGTCAGGTGTTACACTTGTGGTGAAGCGGGGCATCGTGCTCCGGAGTGCAAAAGTGTTGAACAGAGGTGTTTTAAGTGTGGCAAGCCAGGCCACAAGGCTCTAGAGTGTAGAAGCGGTGCGGGTGTTACTTGCTATAACTGTGGTGAGCGAGGGCACATCAGTACCAAGTGCGATAAGCCGAAGAAGAATCAAGGGAGCGGGAAAGTGTTCGCTCTATCTGGATCTGAGACTGCTAGCGACGATCGATTGATCCGAGGTACGTGCTTCATTAATGGTACACCTTTGATCGCTATAATTGATACCGGAGCTACGCATTCTTTTATTTCTTTGGATTGTGTTAGAAGGTTGAATCTTGATTTGTCTGTGATTGGTGGCGGTATGGTTATTGATACTCCTGCTATGGGTTCGGTAACTACACCGTATGTTTGCTTGAATTGCCCGTTGAGTATTTTCGGTAGAGATTTTGGGATTGATTTAGTGTGTCTTCATTTAGATCAACTGGATGTCATTCTTGGAATGAATTGGTTAAAATTCAATCGTGTGTATATTAACTGTTTTGACAAAACGGTTATTTTTCCCGACTCGGATGTTGAAAGGGAATTGTTTATGACGAGGAAACAAGTGAAGGAATCGGTACAAGATGGGGCTAAGGTATTTATGCTTATGGCAACTTTGAGGACTAGTGAAAGTGAAGAGGTTGATGCTTTGCCCATTGTTAGAGATTTTCCGGAAGTATTCCCTGAAGAGATAAAGGATTTACCGCCGGAGCAAGAAGTGGAGTTTTCGATAGATTTGATTCCTAGAACTAGTCCGATATCGATGGCTCCATATCGTATGTCGGCCTCGGAGTTAAAAGAGTTGAAGAGTCAACTTGAGGATTTGCTTGAAAAGAGGTTTATTCGCCCGAGCGTGTCACCGTGGGGTGCACCGGTGTTGTTGGTTAAGAAGAAAGAGGGTTCTATGAGGCTCTGTGTGGATTACAGACAGTTGAACAAGGTGACTATTAAGAATAAGTATCCACTTCCAAGGATTGATGATCTGATGGATCAGTTGGTTGGTGCAAGCGTGTTCAGCAAGATTGATTTGAGATCTGGGTATCATCAGATCCGTGTGAAAGCTGAGGATATTCAGAAGACGGCCTTTCGGACGAGGTATGGACACTATGAGTATTCCGTGATGCCATTTGGTGTGACTAATGCACCAGGTGTATTTATGGAGTACATGAATAGGATTTTCCATCCTTATTTGGATAAGTTTGTGGTGGTGTTTATCGACGACATCTTGGTTTATTCGAAGAGCGAAGGAGAGCATGCTGAGCATCTGAAGATTGTGTTATCTGTGCTGAGAGAGAAGCAGTTGTTCGCGAAGCTTTCTAAGTGTGAATTTTTGTTGAAGGAAGTTATTTTCCTTGGTCATGTGATTTCTAGTAGTGGTATTGCGGTCGATCCGTCGAAGGTTGAAGCGGTGTCGCAATGGGAGACTCCGAAGTCAGTTTTTGAGATCAGAAGTTTTCTTGGTTTAGCCGGTTATTATCGGAAGTTTATTGAAGGATTTGCTAAGTTATCATTGCCGTTGACACAGTTGACTAGGAAAGGTCAAGCCTTTGTTTGGGACGCCAAGTGTGAAGCGAGTTTTCAAGAACTTAAGCGAAGGTTGACGACAGCTCCTGTTTTGATTCTGCCAAATCCAGAAGAACCATTTGTTGTGTATTGTGATGCTTCTTTGATGGGTTTAGGAGGTGTGTTGATGCAGAATAACCAAGTTGTAGCTTATTCTTTGAGGCAACTCAAAGTGCATGAGAAGAATTATCCGACGCATGACTTAGAGTTGGCCGCCGTTGTGTTCGTGTTGAAACTCTGGAGGCATTATTTATTTGGCGCAAGATTTGAAGTGTTTAGTGACCACAAGAGTTTGAGATATCTTTTTGATCAAAAGGAATTGAATGCGAGACAAAGAAGATGGCTTGAACTTTTGAAGGATTTTGATTTTGGCTTGAACTACCATCCGGGTAAAGCGAATGTAGTAGCAGATGCATTGAGTTGGAAATCATTGCATATGTCGGCGTTGATGGTGAAAGAGTTAGAATTAGTCGAGCAATTTCGAGATTTGAGTTTGGTATGTGAGAGAACTTCTTTTGGATTTAAGTTGGGTATGTTAAAGCTTACAAGTGGTATTTTGGATGAAATTCGAGAAGGACAGAAATCGGATTTGAGCTTAGCTGATCGGTTGACTTTAATCAACCAAGGCCAAGGTGGTGATTTTCGGATTGATGAGAATGGTATTATGAGATGTCGGGATCGAGTTTGTGTTCCGAACATGGTTGAGCTTAAGAAGAGCATCCTTGAGGAAGGACATCGTAGCGGATTGAGTATTCATCCGGGTGCTACTAAGATGTATCAGGATTTGAGGAAAGTATTTTGGTGGCCTAGTATGAAGAAGGATATCGCGGAATTTGTATATTCTTATTTGACTTGCCAGAAGTCAAAGATTGAGCATCAGAAGCCATCGGGTTTGATGAAGCCGTTGTTTATTCCTGAGTGGAAATGGGATAATATCTCCATGGATTTTGTATCGGGTTTGCCGAGGACGCCGAGTAATTTTGAGGCTATTTGGGTTATCGTGGATAGGTTGACTAAATCTGCTCACTTTATTCCTATGCGTATGGATTACCCTTTGGAGAAGTTGGCTAAGTTGTATATTGAGAGGATTGTGTGTCTGCATGGTATTCCGTTAAGTATTGTTTCGGATAGAGATCCGCGGTTTACTTCGAGATTTTGGGAGAGCCTGCAGAGTGTTTTGGGTACTAAGTTGCGTTTGAGTTCAGCGTATCATCCTCAGACTGATGGTCAGACGGAGAGGACGATTCAGTCGCTTGAAGATCTTTTGAGAGCTTGTGTATTGGAAAAAGGAGGAGCTTGGGATAGCTACTTGCCTTTGATTGAGTTTACCTACAACAACATTTTCCATTCGAGTATTGGTATGGCACCACTTGAGGCGTTGTATGGTAGGCGGTGTAGGACACCATTGTGTTGGTTCGAGTCTGGAGAGAGTTCTGTTGTTGGACCCGAGTTAGTTCAACAGACTACTGATAAGATCAAGATGATTCAAGAGAAGATGAGAATTACTCAGAGTCGTCAGAAGAGTTATTATGACAAGAGGAGGAAGGCACTTGAATTTCAAGAGGGAGATCATGTGTTTCTTCGAGTCACTCCGACGACGGGTGTTGGTAGGGCACTGAAGTCGCGTAAGTTGTCGCCGCGTTTCATTGGTCCTTATCAGATTTTGCAAAGGATAGGAGAAGTGGCCTATCGTGTGGCTTTACCACCGTCGCTTGCTAATCTTCACGATATATTCCATGTATCTCAGTTGAGAAAATACATTGTGGATCCGTCTCATGTAGTCCAAATATATGATGTGCAGGTGAGAGATAACCTGACTGTTGAGACATCACCTATGCGGATTGAGGATCGGAAATTGAAACAGCTTCGAGGTAAAGAGATTGCTTTAGTGAAGGTCGCTTGGGGAGGACCGGCTGGTGGAAATGTTACGTGGGAGCTTGAGAGCCAGATGAAGGAGTCTTATCCAGAACTGTTTGAATCAGGTAACATTTTCGAGGACGAAAATTCCTAAGTGGGGGAGGGTTGTAACAGCCCAAATTTCATTAAATAATTAATTGTAGTAATTAATTGATTTAGTGGGATTTTATGTTAATATTGGAATTAATCTTTATTAATTGGAATTAATAGAGAATTGAAAGGAAATTGGAAGGAAAGAAAATAAAAGGGATATATAAGTGAGAAAGAAGAGAAAGGAAATTAGAGAAAACATTTGGAGAGAAAGAGGAAAGAAAGAAGAAAGAAGAGAAAGAGAGGAGAAGAAGAGGAAAAGTGGAAAAATCATCAAGAACCAACATCAAAGCTCCGATTAATCGAGGTAAGGGTGATAAATGTTTCTATTTGATCATTGCATGATGTTATGTATGTTGGGTTGGGGTTTTGGTAGAGTTTTCATCACTTTCCAATTAGGGCAAATGTTGGATTAATCGGTAGATTGATGATTTAATCGGTTGGAACTGAGTAATAACGCTGTAGAATAGTCGGGTAACATGTATTGATGCTATTTGTACTGATTTGGATGTTCAAGAGTTGGTGGATGGTGGAATGGTGAAGGAGGGACAGAGTGTGGTTCTGTTCTGCGCAGGTTCGCTGGCTCTCGCCAGGCGAGCGAAGGCGAAGCTTCGCCAGGCGAAGCCCAACGAATGCTGGCGAATTATTAAGTTTAAGTTCCAGTGGACTTCGCTGACGAGTTCGTCAGGCGAAGTTGGATAGCGAAGGTTCGCCCAGCGAAGGTGCTGGCGAATGGTGGCGAATGAAGTCAGTAGCTACTGACTTGGGCTCGCTGGGAAGTCTCGCCAGGCGAAGCCTAGCGAGTGTTCGCTGAGAGAGTTCGTCAGGCGAAGGTTCGCTGCGAGGGTTCGCCAGGCGAATGAAGGCGAATGTGACAGCATTTTTCTTTTGCTGTGTTGCTCATGTGGTGATTGTTTGATTGATTCACATAGGTTAATACCTCTATGATATGATATAGATATGATCTATTGTGATGATGTGTACTGTGGGTAGCCTCCGGGCGTGAATCCTAGTTGATGTGCGATGCGTATTAATTATGATAAATAGAAATACATGTGAATACAATGATGAATGTATGTGTATTGTCTAATGAACTTGCGAATGCTTAATGGGTATACAATTATGTGATGAGTATGCATGAGAACATTGTGGATATGTGTGCATGACTTATAATTGTATAAATGGTATTGTGATGTGAATACCTTGATTGTGTGATATATGTTGTATGTGCAATCATTGTGTAATTCTTGAAGAGATGAATTATGTAAATGCATGAGATTAAGATGTCGGTCTTAAGTGCATTTGTTGTGGTTGATTGTACATGCATCATTTAGTCAAGAGGCAATGTCTGTTAGTTTCGTGGAAACTAGTGGCTTGTCCCAAACCTAGAAGTGTGGGTTTGAAGGCTTAGAGGACGGGCCTTTGTGGTTATCGGTCTAGAAGTGTGGACCCGGTTTAATGTAAAAACTGAAAAAAGATAACGGGTTATCGGTCTAGAAGTGTGGACCCGGTTTAATGTAAAAACCGAAAAAAGATAACGAGAGTCGGTACCGCATTGCATGAGTTGCATTGAGTTGTTGAGTCACATTAATATATGACATATGCATGAAGAGATGCTTATGTGTGAATGATGAGATTGTGAAATTGTGAGAGTATGCATGATGTGGAAATGCTTTACAAATATTCGTGTTGTCTTATATGTGTGGCAAATATATATGACTAAGAAATTGAATTGTGGTGAGAAATACGGAGTGGAACTTGTATTGATTACCTATATATATATATATATATATATATATATATATATATATATATATATATATATATATATATATATATATATATATATATATATATATATATATATATATATATATATATATATATATATATATATATATATATATATATATATATATATATATATATATATATATATATATATATATATATATATATATATATATATATATATATATATATATATATATATATATAATCTTATGTTTTGATTATTATGGTTATATTTCTCACCCTTCTGCTGTTTTATAATGCTCTACGAGGCATTGCAGATTAGGATGCTGGAGTCCCTTTTGTGAAGTATTCTTCATTCTTTTGAGTCTGCTGCTCTGATATGTAACACCGGGTAGTTAGACTAGTATAGTCATTCTTTTGTGATACATTGCGATGTATCAGTTGATGTGATTGTGTAATCTAACTGATATGATGTATTAATTTGGATTAACTTGTGTGTACGTGGATTAATATTTTGAAAACGATTAAATGATTTGATCTTTCGCTTAATTTTGAAAATGTTACATATCTTATGGAGAAAAATGTGAAAGTGTTTTATTGGTGAAATTGTGGCATTCTTCTTTTATACCTTATTATAAAACCTTTTTACTCTGATAATTTGTATGTGCTTAATTGTTTTATATGCATTTATTTGGGGTATAGAAGGGGGTGTTACAGTGTTTGAGTGCGATTGTGTGTAGCCCTTAAGTTGGAATTTATTAATAATTTTGGACTTTAAGACTAATAATAAAATTATTAGTGATAATGATAAATTAATGATTAATAGTAATATTATTATTATTGTTATTATTATTATTATTAATAATAATATTATTATTAAGTAATTAAAAGAAATGGAATAAAAGAATTGGGATGAGGGGTATTGTTGGGATATTGGAAAGAAGAAGAAGAAGGAAAACACGTTAGAAGGAGAAGAGGAACAAGATCACGATCAAAGAGAAGAGGAATTGGAAGGAAGAAGAGCAAGGTGAATTGGAGCAAGAGGAAGCTAGAATTTTAGAATTCATCAGTTGTTCGAGTTATCGAGGTAAGGGGGGGGGGGAATCAGGTCAAATTGGTATAGTGCATGAATACTAGGTAGAAGGGGATTTCCCTAACCCCATTAGGTTGAAATGATTTTTGTTGGTATGTGTTGGAAGTTCTGAGTTGTTGATGATATGTTGAATCCATTGCATGTGTTGTTTGATTGATTTGAGGGTTTCTGGGTAGTTCGAAGTTTTATGCCGGAACTGAATTAATGAGTAGAGCTGACATTTAATCGGGTTAAATCAAAAATAGATTATGTGGTTAGGTTGTAGAATATTGGTCTGATATAATGGGAACTGGTTTGAAGTTGAATCGGCTGAGTTCGGAGAGTCTTGCCGACTTTGAGCAGTGGAATTTTTCTGAATTCGCAGGCGTTCGCCAGCACCTTCGCTGAGCGAACTGGGGGCGAACCTTCGCCAGGGTTTTGCTAGGCGAACTGAGAAGCGAGTGCTTCCAGTAGCCACTGTCTGCATTCGTTGGGGGATTCGCCGAGCGAATGGGTAGCGAGTCTTTGCTGCGGGGTCTCGCCAGGCGAATGAACCAGCGAGCGTGACAATATGTTTGTGTTTTGAGCTGTGCTGTTTGGTTCTCTTGTGATGTTGAACCCTTGTTGGTCATGATTGATTATGATATTGGTATTGAACTATGGGGAGTATATGTGTGGTGCGGAATATGATTTCCTTGATATTCGTTTAATTTGAATGATTGAATTTGGTGTATGTGATTGTGTAGGAATATGGTGATGTGATATATATATATATATATATATATATATATATATATATATATATATATATATATATATATATATATATATATATATATATATATATATATATATATATATATATATATATATATATATATATATATATATATATATATATATATATATATATATATATATATATATATATATATATATATATATATATATATATATATATATATATATATATATATATATATATATATATATATATATATATATATGATACATGATGGAATGTGATCGAAGGGGTGAATCATTGCTCAGTGGAGTGTATGTGATTCACTCGCGTGCTCATGAGGAGCGTGGTAGGGATGGATCGTTGCTCGGTGGAGTGTATGCGATCTATCCTGAGATTGATTGTGCTCAGTGGAGCATGATAGGGATAGATCATTGCTCGGTGGAGTGTATGTGATCTATTCCGGGTTATTTGCTCGTACTCCGAAGGGGAGCTTGTAGGGATAGATTGTTGCTCAGATGGAGTATGCGATCTATCCTGAGTTTGAGTCGGTACCGCATATCATAGTGTTGAGTTGCATGTATTGCATTGTTTATATGATGTGTTGGTGTGGGACAGTAGGTCTGGGTCGATGTGTGTGAATGATAATTGTGTGTCTACTGCCTTTTATTCATGTACGTTATTACCGTTATATTTTAATCGTGATTTCTCACCCCCTTGCTTTTGTTGTGGTCTGTGCTTCTTCGGAAGTACAGACAATCCAGGTGTGTAGCTAGCTTGGTTTGTGGCGAGTCGTAGGGATGCTCTGATACGTAACACCGGGGCTTTGGGGAGTTTTATGTTTATTTGATGATTTTGCGTGCCTCTGTGGCGTATCATGTTCGATGAATCTCTTTGGTGAACATATCTTGTACATTTTGGGCAGTTGGCCGAGCACGATGTATATGATGTTTATATGAATATATATATATATATATATATATATATATATATATATATATATATATATATATATATATGATGATAAATTTCCGCTGTGTTATATTTTTTGAAGATCATTTAATGAAAATGTTTTGTGTTGAGTTGTTTCTGTGACATCCCGTTTTGGTATGAATACTCTGATAATTGTTTATTTTTAGTTGCATTTATGTTATTTTTGGGAACAGGGTGTTACAAACTGGTATTAGAGCAAGTCGGTCCGTCCGGCCAGTGTAGTAGTTGAGTCTGTCTGTAGGATAGAGTTTGTTTATTTTTCTGTTAACCTAGCGTTGTTATTGTTGAGCAGTATGGCGGGTGTCATACCCCAAATTTGTCCTACCTTTTTTTCAAAAATTTTATTTGCCCGATTTTGTTTTTAATTTACCTCGCTTATATAGCGTAGCGTAATTTTCAGCAAAAAACAGGCATTTTCACTTTTTAGCCCAATAAGAGCATGCCACGTGGCATTTGTTTTTTGTATATATTTATCATTATTTTTTGTTTCATAATTTCATTTTTTTATGATAGGTTAATATAATATTTTTTTATATTAATTTTAATTAGTTTTCAATTAGAAACTAAGATTTAAATTAAAAATCTTAATTAGATAGATTTAAAGTAGAACTTGTTTATAACTTAGAATTTTAATAGATTTAAAATAGAGGTAGAATTTTAAATTAGATTAGAATTTAGAGTTTTTTTTATTTTATTTTTAATTAAATTAGATTAGATTTTAATTAATTAGCTTAGATTTAAAATTGTAATTAATAGTTAGAGTTAAATTATAAATAGAAAATAGGTTTATTAATTTAGTTTATTATTCAGAAAAAATTAAAAGAAAAATAGAAAAAGAAATTGAATGAGAGACACGGTTAGATTGGGAAATTAGGGTTTAGAAGTAGTGTATAAAAGGTCAGCTACTGTTCACAAAGACCGGAAGGAATTAGGGACACTACTGTTCACCGAACCCTAAATTGGGCCACCCCCTTTCAGCAACCCTAATCTCGGTACTGTTCACTATCCCATTGAAAACCCAAAAATGGTCGCCCCCCAATTTTGAAGGGTAACCATCCGCCACCTTACCCTTTCTTCTCCCTCAGCTAACCCTCTTCTCACTACCACCTCGAAAACGGCTCACCGCGGAACTCCCTTCATTATCATCATCCTCACAAACCCTTCGTAAACCCTCCGTTTTCCACCTTTCATCACCGCTCAAATCCAAGCCCTCACCACTTTCGTTTTCCCCTAGAATCCCTAATCACTCACGAAACACTCCTCCCTCATCAAAACCATCTCCGCCCCTCTTTTCATCAACCTTCATCGCCTTTTTCTCTTCCTCCTCCCAACGCCATTTCCGCCGTCTATCCCTTGTTTTCTTCCACTATCTTCAACATCGTAGTTCACCGACGACACGTAAGGATAAGCATTGGCTCGTTGTTCAATATTAACAACGCATGGATTTGATGGTTCTCGACACCAACGATGTTAACAACACGACAAAATTGTGCTTATTGTGGGGTTGCGCAAACTGAAGTTGCCGGCAAGATCCACTGAGTATTCATCATTGAGTTTAGCTCTGACTACGTCACGGTCTCGTCGCGAATGAATTTGTTCTTATGTTCATTATGTCATCGATTCCACAGCTTCAACGCTATCGAGTGGGAGAATAAAAGCTTGACACCAGCATTTCAACAAGATTAGTAAGTGTTTCTTCAAACTCATTAGATTGCAACTTGCGGATACATAACGGTGTTCTTAGTGCTTGTTGGCTGACTTTTGCGAGTTGCTTCGTTTTCAACAGGGCACTGTCTATTTTGATAACTATCCTATGGTCGATACTAGTTTAAGGCCATGTTAATATTACTGTTGGTTAAATTTTGACCCAAGTTTGTTTTGCTTATATTTGCTTCTCAATCTGATTTTGTGAATTTTTTTTTCTGAAGTAAACTAATATAAAACGGCAGTATGTTGATGCTGGTATGCTTGTGCTTAAAATGTTGCGTTTTGTTCGAATCCGCATTCTTTTTAGAACTAGAAAGGAGTGCTGATTGAATTCACATTTCTAATACAACTCTATTTGTTTGATTTTGAACTCTCAAAATATGTTTTCCTAGTATGTTTGGATGCTGCCCATTTCTATGCAGGTTTAAGGTTGATTCATGTGCGCAATTAGAACACTACGGAGCATGTTGGTTCGACGCAGTAAGGCCACTGTCGAGTTTTACAGCATCAATAACAAGTTTGGCCGCTACACAAATACGCCCGTCTCAGCATGTCACTAACAAGAATCACCACAACAATTGCGACACTAATCCGGCAACACCGTGACACTACTAAGTGACGAAGGACTCGGCGGTTTGTCAAGTTTTGAGACAAGACGGTGACAAGCTTTTGGGGACAGAAGTGAATGCAACAAGTATATAGGTGTTGGATTTTCTTGATTCAAAATTCAAACTCGAGTTGCTTCTCGCTGTGATCTCGCCGAGTTCCACCTTACGGAGCAGTCTCTTCAACTCGATGCTCATGCGGCAACTCAGCCTTCTGATTAAAACTGGTTTTAGGTTGTAGCTCCGGCAGACGTAGTAGCTGTGGAGTTCCTTTGTTTATCTATTCTGACAACAACAACTCTGGTGGCAACAAAACAACATCGGTTATTTCCAAATGCTTACGTGATAGTCTTTTGGCATTTTTGAATGTTTGCGGAATTTATGTTTTGAATATCTTATAATCATTTTTTTTTTGTCTAGTTTCCTGCCCTGTTTTTTTTTTCTTGTCATTTTTACAGGATTGAATTGCCACAAAGTTCATCCTTGCCACAAAGTTCGTCCTTGCAAAGTGAAGGAAGGATTCTGGTTGATTTAGTGATTACGGCAACGACGGAAACACAACTAACTCAGCATTAGAGTATAATCTGTCCCAATTCAGTTTTCGAAGATAATTGCATCATCCTCAAAGCATCTGTCACCACAAAATTCGTGAAGTCGTATCAGTGTTGCATACAACATAGACGACGCTTGCTGTAAATGTACAAAATGACCCAATTATCGTCACAACGTGATTCAAGTTATGGTGCTATTGTTCCTGTGGTCTAATGTTCAAATTTGAAGACATCCCACATGACACCTTCAGCCCAACAACAAGCAGAACCCGCTGCAGTGGAATTTCTCATTCATTTTGGCTCAAATTGCATTGGTATCGAATATCATCTTGCTCTAGTTCAACAGATTTCACATCTATTGTTAGCAACACCAAGAAAGAAGCCTCCCTAAATCTTGTTGCGGTTCTCTCGCGTCACGGTAGCTGTTACGGTTTTGAAGAAGAGGCAAGCTCGGAGTCGGTGATGTTCGGGCTTTGAAGGAAAATGTCACTGAGCAATAACAAATTTGTTTCAGATTTCTTCTTCGCTGCACCGTTGCTTCAACATGTTTCTATTCATCGAGTAACAACAGAGCTTCGACAACAATGTCGACAATGCGATAACGGCGATGCAATTCCTTAAGGATTTGGTATTTGAGAATCAATGCAATTTCACATCTATTGTTAGCAGCACCAAGAAAGAAGCCTCCCTAAATCTTGTTGCGGTTCTCTCGCGTCACGGTAGCTGTTACGGTAACAATCCTAAACTAAATATGATGTGGTACTCTGTCGAAGGTTGATGCATCCTGTCGGTTTTATTGTGAACATGTTGTGGTACCCTGTTTTCCAATTTTTTTTTGTTTCAGAATTAATTTAATTGTCTCTTAGTAGTATGGTTGTAACCAAATTTTTTTTCTTCGACCTCTCATCTGTTATTTCTGATACTGTGATGAGCTGATATCGTGTGCGTATAAATCAAATCATGTTACTCTTGTTCTGTTAAATTATGCACTGTCTCTATTCTGAGTTGTTTAAGTTTGATATTATAAGGGTGCATTAATGTTGCTTGCAGTTATGAATTTTGATGTTGTCAGTGTTTTGCGACATGACTGCTATTGTATTGACGCGGAGATTGCAATACTGCATTATGTTACAAAACTTTAATATATTGATATTGTGCTAACACGACCCTGTTGCTTTTGAATTTTTTTTTGTGTGGTGATTCTTCTTTCAATTCAGTTGTTTGGGCTTGCTGTTTCAATTTGGTTAATGATATATATTTTATTATTATTTTGATTTAATGACATATTGACATTCTGGTGTTGTTTTGTTGCTACCATGACGGTGCCGTGCAAGTCTTCAAAGTCATTAGTGAAATGTTTTTTAAAAAAAATAATGTTGCAGTTTTTCTTGATTGCTAGATCTTGGCTTTTCCTATTTTATTTTTAAGATCTATGCTAATGAAATATTGTGAGATATGACGCATTGCTTTTGTGGTAGCTGTTACGAACCGGTCCGTGTTTGCAATTATGGTGCATAGTATTTTAGAGATGCACTAATGAATGATGAATGATGAGTTTCAGGCAAAGTTTGTTTTCTATTTCTCATAAGAACAAATTGGATTTGAAAATAACATTAATATTGTTATTATGGACAAGTTAGATTTGAAAATATTATAACAAATTTTGTCATTTATTTCTTAATTAGTTTCAAGTCGTGTTTATGCCGACTAAAACATTTCTAAAACTTTTTTTTTATAATTAAAGTACGAAGGTAGTGGGCTTTTGGGGTCTAGCACCCTTTGGGTCCTTGGACAATCGCTCTCGAGACGCACGCCCTTGAGTTGTGGTTGTTCCGTCATTCAGTTTCCAATTTATTTTTCACTCAATTTAATTGAAATTTTTAAAAAGATATTTTTATAAGAAATTTCAATTATTCTTTTAAAATATATTTCAAAATTATTACCAAATTGATATTTTAAATATTAAACTTTTAGAAAATTATGACTTTTAGAAAATTATGCTTTATTAGTTAAGTTAAATATTTTTCTAAGATATTAAACTCTTTTCAAAATAATTAAATATGACTAGCTTTTCTCAAAAATCTTTTTATAAACAATTGTTTAATTTATTTTTATATATGAGAGTTAAAATTAGTTTTCTTAATTAAAATTAGACTATTTTTTTCTCAAACAAACTTCAAAACAATTAAATTCTTGGATCTCGCCCTCCTTGAATTTTTTAAGCGACCGCTCTCGAGGTGCACACCTTGAGTTGTGATCCTTCCGATCATATTTTCAAGAATACCTAGCGCGCCTAGTCCGAGTACGCTAAACTCTTCAAATTATTTTCTAAATCAAACCACGAAAAAAATCGAGTTCTTGGAGTCGCGCATTCCTCGAATTCGAGAGTGACTACTATTGAGGCGTACGCCTTGAATGGTGTGTCGTTCAAACTTTCGTTCCTAAAACGCCTCTTCTAATTATTTGGACAAGTACTTTCACTATCCAACAAACACTATTTCATAATTAATGGGACGAAAAAGGTATCGTTGGGATCTAGCATCCCAACGACATCCCGACTAATTGGTTACGAGACCGACGTCTCATTTATCAAGTAGTCGTCATTCCTCCCAAACTAACAACCCATCTAACCTCGTTCCTTGCCTCCGCGCGATCAAGTCTAAACCCTAGTATGTTTGTAAATCGTGCATTAAATTCAAATTATTTCCTTAACTAAACTGCGAAAGAATTGAGTTCTTGGAGTCTCGCATTCTTTGAATTCTTGAGTGACCACTCTTGGGGCATACGCTTTAGGTTGTGGATTATTCGACCTTTCGTATATAAAATACATGCCCTAACTATTTGGACAAATTCCGTCATTGTCCATTAAAATACAATTTCTTAATTAATTGAATGAAAAGGTGTTGTTGGGATCTAGCATTCCAACGATACCCCGATTAATTGATTTCGAGGCCGACGTCTCGTTTATCGAGTAGTCGTCATTCTCTCTTCAAATATTCAATCCAATTCTCTTTTCTCGCCCTCGTACGATTGAAACTTTCTCAATCATATTTCGTAATTATTTGAACGAAAAAGGTGTTGTTGGGATCTAGCATTCCAACAATATTCCGATTAATTGATTGTGAGGCCGACGTCTCGTTCATCGAGTAGTCGTCATTCTCCCTTAAAATATTCAACCCAACTCTCTTCTCTCGCCCTCGTGCGATTGAAACTTTCTCAAACATATTTCGTAATTATTCGAATGAAAAGGTGTTATTGGGATCTAGCATTCCAATAATATCCCGATTAATTGATTGCGAGACCGACGTCTCGTTTATCGAATAGTCGTTATTTTCCATCAAATTACCTAACCAAACCCTTTTTCTCGCCCCCGTGCGATCGAAACCTCAAAGTTATTCAAATATATCCTCTGACCAAAACATCCAATGCGATAAACCTAATTCCTCGCCCTCGTGCGATTCCCAACCAAAACACCTTTTGTCAAGAACATTGTTTATTCCATTCTTCTGCGCATAACAAACTCGTGTTTCAGCCTCCCCTAGCGAGCAGACAAGCCAATGTTTAGCAGTTAGAATGCGACATAAACTCTCGTTCAACTCAACCCCTTTGCCAAGAACATTGTTTAGTCCATTCTTCCGCGCATAACAAACTAGTGCTTCAGCCTCCCCTAGCGAGCAGACAAGCCAACATTTAGCAGTTAGAATGCGACCTAAACACTCGTTCACATGCCAAACCCTTTTACCGTAGTTAGCTGAACTACGACTGCTCTGATTCTTCATTCTCTTCTGAATGTAAGATACGTAGGCACAAGATTGCAATGTTCTTGGCGAGCACAATCCCACTTTTTATCCGTAGTCCCACGAACTACGAATGCTCTGATTTTCCACTTCTTACAAGTGAAGATACGTAGGCACAAGGGTCCCAATCCTTGGCGAGCACCCTATCTTAAAACCACCCATTCCCCCTATAGGAGAAACCTTAGAATAAAACAAACAAGCGTAGATAACTTTACTCTCGAATCGATCAAGAGGTTCCTGTTGAGTACAACGAACGTAGAGGGTGCTAATACCTTCCCTTTGCGTAACCGACTCCCAAACCTAGAATATTGGTTGCGATGACCATGTTCTTATCCCTTTAAAGGTTTTATCGATATTTTCCTATTCCATCCTTGGAATGAATAAAGTTCGGTGGCGACTCTGTTTCGAACAGTATTTTCCGCGTCCATCGCGAGGATCGTATTTTTCGAGGTACGACAGATGGCGACTCTGCTGGGGACTATGCATTGCCCTATGCAAGAGAGAGTCAAGCCTAACTTGACTCGATTCGAGAGTACTAACCTTTTGCTTACCTGTTTTCTTTATGTTTATTTTCTCCTATTGTTTATTTCTTGTTCTCTCTTTCTATTGTATGTTGTTTATTATATATGCCTGCAGGATTCGGGGATAACATTGCAAGTAAAGCTCTACACCCGAGCTTTGGAAAAAGAAGAGAGAAAACATAGTTTAGAATTGGTAGTGATTAGTGTTAGTCCCCAAGGACTCGCTCCTTGTGTGCCTAGCATGAAAGCTCCTCCAGAATAGACCTTTTCGTAGATCATATCGTAACGCAGCTAGCCTGTTGCACGATTTGATTCATGAAGGGTCCATGACTCTGGGAACCACTCTTAGAACCAGTTTCTATATTGGTGGTCGTGTAGTGTTAGTCTCCGAGGACTCACTCCTCGTGTGCCTAGCATGAGGACTCCACTCAGGAGAGAGCCTATCGTACTCTCGTTATAATACAGCTAGCCTGTTGCATAATGTTGATGCGATTGGTGTCCGTGATCCTGGGAACCTTATCCGTCAACATAGAAGCTATCCCGTGAGTGGGTCTATGGGTAAAGAATCTAGAACTTGCCTGGTATAGCCTACCGGTTAGGTTGCTTTGAGTTGCCTATGTTATCCTGGATCCTGTTTGCACCTGCATTGCATTCGCATATCACTGCATCTGCGTTTCATTTGCATCATATAACATATTCCAAAACCAAAAAAGCCTATCCACCCTTTATCCATAATCCACGGTTTATTTCTCGACACAACTAATGAACTTGACTTAGTGCTGGAAGACCATGGAACACTTGAGGCAGAATCAAGTTGAGCTAAGAAAAGACGAGAACAACGCAGAAGGCAAGATGAAACAGCTACCAGAAGTTAGCCCAACTGTGAAGCAAGAAAGAAGAGCTCAGTTCCTCAATACTGGCAGTTTCCTTATCATTTTCGTGCATTTGTAGTTTCCTTTATGTTAAGTGCTACTTGCTTTTAGACATTGTTTCTTATTTATGGTATTGTTAATGTGATAATTATGCATGTTTTTTGATCAAATCCATTCGTATTCACTCACATTTTCTCACTTATTGCAAAAAATCACAAAAAATTTACTCCACTTCCTTCATCACACTGCTGTTCAGCAAAGATTTGAGGGAGGATGACGAAAACGAAATACCCATAATTGCTGATAGTATGCTTTTGGATAAAATCTCGCTAATGATGTACATGCATTGTTTCGAACCCCCAAACACTGGAGAGATAAGGAGTTAGTCCCTAGTCAACCACTTCGAGCCTAGAAGTAGGAGTTTCCTTCGGATTGCTAAACCCTTACTCTTAACCTGGGGCATGGGTAGTATTCAGTTAACTTGATTGCGCACTCGAATCACAAAAGAAAATCCAAATACAAGATGGTTGTTCATCAATAACCCTTGACATGGCAGTCACAATCCTTAAAAAAAAATCAAAAGCCTGCTAAGTCGAACACCTCAAAAGGAGACTTAGGCAAAAACAAGGCAATCCCGATGGACTCGAAAAGCGAAATCAGTCCATGCAAAAGTTAGGGATCAAAATAAAAATCATAAGAGGTCCTAAAACCCTCCACAAAAACAAAATAAGATTCAGTGGCCACCCAAATCAAGGGGTTACTGACATCCATCAAAATAAGGTGGCTGCCATTTTGAGCAAACTTTGAATCATAAAGTTTTACACCGTCAAGGTAAAACATGTGCGGAATTAACTGAACGTAGGTTTGGAGATCATTACGAAGAAGGGGTGGGTACAAATAAAACTTTGAGCCTAATATCCTTTGTTTTCATAAACGTGAACCAGACCACAATACAACCCTCAAAAGACCTAATTGAGGCGAAGTTTTATTCTGAAAGCATAAACTACAACAAGGTTGCGGAAACTGACTCCTACATATTTGCTAATCTTATGTATTGGTGTCATATTCTTGCTATATCTTTCACACCAATTAAATCAGCGTTGCGTTTGGATTAACGGTCCAATCGTCACACATTTTCACATCATTCCCAATAAATGATATTTTCATAACTTGCATGAATGTCGCATTAAAATTACCATTTTTGAATGAACGATTTTAATTGCAAATTAGTAATTGGCATAATGGAAATTCCAACAAAGTGCAATCAAAGAGGAACTTGATCACTCATTGGTGTTGACCTGAATTAAGAATTTCTCCTAACCCTACGAATCTGGGGCAAGTCCTTCTGAGGTTTAAACCAGGGCAGACCACTGCAAGGTTCAGACACTGGGGCAAATGGGTTCTAGCCATATCCTGGTATAATCATCGCCAAAGTTCTCATCCCAGAAGAAAGTCCATCAAACACCCGGCAGACTGGGGCAAACTGGTTGAACTTGAGGCAAACTAGCTGATGGTTGAGGTCAACAAGCGTCAAAGGCCTTGGGGCAGAGCGAAAGCACGACTAATATGCATTGGTTAAGTCGCTACGCTCACGCAATACGTATGCATTGGTTAAATCTCTACGCTCACACGATTAACACGCATTGGTTAAGTCGCTACGTTCGCGCAGTCAACATGCTTTGGATAAGTCGCTACGCTTAATGTTTGTAAGTCATCATGACATATCAGCTAGAAGCAAGGTTCTTACAAGAACAAGTATACCACTTCTGCAAAGGATCCAACAAGGGGCAGGCTACCCAGAGTTTCGTTTGATTAAGGGAGAGTCCCTCCAACGCTCAATCAGCACAAGTCATGTCACTTCAACGCTCATTCTGGAGCAGACTACCTCAAGAATAATTTGAAGCCAATTACCCCAAGGGTCAGTTAATCAAGGTCAAAACCCTTTCCTGACTAAAATTTGCAATAAACCATCTCGAGATCATCTCATGGTATATTTGCGTCCGAATTCCCTTCATGACTTGGAGTTTTGGAACAAACCATCTCGAGTTCATCTCATGGTACAACTGTTTCCAACTTCCTTTCACGATGTGGAATGCTGGGGCAAGCCATCCCGAGTTCATCTCATGGTACAACTGTTTCCAACTTCCTTTCACGACTTGGAATGTTGGGGCAAGCCGTCTCGAGTTCGTCTCATGGTATGATTGCTTCCAATTTCCTTTCAAGGAAAATTCCTTCATAGACCCAAACTGGGGCAAGTTGAACAACATTGGGGCAGTTACTCAAGCAAGTTTATTCTCGTCAGCAAAAGTTGAGTGTCGGGGAATCATGCCGTCACCCCACCAAATAACCTTAACCTCCTGAAAAAGCCTCTCTGTCATTGGGTTTCACCCCCACGGCCTGGACCTGATACCTGTCAGAGCTTTGTAACCGAAACAAATCCTTCAAAGTCCAGTTCTCGTCTGGCAAATCCTTTAAAGTCCAGTTCTCGTCTGGCAAATCATTCTATAGTCCAATCCATTTGGCAACTACCAAAGTCCACCCCATTGGCACCCTCATGAAACTAAGGTCCAATTTCGTTTGGCAACTACTAAAGTCCAATCCATTTGGCAACCACTAAAAGTCCACCTTCGTTGGCATCCCCAATAACCAAAGTCCAAACCATTTGGCAACTACCGAATCCAATCCCTGGTGATGTCCCCGACAGGATTTCATCCTCAACATACCTGGTCACTGCATTATCATAAGCACGACATACAGCCTCATATCATAATCATATCAAGCATTAACATATCATTTGCATTCGCATCGTGCACTCCCTAGCAGTTGCACCTTAGTTGCATGTTTGGGCATCATAAAACATTGCATTGCATAGCAATATGGCAGGATCCAGGATCAGTTCGCGAGCATCTTGGTCAGTCCTCCAGTGAAGTTGGCAGTATGACTCTGAAAAGAGTTAATACCCCACGAGTTCAGGGAATTCTACTCCCCAGCAAGTCATTCTTCAACCATGCAGTTGATGATGATAATCCTCAGCAACTATTGCTCTGGGGGCTCCCCAAGCAGAGGTTATCTTAAAGAGTTTGTTGAAGATTTCTCCCCTGCAAAGTTTGGACAACGTCGTTTCTCTAATAGGGATTTTAGCTCAATTATTCCTCAGCAAAATTATCATTCGAGATACTGCTTTGGTATCATCGAAGAGCCTTAATGGATAAGGTACTGCTTCGACCACCCGAAGAATCTCAAGTTTTGTTCGAGATACTGCTTTGGTATCATCGAAGAGCCTTAATGGATAAGGTACTGCTTCGACCACCCGAAGAATCTCAAGTTTTTGTTCGAGATACTGCTTTGGTATCATCGAAGAGCCTTACTGGATAAGGTACTGCTTCGACCACCCGAAGAATCTCAAGTTTTGTTCGAGATGCTGCTTTGGTATCATCGAAGAGCCTTAATGGATAAGGTACTGCTTCGACCACCCGAAGAATCTCAAGTTTTGTCCGAGATACTGCTTTGGTATCATCGAAGAGCCTTAATGGATAAGGTACTGCTTCGACCACCCGAAGAATCTCAAGTTTTGTTCGAGATACTGCTTTGGTATCATCGAAGAGCCTTAATGGATAAGGTACTGCTTCGACCACCCGAAGAATCTCAAGTTTTGTTCGAGATACTGCTTTGGTATCATCGAAGAGCCTTAATGGATAAGGTACTGCTTCGACCACCCGAAGAATCTCAAGTTTTTGTTCGAGATACTGCTTTGGTATCATCGAAGAGCCTTAATGGATAAGGTACTGCTTCGACCATCCGAAGAATCTCAAGTTTTGTTCGAGATACTGCTTTGGTATCATCTAAGAGCCTTACTGGATAAGGTACTGCTTCGACCACCCGAAGAATCTCAAGTTTTGATCGAGATACCGCTTTGGTATCATCGAAGGACCTTAACGAATGAGGGGCCGCTTCGACCACCCAAAGAGGATCATTTGTACCGCTTTGGTATCATCGAAGGACCTTAACGAATGAGGGACTGCTTCGACCACCCAAAGAGGATCATTTATACCACTCTGGTACCGCGAAGAACCTTAGTGGATAAAGGACTGCTTCGACCACCCAGAGAATATCAGGTTATCTCGTTCATCTATTTTGCATCCTGTCATCCCGTTCTGGTATATCCCATCTCTTTGCATTTTTACTTGCTTGTCGAACAAATTTCGGGGTCTTTTTGTATCTAATTGACTTCCACCCTAAAAATGAACGCCATGCAGTTGTTCATTCTCTCAGGTTCAAGGCAATTAGATAGGGGCATCTGTCATACCCCAAATTTGTCCTACCTTTTTTTCAAAATTTTTATTTGCCCGATTTTGTTTTTAATTTACCTCGCTTATACAGCGTAGCGTAATTTTCAGCAAAAAACAGGCATTTTCACTTTTTAGCCCAATAAGAGCATGCCACGTGGCATTTGTTTTTTGTATATATTTATCATTATTTTTTGTTTCATAATTTCATTTTTTTTATGATAGGTTAATATAATATTTTTTTATATTAATTTTAATTAGTTTTGAATTAGAAACTAAGATTTAAATTAAAAATCTTAATTAGATAGATTTAAAGTAGAACTTGTTTATAACTTAGAATTTTAATAGATTTAAAATAGAGGTAGAATTTTAAATTAGATTAGAATTTAGAGTTTTTTTATTTTATTTTTAATTAAATTAGATTAGATTTTAATTAATTAGCTTAGATTTAAAATTGTAATTAATAGTTAGAGTTAAATTATAAATAGGAAATAGGTTTATTAATTTAGTTTATTATTCAGAAAAAATTAAAAGAAAAATAGAAAAATAAATTGAATGAGAGACACGGTTAGATTGGGAAATTAGGATTTAGAAGTAGTGTATAAAAGATCAGCTACTGTTCACAAAGACCGGAAGGAATTAGGGACACTACTGTTCACCGAACCCTAAATTGGGCCACCCCCTTTCAGCAACCCTAATCTCGGTACTATTCACTATCCCATTGAAAACCCAAAAACGACCGCCCCCCAATTTTGAAGGGTAACCATCTGCCACCTTACCCTTTCTTCTCCCTCAGCTAACCCTCTTCTCACTACCACCTCGAAAACGACTCACCGCGGAACTCCCTTCATCATCCTCTCAAAGACCTAGCCGTCAACCTCCATTATCATCATCCTCACAAACCCTTCGTAAACCCTCCGTTTTCCACCTTTCATCACCGCTCAAATCCAAGCCCTCACCACTTTCGTTTTCCCCTAGAATCCCTAATCACTCACGAAACACTCCTCCCTCATCAAAACCATCTCCGCCCCTCTTTTCATCAACCTCCATCGCCTTTTTCTCTTCCTCCTCCCAACGCCATTTCCGCCGTCTATCCCTTGTTTTCTTCCACTATCTTCAACATCGTAGTTCACTGACGACACGTAAGGATAAGCATTGGTTCGTTGTTCAATATTAACAACGCATGGATTTGATGGTTCTCGACACCAACGATGTTAACAACACGACAAAATTATGCTTACTGTGGGGTTGCGCAAACTGAAGTTGCCGGCAAGATCCACTGAGTATTCATCATTGAGTTTAGCTCTGACTACGTCACGGTCTCGTCGCGAATGAATTTGTTCTTATGTTCATTATGTCATCGATTCCACAGCTTCAACGCTATCGAGTGGGAGACTAAAAGCTTGACACCAGCATTTCAACAAGATTAGTAAGTGTTTCTTCAAACTCATTAGATTGCAACTTGCGGATATATAATGGTGTTCTTAGTGCTTGTTGGCTGACTTTTGCGAGTTGCTTCGTTTTCAACAGGGCACTGTCTATTTTGATAACTATCCTATGGTCAATACTAGTTTAAGGCCATGTTAATATTACTGTTGGTTAAATTTTGACCCAAGTTTGTTTTGCTTATATTTGCTTCTCAATCTGATTTTGTGAATTTTTTTTTCTGAAGTAAACTAATATAAAACGGCAGTATGTTGATGCTGGTATGCTTGTGCTTAAAATGTTGCGTTTTGTTCGAATCCGCATTCTTTTTAGAACTAGAAAGGAGTGCTGATTGAATTCACATTTCTAATACAACTCTATTTGTTTGATTTTGAACTCTCAAAATATGTTTTCCTAGTATGTTTGGATGCTGCCCATTTCTATGCAGGTTTAAGGTTGATTCATGTGCGCAATTAGAACACTACGGAGCATGTTGGTTCGACGCAGTAAGGCCACTGTCGAGTTTTACAGCATCAATAACAAGTTTGGCCGCTACACAAATACACCCGTCTCAGCATGTCACTAACAAGAATCACCGCAACAATTGCGACACTAATCCGGCAACACCGTGACACTACTAAGTGACGAAGGACTCGGCGGTTTGTCAAGTTTTGAGACAAGACGGTGACAAGCTTTTGGGGACAGAAGTGAATGCAACAAGTATATAGGTGTTGGATTTTCTTGATTCAAAATTCAAACTCGAGTTGCTTCTCGCTGTGATCTCGCCAAGTTCCACCTTACGGAGCAGTCTCTTCAACTCGATGCTCATGCGGCAACTCAACCTTCTGATTAAAACTGGTTTTAGGTTGTAGCTCCGGCAGACGTAGTAGCTGTGGAGTTCCTTTGTTTATCTATTCTGACAACAACAACTCTGGTGGCAACAAAACAACATCGGTTATTTCCAAATGCTTACGTGATAGTCTTTTGGCATTTTTGAATGTTTGCGGAATTTATGTTTTGAATATCTTATAATCATTTTTTTGTCTAGTTTCCTGCCCTGTTTTTTTTTCTTGTCATTTTTACAGGATTGAATTGCCACAAAGTTCGTCCTTGCCACAAAGTTCGTCCTTGCAAAGTGAAGGAAGGATTCTGGTTGATTTAGTGATTACGGCAACGACGGAAACACAACTAACTCAGCATTAGAGTATAATCTGTCCCAATTCAGTTTTCGAAGATAATTGCATCATCCTCAAAGCATCTGTCACCACAAAATTCGTGAAGCCGTATCAATGTTGCATACAACATAGACGACGCTTGCTGTAAATGTACAAAATGACCCAATTATCGTCACAACGCAATTCAAGTTATGGTGCTATTGTTCCTGTGGTCTAATGTTCAAATTTGAAGACATCCCACATGACACCTTCAGCCCAACAACAAGCAGAACCCGCTGCAGTGGAATTTCTCATTCATTTTGGCTCAAATTGCATTGGTATCGAATATCATCTTGCTCTAGTTCAACAGATTTCACATCTATTGTTAGCAGCACCAAGAAAGAAGCCTCCCTAAATCTTGTTGCGGTTCTCTCGTGTCACGGTAGCTGTTACGGTTTTGAAGAAGAGGCAAGCTCGGAGTCGGTGATGTTCGGGCTTTGAAGGAAAATGTCACTGAGCAATAACAAATTTGTTTCAGATTTCTCCTTCGCTGCACCGTTGCTTCAACATGTTTCTATTCATCGAGTAACAGCAGAGCTTCGACAACAATGTCGACAATGCGATAACGGCGATGCAATTCCTTAAGGATTTGGTATTTGAGAATCAATGCAATTTCACATCTATTGTTAGCAGCACCAAGAAAGAAGCCTCCCTAAATCTTTTTGCGGTTCTCTCGCGTCACGGTAGCTGTTACGGTAACAATCCTAAACTAAATATGATGTGGTACTTTGTCGAAGGTTGATGCATCCTGTCGGTTTTATTGTGAACATGTTGTGGTACCCTGTTTTCCAATTTTTTTTGTTTGTTTCAGAATTAATTTAATTGTCTCTTAGTAGTATGGTTGTAACCAAATTTTTTTTCTTCGACCTCTCATCTGTTATTTCTGATACTGTGATGAGCTGATATCGTGTGCGTATAAATCAAATCATGTTACTCTTGTTCTGTTAAATTCTGCACTGTCTCTATTCTGAGTTGTTTAAGTTTGATATTATAAGGGTGCATTAATGTTGCTTGCAGTTATGAATTTTGATGTTGTCAGTGTTTTGCGACATGACTGCTATTGTATTGACGCGGAGATTGCAATACTGCATTATGTTACAAAACTTTAATATATTGATATTGTGCTAACACGACCCTGTTGCTTTTGAATTTTTTTTTTGTGGTGATTCTTCTTTCAATTCAGTTGTTTGGGCTTGCTGTTTCAATTTGGTTAATGATATATATTTTATTATTATTTTGATTTAATGACATATTGACATTCTGGTGTTGTTTTGTTGCTACCATGACGGTGTCGTGCAAGTCTTCAAAGTCATTAGTGAAATGTTTTTTTAAAAAAATAGTGTTGCAGTTTTTCTTGATTGCTAGATCTTGGCTTTTCCTATTTTATTTTTAAGATCTATGCTAATGAAATATTGCGAGATATGACGCATTGCTTTTGTGGTAGCTGTTACGAACCGGTCCGTGTTTGCAATTATGGTGCATAGTATTTTAGAGATGCACTAATGAATGATGAATGATGAGTTTCAGGCAAAGTTTGTTTTCTATTTCTCATAAGAACAAATTGGATTTGAAAATAACATTAATATTGTTATTATGGACAAGTTAGATTTGAAAATATTATAACAAATTTTGTCATTTATTTCTTAATTAGTTTCAAGTCGTGTTTATGCCGACTAAAACATTTCTAAAACTTTTTGTTATAATTAAAGTACGAAGGTAGTGGGCTTTTGGGGTCTAGCACCCTTTGGGTCCTTGGACAATCGCTCTCGAGACGCACGCCCTTGAGTTGTGGTTGTTCCATCTTTCAGTTTCCAATTTATTTTTCACTCAATTTAATTAAAAATTTTAAAAAGATATTTTTATAAGAAATTTCAATTATTCTTTTAAAATATATTTCAAAATTATTACCAAATTGATATTTTAAATATTAAACTTTTAGAAAATTATGCTTTATTAGTTAAGTTAAATATTTTTCTAAGATATTAAACTCTTTTCAAAATAATTAAATATGACTAGCTTTTCTCAAAAATCTTTTTATAAACAATTGTTTAATTTATTTTTATATATGAGAGTTAAAATTAGTTTTCTTAATTAAAATTAGACTATTTTTTTCTCAAACAAACTTCAAAACAATTAAATTCTTGGATCTCGCCCTCCTTGAATTTTTTAAGCGACCGCTCTCGAGGTGCACACCTTGAGTTGTGATCCTTCCGATCATATTTTCAAGAATACCTAGCGCGCCTAGTCCGAGTACGCTAAACTCTTCAAATTATTTTCTAAATCAAACCATGAAAAAAATCGAGTTCTTGGAGTCGCGCATTCCTCGAATTCGAGAGTGACTACTATTGAGGCGTACGCCTTGAATGGTGTGTCGTTCAAACTTTCTTTCCTAAAACGCCTCTTCTAATTATTTGGACAAGTACTTTCACTATCCAACAAACACTATTTCATAATTAATGGGACGAAAAAGGTATCGTTGGGATCTAGCATCCCAACGATATCCCGACTAATTGGTTATAAGACCGACGTCTCATTTATCAAGTAGTCGTCATTCCTCCCAAACTAACAACCCATCTAACCTCGTTCCTCGCCTCCGCGCGATCAAGTCTAAACCCTAGTATGTTTGTAAACCGTGCATTAAATTCAAATTATTTTCTTAACTAAACTGCGAAAGAATTGAGTTCTTGGAGTCTCGCATTCTTTGAATTCTTGAGTGACCACTCTTGGGGCATACGCTTTAGGTTGTGGATTACTCGACCTTTCGTATATAAAATACATGCCTTAACTATTTGGACAAATTCCGTCATTATCCATTAAAATAAAATTTCTTAATTAATTGAACGAAAAGGTGTTGTTGGGATCTAGCATTCCAACGATACCCCGATTAATTGATTTCGAGGCCAACGTCTCATTTGTCGAGTAGTCGTCATTCTCTCTTCAAATATTCAATCCAATTCTCTTTTCTCGCCCTCGTGCGATTGAAACTTTCTCAATCATATTCCGTAATTATTTGAATGAAAAAGGTGTTGTTGGGATCTAGCATTCCAACAATATCCCAATTAATTGATTGCGAGGCCGACGTCTCGTTCATCGAGTAGTCGTCATTCTCCCTTAAAATATTCAACCCAACTCTCTTCTCTCGCCCTCGTGCGATTAAAACTTTCTCAAACATATTTCGTAATTATTCGAATGAAAAGGTGTTATTGGGATCTAGCATTCCAATAATATCCCGATTAATTGATTGCGAGACCGATGTCTCGTTTATCGAATAGTCGTCATTCTCCATCAAATTACCTAACCAAACTCTTTTTCTCGCCCCCGTGCGATCGAAACCTCAAACTTATTCAAATATATCCTCTGACCAAAACATCCAATGCGATAAACCTAATTCCTCGCCCTCGTGCGATTCCCAACCAAAACACCTTTTGTCAAGAACATTGTTTATTCCATTCTTCCGCGCATAACAAACTTGTGCTTCAGCCTCCCCTAGCGAGCAGACAAGCCAATGTTTAGAAGTTAGAATGCGACATAAACTCTCGTTCAACTCAACCCCTTTGCCAAGAACATTGTTTAGTCCCTTCTTCCGCGCATAACAAACTAGTGCTTCAGCCTCCCCTAGCGAGCAGACAAGCCAACGTTTAGCAGTTAGAATGCGACCTAAACACCCGTTCACATGCCAAACCCTTTTACCGTAGTTAGCCGAACTACGGCTGCTCTGATTCTTCATTCTCTTCTGAATGTAAGATACGTAGGCACAAGATTGCGATGATCTTGGCGAGCACAATCCCCCTTTTTATCCGTAGTCCCACGAACTACGAATGCTCTGATTTTCCACTTCTTACAAGTGAAGATACGTAGGCACAAGGGCCCCAATCCTTGGCGAGCACCCTATCTTAAAACCACCCATTCCCCCTATAGGAGAAACCTTAGAAGAAAACAAACAAGTGTAGATAACTTTACTCTCGAATCAATCAAGAGGTTCCCGTTGAGTACAACGGATGTAGAGGGTGCTAATACCTTCCCTCTGCGTAACCGACTCCCGAACCTAGAATATTGGTTGCGATGACCATGTTCTTATCCCTTTAAAGGTTTTATCGATATTTTCCTATTCCATCCTTGGAATGAATAAAGTTCGTTGGCGACTCTGTTTCGAACAGTATTTTCCGCGTCCATCGCGAGGATCGTATTTTTCGAGGTACGACAGCGGGAAGGAATGATGTTGCGTTGGCTGCAGCTATGCAAGCAATGGCACAGGTGGTTGCTAATCAAAACCACGTTGCGGGTGCACAATTCAGAGATTTGGCGCAGTTTCAGAGTAACAAGCCGCCGACGTTTCAAGGAGGAATTTTGGACCCTGAAGCGGCGCAGGAGTGGCTTAAGGCGATTGAGAAGATCTTCAGAATAATGGGTTGCATTGATGAGCAGAAGGTGAGGTTTGGTACTCACATGTTAGAGGGAGAAGCTGAAGCTTGGTGGGACAACAGTCGCTAGAGGTTGGAGACTGTAGGGACTCCAATTACCTGGGATGTGGTCCGAACTGGTTTTCTAGAGAAGTATTTTTTGGAGGATATCAGGAGTGCTAAGGAAATCGAGTTTTTGGAGCTAAAACAGGGCAATGTGACAGTGTCCGAGTATGCGGCTAAGTTTGAAGAGTAGGTGCAGTATTGTCCTCATTATAATACTGACGGAGCGATGACCTCCAAGTGTTTGAAGTTTGAGAATGGGCTGCGTCCAGAAGTGAAGATGGGAATAGCTTGTCAGAAGATCAGGGATTATCCTGAGCTGATAAGCAGAAGCAGGATTTATGATAATGATAATCGGGTGAGGATTGCGCATTACAAAGCTGCAAATGACCGTAAGGGTAAGCAGAGGTTCGGTGGTACACCTTACAATGTTCCTACTGATAAGGGGAAGTTTAAGGGTGATGTTGATAAGAAGCCCAGAGAAGGGAGATCGTTTGCTAGTGGGAAGTGTTTCCGGTGCGGTGGCGCGGGTCATCGTGCCAATGATTGTCCTCATGAAGTGAAGAAGTGCTTCAAGTGTGGTAAGTCGGGCCATGTGATGGCTGATTGTCGGACTGTTATGCCTACTTGCTACAATTATGGTGAGAAGGGCCACATCAGTACGCATTGCAAGAAGCCGAAGCCGTCTCAGGTGTCTCAGACCAGTGGCAAAGTGTTTGCGGTGGTGGGAACTCAAGCTGCCAGTGAGGATCATTCTATCCAAGGTATTTGTTTCATCAATAATGTTCCCTTGGCTGCTATGATTGATACGGGTGCGACCCACTCGTTCATCTCTGTTGATTGTGTGAAGAGGTTAGGTTTGGTGTCGGCTACTCTTGAGCGGCGGATGACTATTGAGACTCCCTCTATTGGTTCAGTGACTACTTCTTTGGTGTGTTTGAAGTGTCTCCTGACTATCTTTGGTAGAGATTTTGGAGTGGATCTGATTTGCTTGCCTCTTGGTAAGTTGGATGTTATTCTGGGTATGAACTGGTTGGAATTCAACCGAGTCTACATCGATTGTTTTCAGAAGGTGTTGTTATTTCTTACGCCGGAGGAGGAAGCTTTGGCGGATTCCTTGTCTGGTAAGGAATTGAGGATCTTGTTGGAGGGTGAAACTAAAATGTTTGCTTTATTTACATCATTAGTTGTTGACAGAAAAGTGTCACTGAAGGAGTTGGCGGTGGTGAAAGAATTTTCGGAAGTGTTCCCTGAGGATATTACAGAATCACCTCCAAAGAGAGAAGTTGAGTTTAGCATTGATCTTGTACCTGGTACGAGGTCTATCTCTATGGCGCCGTACAGGATGTCGGCAGTGGAATTGGCCGAGTTGAAATTTCAGATTTGAGAGTTGTTGGATAGAAAGTTTATCAGACCAAGTGTGTCACCGTGGGGAGCTCCAGTGTTGTTGGTGAAGAACAAGGATGGTAGTATGCGTTTGTGCATCGATTACCGTCAGTTGAATAAAGTGACCATCAAGAACAAATATCCTCTTCCAAGGATTGATGATTTGATGGATCAGTTGGTGGGAGCTCGAGTGTTCAGTAAGATTGATTTGAGGTCGGGTTACCATCAGATCAGAGTGAAGGAAGGTGATATTTAGAAGACGACATTTAGAACTCGATACGGACATTACGAGTATGCGGTAATGCCTTTCGGATTATCGAATGCGCCGGGAGTGTTCATGGAGTATATGAACCGGATCTTCCATTCTTATTTGGATCAGTTTATTGTTGTGTTCATTGACAATATACTGAATTATTCGAAGTCTGAGGAAGAGCATGCAGGACATTTGAGAATTGCTTTGCAAGTGTTGAAGGATAATAAGTTGTTTGCGAAACTGTCTAAGTGTGAGTTTTGGTTGAAGACAGTGAGTTTCTTGGGCCATGTAATATCCGGTGACGGTATATTGGTAGACATATCAAAGGTGAGTGCAGTATTGCAGTGGGAACCGCCGAAGACAGCATCGGAAGTTAGAAGTTTTTTGGGTTTGGCAGGGTACTATCGAAGATTTATTGAAGGATTTTCTACTTTGGCGTTGCCATTGACTCAGTTGACGAGAAAGAACCAAGTTTTTGTGTGGGATGCCGCTTGTGAAGAGGGCTTTGTGGAATTGAAGAAGAGATTGACTACGGCACCGATGTTAGTGTTACCGACTCCGAGTGAACCGTTTGTGGTGTATTGTGATGCGTCTAAGATGGGTTTAGGCAGAGTTCTTATGCATAATGGTAAAGTGGTGGCGTATGCTTCGCGGAAACTGAGGGTGCATGAGCGGAATTATCCTACTCATGATCTTGAGTTGTCTGCAATGGTTTTTGTGTTAAAGATCTGGAGAGATTATTTGTATGGTTCGAGATTTGAGGTGTTCAGCGATCATAAAAGTCTGAAGTATCTGTTTGATCAGAAAGAGCTGAATATAAGGCAGAGAAGATGTTTAGAATTCTTGAAGGATTATGATTTTAGCCTAAGTTATCACCCAGGAAAGGCTAATGTGGTAGCCGATGCTTTGAGCAGGAAAGCGATTAATATGTCGACTATGATGGCGAAAGAGATAGAGCTTATTGAGCAGTTCAGAGATTTGAGCATGGTTTGTGAAACTTCGGCAGATTGCGTGATGTTGGGCAAGTTGCAAGTGAACAATGATTTCTTGGATATGATCAGAGAAGGCCAGAAGTTTGATGTGAAGCTAGTGGATGTGATGTCTGGAGTGGGAAGAGACTCCGATAGTGATTTCAAGTTGGATGGTTCAGGTGTGTTAAGGTTCCGAGGTAGGATTTGTGTGCCGGATAATGATGAGTTGAAGAAGTCTATTCTGAGTGAGGGACATCGTAGTAGTTTGAGTATTCATCCAGGAGCTACGAAGATGTATCATGATTTAAGGAAGATGTTTTGGTGGTCAGGTATAAAGAGGGATATAGCCCAGTTTGTTTATGCCTGTTTGACGTGTCAGAAATCGAAGGTGGAGCACCAGAAGCCTAGTGGATTGATGCAACCGTTAGAGATTCCAGTTTGGAAGTGGGATTGTATCACCATGGATTTTGTTACAGGATTGCCGAACACGGCAAGAGGATTTGATGCCATTTGGGTAATTGTGGATTGGCTTACGAAGTCTACACATTTTGTGTCAGTTAATATAAGTTTTCAGTTGGAGAAGCTGACAGAGATTTATGTTCGGGTGATTGTAAAGCTTCATGGTGTTCCGTCGAGTATTGTGTCGGATAGAGATCCGAGGTTTACGTCAGAATTTTGGAAGAGTTTGCAGGAAGCTTTGGGTACCAAGTTGAAGCTGAGTTTAGCTTATCATCCACAGACTGATGGTCAGTCGGAGAGGACTATTCCGACGTTGGAGGATTTGTTGCGGGCTTGTGTGTTAGAAAAAAGTGGTGCGTGGGATACTCATTTGCCATTGATTGAGTTCACGTATAATAACAGTTACCATTCCAGTATCGGGATGGCACCGCTTGAGGCTCTTTATGGTAGAAGGTGTAGAACTCCTTTGTGTTGGTATGATTCGGGTGAGAATGTGGTTTTGGGGCCAGAGATTATGCAGCAGACTACTGAGACAGTTCAGATGATCCGTGAGAAGATGAAAGCATCTAAGGATAGGCAGAAGAGTTATCAAGATAACCGGAGGAAAGAGTTGGAGTTCAGTGAAGGCGATCACGTGTTCCTGAGAGTTAACCCAGTGACTGGTGTGGGTCGTGTGTTGAAGTCCAAGAAGCTGGATCCGAAGTTTATTGGGCCGTATCAGATTTTGCAGAGAGTTGATGTTGTGGCTTATAGAGTGGCGTTGTCGCCTGAGCTTTCGAATTTGCATGACGTGTTTCATGTGTCGCAACTTCGGAAGTATGTCGCGGATTCGTCTCATGTGATTCAGAGAGATGGAGTGCAAGTCCGGGAGAAACTCACTGTTGAGACGATGTCGTTGAGGATTGAAGACCGCAAGATGAAGCGACTCAGAGGGAAAGAGATACCTTCGGTGAGAGTGGTTTGGGGAGGTGCTGCAGGAGGCAGTGTGACCTGGGAGTTGGAAAGCAGGATGCGGGATGCGTATCCGAAATTGTTTCCATCAGGTATTTTTTAGGACGAAAATAATTAAAGTGGGGGAGAGTTGTAACACCCATTTTAATTATCTCGTATTTCTGTGTTATTTTATTTTCGGCGTGTTTTGTGGGGGTGTTTGAGTGCGATTGTGTGTAGCCCTTAAGTTGGAATTTATTAATAATTTTGGACTTTAAGACTAATAATAAAATTATTAGTGATAATGATAAGTTAATGACTAATAGTAATATTATTAATATTATTATTATTATTATTATTATTATTATTATTATTATTATTATTATTATTATTATTATTATTATTATTATTATTATTATTATTAAGTAATTAAAAGAAATGGAATAAAAGAATTGGGATGAGGGGTATCGTTGGGATATTGGAAAGAAGGAGAAGAAGGAAAACACGTTAGAAGGAGAAGAGGAACAAGATCACGATCAAAGAGAAGAGAAATTGGAAGGAAGAAGAGAAAGGTGAATTGGAGCAAGAGGAAGCTAGAATTTTAGAATTCATCAGTTGTTCGAGTTATCGAGGTAGGGGGAGAAAATGGGTCAAATTGGTAAAATGCATGAATACTAGGTAGAAGGGGATTTCCCTAACCCCATTAGGTTGTGATGATTTTTGTTGGTATGTGTTGGAAATTCTGAGTTGTTGATGATATGTTGAATCCATTGCATGTGCTGTTTGATCGATTTGGGGGTTTCTGGGTAGTTCGGAGTTTTATGCCGGAACTGAGTTAATGAGTAGAGCTGACATTTAATCGGGTTAAATTGAGAATAGATTATGTGGTTAGGTTGTAGAATATTGGTCTGATATGATGGGAACTGGTTTGAAGTAGAATCGGCTGAGTTCGGAGAGTATTGTCGACTCTGAGCAGTGGAATTTTTCTGAATTCGCAAGCGTTCGCCAGCACCTTCGCTGAGCGAATTGGGGGCGAACCTTCGCCAGGCGAACTGAGCAGCGAGTGCTTCCAGTAGCCACTGTCTGCATTCGCTGGGGGATTCGCCGAGCGAACGGGTAGCGAGTCTTTGCTGCGGGGTCTCGCCAAGCGAATGAACCAGCGAGCGTGACAGTATGTTTGTGTTTTGAGTTGTGCTGTTTGGTTCTCTTGTGATGTTGAACCCTTGTTGGTCATGATTGATTATGATATTGGTATTGAACTATGAGGAGTATATGTGTGGTGTGGAATATGATTTCCTTGATATTCGTTTAATTTGAATGATTGAATTTGGTGTATGTGATTGCGTAGGAATGTGGTGATGTGTGATATATATATATATATATATATATATATATATATATATATATATATATATATATATATATATATATATACATACATATATATATATATATATATATATATATATATATATATATATATATATATATATGATGGAATGTGATCGAAGGATCGTGTGCACCGTGTGTGCTGGTGATTGTTGTGTGCATTTGGGTCTTGCATAAGCATATTGAAGGGGTGAATCATTTCTCAGTGGAGTGTATGTGATTCACTCGCGGGCTCATGAGGAGCGTGGTAGGGATGGATCGTTGTTCGGTGGAGTGTATGTGATCTATCCTGAGATTGATTGTGCTCAGTGAAGCGTGATAGGGATAGATCATTGCTCGGTGGAGTGTATGTGATCTATTCCAGGTTATTTGCTCGTACTCCGAAGAGGAGCTTGTAAGGATAGATCGTTGCTCAGATGGAGTGTATGCGATCTATCCTGAGTTTGAGTCGGTACCGCATATCATAGTGTTGAGTTGCATGTGTTGCATTGCTTATATGCTGTGTTGGTGCGGGACAGTAGGTCCGGGTCGATGTGTGTGAATGATAATTGTGTGTCTACTGCCTTTTATTCATGTACATTATTACCGTTATATTTTGATCGTGATTTCTCACCCCCTTGCTTTTGTTGTGGTCTGTGCTTCTTCAGAAGTACAGACAATCCAGGTGTGTAGCTAGCTTGGTTTGTGGCGAGTCGTAGGGATGCTCTGATACGTAACACCGGGGCTTTGGGGAGTTTTATGTTTATTTGATGATTTTGTGTGCCTCCGTGTGTTGCACCCCAAAATTTGACCAACATTTATTTACCCATCAAGTGTTTGAAGGTTGATACCTTTATCAGAAAGCTCAAGAGATCCTCAGAGGAATTGGTTGAAACCAAGGTTGTGTGTCTCATAACTTGAGAGTTGTGGGAGCTCCTCAAATGATTCTGAGACTTTGAGAATGGACTTGAAGCTTTGAGAAAGTTTATGAGATGTCTTGAAAGTCATCATGAAGCCTAGAGAGGTCATTATACAAGAATTCAGAAGATTCAACCATGAGTGGTAGAATTAGGGTTGACTGGGTCAAC
The DNA here is from genome assembly GCA_963859935.3 of Lathyrus sativus. Classification (NCBI taxonomy): domain Eukaryota; kingdom Viridiplantae; phylum Streptophyta; class Magnoliopsida; order Fabales; family Fabaceae; genus Lathyrus; species Lathyrus sativus. The sequence continues at coordinate 585,313,093 of OZ012741.1, read as the reverse complement.
CCTAGGTCAACTGAAGATTTGGAGAAGGTGGAGACTTAATCCAGGAGCCATGTGATCATGGAATGATGTATTGAGATACTATAAGGATGATTCCTAGACCAACTCATCATGATTGAGGAGTTTGAGAAGTTTTAAGCTAGGGTTTCTAAGGATTGACAGTGTAAAATCCCCTAGTTTGATCCCTATCTTCCAGGCAGTTTTAGCTCAAGATGTGATTGTCATCTCATCTTCCCCACAACACGAGAGTTGTAGAGCTTGTTCTTAGCTTTAATTTGAGTGGTAGAAATCCTTGATAGGATTTGCAGATCTCAAGTTATGGTTTTGACAAATTACAGGTCATCGGAGGTATGTGAATATGGGTCCTTGAAAGTCACCCAACTTGCAGACAATGTTTGCCCTAGTAGGATGATTCCTATGGTCTCTTGGTCAACATGAATGTTGAAGAGCATCTTCTTAGCTTTCTAGAGAGTACTAGAAGACCTTGATAGGATTTGTAGAACTCAAGTTATGGCTTTGACAAGCCAAGGGCATTTTGGTCATTTGGAAGTTATAGGTCATTTCAAGCATATGGCCATATCTCCTACTTCCAAGCTTCAAATGGAAAAATCTTCAACATCAAACTTGCTTAGAAGGATGTTTTAAGGCTAGTAGGGTGGTCATGAGATGTTGGAAAGGATCATAGCAAAAAGTGATAAAAATGGCCTAAAAATGAGGCATAAGTTAATTCAAGTGAAATGGAAAATCATAAATCCCAAGTTATAAACCCTAACCATGTCATATGATAGGTCATTTTGACTCCAAATGACATTTTGAGAGCAATGGTTCAGCCACAATTTTGATTTGAGGCTTGAATCTTGGGGTTGCTTTGTAATTTGCTTGATTGCATAATGGCATACCAAACCAAAACAAAGAAAAGCATCATAAACAAGGTGCTTAAGCTTTGTATCTTGTCCAAAATACCACTTAAGGAGAAAATCAACTTAATTACTCAAGTTGTAGGGGTTTTTGTCATGATATATCATATGTGAGAATGGAAATGCAAGTTATCATGTCATGAAAGTTCAAGTTCTTTCTAGATTGATCTAGATGGTTCTAGACCTTTCTAAATCAGTCTATATATTGATTACAATCTGCATTGGTGAATGGTTGGTGATAGTTAGTGATAATTGGTGAGGGTTAGTGCAAAAAAGAGAGAATTGATCAAATTTCTTCCATTTGCGATTCAAGATCAAACCTCTATTCTTCTTCATTTCCATTTGTTTCTTCTACACAAATCCACTCCATTCATCATAATGAACAAATGCATACTGGTTTGAGGAGCCATGGATGAAGGTTTGAAGATGTGGTGGTGAAATTGCAAAGAAGCAAATCTGGTTCGAATCCATTGGTACCAGCTTGCTACATCATTTCTTTTGCCAACAGAACTCCTGCAAGCATACAAAGAGTAATCCTGGAAGGTTGCAAGCATTGAAGAGGAGAGAAACTACCTCTGCCATAGCCACCAACAAGGTTTGCAAAACCTTCTCTACACCCTTATTTATGTACTTTTAGATTAGGTGGTTAGTGTAGATTCATTAGTGACCATTAGGTGATTAATCATGGGAAATTAGAGGGCATTCTGTGAAGATTGAAAGTTGGACATGGTTTCTTTAATGATCAAGAACTCACTGAATAGTGAGTATTATTTCGCGTGCTATAGATTAGGATGATCAGTGATGCAAGGTGGTTATATTAGTGTAAAGAAACCCAAGAAATATTGAAGTCGAAACTTGATGATATGTTGAGGTTGGTTTGGTTATCCATTCGGTTTGGAGGATAGAGTGTGTTTCAGTGGAATCTAAGATCACCGTCATGTTCAACATGGAAAATGGGTTAAATCTGGGCTTTGAACGAGTGAAATTGGTGGAGGGATGAGGGAGAACGAGAGGATGGAAGTTTGGCGCATGGAGTGTGTTTCAATGGTGTTATTGAAAACCCTAATGACTCAAGGTTGAAGAAGATCCATCTGCCGTTGGATACGTGTATGACTCGTTGACTGGAAAGCCATCTAACGGCTTGAATTCAATTTCGAAATGGAGGGAATTAGAAGCAGCATTAAACGCCGCGTTTCACTAATAACGCTGGCTGGGCTTCGTGAATGTTACTTTCCCCACCCCCCATGCAGGCCCAATCCAATGATGAACTATAATTGCATGCTATTTACACCGCAGCTTTTCCTTTTTCTTTTATTTTCAATTCGTTTTTCTGAGTTTTAATGGGCCAGGCGCGCCCTACTTCTTGCACCCCCATTCAGGCCCAATGGCAATTTTTAACCGCAATTCATTACTTAATGCACCGCGATTTTATTTTTTTTCTTTTCATTTTAATGTGTTTTTCTGATTTACTTTGGGCCCAGGCGCTTCACTCCCTGCACCCCTCATGTTGGGCCCAGTTATGATAATAACTGAATTTTATTTCTTCTTGCACCCATCTCACTAATTCTCATATTAATATTACTCCAAATTTCTTTAATCTTTAAAAATTCATAATAAAATGAAAAATGAATATTTTTTAATGACACTTTTTTTCCCATTTTCCATTTTTTGTCTATAAAAATATAAAACCATAAAATAGCCATTTTATTTCATTTTTATATTTTTTGCATATTTTTACTTTTAATTTCTTTTTTAATTCTTTTAGTTGATATGTTGATTTGTAGAATTTAATTAGGGTAGTTCCCTTAGTATTTTGAGTTCAATCTTTTTAGGATGATTAGATGTATGTCCTAGGTTCCCCCTGAATTAATGCCATATTTTTGTGACAATTTTTAGGGTAGTTTTAATTAGGTAGTTCTAGGTAGCATAGAATTTGATTAAAACTTTAACATAGGTCAATGACAACCTTTAGATTTAGGGTTTTTAGGGCAATTTAGTCTATGGGGAATATATGGGACTTAAGGGTAGTTATGTAGGGTCCCTTAGCATTTATATTAGGATTTAATAGAATAATATACTATTTTTGGTTGATTTTTGAATTGAATGATTGTTTGTTTGGCCTTTAGGGCAAGTTTTGTTAAGTTTGCTTTGCTTTGGAGTATCCCTTTGATTTGAGGAGCTTGGTGTCTCTGTGTGGAACATGGTGGAGCATGCTAGAAGATTGGAGGAGCTTGAGGAGCTTGTTCTTCTTTTCTTTTTGTTGTTTTAGGGTTAGGATTAGGAAGAGCTTAGATGTAGATAATTTCTTTCTCAAACATGGATAGTATTCTTCACATCCATTCCTCCCTATGATTCAAAGTCCTTCCAGGGTATACACCTCTCTCCTTTGGAGGGATAAGTGTTATACCTAGGAGGTAGAACTTTTGAGGGAACCCTTCATTTGATATTGAACCTTTATAGGTCACCTTTGGTGATCAAATAAGCAGTTCAATATCCCCCAGCTTATCCAGTAAGTGATTTTCTCTGGTTTTGATTATCTTGAGAGATGTCTGAGCCTGAGCATGAAGATGAAGACTTCATTGAAGATTGTTGAAGAGGATGAATCCTTGAAGACTGTCATTCCAGCTGAAGCTTGAAGAGCATGAAGATCAAGTTGACACTCGAAGATCCCTGAAGATGGTGAAACCTGAAGGTGGAGCTAATCAAGGAAGCTGGAGCTTAAGGGAGAAGATGAGTTGATACTCATATTGTAGGGTTGATACCTGGAAAGCAGTTGGTCATTGAAGTATGAAGGCTGAGTTGCTGCTGGAGGAGCTGAAGCTTTCTTCTGTTTTCTTTTCTGTATTGTGTGTTTTGCTTGACTTGTCTGTTGCATTAGATTAAGTCCATCTAGAATAAGTAGAATCTAGGAGCATGATTGCATTAGAGGTTGAGTTGCTCCCTCTGCTTGTATTGTTATTGAGTGGCTTTGCTTGCGGGTATTCGGTAGAGCCCAGCTCCCTTGCCCATGTGGTTTGTCTGCCTGATGGCATTTCATTTCATTTTCTTCTGTATGATTGCAGTTTACTGTTTATGGCTTGATAGCATGTTGTTTATTTTTCAGTATGATTACTGTTATTTCATGACTGGCTTGAGGTTGAGACGAGCTTGTGGAGGCTGAAGCCCCACACACATTTCCTCCCTCACTTGCATTGCATGCATTTTACTGTTAAGCTGATGTTTTGTCTGTTTTGGTGTATCATTGACATGATCCCTTAGGACTCTCATTTCCTTTGATAAGGATTTGATGATAGACTTTTAGGTTGAAACCTATGCATGACAACTTCTAGGAGTTCCTTGTTCAAACCTCAACCATAGGATGAATCCATAGCATGATAACAGTAGGACTTGATAGTCCCCCTCCTAGCTGGGCCTGTTCTCTTCTCATCTCAAAACAGTTTAAGATACAGTAATCATGAATGATTTCTTTCGTACGTTACGAGCCTTAAGCTATCTGAGAAAGGGTTGTGGGAGAGTTTCTTTTCCACAATCTGGATGTTTAGTATGGTACCCTTTGGGTGACATGCGACGCATTCACTCTCAGGTCATAGTCTCTAGTGCGGTTGAAATCGCAAACACAATAAAAAAACACTTCTTTCGTAAAAATAGGAACTAAACCGTAGTTTCCCGAACTACGTGAGCTCTGATCTCTCATGCCTGTTGAGAGTACGTAGGCACAAGATGGCGATGTCTTGGCGAGCTACCTTCCCCCACAACCCTTCGTAGGCCGAACTACGTTGACTCTGATTTCTCATTCTCTGATGAGAATACGTAGGCATAAAGCACGACGCTTTGCCGAGTCATTTTTCTTTTCTTTTTCAGCCAGCCTTGATAGGTAGATAGAATAAAACCAACCCGTCCAAGTAAACAAACAAGCGAGGATCCCGTCGAGTACGACGGACGTGAGGGGTGCTAATACCTTCCCCTTGCGTAACCGACTCCCGAACCCAGACAATGGTTGCGGTGACCTTGTCTTACCCTTTTTCGTCAGGTTTTTCTGATCGTTTCCTTTCCCGCTCTGAGGGATAAATAACGAAAGGTGGCGACTCTTCTGTCATGCCGACACCTTATTTTCGCGCAAGCGACAGCTGGCGACTCTGCTGGGGACTTCTAGATGGTTCCCTATGCGAGTCTCGCCTTGGATTTTCTTCCTGGATGTCTGGGACCGTCCCCAGCAGCTGGCGACTCTACTGGGGACCCTAACGGTTCCCTGCGAGAGTCAATCCTACCGTTTGTGTGTTTACCTGCTGGGTTGCGTTTATTTATCGCATTTTACTTCTCGCACTTTATTTCCCGCATTTTATTTTCAGTATAATATGATTATTTGTGCTGTTGTGGGATGGGAGTTCTGATGAGTGAGAAGCCAGACCTAGGCTTGAGTGCACTATAGACTTAGAGTGGAAATTAGTGGGCGCATGCTTGCTTTGCAGGCACTAGTGTCTCATGAAATCCACGCTCAGACGAGGTTCATCCGGTTGACTTCACTTTCAACCCTTTGGGTTGAGACAGTTGCTGGTTTGGTGGATTGTCGACTCTGGGGACCGATCATTTGTGATTCAGCTAAGTGAGGCCTCTTCATGAGCTGGTGATGCCACACCTTCTGGGTATCGTATCACCTCTCTTGAAAGTCTGTGACGCTGATGAACGCATAGGATGCCGTACCTTGAGTCAGTTTAGGTCCATACCTGTGAGTGGGATTGGGTTTATTGCAGGAAACTTTGACCTCCAGACTACCTGGTTTTCTCGACAGTGGATCAGTTTTGTTGGTACCAGGGTTTCTCAGTTGCAGATTTGTCTGTTCTTGATAGAACAGGTTTTGATCAGAGGATCTTATCATCAGGTGTTTGTCTGTTCTTGATAGAGCAGGTTTTGATCAGAGGATCTTATCATCAGGTGTATGTCTGTTCTTGATAGAGCAGGTTTTGATCAGAGTATTGTCATCAGTTGTTTGTTCTTGATAAAGCAGTTTTGGGGTCTGAAGATCTCATCAGCAGATGTTGTTTGTTCTTGATAGAGCAGATTTTGAGTGGGGTCTGAAGATCTCATCAGCAGATGTTGTTTGTTCTTGATAGAGCAGATTTTGAGTGGGGTCTGAAGATCTCATCAGCAGTTGTATGTTTGTTCTTGATAGGGTAGATTTTTGGTTTGGGGTCTGAAGACTTCATCAGCAGATATTTCTCGATCATGCATCTGAGGTCTTTATCATCAGACTTTTGTTCTTGACAGAGCAGAATTATGATCCGGTGTATATGGTCCTATCAGATGGTTGTTCTTAGCATATCAGATATGTGGTCTTACGTCGAGGTTTTCTTCTCATCAGTGACTGTTGATACAGAATCTCAACAGCAGTTATCCGGATATATTATTGCATGACTGCATTTTGCATTAGTTTGCATATTCATTTTTGCATTCCATTAGCATGTGTCTGTGCTGCAGGCGCATTTCGTACCCTGATTCTGGTGTCCCGAGCAATATGAGATATTTTCTTCCATGAATGGATCCAGTCTTATCACTGCATTGACACTATGTTGGCACGTTGACACCAGAATTAGGGGTGATCTCCTAAACGTACAGACACCCATGGCATTAGCATAATTCATCTCGCATGACAGAAGCCAGAGCTTGTCTTCTAACCTTTGTGTTTGCAGGTTTAAGCCAGAATCGAGCAACTCAGACTAATGGAGCGGGTACAAGCTGAGTTGGGGAAAATCCAAAGCCAGTTGGGACAGGTCATGAATGACATACAGGCAGTGCGCCTGGACCAGCAAGTACTCAGAGAAGAGAATCAGCAGTTGCAGAATCAGTTGAGCTTTCTCATGGAAGTGGTGAGAAGTATGCTAAAAAAGGAGAGTGATCGAGTACCCGAGGTGGAGACCAAAGTGCTTCCTCCATTGCCGTCAGTGCCACCTGTGCTGAGGCCTAGTGGACCTCATGGATCCTCTACACAGCATGAAGCTCAAGACCTGTCTCGTCAGCAGCCGCGCCAGGCATCTCAGAATAACCCTGAAGGTCGTAATCAAAAGAAGAAGCTACTTGATAGAGCAGTGGACCCAATACCTGTGAGTTATGCCCAGCTGTTGCCACTGTTGGTTCAGAACCGTGTTCTCAAGCTTCAGACTTTGGATCCACCGGATGACGTGTCACCAGACGTTGATCTCAGCACACATTGTGATTTCCACTCAGGAGCACCGGGGCACCATGTTGAAACATGTAAGGCTCTCAAGAATAAGATTCAAGACCTTATTGACTCAAGGACAGTTAGGTTGGTGCCGGGCGGCATGAGAGCATCGGGAAAGTTTATCCCGTACCCTGCAGAAAAGGTGAATGATTCCACTCCTTTGCCTGAAGCTGAGAAAGATCTTGAATATGTCCCGCAACTTTTGGTGACTGAATCGCCTCGCTCGCAGTTTCTACCTGGATCAAGTTCAAGGACGCAAGCGCCTAAACAAGGGACCGTTACCATTCAGAAACAACGACCTCATGCTCTTTGGCGGAAAGAATACCAGCACCAGAATCGAAAGAGGCCTCGCGACCACTTGGAACGAAGGAATGCCTTTCCATCCAGTGTCTGTGCCGTATAGCCAGATTCTTCCACAGTTGATTCAGAATTCTTTGGTGGAACCGAAAGCTCTCAAGCCCATGCCAGAGCCTTACCCTCCAGGGTACAATCCTCATGCTCAGTGTGGTTACCATGGTGGATCTCCGGGGCATTCATCTGAAGATTGCAAGGCTTTTCAAGCGAAAGTGCAACAGTTGATCGACAAAGGGTGTATTTCCTTTCCGGAAGGAGTTTTGGTTGTGCGTGACAACCTCTCAGCTGTCTGAGCTCGCAGATTCAGAGGGTTATTTCCAGAAGCCAGTGGTCCAGACAGGCAGACGTCCTCAGCATTGGCGGTCCTCAGACTTTTTATCATTTGCATTTGTAGTTCCTTTTCTGTTAGTTACTACTTGTTGTTAAACATTGTATGTTTCGAATGGTAATGTTAATAAAGTGAATATGCATTTTTTCTGAACTAATCATGTCGTTGTCACTCATTTACTGCATTGCACTGACACTTGCATTTTTCTTACTCCACTTTATCACTATGATTAGCAAAGAGTGGGGGGAGGATGATGAAACTGAATACTCATAACCGATGATCGTATTGCTTTCAGATAAAACCTTGCCGATGACGTACAAGGCATTGTTTCAAATCCCCTAAACACCGGAGAGATAAGGAAGAGAACCCCTTGTTAACCACTTCGAGCCGAGAAGTAGGAGTTTCTTCCGGATTTTTAAACCCTCTTATCTTAACCCGGGGCAGGGTAGTTGTCAGTTAGCTTGACCGAGCATTCAAGTCTTATAGAGGAGTGTTGTCTTTCGAGGACCAATCACATCATATTCCTCCCCAGAGGTCGTACCTCGTCAACCACAGTGGTTAAAACTCGCCAATCAGGAGTGAAACAGTTATAAGCCTCTCGGATAAATCCAGACAGCCAGTGTCGCACGACTCGTTCCAAAAGAAAAAAAGGGAATCCCGCTAAGTAAAAAAGAAAAGCTAGAAAGCAAATACTTAGGCAAAAATCAGGGCATCCCGCTGGACTTCAAAAGAAAAATCGAAAAGAACTCTGAAGAGTCAGTCCAGGAAAAAATTAGGGAATCAAAAGAATGAAAAAGAAAGGATATAAAAAGGAAAAATCCTCAAACAAGGACAAAGTCGTGCGGACACAGGCACCGAAAACGAAAAGGGAGTAACTGTCACTCCGAAACACCTTGTGAATTCTTTAACCAGTTGTTCCCAATGTTCAACACACCTCTCGAAGGGGCGAGCGCTCGAGCTAAGTTAACTGAACTTTAGGATCGGAGATCATCACGTAGAAGGGGTGGGTACAAATCATAATTTGAGCCAAATATCCTTTGTTTCACGAAGCGTGAACCCGACCACGATACAACCCTTAAAAGACCTAATTGAGGCAGGGTTTATTCTGAAAGCGCATTGCAATAAGGTTGAGTAACCTGACTCCTACATGATTTGCTAATCATATCCTTGTTGTATTTTTCACTGATCACATCAGCACTACGTTTGAACTCTTTAGTTCATCCGTCACTCGCTAGCATGACACGTAAATGAGTGACAGTACATTTTTTCGAAATTTGCATGAACGCTGCATTAAAATTACCATTCGTGAATAAACAATTTTATTTGCAGGTCAGTAATTGATACGAAGGAACTCCAATAAAGAATAGTCAATCAGGGTCGAATTGTAGCAGTCTGGATCAGAACGGCATGCTGTGAAACCCTGTGAATTTGGGGCATTGACTTCCTATGAGTTTGGAATCAGTTTGTCTGAGGACAAGTCCCGGAGTATCAGTTGATTATGGGGCAGTTTATGCAAGAAGCGGTTGATTGGGAGTGAATCTTCTCGAGACCCAATCAGGGGCAGTTATCCATAATTCTTGCGATTTGAGGGCGGATCCCTCAAGTGTTCAATCAGAGCATGTTGAGTCGCTCATCGCTCGTTCAGGGGCAAACTACTTCAAAGATATTGAAGCCAACCATGCTGAGAGCTGATTAGCGGAGGATGAATCCCTCTGTTGTACAGATGTTGGGGCAAGCCATCTGAAGATTGTCTTGTTGCCAGCTGTTTTCTGTTCAGAATGAATTTTCCCAAGGTCGGATTGGGGCAAGTTGAATTGCACTGGGGCAAGTTGTTCAAATGAGTTTGTTCACCCTAGCAAGAATTGAGTGTCGGGGAATCGTGGCATTACCCTGCCAAAACCTGAGCCTTCTGAAGAAGCCTTGTCATCATTGGATTGTTATCCTACAGCCTAACCTGTTACTCGGCTCCATGATTGGTAGTCTGTACTCCCTGTGTTGACGTTGTTGAATCAGGATTGTTTCTCAGCAGAGATGTACATTTTGAGGGTGTTCCCCCTGAGCAGTTTGAGACTGCAGCAAATTGAGATGGCATTCATCCCTTATGAGAGTAGGATCAAGATTATCCTCAGCAGGGTTTGATTGATATTCCCGGCAGAGTACGGCCATCCCAAGCATTGAACATTGATCAGCCGGATATGCTACTCTTTCCTAAGTGGGTTGAGACTGAAGCTTTCCCTGACCGGCAGATTTGGGTTTATTTCCCCAGCAGTGGGACTGATGCAATGTTGTATCCCCACAAAGTCCGAGTGTGACTCCCTGTCCCTCCGAGTCTAGGTCATTGACTCATTCCTCAAGCAGAGGTCGGCGGTGATTCCCTCATTGAGTAATCTCTAGACGGGTAGATTTTGATGTCAGCCAGAGAAGAGTTGTTTCTCAGCAGATTACTTCATACCCTAGAAGGACTTAGGGTGTTCAAAAAGACCGTTCAGGGTTGTTTTCCTCGGTGAAGTGAGATTCAAGTTCAGTAATCGATTGTTATCTTTCGCGGACGTCAGAGGTGTTTCCTTGATAGGATCAGTACATCTCCAACAGAGTTGTACCACGAGTAGCTAAGGATTGATATCCCCCAGCAGTGTTGATACACGAGTACTCCTCAGACTTGATTGGTCCATCAGTGTTACCCAGAAGGGTCGGTCTCCGTGAGACGTGTGCAAGAGTTATCCTCAGCGTGTCAAGATTGATATCGTCAGCAGAGTGTAGCCCTTTTCCCCCAGCAAGAGGATAGCACTTCCCCAGCAGCAGGCAGGTAGATTGATATCCCCAGCCGGGCATAGCCATGGTTGGCAGATGAAGTGTTCCCCCAAGCAGATCCTGAAGGATTGTCCAGCAAGCGGAAGTTTGTTTATCCCCGTAAGTTTGAGGACTTAATGACATGAATGTCTTGTAGCCTGAAGGCTATGTTCCCCAGAAGGGTCGTTTCCCAGAGAGCCGTTGAGTGCATTTATCGCTTTCCCCATGCAGAGTAGCAGAGGGTGGTGTGTTGCTCAGCCCGATGTGCTGTGTTTCCCGGAGGAGCCTGTCGTCCCAAGGTTTAAGCCCAGTAGAGATTAGCGCAGGTTGCAGTTTCCTTGAAGGGTAGCTTTTTCCTCAGCAGAGTGGTTACTCTCCCCGAGAGGATGGTTCCTCTTCCCAACATTTATTTTGCTGGGGCATTTCCTTGCATCATTGCATAACAAAAGTGTAGCATTTCCGTTTCGTACGGAGCATTACACTCATCCATGCATTTCCCAGCATGTGCATATTTAGACATTGACTAGGTGGTTACCTTTTCCCCAGGCAGAGATGATTCTCTTCCCCAAGCAGATGCATCCTGAAGGAACGTCACCTCCTCAGCTGAGTCAAGCGCTGAAGCTCGTGTTTTCTTTCCCCCGCACCGGGTCACAAGTGCAGGTTTCATAGAAATGTTCGGGTGCCGAAGCTCGTGTTTTCCCCAGTAAAGTCGCTGAAGCTCATGTTCATCCCCCAGCACCGGGTCACAAGTGCAGGTTTCGTAGGAAACTATTCGTACGCCGAAGTATGCAGCAACTGATAGTGCCAGACTGAAGTCTCCAGCGGAAGTTATTTCCCCCAGAGTCGTACTCTCCCCAGTGAAGCAGAATGATTTCTCCTTCCTCAGCCGAGTGTGCCGATATCCAAGAGAGCCGAATCCTTGGAAGTTGATCAGACCAGGATCGGTTTCTTCCCCAGTGGAGTGTGGAGCAGCTGAAGTTGTTTCCCCACAGAGTTATCACCCCCAGAAGAGTAGCCATGGCAGCCACGCAGTTTATTCTCGCGATTGACATTGCTTTCTCTCAGCAGGTCCAGGTTCTCGTAGAGCTTCGTTCCTCCGCAGTAATCAGCTGAAGTTGTTTCCCCTGCAGCAGTAGACCGAAGATCATTTCCCCAGACGGAGTCCAATTGATATTGGTGTGACCAGATTTTCCTCAGCAGGATGATTTCTCTATCTGAGCAGTGCTTCCCCCTTGACAGGAGGATTTCCCCCTCGGCATTTATTTTGCCGACGGGATCGCGTCATTGTGCATGATTGCATAGCATGTAGCATAAACGCATAGCATTTCCACCGCGTGGAGCATGGCGCCGAAGCATATGCATAATAAACATGATCTAGGTTGTTACCGTTCTTGTTTTGCAGGTGTTCCGCCGAAGGATCAGTTGCTCAGGATGATTCCTGACATTCTCCCCAACGAAGTCGTTTGCTTAAGATAATTCTTAAGACCCCGACATAATCCCCAGAGTTGCTTGCTCGAGATGATTCTTGAGATCCCCAGCGAAGTCCTCAGTTCAAGATGATTCTTGAATCCCTCAGCAGGACCGTTTGCTTAAGATGATTCTTAAGACCCCAGTGCAGTCTCCAGAGTTGTTTGCTCAAGTTGATACTTAGAGTCCCCAGCTAAGATCGCCCAGGATGATTCTTAAAGCCCCAAGAGAGCCGAATCCTTGGAAGCTGCTCAAGGCATGATTGGTTTGTCCCCAGCAAGAGTTGCCCAGGATAAGTCCTGGAATCCTCACCAGAATGTTTCTCCAGAATGGTTATCAGTTCGAGATGATTCTTAAAGGTGCCCGGCAGAGTTATTTGTTCAAGATGATTATTGAAGTCCTCAGGAGAGTTGATTCCTCCAGAACGATTTTTGGACCCCCAGAGCGGAGTTGCTTGATAGTTCTCCAGATTCCTCAGCGGCGAAGCGTCATCCCCAGCAGGTTTTCCAACGGCGAAGTTAGAATCTCTCCTGAAGACTCCACGATTGAAGTTTGACCGTGTTAATGAAGCGGTTTTCTCAGTTTCTCTGAATGCCTGATGGTATGATCGACTATGAATTACCGATTACCGTGTGACCAATTCCCCAATAGATCATGTTGGTTTTCGGCGGCGATGTTGGATGTTTGCTTTGACGGCGAGGTCAGATTATGTAGTTCTTCAACAGCGATGTTAGAGGTTTGTTTGGACGGCGAGGCCAGATTATGTTTGTTTCCGGCGGCGAGGTTGGGTGTTCGTTTTGACGGCGAGGTCAGATTATGTTTGTTTCCGGCGGCGATGTTGGATGTTCGTTTTGACGGCGAGGTCAGATTATGTTTGGATGTTTGCTTTGACGGCGAGGTCAGATTATGTTTGTTTCTAGCGGCGAGGTTGGATGTTTGTTTTGACGGCGAGGTCAGATTATGTTTGTTTCCGGCGGCGAGGTTGGATGTTTGTTTTGACGGCGAGGTCAGATTATGTCTGTTTTGGCAGCGATGTCAGAAGATTATGTTTGACGGCGATGTCAGACTCTTTAAATCCCCAGCAGAGATGATGTTTGTACGGCGGCGATGTTGAGTGTCTCTCAGAGTGATGTTTGTTTCCGACGGCGATGTCAGATTCAGTTTTCCAGCGGCGATGTTGGGTATGCCAGATTTAGTTCTCCAGCGGAGATGTTGGGTATTTTGTTTGTATGACGGAGATGTCAGAAGATTTAGTTCTCCAGCGGCGATGTCGGGTATTTTGGTTGATCGACGGCGATGTCAGATTCCTCAGTCTTCCAGCGGCGATGTTGGGTATGTCAGTTAATTCAGTTTTCCAGCGGCGATGTTGGAGGTCTCTCCAGCGGCAACGTTGGGTGTTTTGTCAGATTATCTTTCAGTTTTCCAGCGACGATGTTGGGTATTTGTTTGTTTCCAGCGGCGATGTTGGGTGTTTCAGCGGTCTGACGACGATGTCAGGTGATTTAGTCTTCCAGCGGCAATGTTGGGCGTTTTGGTTGTCTGATGGCGATATCAGAAGAAGTTAATGTGGATAACTGACGGCAATGTCAGATCAGTATGTCTTCAGCTAGTTGTCGTGCAGCTAGTGTTTCGGTGTTCGAAGAGTTGTGCAGTTGGCAAATTTTCGGGTTTACCGGTATTCAACCGTCTCGCACTTTGATTGGCTAAGAGCTGTTCGCTCCTCACCCAGTCAGGTTCAAGCCGTTTGAATAGGGGCAGCTATTGCACCCCAAAATTTGACCAACATTTATTTACCCATCAAGTGTTTGAAGGTTGATACCTTTATCAGAAAGCTCAAGAGATCCTCAGAGGAATTGGTTGAAACCAAGGTTGTGTGTCTCATAACTTGAGAGTTGTGGGAGCTCCTCAGATGATTCTGAGACTTTGAGAATGGACTTGAAGCTTTAAGAAAGTTTATGAGATGTCTTGAAAGCCATCATGAAGCCTAGAGAGGTCATTATACAAGAATTCAGAAGATTCAACCATGAGTGGTAGAATTAGGGTTGACTGGGTCAACTGAAGATTTGGAGAAGGTGGATATCTAATCCAGGAGCCATGTGATCATGGAATGATGTATTGAGATACTATAAGGATGATTCCTAGACCAACTCATCATGATTGAGGAGTTTGAGAAGTTTTAAGCTAGGGTTTCTAAGGATTGACAGTGTAAAATCCCCTAGTTTGATCCCTATCTTCCAGGCAGTTTTAGCTCAAGATGTGATTGTCATATCATCTTCCCCACAACACGAGTGTTGTAGAGCTTGTTCTTAGCTTTAATTTTAGTGGTAGAAGTCCTTGATAGGATTTGCAGAGCTCAAGTTATGGTTTTGACAAATTACAGGTCATCGGAGGTATGTGAATTTGGGTCCTTGAAAGTCACCCAACTTGCAGACAACTTTTGCCCTAGTAGGATGATTCCTATGGTCTCTTGGTCAACATGAATGTTGAAGAGAATCTTCTTAGATTTCTAGAGAGTACTATAAGTCCTTGATAGGATTTGTAGAACTCAAGTTATGGCTTTGACAAGCCAAGGGCATTTTGGTCATTTGGAAGTTATAGGTCATTTCAAGCATATGGCCATATCTCCTACTTCCAAGCTTCAAATGGAAAAATATTCAACATCAAACTTGCTTAGAATGATGTTTTAAGGCTAGTAGGGTGGTCATGAGATGTTGGAAAGGCTCATAGCAAAAAGTGATAAAAATGGCCTAAAAATGAGGCATAAGTTAATTCAAGTGAAATGGAAAATCATAAATCCCAAGTTATAAACCCTAACCATGTCATATGATAAGTCATTTTGACTCCAAATGACATTTTGAGAGCAATGGTTCAGCCACAATTTTGATTTGAGGCTTGAATCTTGGGGTTGCTTTGTAATTTGCTTGATTGCATAATGGCATACCAAACCAAAACAAAGAAAAGCTTCATAAACAAGGTGTTTAAGCTTTGTATCTTGTCCAAAATACCACTTAAGGAGAAAATCAAGTTAATTACTCAAGTTGTAGGGGTTTTTGTCATGATATATCATATGGTGAGAATGGAAATGCAAGTTATCATGTCATGAAAGTTCAAGTTCTTTCTAGATTGATCTAGATGGTTTTAGACCTTTCTAAATCAGTCTATATATTGATTACAATCTGCATTGGTGAATGGTTGGTGATAGTTGGTGATAATTGGTGAGGGTTAGTGCAAAAAAGAGAGAATTGATCAAATTTCTTCCATTTGCGATTCAAGATCAAACCTCTATTCTTCTTCATTTCCATTTGTTTCTTCTACACAAATCCACTCCATTCATCATAATGAACAAATGCATACTGGTTTGAGGAGCCATGGATGAAGGTTTGAAGATGTGGTGGTGAAATTGCAAAGAAGCAAATCTGGTTCGAATGGTACCAGCTTGCTACATCATTTCTTTTGCCAACAGAACTCCTGCAAGCATACAAAGAGTAATCCTGGAAGGTTGCAAGCATTGAAGAGGAGAGAAACTACCTCTGCCATAGCCACCAACAAGGTTTGCAAAACCTTCTCTACACCCTTATTTATGTACTTTTAGATTAGGTGGTTAGTGTAGATTCATTAGTGACCATTAGGTGATTAATCATGGGAAATTAGAGGGCATTCTGTGAAGATTGAAAGTTGGACATGGTTTCTTTAATGATCAAGAACTCACTGAATAGTGAGTATTATTTCGCGTGCTATAGCTTAGGATGATCAGTGATGCAAGGTGGTTATATTAGTGTAAAGAAACCCAAGAAATATTGAAGTCAAAACTTGATGATATGTTGAGGTTGGTTTGGTTATCCATTCGGTTTGGAGGATAGAGTGTGTTTCAGTGGAATCTAAGATCACCATCATGTTCAGCATGGAAAATGGGTTAAATCTGGGCTTTGAACGAGTGAAATTGGTGGAGGGATGAGGGAGAACGAGAGGATGGAAGTTTGGCGCATGGAGTGTGTTTCAATGGTGTTATTGCAAACCCTAATGACCCAAGGTTGAAGAAGATCCATCTGCCGTTGGATACGTGTATGACTCGTTGACTGGAAAGCCATCTAACGGCTTGAATTCAATTTCGAAATGGAGGGAATTAGAAGCAGCATTAAACGCCGCGTTTCACTAATAACGCTGGCTGGGCTTCGTGAATGTTACTTTCCCCACCCCCCATGCAGGCCCAATCCAATGATGAACTATAATTGCATGCTATTTACACCGCAGCTTTTCCTTTTTCTTTTATTTTCAATTCGTTTTTCTGAGTTTTAATGGGCCAGGCGCGCCCTACTTCTTGCACCCCCATTTAGGTCCAATGGCAATTTTTAACCGCAATTCATTACTTAATGCACCGCGATTTTATTTTTTTTTCTTTTCATTTTAATGTGTTTTTCTGATTTACTTTGGGCCCAGGCGCTTCACTCCTTGCACCCCTCATGTTGGGCCCAGTTATGATAATAACTGAATTTTATTTCTTCTTGCACCCATCTCACTAATTCTCATATTAATATTACTCCAAATTTCTTTAATCTTTAAAAATTCATAATAAAATGAAAAATGAATATTTTTTAATGAGACTTTTTTTCCCATTTTCCATTTTCTGTCTAGAAAAATATAAAACCATAAAATAGCCATTTTATTTCATTTTTATATTTTTTTGCATATTTTTACTTTTAATTGCTTTTTTAATTCTTTTAGTTGATATGTTGATTTGTAGAATTTAATTAGGGTAGTTCCCTTAGGATTTTGAGTTAAATATTTTTAGTATGATTAGATGTATGTCCTAGGTTCCCCCTGAATTAATTCCATATTTTTTTGACAATTTTTAGGGTAGTTTTAATTAGGTAGTTCTAGGTAGCATAGAATTTGATTAAAACTTTAACATAGGTCAATGACAACCTTTAGATTTAGGGTTTTTAGGGCAATTTAGTCTATGGGGAATATATGGGACTTAAGGGTAGTTATGTAGGGTCCCCTAGCATTTATATTAGGATTTAATAGAATAATATACTATTTTTGGTTGATTTTTGAATTGAATGATTGTTTGTGTGGCCTTTAGGGCAAGTTTTGTTTAGTTTGCTTTGCTTTGGAGTATCCCTTTGATTTGAGGAGATTGGTGTCTCTGTGTGGAACATGGTGGAGCATGCTAGAAGATTGGAGGAGCTTGAGGAGCTTGTTCTTCTTTTCTTTTTGTTGTTTTAGGGTTAGGATTAGGAAGAGCTTAGATGTAGATAATTTCTTTCTCAAACATGGATAGTATTCTTCACATCCATTCCTCCCTATGATTCAAAGTCCTTCCAGGGTATACACCTCTCTCCTTTGGAGGGATAAGTGCTATACCTAGGAGGTAGAACTTTTGAGGGAACCCTTCATTTGATATTGAACCCTTATAGGTCACCTTTGGTGATCAAATAAGCAGTTCAATATCCCCCAGCTTATCCAATAAGTGATTTTATCTGGTTTTGATTATCTTGAGAGATGTCTGAGCCTGAGCATGAAGATGAAGACTTCATTGAAGATTGTTGAAGAGGATGAATCCTTGAAGACTGCCATTCCAGCTGAAGCTTGAAGAGCATGAAGATCAAGTTGACACTCGAAGATCCCTGAAGATGGTGAAACCTGAAGGTGGAGCTAATCAAGGAAGCTGAAGCTTAAGGGAGAAGATGAGTTGATACTCATGTTGTAGGGTTGATACCTGGAAAGCAGTTGGTGATTGAAGTATGAAGGTTGAGTTGCTGCTGGAGGAGCTGAAGCTTTCTTCTGTTTTCTTTTCTGTGTTGTGTGTTTTGCTTGACTTGTCTATTGCATTAGATTAAGTCCATCTAGAATAAGTAGAATCTAGGAGCATGATTGCATTAGAGGTTGAGTTGCTCCCTCTGCTTGTATTGTTATTGAGTGGCTTTGCTTGCGAGTATTCGGTAGAGCCCAGCTCCCTTGCCCATGTGGTTTGTCTGCCTGATGGCATTTCATTTCATTTTCTTCTGTATGATTGCAGTTTACTGTTTATGGCTTGATAGCATGTTGTTTATTTTTCAGTATGATTACTGTTATTTCATGACTGGCTTGAGGTTGAGACGAGCTTGTGGAGGCTGAAGCCCCACACACATTTCCTCCCTCACTTGCATTGCATGCATTTTACTGTTAAGCTGATGCTTTGTCTGTTTTGGTGTATCATTGACATGATCCCTTAGGACTCTCATTTCCTTTGATAAGGATTTGATGATAGACTTTTAGGTTGAAACCTATGCATGACAACTTCTAGGAGTTCCCTGTTCAAACCTCAACCATAGGATGAATCCATAGCATGATAACAGTAGGACTTGATAGTCCCCCTCCTAGCTGGGCCTGTTCTCTTCTCATCTCAAAACAGTTTAAGATACAGTAATCATGAATGATTTCTTTCGTACGTTACGAGCCTTAAGCTATCTGAGAAAGGGTTGTGGAAGAGTTTCTTTTCCACAGTCTGTATGTTTAGTATGGTACCCTTTGGGTGACATGCGACGCATTCACTCTCAGGTCATAGTCTCTAGTGCGGTTGAAATCGCAAACACAATAAAAAACACTTCTTTCGTAAAAACAGGAACTAAATCGTAGTTTCCCGAACTACGTGAGCTCTGATCTCTCATGCCTATTGAGAGTACGTAGGCACAAGATGGCGATGTCTTGGCGAGCTACCTTCCCCCACAACCCTTCGTAGGCCGAACTACGTTGACTTTGATTTCTCATTCTCTGATGAGAATACGTAGGCATAAAGCGCGACGCTTTGCCGAGTCATTTTTCTTTTCTTTTTCAGCCAGCCTTGATAGGTAGATAGAATAAAACCAACCTGTCCAAGTAAACAAACAAGCGAGGATCCCGTCGAGTACGACGGACGTGAGGGGTGCTAATACCTTCCCCTTGCGTAACCGACTCCCGAACCCAGACAATGGTTGCGATGACCTTGTCTTACCCTTTTTCGTCAGGTTTTTCCGATCGTTTCCTTTCCCGCTCTGAGGGATAAATAACGAAAGGTGGCGACTCTTCTGTCATGCCGGCACCTTATTTTCGCGCAAGCGACACCGTGGCGTATCATGTTCGATGAATGTCTTTGGTGAACATATCTTGTACATTTTGGGCAGTTGGATGAGCATGATGTATATGATGTTTATATGTATATATATATATATATATATATATATATATATATATATATATATATATATATATATATATATATATATATATATATATATATATATATATATATATATATATATATATATATATATATATATATATATATATATATATATATATATATATATATATATATATATATATATATATATATATATATATATATATATATATATATATATATATATATATATATATATATATATATATATATATATATATATATATATATATATATATATATATATATATATATATATATATATATATATATATATATATATATATATATATATATATATATATATATATATATATATATATATATATATATATATATATATATATATATATATATATATATATATATATATATATATATATATATATATATATATATATATATATATATATATATATATGATGACAAATTTCCGCTGTGTTATATTTGTTGAAGATCATTTAATGAAAATGTTTTGTGTTGAGTTATTTCTGTGACATCCCATTTTGGTATGAATACTCTGATAATTGTTTATTTTTTAGTTGCATTTATGTTATTTTTGAGAACGGGGTGTTACATTGCTCGCATTCCTCTGTCCATTCGAACGTGGCTTCCTTTCTGAGCAACTTGAAGAAAGGGAGGGCGTGTTGTGCGGACTTGGCGATGAATCGGGAAAGCGAGGGGAGTACGCCGTTGAGGGATTGTATTGATTTCTTTGAGGTGGGCGTGGTGATTTACGAAAAATCTCGGCACTTGTCCGGATTTGCTTCGATCCCACGCTCGGTCAGGTAGAAGCCGAGGAATTTCCCTGCTCGGACCCCGAAGGTACATTTCTCCGGGTTGAAGCGCATTCTGCATTTCCTCGCTGTGTCGAAGACCTTTCTGAGATGAGCCGTGTGATTGACTTCCGTGCAGGACTTGACAATCATGTCGTCCATATACACCTCGAGCATGTCGTCGATCTCTCCCCGAAAGACTTTGTTCATCATCCGTTGGTATGTGGCGCCGGTGTTCTTTAGGCCAAGGGCATTACGTTGTAGTAATAGTTTCCCGACTCCATCATGTAGGTCGTGCTCTGTTTGTCGCGTTCGTCCATGGGGATTTGGTTGTATCCCGAGTATGCGTCCATGAAGGACAAGAGTTTGAAGCCCGCCGAGTTGTCGACGGGCTTGTCGATGTTAGGGAGGGGGTAGGCGTCCTTAGGACAAGCCCGGTTGATATCGGTGTAATCAACACACATGCGCCATTTTCCATTACTCTTTTTGACAAGAACAACATTGGACAACCAGGTTGAATACCGAGCTTGCGAAATAAAATTTTCCTCTATGAGGTCTTTTACAGCTTTTTCAGCAGCCGCCGACTTTTTGGGGGACTACTTACGCCTACGTTGTACTACGGCCTTGGTGGTCGGGTTGATGGAGAGCTGATGGCAAGCAACCTCAAGGTCGAGTCCGGGCATCTCCGCGGCACTCCAGGCGAAGAGGTATGCGTTCTCGCGAAGGCAGGCCTTCAGTTGTTTCCTCGCCAGGTCGGGCAGTCCTGCTCCGATCTTCACGGTCCTAGTCTTGTTGTCCCCGAGTTCCACGATCTCGAAATGGCTGTCGGGGATGGGGCGCGTTGGGTGGGTGGGCTGCCCGTTGGATGGAGGAGTGTCGCTGGCCTTGTCTTCATGGTCGGACTCTTCGGTGAAGCGGCTGTCGAGGTCTACTGAGCCGACGAGGTCTTTAGGTTCGCTCTTCGGAGTAGTGGTGGACGCTGCTTTTTTGGTCGCTGGGGCGATCGTGCTTAGGCCCTTCAGCGCGTCCTCGAAGCATCTCCGGGCGGCCTCAATGTCGCCGTTTAGGGTGACAACGGCCCCCCTCCTTGTGTAGTACTTCATTTTTATGTGGACGGTGGAGGACACCGCGGTGAGCTCGGCCATCGTCGTCCTGCCGAGGATACAGTTGTAGAGGGATGGGCATTCAATGACCAGGAAGCGAACATTGACCTCCCTAGCCGTCTCTTTTTCCCCGAAGGTAACCTTTAACTCCACGTACCCCCACGACCTTGTTGTCGTCCCATTGAACCCCTGGAGGTCAGAGCCCACGTAAGGGGACAGGTTGGACTCGTTGAGTTAGAGAGTTGTGAAAAGGTGGGTGTACATAATGTACACCGAGCTTCCTCCGACGACTAGGATGCGTCTGACGTCGAAGTTTTCCATATGTGCCCGTATCAGGAGTGGGATGTTTGAGTTGGGGGAGCCTCCGGGAAGCTCCTCGAGGTAGAAAGTGATCGGGTTGGACCGGCCATGAAACTTGTCGAGGGTGCTCATTTTGTCGGAGTTGCTAGTGATGAGTTCCTCGAACTTCCATTTTACCGATCCTACGGACAGGTTCCTCGGGGATCCGCCGAAGATGACCATGGCCTTCGAAAAATACTCCCATCGGCTGGTGGTGCGTACAGACTCGTCGGGCAGATCAGGCTCGGACGAGAGGCCGAATTTTCTGAGCGCGAACCAATCCTCAGGCCGGCTGACGCTGAGGGCGACCTGTAAACTGTTGTCACCATTGGGAGAGGGGAGGTCCACGACTCTCTTGGCCTTGGGAGCATCCTGCCGCGGGGCTTCTCCTCCCCGGGTGTACCTTTTCAGGTGCTTATCCTTGATCAAGATTTCGATCGCGTCCTTGAGGTGGATGCAGTCTTCTGTGACGTGCCCGTGGCTTTTGTGGAAGCGGCAGAACTTCGATTTGTCCATGTTGGGTTTGGGGGACGTCGGCCTGGGAAAGCGGACACCTGCCTGGACAAACTCCGTTTTGGCGCACTCGGGCAATATGCGCTCGCGGGGAGCGAATAGAGTTGTGTATTCTGTGAATCGGCCGACAGGGCCGCGTTGCTCGCGGGGCTCGCGGGGGCGATCCTCTCGTCGTCGCTCTCTTCCGCGCCGGTGGCTCGAGGCTCCGTCCTCTCGGGGCCCACGGGGGGTCTCTCGGTCTCGAGTATCGCGGGCGGAGTTGGCCGCTTGAGCCTCCTCGAACCGGATGTAATGCGCGGCCATGTCGAGGAAGTCTTGTAGAGAGGCTAGTCAGTGTATGGCCACAGCTTCGTAGAATTTGGAGTCTCGGCGCAGGCCTTGCTCCATCAGGTAACGTTTCATCTCGTCCGACGTCGTTACCTGCACTGCCTCTCGTGTGAACCTTTCGATGTACTTCCAGAGGGGTTCATCGGGGGCTTGGATTATGGCGTCCAACGCGGCCTCTGTCTTCGGATGGCGCCGGGATGCCGTGAAGTGTCTTGAAAAGAGATCTTTCAGGACCCTCCACGACATGACCGATTCCCGCTCCAGACTTTTGTACCACGTCATGGCACCTTTCCTTAGTGTTGTCGGGAAGAGTCTGCATTTGATAGCTCCTCGGACATTTCGGTAGTCAAGCATGGCCTCGATGTCTTCTCCATCCCGTGGGGGATGGGAGCCGACATGATCTATCGGGACAAGGGGGTCCTGTAGTCGTCCTCGTCACTGAGAGTTGGTGATTGAGGGGGTGATGACCCTGGTGGTGGAGGCGCTTGATTTCGCGTTCTCGACCTCCTGATCGGGGGTTCAACCCTCGGAGGTCTGATCGGGGGATCCCCCCTGGCTGGTCGTTGCTCCCGGACTTGTCTCCTTGGCGACCTGGTCCGCGCCCGCACTTCTTCGAGTTGGGGCCTCTCTAGCTGGGGTCGACAATTTCTGGGACGAGGGGATGGACTCCTCGAATTTCCGTTCTGGTCTTCCCGCGGAGGGGACCTCAACGGGGCTTCGTGCTCCAGTGCGCCAATTCGTGCGTTCTGTTGGAATAACAACTGATTCGTTTGGTTGATGGCCGCGAAGAGGGCGGCCACTGTCGGTTCTGCTCTGGCCGGGACAAGGATGGGCTGGAACGCTGCCAGGATCCTCAGTCGAAGAACAGTCTGGTGTGCAGCTTTCGCGGACTAGGGAGAGGCAGTATGGTCGTCCCTCTCGTCGATCTCTGGAGGCTGGGATGTCTGTAACGCCCCGATTCTGAATTTCCTTTATTTTGAGTCCTTTCTGATTTAATTGGTTGAATTATTATTTTAAATATATGATTTATGTGTTTAATATGTTATGTGTACATATTATGCTATTTTCTCTTTTTACCGATTTTGAGTGTTTCGGGTAAAAATAGACCGGAGGGTATTTTGGGCATTAGTAATTATGTTAAGTGGATATTTTATGTGAATTGATTAATTAGTATGTGGAAAGAATTTGAGAGGAAAGAAAAGAGAATATGAGTATATGAGAGAAAAAGAGAAAGTTAGGAAGGGAGATAGAAAAACAAAGGAAAGAAAGGAAGAGAAGAGAAAGAGGAGAGAAAGAAGAGGAAAAACCTAGAACTTCAAGAAATCATCACCAAAGCTTTCGATTGTTCGGGTAAGGGTGTGAAACTTTATTATTCTATCAATGTGTATAATCATGTATGATTTTGTTGGATTGTTTTGGATTGTTGGTAGTTTTTCTACACTTTCCATTTTAGGTTGAATTTGGTTTAATCGATAGAAATCGTTGTCTAACGGTTAGAATCGTGATTAGATGGCGTAGATTAGTCGGTATATGTTAGACTAAGGCTGCTGGATATGAGTTGGAGTTCATCGGGTGATTTCATCGGTGGTTTTGGATTCTGAACAGTAGGGAGAAGTTCTGTTCGCAGACGCTCGCTAGCAGTTCGCTAGGCGAGCAGGTCGCGAATGGCCGCTGGTAGTTCGCTAGGCGAGTGCACAGCGAACGGTCCCAGACTTGGGACAGAATGGTATTGTGGTCTTTCGCTAGTAGCGAAGGGAGTAGCGAAGAGCTCGCTGGGGGTTCGCTGTGGCGAACGAGGTAGCGAGCAATGTTTGGAGGTTCTGTTTGCACTCGCTAGCAGTTCGCTAGGAGAAGAGGTAGCGAACGCTCGCTAGCAGCTCGCTAGGCGAGCGTGTAGCGAACGTAGCAGGATGGATTTTCCCTGTTGCGGGGTGCTGTCGTGGCTTGGGGTTTCGGTTGCGATCGACCCTTCTTTGATTTAGTAGTTATATGCTGGGTTGTGTTGTGCTGTGGGTAGCCGTATGGCGTGAATCCTAGATTATGAATTGTGGCCGCTTGGGCAATTATGTGCATTGCTTAGTCTGATTAAAAATCTATGATGTTGTATGAATATATGCGATGAATGTGTAGAATGCATGAGTATGTTTGTAAACATGTGTGCATTTTCAAGAGTGTCATGAGTCATGTTGCATGTGAAGCATCATGGTATGCATTCTTGTGTCGATTGATTCCTCGGTGAATCTGCAGAACCTCGTGTGCCCTTGTGGGGTGTGAGCGATGGTTATTTATTGATTCCTCGGTGAATCTGCAGAACCTCGTGTGCCCTTGTGGGGTGTGAGCGATGGTTAATTATTGATCCCTCGGTGGATTTGCAGAACCTCGTATATTACGATGGTTATTTTGATTCCGCGTAGAATCTGCAGAACCTCGTGTGCCCATGTGGGATGTGAGCGATGGTTATTTGGTTCTTCAATTTAATGAGTCGGTACCGCATTTGCATCTGCATAGAGTCGTGTGTCGGTCTCTATGAGTTGCATGTTGACATCCTGCATGGTGTATGGTGAATGAACATAATTGTAAATGTTTATATGAATTGTTGATGATTGGCATGATTGGTATGCTTGAAGACACATGTATGTGTGAATATATGAATATGTATGTTTTGTGTGTTTATGAACCGATATAAACATTGTTGACGCATATTGTATATACATGATGTTCTATTTGTATATAGATGATGTGACTACATTGCGATGTACGGTATGACGAGGTGAGTTGCGGTGAGAATGCGAAAGACGTATATTGGGTATTATGTATATATATGTTTTTATGCATTGTTTTTATGATATCGTTTCTCACCCTTCTGTTGTTTCTTTTAATGCTCTATGAGGCATTGCAGACTAGATTGCTGGAGGTATTTTTGTGAAGCGTGGCTTCTTCCCTTTTTGGTCGGTCGGCTCTGATATGTAGCACCGGGTAGATAGGGTTTATTTTGATTCTTTTGTGATACATCTGTGTATGTATCTGCTGTTGATATGTTTTGTAAAACATGATGAATGATAACTGTATATGTGAATACATGTTTGGTGAATTATGAAATATTTGGATATTTCCGCCTTTGTTCTAAATATTTCTTGTGGGTGTTATCCCGTTGTTGCATATCTGTTGAGCAGGTGTTGTATGGGTTGGAATTTTTATGATAATGTGATATTCTCCTTTTATGCCATGTTGCAAATGTACTCTGATGAAATTTTAAATTTATGCCTAATTGATTAATTGTATTATTTGGGGGCATAGAAAGGGGGTGTTACATTAAGTGGTATCAGAGCCCAGTGTTGAGTCAGTTGTATTTGTCTCGCTGTTTTGTTGGTTGAACGGTTGTTTGACCCTATTGTTATTTTTGGGAATAATCAGAATATGGCTGGTCGTAATGACAATGCGATGGCTGCGGCATTGGAAGCTATGGCTCGAGCGGTGCAGGGTGCGCCGAATGTGAATGCTAACGATGAGTTTAGGAAGAATCAACCGCCGGTGTTCAAAGGAAGGTTTGGCCCAGACGGTGCTCAGATTTGGCTGAAGGAGGTCGAGAGGATCTTCAGAGTTATGAATTGCGCTGAGAGGAACAAGGTGAGACTTGGGTCTCACATGCTGAGAGAAAAAGCCGATGACTGGTGGGTCGGCATAAGACAAATTCTTGGGGTTGATGATGAGGAAATAACTTGGGATTTGTTCCGCCTTGAATTTTTGAGGAAGTATTATCCGGAGAGTGTGAAGGGAAAGAAGGAGATGGAGTTTCTAGAATTGAAACAAGGGAACATGTCCGTGGTCGACTACACGGCTAAGTTTACGGAGTTGGTGAAATTCCATCCTCACTATGATGCGGTGGCGGCGAAATTTTCCCAAGTGTATTAAGTACGAGAACGGCTTGCGCCCGGAGATCAAGCAAGCTGTGGGATATCAGAGGATTCGAAGATTTTCGGACTTAACCGAATGCTGTAGAATTTTCGAAGAGGATAGTAGGGCTCGTTCTACTCACTATAAGAGTTTGAATGAGAGGCGAGGGAAGCAACCAGTAAGGAGTGGGCCTTATGTGACGCCTGCTGATAAAGGCAAGCATAGGGAACACTTTGTCAAGAAATCCGGAGGAGGGATTTCTGGTCCCGTTAAGTGCTATAGGTGCGGCGAAGAGGGGCACAAATCTTTTGAGTGTAAGAAGGCTGGGGAGAAGTGTGCTAACTGTGGTGGTCTCGGTCATGCTACAACTGAATGTAGAAGGAATGTGATTAAGTGTTTTAACTGTGGGGAGGTTGGTCATATTAGTACGAAGTGTACTAAGGCAAAGCAAGCTCCGTCAAGCGGGAAGGTATTTGCATTAGCGGGTGCAGACACTACTAATGCGGATCGGTTGATTAAAGGTACATGCTTTATTAATAATATGCCCTTAGTTGCTATTATCGATACCGGAGCGACTCATTCGTTTATTTCGTTCGAGTGCGCTAAGCGTTTGAATTTGTGTTTTTCTTCTTGTGGTGGTGATATGGTTATTGAGACACCCGCTTCGGGGTTGGTAACTACGTCTTCGGTATGTTTGAGTTGTCCCTTGACCATGTATGGTAAGGACTTTATTATGGACTTGGTGTGTTTGCCATTAGAAGGATTAGATGTGATTTTGGGTATGAATTGGTTGCAGTATAATAGAGTTCATATTGATTGTTATCACAAGTTGGTGAGGTTTCCATCTTCGGGAGATGAGGAGGAAGAGAGTTCTCTGTCCACTAAAGAGTTGAAGAAACTTTTGGCAGATGAAGCTCAAGTGTTCTGTTTGTTTGTGTCGCTGTCGGTAGAGAATAAGGTTGAATTGGATTTGGTTCCAGTGGTATGTGACTTTCCAGAAGTATTTCCGGAGGACATTACGGATGTACCGCCAGAAAGGGAAGTCGAGTTTTCGATTGATCTAGTTCCCGATACTAGACCGATTTCGATGGCACCGTTTCGTATGTCGGCATCGGAGTTGGTAGAGTTGAAGGGACAATTGAATGATTTATTGGAAAAGAGATTTGTTAGGCCGAGTATTTCTCCTTGGGGTGCGCCGGTATTGTTGGTAAAGAAGAAAGATGGGAGCATGCGGTTGTGTATTGATTATCG
The DNA here is from genome assembly GCA_963859935.3 of Lathyrus sativus. Taxonomy (NCBI): domain Eukaryota; kingdom Viridiplantae; phylum Streptophyta; class Magnoliopsida; order Fabales; family Fabaceae; genus Lathyrus; species Lathyrus sativus. The sequence goes on along the minus strand of OZ012741.1, from coordinate 585,285,619 downwards.
GCAGTTGAACAAGGTGACTATCAAGAATAAGTATCCGCTTCCTAGAATTGATGATTTGATGGACCAATTGGTTGGTGCCCGTGTTTTTAGTAAAATTGATTTGAGGTCAGGTTATCACCAGATTCGTGTTAAAGGAGAAGATATTCAGAAGACGACTTTTAGGACACGGTATGGTCATTATGAATTTTCTGTGATGCCATTCGGAGTTTCTAATGCGCCGGGTGTGTTTATGGAATATATGAATCGTATCTTTCATGGGAAGTTGGATCGTTTCATTGTTGTGTTTATTGACGATATTTTGATTTACTCTAAGTCCCAAGAAGAGCATGAAGAGCATTTGCGGGTTGTGTTGCAAGTATTGAAGGAGAAGCAATTGTATGCTAAGTTATCCAAGTGCGAGTTTTGATTATCGGAAGTGAGTTTTCTTGGGCATGTTATTTCTGGTAGTGGTATTTGTGTTGATCCGTCCAAGATTGATGCGGTGATGCAATGGGAGGCTCCTAAGTCGGTTACGGAGATCCGAAGCTTTTTGGGCTTGGCAGGTTATTATCGGAGGTTTATTGAGGGATTTTCGAAGTTGGCTCTTCCGTTGACTCAGTTGACTTGTAAGGGAAAGACTTTTGTTTGGGACATTAATTGTGAGAAGAGTTTTGTTGAACTTAAGAGACGGTTGACAACGGCGTCGGTTCTGATTTTGCCAAATCCGACGGAAGCGTTTGTGGTTTATTGTGATGCTTCTTTGTCCGGTTTGGGTGGTGTTTTGATGCAAGACGGTAAAGTTGTGGCTTATGCTTCAAGGCAATTGAGAGTGCATGAGAAGAATTATCCCACGCACGATTTGGAATTGGCGGTCGTGGTCTTTGTTTTGAAAATTTGGAGACATTATCTCTATGGTGCGAGGTTTGAAGTTTTTAGCGACCACAAGAGTTTGAAGTATTTATTTGAGTAAAAGGAATTGAATATGAGGCAAAGGAGATGGTTAGAGTTTTTGAAGGATTATGACTTTGGTTTGAATTACCATCCGGGTAAAGCAAATGTTGTAGCCGATGCTTTGAGCCGGAAGTTAGTGCATATATCTACATTGATGGTGAGAGAATGGGAACTTTTGGAGAGTTTTAGAGATTTGAGTTTGGTTTGTGAAATGACGCCAAGAAGTGTGAAACTTGGTATGTTGTATGTTACGAATGATTTTCTAGCTACCGTTCGTGAAAAGCAAAATTTGGATTTGAAATTTGTGGATTTGATGATGAATGAGAGTGAGGACTTTAAGGTTGATAATTTTGGAGTTTTGAGATTCCGTGGTCGTATTTGTATTCCCGACGATGTGGATTTGAGAAGGACGATATTGGAGGAAGGACACCGGAGTAAATTGAGTATTCACCCGGGTGCGAATAAGATGTATCAAGATTTGAAGAAAATCTTTTGGTGGTCCGGATTGAAGAGGGATGTAGCTCGGTTTGTGTATTCGTGTTTGACTTGCCAGAAGTCTAAAGTGGAACATCAGAAGCCTAATGGTTTGATGCAACCGTTGGATATTCCAGAATGGAAATGGGATAGTATATCAATGGATTTTGTTACGGGTTTACCAAATACGCAAAGAGGTCACAATGCTATTTGGGTGATTGTTGATAGGCTTACTAAATCTGCTCACTTCATTCCGATTGATATTAGTTATCCTTTGGAAAAGTTAGCCGAGATTTATGTTCGGGTGATTGTGAAGTTGCATGGAGTTCCCAAGAGTATCGTGTCGGATAGAGATCCTAGATTTACTTCGAGATTTTGGGAAGGTTTGCAAAAGGCTTTAGGTTCTAAGTTGAGATTGAGTTCGGCGTATCATCCGCAGACGGATGGTCAAACTGAGAGGACGATTCAATCGTTAGAGGACTTGTTGCGTGCTTGTGTGCTCGAGCAAGGTGGTGTTTGGGATAACTTTTTGGCATTGATTGAATTCACTTACAACAACAGTTTTCATGCAAGTATTGGTATGGCACCATTTGAGGCTTTGTATGGTCGGAGATGTCGAACACCTTTGTGTTGGCATGAAACCGGAGAGAGATCGGTAGTTGGACCAGAAATGGTACGACAAACGACGGAGAAGGTGAAGTTTATTCGGAAGAAGATGAAAGCTTCCCAGAATATGCAAAAGAGTTACCATGACAAGAGAAGGAAGGATCTTGAATTTCAAGAAGGTGACCATGTGTTTTTAAGAGTTACACCAGTTACGGGTGTGGGTCGTGCTTTGAAGTCGAAGAAGTTGACTTCTCGTTTTATTGGTCCGTATCAAATTATTGCACGAGTTGGTGCGGTGGCTTATCGTGTGGCGTTGCCTCCGAGTCTTTCGAATTTGCATGATGTGTTCCATGTTTCGCAACTTCGGAAGTATGTTCTGGATCCGTCACATGTGATTCCTATGGATGAAGTGGAGGTAAGAGATAATCTTACGGTTGAGGTTTTACCGGTTATGATTTTGGACCACGAAGTTAAGAACCTAAGAGGCAAGGATATTTCGCTTGTAAAAGTAGCATGGGGAGGTGCTGCGGAAGGCAATATGACTTGGGAATTGGAGAGTAAGATGCGTGAGTCGCATCCTGAGCTGTTCGGATCAGGTAATATTTTCGAGGACGAAAATTCCTAAGTGGGGGAGAGTTGTAACGCCCCGATTCTGAATTTCCTTTATTTTGAGTCCTTTCTGATTTAATTGATTGAATTATTATTTTAAATATATGATTTATGTGTTTAATATGTTATGTGTACATATTATGCTATTTTCTCTTTTTACCGATTTTGAGTGTTTCGGGTAAAAATAGACCGGAGGGTATTTTGGGCATTAGTAATTATGTTAAGTGGATATTTTATGTGAATTGATTAATTAGTGTGTGGAAAGAATTTGAGAGGAAAGAAAAGAGAATATGAGTATATGAGAGAAAAAGAGAAAGTTAGGAAGGGAGATAGAAAAACAAAGGAAAGAAAGGAAGAGAAGAGAAAGAGGAGAGAAAGAAGAGGAAAAACCTAGAACTTCAAGAAATCATCACCAAAGCTTTCGATTGTTCGGGTAAGGGTGTGAAACTTTATTATTCTATCAATGTGTATAATCATGTATGATTTTGTTGGATTGTTTTGGATTGTTGGTAGTTTTTCTACACTTTCCATTTTAGGTTGAATTTGGTTTAATCGATAGAAATCGTTGTCTAACGGTTAGAATCGTGATTAGATGGCGTAGATTAGTCGGTATATGTTAGACTAAGGCTGCTGGATATGAGTTGGAGTTCATCGGGTGATTTCATCGGTGGTTTTGGATTCTGAACAGTAGGGAGAAGTTCTGTTCGCAGACGCTCGCTAGCAGTTCGCTAGGCGAGCAGGTCGCGAATGGCCGCTGGTAGTTCGCTAGGCGAGTGCACAGCGAACGGTCCCAGACTTGGGACAGAATGGTATTGTGGTCTTTCGCTAGTAGCGAAGGGAGTAGCGAAGAGCTCGCTGGGGGTTCGCTGTGGCGAACGAGGTAGCGAGCAATGTTTGGAGGTTCTGTTTGCACTCGCTAGCAGTTCGCTAGGCGAAGAGGTAGCGAACGCTCGCTAGCAGCTCGCTAGGCGAGCGTGTAGCGAACGTAGCAGGATGGATTTTCCCTGTTGCGGGGTGCTGTCGTGGCTTGGGGTTTCGGTTGCGATCGACCCTTCTTTGATTTAGTAGTTATATGCTGGGTTGTGTTGTGCTGTGGGTAGCCGTATGGCGTGAATCCTAGATTATGAATTGTGGCCGCTTGGGCAATTATGTGCATTGCTTAGCCTGATTAAAAATCTATGATGTTGTATGAATATATGCGATGAATGTGTAGAATGCATGAGTATGTTTGTAAACATGTGTGCATTTTCAAGAGTGTCATGAGTCATGTTGCATGTGAAGCATCATGGTATGCATTCTTGTGTCGATTGATTCCTCGGTGAATCTGCAGAACCTCGTGTGCCCTTGTGGGGTGTGAGCGATGGTTATTTATTGATTCCTCGGTGAATCTGCAAAACCTCGTGTGCCCTTGTGGGGTGTGAGCGGTGGTTAATTATTGATCCCTCGGTGGATTTGCAGAACCTCGTATATTACGATGGTTATTTTGATTCCGCGTAGAATCTGCAGAACCTCGTGTGCCCATGTGGGATGTGAGCGATGGTTATTTGGTTCTTCAATTGAACCTGCTGAAATGAGTCGGTACCGCATTTGCATCTGCATAGAGTCGTGTGTCGGTCTCTATGAGTTGCATGTTGACATCCTGCATGGTGTATGGTGAATGAACATAATTGTAAATGTTTATATGAATTGTTGATGATTGGCATGATTGGTATGCTTGAAGACACATGTATGTGTGAATATATGAATATGTATGTTTTGTGTGTTTATGAACCGATATAAACATTGTTGACGCATATTGTATATACATGATGTTCTATTTGTATATAGATGATGTGAATACATTGCGATGTACGGTATGACGAGGTGAGTTGCGGTGAGAATGCGAAAGACGTATATTGGGTATTATGTATATATATGTTTTTATGCATTGTTTTTATGATATCGTTTCTCACCCTTCTGTTGTTTCTTTTAATGCTCTATGAGGCATTGCAGACTAGATTGCTGGAGGTATTTTTGTGAAGCGTGGCTTCTTCCCTTTTTGGTCGGTCGGCTTTGATATGTAGCACCGGGTAGATAAGGTTTATTTTGATTCTTTTGTGATACATCTGTGTATGTATCTGCTGTTGATATGTTTTGTAAAACATGATGAATGATAACTGTATATGTGAATACATGTTTGGTGAATTATGAAATATTTGGATATTTCCGCCTTTGTTCTAAATATTTCTTGTGGGTGTTATCCCGTTGTTGCATATCTGTTGAGCAGGTGTTGTATGGGTTGGAATTTTTATGATAATGTGATATTCTCCTTTTATGCCATGTTGCAAATGTACTCTGATGAAATTTTAAATTTATGCCTAATTGATTAATTGTATTATTTGGGGGCATAGAAAGGGGGTGTTACAATGTCTCGGTTTGCTTGTCACCGTTTGCAGCGGGAGCAAGGATGAGGTCGTGAACGGCGTCGTCGTGGTGTGGGCTAGCCATGATCGCGGAATGTTGATGAAACTTTGGTTATCTGTTCGGAGGAACGGGGAAGTTTTATGTTCCCACAGACGGCGTCAATGATCTGACCTGATCAGAAGGGGATCGCTGGCTGCCACGCATCTTTGACTTACCGCCTGTTCACCAGTGTTGAAGAGAAAAAGAAGGTGTACCTGCAAGACACTCCGATGTCAAAGTAAGGAATTGGGCAGAGTGAGAGCAAATACAGAAAAGGGGTAAGAAGTGAATACCTGACCCTCTTGGAGAAGAGGGTATTTATAGAGAGACCCCAGCGCAGGGCCAACAGTCATTTGAGTTAAGTTGGATGGCCAGGCCCAACCCAAGTGACTGCTAGGGCTTACGTGGCGTAGTGACGACCAGAACGTGGTCTTCACTCTAGTTCAACTGCTCCGTGAACTCCGGAAAGTGGGTTGACCTGCTCTTTCGGAGGTGGGCAGCTGGTTGATGACGTGTCCCCGCGGAGGGGAGCACGTGGAGAACGTGTGAAGGACACGTTGTTCTGCTCGACAAGGGGGAAGGTTCTGCCCGCGGAGGGAGAAGGTCCTGCCCGGCGGGGACCCTGTGCTCGACGGTTGTGGCCCAAGCTGGATTGGGCTTGGCAGAATATCATTGGGCTTGGCAAAATATCATTGGGCTGGGCCTGCCCGGTCAAGCCGGGGCCCAGGCCAGAACACATATCAACCACGGAAGTGGAGTATATTGCCCTCACTAAAGTTGTGAAAGAAGCATTGTGGCTTGAAGATCGTCTAAGGAGCTGAAACTTCAAGGTTAAGTCATCATTGTTTAGTGTGATAATCAAAGTGCAATAAATATGTCAAATATTTCATCTTATCATGAGCGAACCAAGCACATCGATGTAAGGTTGCATTTTGTCAGAGAGATAATCGAGCGTGGAGAAGTCTAAATGCTGAAGGTTTCGAATGATGACAATGTTGTTGATATGATCACCAATACATTGCCAAGTTGCAAGATTTTTCACTGTATGCAGCTGATAAGACTGCATGATGGCAACTAGTTGGTTCCGTGGTTTAGAGTTTGTTCTAAGGTGAAGATTTGTATCTTATAGGTTATAAGCTAGTGTTGTGGCAAACTCTATTGAAGTCAAAAATGTGCATGTCGTAGTCAAAGTTTATTTTTGCATGCAGATGTCTTAGTTAGCTTGTCAGAATTATGTTAGCTTGTTGTTTAAGTTAACATGTAAAATTATACCATCCTGTTGGGTCAATTGTTTAAATTAACTTAGTAGTCTATAAATATACTAGTTCTCTCAAGTTTTTGAGAGAGTTTTGGTTGTCGATATTCAGATGTAATATTTGAGTCATAATAGAGAAAGTAAATAGTAAAACAGTTATAACTAATCCTGATTCTTTTTCTTTTTTCTTCTCTCTCTTTCATAAAACTTAATAGAGTTTCTTGTATTTGTTCAAGAAACTCAATCTTTATCATATTTTGATTTGTTTTTGACGACATCAATTCACAACAGAAATAATGTTTATATTAATGAATTACATGAATTGAATCTCCACAATTTATTTGAATAAACTTATAGTAAATTTTATTAATGACATTCTTATTTATTCACAAAGGTTTGCTGAGCTTGAAGAACACCTCAAGATAGTAATGCAAGTTTATTTATTCACCAAGGTTTGGTGAGCTTGAAGAACACCTCAAGATAGTAATGCAAGTTTTTTAAGATAAAAGATTGTTCTCCAAGTTATAAAACTGCGGATTCAGAATGAAATAAAGATAAAAGATTGTAAATCGACTGGTATTTCTAAATAACTTAAACCACATAAAAAATTTACTCACCTATGCAAAGCCTTACAACTAAAGTTTTTACATTTAATACGTGGAGATACCACTTGTACGATGTTAAGTTTGAGGTCTTTTAATGACTATAACAGTTTGCAATATCTATTTGATCAAAGAATATTGAATGGAAACAAAAGAGATGAATGATGTTTCTTAACTGTCTCTTATATAATAAAAACATATTTTTGAAGAAACACTATATATATTGCCCTATCAAAAGAAAACAATATATAATTGAAAAATTTACAAATGAAATAGTGAAATTTAATTGTCTCACATAAAATAAAACAATTTTTTTTATAACTTTGGATAATTGCGTTTTCATCCACTTGTTTTTAAATCCACAGCGAAAGGTAGTTGTAAACTGCTCGGAAGCGAGTCACCACACCGATGCAACTCACCTGCAACCTCTTCATTCCCCTCAACAAGCCCCCAATCCCCAGACTCTCCTTCAAACCTCGTTTCTGCCACTCCTCCGACTCCATCTCCGTCCAAGCCGATAGCCTCAAAACCTTGGAATGGAACTCAATATGCAAGCAGCTTTCGGCCTTCACCTCCACCTCAATGGGCTCCTCCGCCGCCAACAACGCCCGTTTACCTATCGGCCGTACTCCGCACGACAGCCAAAAGCTTCTCGATCAGACCTCTGCCGCCAGACTCATCATCCTTCAACAACAACTTGACTTCTCAGAAATACACGACTTAACTGACATCCTCTCGGTTGCCGTTTCTGGTCAGTTGCTCACTATTCCCGAGCTTTGCACCGTTCGTCGCACACTCACTGCTTCCAGGGAATTGTTTCATACTTTGAAACACTTGGCTTCCCAGGCTAATCATTCACACAGGTGTGTGCCAAACTGTTTTGAACTTTCTGTTTCCTGTTACTTTGTTATTATCTTTTGTCACTGTTACATTGTTCAGGTTGATGCAATTGTTTTCAATTAGGTACTCACCCCTTCTTGAAATACTGCAAAACTGTAATTTCCTAGTGGGCTTGGAGCGTAAAATAGAATTTTGTGTAGATTGCAATCTTTCGGTTATTCTTGATAGAGCAAGTGAAGACTTGGAGATCATTCGATCAGAAAGAAGGAGGAACATTGAAATTTTAGATTCTTTGTTGAAGGATGTATCATCTCAAATTTTTCGGGCTGGGGGTATTGACAGACCGCTTATAACGAAGCGTCGATCTAGAATGTGTGTGGGTATCAGGGTTTCCCATAGGCAATTGCTTCCAGGAGGTGTGGTTCTGAATGCCAGCAGCTCTGGAGCAACATACTTTATGGAACCGAAAGAAGCTATAGATTTGAACAATATGGAAGTTAGGCTTTCGAATTTTGAGGCAGCTGAGGAAAGAGCAATTTTGAGTATGCTTGCATTTGAAATAGCAAATTCAGAATCAGAGATAAATTGTTTATTGGATAAAATTCTTGAGATTGATCTTGCTTTTGCAAGGGCTGCCTATGCTCAATGGATGAATGGGGTATGTCCAATTTTCAGTTTAGGTACTCTTGAAAGTCGTGATTCTGTTGAAGAAGACAATGACATTTCAATCGTGCAAGAGGATGACGATTTAACAGTAAATATTGAGGGTATGCGACATCCATTACTACTGGAGTCGTCTCTAGAAAACATTTCAGATAATCTTACACTTAGGTCTGGAAATTCTGCTGAGTTGGTTAATGGAAATGGAACAGTGGATTTTACATACACTCCACAAGGCCTAACAGATTTCCCTGTGCCAGTTGACTTCAAAATTAGAAATGGAACTAGAGTGGTGGTGATCTCAGGACCTAATACTGGAGGGAAGACTGCTTCCATGAAAACGTTGGGCCTGGCATCACTTATGTCCAAAGCCGGAATGCATCTGCCTGCCAAGACAACTCCAAAACTTCCTTGGTATGACCTTATCCTAGCAGATATTGGAGATCACCAGGTAATATCTGAACTTTTTTTTTTTAATAATATAGACTTTTAATTGATACCATGTGGTTGGTTTCATTTTTCTCTAACGTTTATCTCTATTTCAAAATTGAAGTCCCTCGAACAAAATCTCTCAACTTTTAGTGGGCACATCTCACGTATTCGTAAGTTTTTGGAAGTGGCCTCAAAACGATCACTTGTTCTCATCGATGAAATTGGTGGTGGAACTGATCCTTCAGAAGGTGTAGCTCTTTCTGCCAGTATCTTACAGTATCTGAGGGATCATGTTAACTTGGCTGTTGTAACCACTCATTATGCTGATCTAAGTACTATGAAGGAAAAGGATAACCGTTTTGAAAATGCAGCAATGGAGTTTTCACTGGAGACCTTGCAACCAACTTATAGGGTCCTATGGGGATGTATAGGTGATTCAAATGCATTAAGCATAGCACAATCTATTGGCTTTGATAAAAATATAATTGATCACGCACAAACGTGGGTGGAGAAGCTAAAACCAGAACAGCAGCAAGAGCGGAGAGGAATGCTCTATCAGTCATTACAGGAGGAAAAAACCCGATTAAAGGCTCAAGCTGAAAAGGCTGCTTCTGTTCATGCAGAAATTATGAAAGTGTACTCCGAGGTATAATCTAGCTATTCAGTCAAAAAGAGATACTCTGTTTCTTTATTATAGTTTCTTCTCCTTGTCGATACAGTATTACAATCATTGTTGTTCCTTTTCAAGTTTATCTGAAACTTGCATCCTTCATAATTAAGGACTCATTAAATTGACCAGAAAATAAAAAATAGGATGGGGATGTTGTGTAGGTCTGTTGACTAACGCATCATGCAGTGCCTCTTTACTAGATGTCCAATCCTTGGGGATGGCCAACAACTGTTAATATCCATATATTTTAGGGAGCAATTTCTAAAATATGACTTTCTGATCGACTATATTCACATTTAAAAAATGAGGACAAAAAAGTCTCCCACCCAAAATTTTCATAATGCCGTAATAACTGGAAACTTTTGTTCAGCAAAAGAATTATTGAGCATTTGCGTCTTCAATTGAATATCATCACATTTGCTTGTGGTTTCTCATTACATTGCCTTTTCTCCCACCCTCTCTTTCTCACTTTTTTCTTCTTTTGCAAAGATCCAAAGTGAGGCAGAAGACCTTGATAGGCGAGAAAAAGTGCTTATGGCAAAAGAAGCTCAACAGGTCCAAGAAGAGTTAGAGGGTGCAAGATCTCAAATGGAAACTGTGATAAAGAAATTTGAAAAGAAACTAAAAAATTTGGGCAGTGACCAACTCAATTCTCTTATTAAAGAATCTGAAGCTGCAATTGCTTCCATTGTAAAGGATCATACTCCTGCTGTTGGTTTTCCCATCAGTGATGCTGATCGCACTGCATCCTATACTCCACAGTTTGGAGATCAAGTCCGTGTCAAGGGATTGGGAGGGAAATTGGCAAGAGTTGTAGAATCGCCGGGGGATGACGGAACAATCTTGGTGCAGTATGGTAAAGTGAAAGTACGTGTGAAGAAAAATAGCATCATTGCACATGTCAAGTGAAGTGAACCATCGCTCCCTTATTGTAATAAACTAATGGCAGCTTAAACCCACTTTTGGTTTGGGTATTTTTCTGCTTTCTTCTTCAATCAAGTGACCAATTTTGGATGTATATATTATACATACATACGTAAACACCAAACACATTTTGGGTATAATTAAATGAGAGTAAAATTCAGCAGTTTTAATCTATTGAATGTTACTCTAAAATTGTAGTTTGCATTTTGTTTTGGTGATGCTTTTTATGGAGCATTTATTTACGCATACGCTAAACATAAGCTTGGGGAGATGATAACAAATTCCCATTATAATTATTTTAAAAATATGATGAAGCAGATTATCATTCACACCCATGGTACGTTTGTTCTTTCTATTTTTTTTCTTCCTTGTTTTGCAGGGGGAAAAGAAAAAGAAAAAGGAAAAGCAAGTAAGAACTCCTCATGCGGTACACCATAATCTACGGTTTAACCAAGGAGTGCTTCTGTGAGCTCAGGCCGGGTATCAAGACTGGCGAAGAAATCGTCAAGAGCGTGGTAGGTTCCGTCCATGAAAAGTTCCTCCTCGTTCCCGATGCGATCCTCCACCATGCTGATACCGATCATGAAAATCGCCGTGTTAGGCACCAGACTCCCGTTGCTCAATGCGAGCACGTGGCTTCGACGTGGCCGAAGGTGAAACAGTCTTCGGTGTTCCCGTAGCATGGAGCAGTACAACAAAGCGGGCTGTCGGCGCAGCAGAGAAGGGTTGCAATAGGGGTGGAAATAGGTTGGGTCGAGCCAAGCTTAAACTTGGCCTGTTAAAAAATTTAAAGTTTAAGTCTGGTCTATAACTTATCATATGCTTATTTTTAGATCTAAGTCTGACTTTTTTGAAGGCCTGACTTTTTTGAAGGCCTGATTGACCTACTAGCCTATTTAAAAGCCTATTTCATTTGAACGCTTGTAAATAAGAAATTTAACTAAGGCTAAATAGACTAACAAATTAAAAGATCATTGAGACTAAATGTTTGTTTTCATTGTCTCATTCAAGTTTACTTATTAGCATAAGTTCAATGATACTATTTGGAGAGAATTTATGGAAAAAAAACTTATGACATTGTTTATAATGTTTTTTCAACTTATTTTTATAAGTTGTTCAAAATAACTAAGCTTTATTTTTGTATTTTAATTCAAAGTAAAAAAACAATATAATAATAATAAATTTATTGAATTTTTTATAAATAGGCCGGCCTGATAGACTTAAAAGACTTTTTTTATGGCATGTAGCATAACCTCTTTAGCTAAATAGACTTATAAAAAAGCATAGGCCTTTTCTATTTAAGAAAAAGCCTGGGTTGAACTAAGCTTATGTAGGCTAGACCGTAGGCCCCTATTAATTGGCCTGACCTATTCCTACCCCTACTTGCAAGGCTTCAGTGTACCTGCCTTTGGTGCATATAGAGAGGAATTTGAAGCATGAATCAATCGATCTCTTTCTACTTTTTTTCTTTTTATACCTAAATTCTCTTAAACAAAAATGGGTTCCATTTCAAAACGAGGCATTGCATCTTGCTTCACATTAGTGATATGTGTGAATCTGTAATATAAGTACTCTAATGTCCAAGTTAGTTTTTGATTAATAAAAATGAAGTGAAATCTAAATTAGAGAAATTGTACTTATTTTAGCGCCAACGAGTGGTATTTATTAGGTGGTATGAATTGGGTCTTTTAGACTCTTTGGACCTAAGAAAGGCTAGGAACAATTGCCCCCCGACTTGCTATGTCGTGATGCATTGGAAACCTTCTAAAGTCGGGTTGAGTATTACCTTGTTTGTGACCTAGTGTCAAGGAGTGGGAAAGACACATTACAGTTTCATTAAATGCATGTCCAATCATTGAAATATTTTATTGAACGTCTTACACATAGCTCTAAGCGAATAGGCTAGGGTGTGACGTGCTTGTCAAGGTCATTTTAGTGCACTTAAGTACGCTTGTATTTTTTAGGCGTCGTTTAAACTGTTGATTATTGATCTTTCACTTTCTCACGCTTTATGACATTGATTCCTCTTCCCCTTTTCTTATATAAGACCTCCTTTGATATTTCTCATGATTTTCGTTTTCTTTCGCCTTTGTCTTGTCATTTTTGTGCTTCCTCCTTCTCTGTATTATAATTTTGGCGATTTTTATTTCTAGTTGCCTTTCCCTTTTCTAGGACCTTCAAATTATCTATCATTCTCTAATCAATTAGCCTCTTCTGCTCCGTCTTCTTCCTCAAGTACAATTTCTTACTTTACTCTTTTATTGTCTTTCATAGAAAACCTAAGAGGTGTATGAAGGTGTGAAAAATACACAAGAAAGAAGGGGGGTTGAATTGTGTTTCGCATTTTCATATTATTTAGCTTTTGATCAGAGTTTCAGAATCAGAACTGATGTTTAGATTCTGAGTTGATTCAGTTGATAATGGATACAGCAGAAGTAAATAAAATAACAGTATAAGACACAAAAGATTTATATTGTTTCCTCCTCTAACTAAGAGTAGTCCAATCTCATTGTCTCACAAGAGCTTTTCATTATAACCCTTCATAATTACAATCACTTATGCTTTTGAATAAGTTTTTTTACAACTGCTCATACCAATTGTCTGAGACTTCCCTTACTTAGAGCGCATGTATAAGACTTACCTTTTACTCACACCATCAAACTGAGCCGCCTGCTCATCTGTCCTCTGGTTGAGTATTTCTTTTACTTAGAGCATATGTCTAAGACTTTCCTTTAATCACACCATATGACTGAGCTACATGCTCATCTGCCTTCTGGCTGAGACTTTCCATTGCTTAGAGCTCACGTCTAAGACTTTCGTTGCTCATACCATCAGATTGAGTCGCCTGCTCATCTGTCTTCTGGATGAGACTTACCTTTGCTTAGGGCACATGTCTAAGACTTTCCTTTTGCTCAATCAGACTAGCCGAATAAGACTTTCACAACTTAAGCACTTAAGCAATAAGACTTACGTGGCTTAAGCATCTTGGCTTAAGACTTGCTGCTTGAATTCCAATGAGACAAGAATTTTTGCTCTAGCACGTAGCAGGAGACTTAATCTAAACAACTAAAGGCTCGGTAAAATATAGAACAAGGTGTACATGATGCAAGCATCAGAGGTACGAGAGATCACCATAACAAAGACCTAAAACACTTAAGATTTCTAACTATATACAGGGGTAAGAAATCTTAAGGCTTTTACAATTACAACCTACAATAGAAAATATGCATATTACGTAGAGTTGATAATTGTTTGATCTTGCTACTCCTTCAACAGAAAAATCCTTGTTGAAAATTCAGGCTTGAATCTTCAGCCATATATATATATATATATATATATATATATATATATATATATATATATATATATATATATATATATATATATATATATATATATATATATATATATATATCCTTTCTAGAAACTAGCCGTTGAGAAGGTGACTTGATCAAGTGTCTTTTCCTTTACTCCACAGTACAAGAGACGTCAAAGGTGGATGGACAACAACTTTTTGAATCCTTTGTGTAACACGTTTAACCTTTGAGTCTTCAAGAGGTTCTGTACTAATTGAGCCGTTAGAAGCAGACATCCATAAAATGTATCAGCCTTTCTTGAGCCTTGCAATCTTGTAGACTCGAGCTGACAGACTAATGAGACAATACAACATGCTTTCAGTAGTATGGATAGTCCACAACTTTATCACGAACTATAAATGGTATCAGAAGCTGATATACAATTACTAAGTGTAGAAACTCGTATGGATGTTAAGGCCTTCAGTTCAGAGTCTTCGTCAAACCACACTAGAAATTGTTCTTCAGACTCTGCCACTAGAAACTAGCAATGAAGCAACTCCAAATGTATCTTAAATAAACAAATTCTGATTATTTATGTACAAGAACATGCATACATAAAACACACATCAAATAAACCATTGTTCTTTTAATACTTTTATTATCTTCATAACTAAAAGAGAATATGTCAAGAACAAATCTTATTCTAACAATCTCTCCCTTTTTTATGATAACAAACACAAGTATTTAAAGGACAATGTTGGGAATTTAATTTTTATGCAACATGGTATGAGGTTTGTAAACTCCCCCTGAGTCTAATAGTTCATAGTTGAGCTTGTTCTAGCATTAAGAACTATTTTTTTTAAAAAATAAACTAGTCTCCTTGGTAGCATCAGGGTCTAAGGTTTGTAAGCTCCCCCCGAGTTAAACAGATCCAAGGTTGAGGTTTGTAAGCTCCCCTTAATTCCATATTTAAGAACATTAAAATGACTGCATTTTAACTCCTTTTAGCAACACTAGAATACGAGTTTTGTAAACTCCTTCTGAGTCTCATAGGCTAAGTCAAAGGTTTGTAAGCTCTATATATCCCTATGAATAACAAACAGGTGGAAAACAATCATGGTGCAAATAGCAAATCCCTTTTGCACCTCCCAATGCAATTTTATACTTGTGATTCCAATCCCATGCAACCTTCTCATCTTTTATATTTTTATAAAGAGCTCAAAAAGATTACCATTTCGCATATACTCAAAAACTAAAAGGTTGGTTCCTCCTTTAAAAAAACAAGCATAGACCATCACCAAAAATATCCATTTCTGCAGCTAAAATCCTCATACAATTACCTTTCTTTATTTGCTTCACAACCACTACCATCCCGTTTTTCTTCAATGCGTCTCGATAAATCTTTCTGTTACCACCATGGCCAATTAAATTATCTTCATTCAAATGACTTATTTCATCAATATCAATATCCATTGGTGAAAAGATGATAGTTTCCATTCTTTACTTGCTTCCTTGACATTGTTGTAATTTTTTGCTCTTTGAATCCCAACGCTTCTACATATCAAAACCACAACGACGAAGATAACAACAATGAACAAGAGCATTACATATTTATAACCAAAGAGAGTTCTTCAATGACCATGATCTTTATCACAAATGTTCAAATCAGAATTTGTTGAACTTTTTGGAATTTTCTCAACACATGAATGAACCTTTGTTTCCAACAAAAACAACAATATGGATGTTGAACATTTTGATTAGTCATATCTCACATTATGGATCAAAAGTGTATCAAATTCATATTTAAAATGTTGAGATTAATGATCATTATAATGAATGTGATTATTAGTCATTAGTCGTGAGTCATGACTGTAGGTGAAAAGTCATTTAAGTAGCTAAATGGATTATTTGAAAAGCTTATAATGCATTATTAAAAGTAGAGGTTAGTAGTAACAACTTGCTTTGAGCGATGATATGATATCACTAATCTCAAAGTACTAAAGTCATATATATTCAATATCAAACTTCAAAATCATAAGCTCAATTTTGACGGATAAACAACTTAATTAAGGGATTCTCATAAAAAGTTGGGTATAAACTATTCTCTATGACAAAAATAAACTAAATTTAAAATGTTTCCATACAAACTATAAGCAAGTTTCATAAACTATGGAGAGCATGTCAAAATAAGCTAAAAATAGGAGATAGACATGTGATATGCTAGGGCTGATTAAATTGTGATAAATCAATTAAAACATACCGTGACTATTCAATACAATAACTAACTTGAAGAAGATGTGTTAGTAAGGCCGTGACAAAACAATATCGAAAGATGCTGATACTGATTATTCACTATTTTTGAGATAGAGAACAAATTGTGATTAATTCATGTCATGATGACCACAATCAACGTTGCAAGACCTATACCGACCAAAATGGCAAAAACTGTTGTTGTTTTAAACCTTGTTTATCTCAAAGCTATACCAAGCCACCATCTATCTAATTCTCTCAAATAAAAAACTTTCATAGTGAAAAAAAAGGGGGAAATTGAAAAGCACATACCTGGTGGCAATGATTTGATGACCAGGATGAGATGACGGTTAAAGCGAAAAAAGGAAGGTTTTGACAAATGGGTATTTGAACTCTTTGAATTTGTGAAAAGAAGAAAAGGAGTGAGTGGCAGCTTTGAGCAAAAAATGCATGTGAACCAGACAATTTCCTAGGTTTAATTAAAGTTACAGAAGTGTTGAGCTAACACAAACACTAGTAGACTCCAAATTATTGAATTAAAGTCCCACATTGCCGAGTTAGCAATGAAGCAGAAAAGATATCAGGTATAAAACACATAACTAGCCTTGATTTCAAATCATACCTTTCTCGTATCAGTTTAATATCTGATATGTGAGTCAATAGTTCACACGATATTAAATTTATTTTTTGAGGGGGAGAGTCCACTACAATAGCTTGCTATTGGGTCTTTCACGCGCTTTTGCGTTGCACTATTGCAATTGCCCACTATTGCAATTGCCTGGCACACTCCAGCACTATTGCAATTGCCTGGCACACCCCACCAATCATAGTTTAAAATTTTATGTTATCTCTACTTCTGCAGAATGCAGGGCAATATATTAGTGAACTTCCCCTTAAAATAATATGTTATCTCTACTTCTGTAGAATGCAGGGCAATATATTAGTGAACTTCCCCTTAAAATAATATGTTATCTCTACTTCTGCAGAATGCAGGGCAATATATTAGTGAACTTCCACTTAAAATAATAGTGAGCTATCATTAGTGAACTTAATAGTGAGCTATCAGTTGATTTGGATTCGTACCCTTGAAGCCTACTTCACTCAGGTTGCAAGTTAAGTAACACTATAGGATAAAATAGGCTTCAAGGTTTGGATTCGTACCCTTGAAGCCTACTTCACTCAGATTGCAAGTTAAGTAACACTATAGGATAAAATAGGCTTCGAGGCTACGGCACCAAAAGAGTAAAAGTAGGGATTAATAGGTTCGCAAACATCTAAGCGGACCAATGCATTTTTTTCACAACCAACCTTTTTGGCACCATCACTCTATCACAATACAAATACATCAAAGACCTAAAATAGCCAACATCTAATCCCATAAATTATCATTCAATCAATATATGAAGAACATTCATAAATTACCATTTTGTCCACAATTGGTAAGAAAAGAAACACTATTACAAAAATAAATGCGACAGAATCATCATGCTAAATCAATTCCTTAGTCACCTAAATTGTATGCTTTCTTGTGCCCACACAAAGAGATTATTTCTTATTAAATATTCCAAGAAATGATTTAATGACATTGATTGCATTCTCGATGATAAATGATTCATCAAATCTTAACTCAAGCATATTTAGATACACAATCCTCTCTAATTGATTGAAAATATTTTATTGTTAACCCGAGAACTCTATCAGTCCCTCAACACTAAGGGATACAAACCTGCTCAAAAACAGATAGTTAATTAATATTTCTTTGTTTCATGAGCCCTCCGAAGAAAAACTCACCTCAGATGTTTCTCAGCTGCCACTGCTTTGAGGATTTAGGACTTGGTTGTCTTGATGTATTTCATAATTCTGCACATATGGGTTTTGTTTATAGCATTTCATAAAACTCTAGATTAAGTCTTATTCTATAAGATGTTACCAAAATTTGGCTGAGTTTTAAATAAAAAATGAGATGCCATTGCAGCAGACAAAAGCTTAGGTGTGTGACCACCGAGAGTATGAAAAGTTGTTGCATAAATCAATCTACCAGAGGTCTCTTGCAGCGTAACTAGAGGATAAAACACTGCCAAGATTTAATTTGAAGTTAAGAGTCATTTAAAGGACTATTGAATAAAAACAGGTAATATATCATACAAAAAGTACAAACCTGCAGACCATAGCCAACAAAATGGCCATAAGAGGTAGGCAATGCATGATACAGTTTGAACCAGAAGATATGAACGGACGTCGCCAAAGAACCTGTAATAAGAGGTAGGCAATGCATGATACTTGGCTGTATGGTTACTACGGCTATAAAATGGAAATAATACTAGATTCCAAGATACTCTTTTTCTCCTTTGACAGTGCATTTAACATTTGACAGATTTTCTCTCCAATGTTCCTATTTAGCAGCAGTCTGAATGCTCTTATTACACTGCAGCAGCACGTGCTCTGCTGTCTCTGACTCTACGTTACAATCAGTACCAGTGTGCACCCTTTTGTCGGTCAATCTTACACAAGTTGGGAAATACATTGTCCCTACTACTAGTAGTTAAGTCCCGCATCGAAAGAAGATGAAAAGTATCCAGAAAAGCAAGTGTATAAAAGAACTTGAATACCATCATTGCAACATACTTACCTGGATGGGGTCAATGGTTGATCATGAAGGACCATGGCCTAGGAGAGTGACCTCCAGCGTTCGCGCGGCCTCTTCCTATTCTTATATCAAAGTTTGAGTCCGGCCTGCGTTCGCGTGGCCCCTTCCTATTCTTATATCAAAGTTTGAGTCCTTCCTATTCTTATATCAAGCCAGGCAAATCCCATCAACCTTACTTAAATTTTTTTACTTTTCTGATCCTGGTCTATACATTTACAGCAGAATTCATCACCAAGTGTTGGGGCTGGAGGTGGAGAGCTTGTGATCCCTCCACTGTCAGGAGTATTAAGTTGGAACATGGTATCTTAAATGTTATAACCTCTCAAAAATGTTGTGGTTGATGTTACAATTCCTTCACTGGATATATAGAAGGATTAAATGTATTCAGAAAGTTATATGAAGACTAAATACACTAAAAAAATGATCCAAAGCCAATGAAGAAGTAGTGAAATGCAGCACATGTAAAGTGAACAGACATATATACCTTGTTTAGCTTAGAGTAACAACAATCAACATTATAACTTGCCACTGCTGCTTCATCAGATTCTGGCTTTGTTCTTCAAACAGACTCAAATTTTTCGTATGCTTCCTGGTTTGTACTTAGCATTCCTTCTGCACTTAATCCAGGAACGTAATGGACGGTGATATTATCAGGAAGATACCATCCATTTTTTTATCTTCGAAATTGAAGCATTTTTTCCTCTCAAACTAGGTGTTACAGATTAGAATTTCTTATGGAAAATGTTTTGTTTCTACATGTCTATCTTGTCTTTACTAGGACAAAGTCACCAATCCTATAACGCAACTAAGCAATAAAGGAAAAGATTAACTAAATCCGCACAATGATTTTTGTATGTATGCCTGTTTATATGTTGCAAATGCAAACTAAATTTCATAAAATGCACAATAATGAGATATGTGAAATACAAATTCTAGAGAAGAAAATTGCACTTAATATCTATTGCAGATTGAAAAATATATTCCTACTCAGAAATGTCAAGGGCAAGATAAAAGAAGGAAGGCTGTTCAGAAAAATGAAAAAAGGACAGAGAAAACAATTGAGTCTGGTTTTACATCTGACACTATCAATTATTTTTTCCTTAGACAGTTTTGCATTTGAAATTTTTAACATATATCAAGAATTTTGATTCAGTCCAAAAATATGGCGGACATTGCTGATGTTGAACATTTTGACTTAATCAGTATGGATCAAACAAAAGTACACTGATTTTACTTTTCAAAAAAGGATTTTGAAGTTTATATATACAAAATGACACCTCATGTAATGTACACATGACAATAATTTGATCGTACAACCTCAAAGTGTACCAAAGTCATTTTCAAAATTTTGAGATTATTCATCATTATATGAAAACTTCATCAACCATCTTAGCTAATAGAGCATGTTAGACAGAAAAGTCGCCAAGAAAAAATCACCAGCTCTATAGATTGTTAGAAATGGTTTTGTTTGAGTAAATGATAAACACATGGACATAAAAATGGTGTTCACTTCAACCAAACTACCAATTAAGAACACTAGTATAGAAAATATTGCTATGAAATGCGAATAATGTTTGATCCTAAGTGAAAATATTTAGAATGAAGAGGAAGGAAGTTAGAGTGTAGATATCTTCAGCTTGTGTTCTGATATGTTAGCAAGTCTGCAGTTATGAAACTTAATGCCTTTCTAAGTTAAGGAGAGGGAAATGTAGTCTTCAAGTTGCTGCATAAGAGTCCTGCCTTGGTTAGTGAAGGAAGAAGCATAACATATGTCAGATATAAAACACACAACAAGGAAGTGAGAGTGTAGATATTTAGAATGAAGAGGAAGGAAGTGAGAGTGTAGATATCTTCAGCTTGTGTTCTGATATGTTAGCAAGTCTGCAGTTATGAAACTTAATGCCTTTCTAAGTTAAGGAGAGGGAAATGTAGTCTTCAAGTTGCTGCATAAGAGTCCCGCCTCGGTTAGTGAAGGAAGAAATATAACATATGTCAGATATAAAACACACAACAAGCAAACATTTTAACTCATACCTTTCTCGGCCTTTTGGCTAAGATCAAGTGTAGTATCTGTTCTTATCAGTTTAATATCTGATATGTGGGCCAATGGTCCACACGATATTAAATTTATTTTTTAAAGGGGAGAGTCCACTACAATAGCTTGCTATTGGGTCTCTCGAGTGTCGCTTTTGTGTTGCACTATTGCAATAGTCTGGCACACCCCACCAAACCTAGTTCAAAATTCTAAATTTATTTCTAGTTTATTTATTTAATTTATTTTAGTATATATCAATTTTGTCTTGTTGTACATCTTGGTAATGAAATCTCTTTATAATGTTTATGTTTGAATCTCTTTTGAATGAGTTAGGTTATCTCTAGTTTTTAATAATTATTTTAGAATCTCATTAGATGGGATAAATAAGTTTTGCTTCTATGCAAATTTTAAACCATTTGTTAAACATATGAAAAGCCACAAAAAAGAAAAAAACCAGTAAGTCTGAAAATTTTAATAAGGGTTTAAATATTGTTTGCTTTTCTGTTTTGAAGGACACTCTCAAACTTAAAAGGAATGATGCACATCAAACTGTAAGTGCAATTAAGGATTATAAGTAAGAGATTTAAGCTAAAGCATTCATAATTTTTTAAACAGTTCCAAGGATAGACATGAAAAACTATCCAATTCAAAATATATTCATTTCACTAGTAATGTATTCCTCTTTGGATGACTCCAAATAGGTCCAGGTTAATTGACCCTACACATACATATATACATTAAGCTATTGTCCCATGGCATGACATAAACAAACAAACCGCCAAATAAAAAATCAATGTGACACATCCCAATATGAACCTGACCACCAAAAAGAGATGGTTCAAGGGGTTGGCTCACCAGGTGTTCTGGGCTGGGGTGCTGCGGCCCGTGGTCCCTCCACTGTCAAGAGTTATGGTTATCACCTTAAAGTCTTTCAAAACCAGAATTTAGAGCTTCTTCAAGTGTAGAAAGTGCAGCTTAAGGATTATAAGTAAGAGATTTAAGCTAAAGCATTCATAATTTTTTAAACAGTTCTAAGGATAGACATGAAAAACTATCCAATTCAAAATATATTCATTTCACTAGTAATGTATTCCTCTTTGGATGACTCCAAATAGGTCCAGGTTAATTGACCCTACACATACATATATACATTAAGCTATTGTCCCATGGCATGACATAAACAAACAAACCGCCAAATAAAAAATCAATGTGACACATCCCAATATGATCCTGACCACCCCAAAAAGAGATGGTTCAAGTGTAGAAAGTGCAGCTTAAGGATTATAAGTAAGAGATTTAAGCTAAAGCATTCATAATTTTTTAAACAGTTCTAAGGATAGACATGAAAAACTATCCAATTCAAAATATATTCATTTCACTAGTAATGTATTCCTCTTTGGATGACTCCAAATAGGTCCAGGTTAATTGACCCTACACATACATATATACATTAAGCTATTGTCCCATGGCATGACATAAACAAACAAACCGCCAAATAAAAAATCAATGTGACACATCCCCAATATGATCCTGACCACCCCAAAAAGAGATGGTTCAAGGGGCTAGGCTCACCAGGTGTTGTACAAACCGCCAAATAAAAAATCAATGTGACACATCCCAATATGATCCTGACCACCCCAAAAAGAGATGGTTCAAGGGGCTAGGCTCACCAGGTGTTGTACAAACCGCCAAATAAAAAATCAATGTGACACATCCCAATATGATCCTGACCACCCCAAAAAGAGATGGTTCAAGTGTAGAAAGTGCAGCTTAAGGATTATAAGTAAGAGATTTAAGCTAAAGCATTCATAATTTTTTAAACAGTTCTAAGGATAGACATGAAAAACTATCCAATTCAAAATATATTCATTTCACTAGTAATGTATTCCTCTTTGGAGGAGATGCAGCGGCCTGTGATCCCTCCATTGTCAGGAGTAGGAAGTGTTCGCTGTTCTGTGACACCAGCCTCACGCTGTACCCTCCTGTCTAAGACACACAATACCCGTGCCTTTGCACAAGTCCCATGGGTCAACTCGCAACTTGGAGCGGGCAGGCTAGCATGGTGCAACCACCAGACCAACCTATTAAGCCTTAGTCATGTTCCATCACCTTGGTGCCCCCACATGGGTCACAAGCTGGCGCTACTCAACTCGGCGAACTAACTAGCATGTCAGACAATTATAAACACTTGCGTTTGTGATATTCTAGTCAATTTGGGACTTAATGGATATATACTATTAATATGGAACGTGTTATAAAACTAAATATTGAAAAGATGCGGTTGAAAAGGTTTTTTAAACGGCTTACTTTGTACTCGGCACTCCCCAACTACTTTTGACATGTTATAACACTAATCATTGAAAATATGTGGTTGAGGAATTTAATCTACATATATAGAGGGATTACTGGACACTCAAAAAAATGATCCAAAACCAATGACAGTAGTGGAATGCAGTACATACAAACATATAACCTGGTTAAGTTTATCTTAGAGTAATAACAAGCAACATTATAACTTGCCACTGCTGCTTTATCAGACTCTGATTTTGTTCCAAACTGACTCAAATTTCTCTAATGCTTCCTCGTACTTCGCATTCCTTAGGAATTTAAACAACAAAGTAATGGACATTAGGATTATCAGGAAGATACCATTAATTTTTGTTATTCTAATCTAGATATACTCCTAGCAAACTAGGTGTTGCAGATTACAATTTCATATAAAAATTGCCATGTCTATCTTGTCGTTACAAGAACAAAGTCAGGTGATCCTTTATTCCTTATGTTAATAAGCAATTGAGTAATAAAGGAAAAATATCTACTTAATTCATCACAACGTAATAGTTTTTGCATGTTTGGTGTTTATATGTTGCAAACCAAATTTCATAAAATGCCCAATAATGACATACTTAAAATAACGGTACTAGAAAAGAAATTGTACTTAATCTCTATAGCAGATTGAACAAAATACTTCCATTCTGAAATGACATGGATAAATGAACAAAAATCAAACTATTATTATCTAAACTGTTAGCTAATTTTTAAGCTATGATGGAGAGAGTGTTGAAATCAAGTGAAAACAACTTGTGAAAATGTGATATATAGTTTCCATAAACACTTTCAAACAGTCTTATTAAATAAAACCATACAAACAAACCCTAAGCGTTCAATTCAAATAACTATCATGAAGATGATATGTTGTTCCCATAAACCCTTCCAAACAGTCTTATTAAATAACAGAATCCAAACAAACAAACCCTAAGCCTTCAATTCAAAAAACAATGTTGAAGATGATGATATGCTAGTACTACTGATGAGAAATCTATATCAAACAAGCACCGTATCTAGTTGTTTGGAAACAAAAGATGAAAATATTAAAATGAAGATCAGAAGAAACCTGGTGGCGAGTACATTGAACACTCCAGCCTTGTCAGTTGATCCATCAGGAGCCATAGCAATTGCATCCCTACCTCAGATGAAGCTTTGACCACAAAAGGGAAAGGTTTTGATTTTGAGAGACTATAAGAAAAAGGGTTTCTTGAACAAAACCATTCGATGGTAGGAAGAAAATAATTTCCTACTCCCTTTACCCGCCAAATTTTTTTAATTTTATAATTAATCTAATTTATTTATTATCTAATTGTTTTTATGATTTGTATTATTGATTAAATTTTTATGGTTAATAGTCATTGACAAGCATCGGCAGTGAATAGTTCACAAGTGAAAAGAGACTACAATCTTAAATTATCATTCTGACCTCCGGGCATCTAAGAACTTTTTCAACTTTTTCTCGTGAGTGGACACAATTAACGACAATCGATCATATAACAAACGAAGTAAAAAGCATCGGTTATTTTCAATGTTTCAATAAAAAATAAAGTCAAGTTCAACATAACATACGCACATCTTTCCCTGACATGATCTGAATGTCGCATGATCGACATATCTAATAAACACTTAGCAGTCAATGGACCCTCCAAGAAACCCTCAATCTGCGTGTATAGGCTACTCTGTCAAAGTCGAAGCAGTAACCTCTGTCTCAACTGGATGAGTAACCTCGATATTACCTATAACAGACGGAGTAATCTTCATATCACTCGTAGTAAGCGCCTCAATAGTTGTATGTGGCATAACCTCTGTAATAGTTAGAGTCTCTCTCTTAGAATGATAGGGCACCTCTGTCTCGCTCACCATCTGTCTGTCATCCTTAATTGCTCCTTGAACATCCTTAGTAATTGGCTCATCATTGGAATCTATGGTGTGAGTGCTTTTGAATTTTGAGTGATGTCAAGACTAGGATAATGTAGCGTTTTGTATATTGGATCATATCATCTCATTCTAGATGTGCATCTTAGTGTTAGGGATCATTCGAGTAAGTTAGAAATGAAGCTTGCATCAAAATTGCATTGAAAAACTTGTTTTTGGATGGTCAAACCTTTTCAAGCCAACACATGCAAGAACAGACCGACCTATACGACTCTTAGGTCTAGTCCAACCATTAACAATTTCAGGTTGACTCCCATGGAGCAGTATTAAAGCATGTAGCTTCTGTCCAGAGGTCGCCTCACATAGGTCGGCTTGTATGCAACATAAAAAGATGATAGTTTCCATTTTTTACTTGCTTTCTTGACATTGTTGTAATTTTTTGCTCTTAGAATCCCAACGCTTCTACATATCAAAACCACAGCGACGAAGATAACAACAATGAACAAGAGCATTATATATTTATAACCAAAGAGAGTTCTTCAATGACCATGATCTTTATCACAAATGTTCAAATCATAATTTGTTGAACTTTTTGGAATTTTCCCAACACATGAATGAACCTTTGTTTCCAACAAAAACAGCAGTGTGGATGTTGAACATTTTGATTAGTCATATCTCACACATTATGGATCAAAAGTATATCAAATTCATATTTAAAATGTTGAGATTAATGATCATTATAATGAATGTGATTATTAGCCATTAGTCGTGAGTCATGACTGTAGGTGAAAAGTCATTTAAGTAGCTAAATGGATTATTTGAAAAGCTTATAATGCATTATTAAAAGTAGAGGTTGGTAGTAACAACTTGCTTTGAGCGATGATATGATATCACTAATCTCAAAGTACTAAAGTCATATATATTCAATATCAAACTTCAGAATCATAAGCTCAATTTTGACGGATAAACAACTTAAGTAAGGGATTCTCATAAAAAGCTGGGTATAAACTATTCTTTATGACAAAAATAAACTAAATTTAAAATGTTTCCATACAAACTATAAGCAAGTTTCATAAACTATGATGGAGAGCATGTCAAAATAAGCTAAAAACAGGAGATAGACATGTGATATGCTAGGGCTGATCAAATTGTGATAAATCAATTAAAACATACCGTGACTATTCAATACAATAACTAACTTGAAGAAGATATGTTAGTAAGGCCGTGACAAAACAGTATCGAAAGATGCTGGTACTGGTTATTCACTATTTTTGAGATAAAGAACAAATTGTGATTAATTCATGCCGTGATGACCGCAATCAGCGTTGCAAGACCTATACCGACCAAAATGACAAAAACTGTTGTCGTTTTAAACCTTGCTTATCTCAAAGCTATACCAAGCCACTATCTATCTAATTCTCTCAAATAAAAAACTTTCATAGTGAAAATAAAGGGAAAATTGAAAAGCACATACCTGGTGGCAATGATTTGATGACCAGGATGAGATGACGGTTAAAGTGCAAAAAGGAAGGTTTTGAGAAATGGGTATTTGAACTCTTTGAATTTGTGAAAAGAAGAAAAGGGGTGAGTGGCAGCTATGAGCAAAAAATGCATGTGAATCCGACAATTTCCTTGGTTTAATTAAAGTTACAAAAGTGTGAGTTAACACAGACACTAGTAGACTCCAAATTATTGAATTAAAGTCCCACATTGCCGAGTTAGCAATGAAGCAGAAAAGATATCAAGTATAAAACACATAACTAGTCTTAATTTCAAATCATACATTTCTCGGCCTTTTGGCTAAGATCAAGTGTAGTATCTGTTCTTATGAGTTTAATATTTGATATGTGGGTCAATGGTTCACACGATATTAAATTTATTTTTTGATGGGAAGAGTCCCCTACAATAGCTTGCTATTGGGTCTCTCATTTGTTGCTTTTTAGTTGCACTATTGCAATAACTTGGCACTCATTTGATGCTTTTGTGTTGCACTATTGCAATAACTTGGCACACCCCACCATTCATAGTTCAAAATTTTTGTTGCTTTTGTGTTGCACTATTGCAATAACTTGGCACACCCCACCATTCATAGTTCAAAATTTTATGTTATCTCTACTTCGGCAGAATGCAGGGCAATATATTAATGAACTTCCACTTAAAATAATAGTGAGCTATCATTTGATTTGGATTCATACCCTTGAAGCCTTGGGCAATATATTAGTGAACTTCCACTTAAAATAATAGTGAGCTATCATTTGATTTGGATTCATACCCTTGAAGCCTACTTCACTAGGATTGCAAGTTAAGTAACACTATAGGATAAAATAGGCTTCAAGGCTACGACACCAAAAGAGTGAAGTAGGGATTAATAGGTTCGCAAATTTCTAAGCGGACCAATGCAATTTTTTCATAACCAACCTTATTTGCACCATCACTCTATCACAATACAAATACATCAAAGACCTAAAAAAGCCAACATCATCAATGCTAATCTCATAAATTATCATTCAATCAATATATGAAGAACATTCATAAATTACCATTTTGTCCACAATTGGTAAGAAAAGAAACACTACTACAAAAATAAATGCGACAGAATCATCCTGCTAAATCAATTCCTTAGTCACCTAAATTGTATGCTTTCTTGTGCCCACGCAAAGGGATTATTTCTTATTAAATATTCCAAGAAATGATTTAATGACATCGATTGCATTCTCGATGATAAATGATTCATCAAATCTTAACTCAAGCATATTTAGATACACAATCCTCTCTAATTGATTGAAAATATTTTATTGTTAACCCGAAAACTCTATCAGTCCCTCAACGCTAAGGGATACAAACCTGCTCAAAAACAGATAGTTAATTAATATTTCTTTGTTTCATGAGCCCTCTGAAGAAAGACTCACCTCAGATGTTTCTCAGCTGCCACTGCTTTGAGGATTTAGGACTTGGTTGTCTCGATGTATTTCATTATTCTGCACATATGGGTTTTGTTTATAGCATTTCATAAAACTCTAGATTAAGTCTTACTCTATAAGATCTTACCAAAATTTGGGTGAGTTTTAAATAAAAAATTTGGGACCACACAAGTAGACAATACAAAACATGCCACATATGATTAACATAAAATAATGCAAAAACTTAGAGGTCAAACATAAAGAATCTTGATATTATAAGATGAATAAAAAAAATTACAAAGTAATCAAAATCTCTTTAACATTATAGATGTGACGTATATTTAACTCTTTGAAATAAATAACATAATTAAAATACAAAGCATGACATATTATTCATTCATAGTATTTATAGATAGATCAAGAACCATACACTTGAGGTTGTAAAAAAAATACAAATTGTAAAGCTAGCAATTAAGCAGGCTTGTATCAATCAAGTTTTTCTACGATAAAACTTGTTATAGTAACAACTTGATTGAGAACATTGGCATTTTTTGGCACCATGGGATTACCATGATAAGGAGGTTCATCAGGACCACTTCCTTTTAGACAAAAATCAATATACATTAGTATAAGATCTGCAGCATGAAACATCTCTTTGTAATTTCTCACCTTCAACATGTCACAAAAATAGTCAATATCACCAACAACATCCTCAAAGTAAGATAAACATTTCTTGTAGGGAATTTGTGCCTCAAAATCACTACCACTTTGTGCGATTAACCATTGGATTAGAATGATGGTGTTGGTAGTGTTGGAACGAGCCACATCAAGAGTGTATTGTGCAAGGCTGACAAGATCTTGACCTACACCGTCAGGCTTTGAATTCAGAAGATTTGTACAAAATGAAACATCCTTTGTTTGTTTGCAAATAGCATCCACGTCTACAACTTTGATTTTATAGGAGCTTGTAACTGAAAGAAGAGAAATCACCACAAAGAAAAAAAAACCTATCATCTTAAAGTTTGATTCTCAATTCTATTTCTGAATTGAAAACAAAAGTCGAGTATATAATATATTATTATAATTCTTAGTCATTCAATTTTATTTAATTCATTGACCAAAATATATATTAATCATTCTTTAAATTATTAGTATTTGAAAACTGTATTTAAGGAAAAAAAGTGAATTTATTGAGCCGGAAAAAAGTGAATTTATGCTCAATGTGAAAAAAAAATTCAAATGAACTGTATTCAATTTTAAACATTACCCGAGATCTGTAATAATGTATTAAATTAAATGAATAAATTATGTCGCCAAATGAACAGTTTAGGGGTCGAGTTTGTTAGTATGGTTATAGAATAAAATTCCACTATGTTTTAAATGACATTTTAATAGAGGGTCGTTTTATCAATTTCAAATTCAACTATAATTAAACATTATTAAACATTATTTATTTTTAAAGCATTCCTTCATCTTACATTTTTTTTATAAAATATATTAAAAATAGTTAATTATTTTTAAATAAAATTAATGTATAAAAAAGTGTAATTATTGATGTAACTTTTATTACACAAAAAACTACACCAATAATTACACTCTTTTTTATACATTAATTTTATTTTAATTGAATATATTAACATATAATCATTTTATATATCATTAAGATACCTAAAAATAAACATAAAAAAATAATTTTTAACATTAATTTTGTAGTAATTTAATAAAAAAAATGATTATAAATTAATTTTAGGCATAATTAATTACGAAATCCTTTAAGTTAATTTAATATTTCATTTTAGTTCATTATCTAAAAAATATTACAAATTAGTCCCTTAAAACAATTACGTTAAATTTTGTAAAAATTCGTTAAATTGTGCACATGTGACATGACAGCGTGACAAAAGTTAATATAGTGAGTCAACAATTTTATCAAATATTAAATTAAAATCTTATAATTATTTAAGAGACCAAATTAAAAAAACTAATCAAACTACTATTAGAGTACATTTGTAACAATTTCATAGCATTTGGCTATTCGATTTACCAAAAGAAAAATAGTATATAATTTCATTCAGAAAAAACTAATTGCATAGCATTGTAATGATTAGAGTATATCATCTACTCATAAACAACTAATTTACATAAAAATACATTACAAAAATCAACACCTCTCTAAATATCTATACATACTATACAAATAAGAGGAAAAAAATCTGGTAGTGTAACACTAGAGCTTTAACCATTACTCTTTATTTCATTAGCTCTTTGAATCCTTCCATAGCTAAGTCCCTATTGAAACCCATTTTTCTTAGTCAATTCGGTAAGAGACTTTGTTATTTTTTCATACCCCACAATAAATTTTCGATTATATCTAATTAGTCCCAAAAATTGTAGCACCCTCTTCACATTGTGAGGAACCTTCCACTCCATCACACTTTTCACTTTGACAAGATCTACTACTACACCATGTTCTATCTGATATTTTATGTCCCAAATACTCAACACCGGCTAGTTACAAAGCTATCAGAAGAATTTGAAGGTTTGTCGAATGCTATGGCAAGTGGTATTAGTTAGAAAGTTAGCTTTTATCAAAATCACTGTTTGGAATCCAACTATTTATTAAAAAGTACATTTTATCTAGATTTCTTTAAATTAAAACATAAAATACAATATAAAAAAAAAATAAAGCCATATCATTGAGAATTACTAGTAATACTGGTTATAATTTACAAATCTCTACATTCTGATTGTCCACGCCCTTAACCATGGCTAAATTTAGAACACCACATGCATAATAGAGCATGTGCTATTAACGTTAACCTCATTAAAGAATGGTAAAGAAATGAATAAACCAAAAACCTTAACTAAGATAACACAAGTCGAACAATAGTTTCAACAAGTACATAGACATATAAAACCCATCTAAAAAACAACTTAGATACCAAATACGAAGGGTGTTCTATCAATCGTAAAAAGCACTGAAACAATGGTCAAAACTCAAACCCCTTCCTAAAAAGAAGCTTATATTGACCACTAAGAACTTATTATTGTGAAATTCATAATAATTATACTTTACCTCTTTCTCATTGCACATGGGGATCTGAAAAAAATACAATAGAAAAGAAATTATTTTCTCCATATTCAAGATCTAAAATGTAACACCCCGTTACCCAAAAATAAAATAAAACAATTAAAATCAACAATTATCAAAGTTTCTCCCACAACGGGATGTCACATTCCTCAAAAAATTCCACAAATCATTAAAAAAAAAAACTAATTTCCAATAAAATTTTCAGCGGAAACAGAAGTAGTCTGCCATAACACATAATATATATATACATCGTCGTCGTCAATCAACATCATCATATACATCATGTACGACCACTGTCCAAAATATACATCCATCAAACATCATTACTAATCCCACAAAATAAGATACGCCACAGGGGCACACATAATCATCAATAAACCATAAATATTCCCAAAAAGCCCCGGTGTTACGTATCAGAGCAATCCTATGACACTGCCACAATCCAAGCTAGCTATACACCTGGATTGTCTGTACTTCCGAAGAAGCACATACCACAACAACAACAAAGGGGGTGAGAATTCACGATCAAATATTAACGGTATAAATGTACATGAAATAAAGGCAGAAACATATAAAACGTCATTTCATATACAACACATTCGGACCTACTGTCCCCCCATCAACAATCACTACACACAACAATGCAACACATGTCACTCAGACAATGATATGCGGTACCGACTCACAACAACGATGGGCACCGGGCCATCAACCCTCCACTAAGGAGAACACATCACCGATGGGAACTCGGCCATCAACCCTCCACACAGGGAGCACAACAACAATATCGATGGACACCTGGCCATCACCCTCCTCACAGGGAGCACATCTCCGATGGTCACTGGGTCATCACCCTCCATACAGGGAGCACATCTCCGATGGTCACTGGGTCATCAACCCTCCATACAGGGAGCACATCTCCGATGGTCACTGGGCCATCAACCCTCCACACAAGGAGCACAACAGCATCGATGGACACCTGGTCATCACCCTCCTCACAGGAGCATATCAACAATATCGATGGACACCTGGCCATCACCCCTCCACTAAGGGAGCACCACAACACAACATGCCATGCATAATCTCCAATGCACGCACACAACAACAATCACACACAAATAGCATACACGGTCCCCTGACCACATCTCATCATGTATCATACATACATATATCACACATCTCATACACGTCTAGCACACAAGGTGCAATCCGATCCAACCGATCCATCCCTCACACAGTATATAAACACAACGTGCACAGGCGTATCGATCCTACGGATCCATCATATATCACACATAACACATACACATCTTTACATATCACATAATCCACCGATTTTGTCCAATGCGATAAACGCTGGCCACACAGCCCTCATAACCCTCAACATACTCTCAGCACTCAAATATCATCACAGCACATCATACCGATCACACTCAGCGCCAACAGCTGTACACAGCTCTCAAAAACCAAAACCTGCTACGTTCGTGATCGCTCCGCAAGTGCACGGAAATATCGAAGTAATATAAAAGATTGTCGAACCCACAGAGACCAATGTCAATCTACCGTTATCTATTATTACGGCGTAAAGCTGAGGCTATTGGAATTAGGAAAATTGAATGCGAATGAAATTAAACGCAAAAGAAATAAAGAAAATTGAATGCGAATGAAATTAAACGCAAAAGAAATAAAGAAAATTGGTTTAAAGAAATGCGGTAAAGGATATCGGTATGCAAAGACTTAGTTATCTGGGATTCGACAGGTCACTGATGCTTCTTACTCTTTGCAAACATTGTTCAGAAGAAAATAGTGATCTGAAGACTTTCGTCTCACGATGGTTGTTGACGCTAGTCATAATTCTAAGGGCCGAATGTACGCTTTCGCTGTCCCATTCGGGGTTAAAACTACTTTTTGGAAATCTCTAGGTTCTAATCCATTTTAAAGTGTTTTCGTTGTTATTAAAACAAATGCCTAGTGTTTACTATCTAGTCTTGCCGCAGCTTTCGCTTGTTGGTTCGTACCTTAATTAATTTCCCACTTTCGTGGCAAAACTACTTTTAAATAAGTTCTCGCTTTCGCGACGAAGTTTATTCAGTAAATAAATTTAAACACTACGGCCAGAAAGGTTGTTTGTAAAAAGGGAAGATGCCGGTTACTATCGAATCCTATCCTACTAATTCGGTTACATACCGATAAAACTAACTTAGCCAGACATGATAATTAATGCGAACGGAAATAGACATAAACAACAGAATAATAAAGCGTGCATCATAACAGAAATAAAGTAGTAATTCAATTAATAAAAACCTGTAAATTGTACTGATCTCAAATCCTTGGGTAGTCCCCCACAATGTCGGCAGGATTCTACTTTGGCGAGAAATAAAAGGTACAGGGAGAAAATACAATATTCTGAACTGAAGGAAAATGGAAAGGAAAATAAAAGTAACGATAAATAACTTTATGGAACTTTGGCAGAACTTCGGGATGAAGAATCCACACCTTTCTCTGTGAGTCTCTTGTCTATTTATAGGAGATGTTTCTTATCTCAACTTCCTGAGATCATGTGTGAGAATTGGAGAAAGTGGTAGTAACTTCCAGTAGTGGGCAGTGAGTGGAGAAAGTGTAGTAACTTCCAGTAGTGGGCAGTGAGTGGAGAAAGTGTAGTAACTTCCAATAGTGGGCAGTGAGTGGAGAAAGTGTAGGAAGGATTTAAGTTGAGATTTATCGTGAATTCTGATTCTGCGTTTTTTGTCTGCGTGACGGTCGTCATGAAATGTGACGGTCGTCACACGCATGACGGTCGTCATGGACCTGTGACGGTCATCACAGCAGCAGAATCCGTATCTGCTGTTTTTCATCTATTTTTCATCCGTTTTTCATCTGTTTCTTCTCCTTTTCTTTCTTTAGTCCAAATTCTCCCCAATCTGCAAAACGAAGTAAATTAATCATATAATAGAACATAAATCAAGATAAATTAATAAAAGTCACAAATAAATGCATGTAAATCAAGCCAAATAAACGATATGATTTCGCGTTATCAGTTTGCTACCTGCTCGCTACGCGAGCTCCCAGCGAACGCTCGCTGCATGTTCGCCTAGCGAATGAGCTAGCGAACACAAGAAATTAGCTACTGTTATTGCTCGCTACAAGCTCGCTACGCGAGCTCCTAGCGAGTGCTCGCTATGCATCCGCCTAGCGATGGGCTAGCGAATGTCTGCGAATTCTGAACAATTCTGCTGTGCAGAAACGCACCAGCAGCTCCCCATTCATCAGGTTCTCACTAAACCACGCCAAAATCATCGGCTAACCATTCTACACCTCCACTACAACTCCTAAACTCGGTTTTACCCGATAAACCCTCATTTCTACTCGATCAATCAACTTCCGGCATAAACATTTGAATTACCCGGAAACCCCAAACACTAATACAATTGCCCCACAGCTAGGGATGGCAAACAAACCCGGGCCCGCCCACACCCGCCCGGGCCCGCCCCGAAATTAACGGGGGAAATCCGATTTAATTGGGTGCGGGTGTGGGTGCGGGTGAAACCCGGTTCTTAACTACGGGTGCGGGTGCGGGTGCGGGTAGACACTAAGACCCGCCCGCACCCGCCCCCGCCCCGCCCCAAATAATATATTTTATTTTGATTTCCTTATTTTATTTATTTTAATATTTATTTATTAATTATACTTTTAATTAAGTTATTAATATTCTTATTGCAATTAAAATAATAAAATTAATCAAGTTAATATTCATTTATTAATTAAATAATTAATTAATTTATTAAAATAATCAATTTTTTTAATTAAATTACTAATTTTTATTATAATTAAAAAAATAATTTTTTTTTGCGGGTGGGGGCGGGGCGGGTGCGGGTGCACCCGTTTTCTACTGGGGGCGGGTCTGGGTGGTAAATTTTCACCCCCGATTGGATTTGGGGGCGGGGGCGGGTCTGTTACATGGAGGCGGGTGCGGGTGCGGGTATAGTTAAACCCGCCCCCGACCCGCCCCGTTGCCATCCCTACCCACAGCCACATGCAACGAATTTAACATAATTCAACATAATAATAACAGTAACATAAACATGCAATCAACATCATTTCATCATCATTCATGGGAATTAGGGAATTTCCCCTTTCTACCAATTACTTATGTATATACCAATTTAACCGATCATACCCCCCTTACCTCAATAAGTAGTTTGATGATGAAAAATCCACGAAATTCAGCAGCTTGATCTGCCTCCTTCTCTTGCTCAAGCTTGCTCCCTCTTGCTTCTACTCAAACGTGCTTTTCTTCACCGTGCGTGTTCTTTCTCTTGTTCCCCTTTTTCCAAAATACCAAACAAGCCCTTAATACCCCAAATAACCTTATTATTCCATTTAATTTCAAAAATCCACTTTTATCTCTTTTTAATCCCAATAATAATATTTTCACAATTCCTTAATTCCAACAATTCCAATAATGTTATTTTGCTCATATATTAATATTAGAAATACTAATAATAATAATTAATAATAATATTAACATTACTATTAATTATCACTCTATTATCACTATATATTAATATTATGATTCCTTGATTCTTCAAATAATTCCACACAAAACACGTCAACGAATACAATAACACCGAAACTAAAAATAATTAAAATGGGCGTTACAACTCTCCCCCACTTTAATTATTTTCGTCCTCGAAAATACCTGATGGGAACAACTCTGGATACGCTTCTCGCATCCTGCTTTCCAATTCCCAGGTTACACTGCCTCCTGCAGCACCTCCCCACGCCACTCTCACCAAAGGTATCTCTTTCCCTCTGAGTCGCTTCATCTTGCGGTCCTCGATCCTCAACAACAACGTCTCCACAGTTAGATTCTCTCTAACTTGGACTCCATCCTTCTGAATCACATGAGACGGATCAGGTACATACTTCCGAAGTTGCGACACATGAAACACGTCATGCAAGTTCGAAAGCTCCGGTGACAACGCCACCCTATACGCCACAGCGCCAATTCTCTGCAAAATCTGATACAACCCGATAAACTTCGGATCCAACTTCTTGGACTTCAATGCACGTCCAACACCAGTCACTGGGTTAACCCTCAAAAATACATTGTCACCCTCACTGAATTCCAACTCTTTTCTTTGGTTGTCATAATAACTCTTCTGCCGATCCTGAGATGCTTTCATCTTCTCACGGATCATCTGCACTGTCTCAGTAGTCTGCTGCACCAACTCTGGTCCCAACACAACATTCTCACCCAACTCATACCAACACAAAGGAGTCCTACACCTCCTACCATAAAGAGCTTCAAACGGTGCCATCCCGATACTGGAATGGTAACTGTTGTTGTACATGAACTCTACCAAAGGCAATTGAGTATCCCATATACCACCTCTTTCCAACACACAAGCCCGTAACAAATCCTCTAAAGTCTGAATAGTCCTCTCCGACTAACCATCCGTCTGCGGATGATAAGTTGAACTCAGTACCCAAAGCTTCCTACAGACTCTATCCGACACAATACTCAAAGGCACACCATGCAGCTTTATAATCACCCGAATATAGATCTCTGCCAGCTTCTCCAACAGAAACCTGATACTAATCGGCACAAAGTGTACAAACTTAGTAAGTCGATCCACGATCACCCAAATCGCGTCAAATCCTCTCGCTGTATTCGGCAATCCCGTAACAAAATCCATGGCGATAGAATCCCACTTCCAAACCGGAATCTAGAACGGTTGCATAATCCCAGAAGGTCTCTGATGCTCCACCTTCGATTTCTGACATACCAAACAAGCATAAACATAAAGAGCAATATCCCTCTTCATGCCCGACCACCAAAACAACTTTTTCAAGTCCTGATACATCTTCGTAGCTCCTGGATGAATACTCAGGCTACTACGATGTCCTTCGTCCAAAATCGATTTCCTCAGATCGTCATTATCCGGCACACAAATTCTGCCCCGAAACCTCAACACACCAACATTATCCAACCCGAAATCACTACCGGAGTCACTTCCGGCCCCACGCATCAAATCCACAAGTTTCACATCCAACTTCTGATGTTCCCTTATCATATCCAAGAAATCATTCTTTACTTGCAATTTACCCAACATCACACCATCAGCCGTAAATTCACAAACCATGCTCAAATCTCGAAACTGCTCAATAAGCTCCATCTCTTTTACCATCAAAGCTGACATATGAATTGTCTTCCTGCTCAACGCATCCGCAATAACATTCGCTTTTCCTGGGTGATAACTTAAACTGAAATCATAATCTTTCAGGAATTATAACCACCTTCTCTGCCGCATATTCAACTCTTTCTTATCAAACAGGTACTTCAAAATTTTGTGATCACTGAACACCTCAAACCTCGAACCATACAAATAATGTCTCCAAATCTTTAAAACAAAGACCACCGCAACCAATTCAAGGTCATGAGTAGGATAATTCCGTTCATGCACCCTCAATTGCCGCGAAGCATAAGCTACCACTTTTCCATTCTGCATAAGAACTCCGCCTGATCCCATCTTAGACGCATCACAATACACCACAAAAGGCTCACTCGGATTCGGTAACACAAACACCGGCGCCGAAGTCAATCTCTTTTTCAGCTCTACAAAACTCTCTTCACAAGCAGCATCCCACACAAACACTTGATCTTTCCTCGTCAACTGAGTCAATGACAATGCCAATCTGGAAAAACCTTCAATAAATCTTCGGTAGTAACCAGCCAAACCCAAAAAGCTTCTAACCTCTGCTACCGTCTTCGGCGGTTCCCACTGTAACACCGCACTCACCTTAGGTGGATCTACCGAAACACCATCACCAGAAATAACATGCCCCAAGAAACTCATTGTCTTCAACCAGAACTCGCACTTCGATAACTTAGCAAACAACTTGTTATCTTTCAACACTTGCAAAGCAATCCTCAGATGTCCCGCATGCTCTTCCTCAGACTTGGAATAAATCAGTATATCATCAATGAACACGACAATAAACTGATCCAAATAAGAATGGAAGATACAGTTTATATACTCCATGAACACGCCTGGCACATTAGACACTCCGAAAGGCATTACCGCATACTCGTAATGTCCATATCGAGTTCTAAACGCCGTCTTCTGAATATCTCTTTCCTTCACTCTAATCTGATGATAACCCGACCTCAAGTCAATCTTACTGAACACACAAGCTCCCACCAACTGATCCATCAAATCATCAATCATGGGAGGAGGATATTTGTTCTTGATAGTAACTTTGTTCAATTGGCGGTAATCGATGCATAACCGCATGCTACCATCCTTCTTCTTCACTGACAACACTGGAGCTCCCCACGGCGACACACTTGGTCTGATAAACTTTCTATCCAGCAACTCTCCAATCTGAGACTTCAACTCGGCCAACTCCGCTGCCGACATCCTGTACGACGCCATAGAAATAGGCCTCGTACCAGGAATAAGATCAATGTTGAACTAAACTTCTCTCTTCGGAGGCAACTCTGAAATATCATCCGGGAACACCTCCGGAAATTCATTCACCACAACCAACTCATCCAACAACGCCTTGTTGTCAACTGACAACGATGCAAATAAAACAAACATCTGAGCTTCATCTTCGAACAAAGTCCTCAATTCCTTACTAGATAAGGAATCTGCCAACGCTTCCTCTTTTGGAGTCATAAACAATAACACCTTCCGAAAACAATTAATGTACACTCGGTTGAACTCCAACCAGTTCATACCCAGTATAACATCCAAACCACCAAGTGGAAAACAAATCAAATCCACACCGAAGTCTTGGCCAAAAATAGTCAGTGGACACTTCAAACACATTAACAAAGTAGTCACTGAACCAATCGAAGGAGTTTCAATAGTCATCCGCCGCTCAAGAGTAGTCGACACCAAACCTAACCTCTTCACACAATCAACAGAGATAAACGAGTGGGTTGCACCCGTGTCAATCATAGCAGTCAAAGGAATGTTATTGATAAAACAAGTACCTTTGATCAAACGCTCTTCATCCGCCGACTGAGTTCCCACTACAGCAAACACTTTCCCGCCAACCTGAGGCGATTGAGCCCTCCTCAACTTCTCACAATGAGTACTAATATGGCCTTTCTCACCGTAGTTATAGAAAGTAGGCATATTAGTCCCACAATCCTCCATCACATGGCCCGTCTTCCTACACTAGAAGCACTTATTCGCTTCATGAGGACAATCATTGGCACGATGACCCATGCCACCGCACCGGAAACACTTTGTATCAGCAATTGCCCTTCCTTCTCTGGGCTTCCTATCAACAACACCCTTGAACTTCCCCTTATCAGTCGGAACACTGTAAGGAGTACCACCAAACCTTTGTTTACCCTTACGGTCATTCACCGTCTTGTAGTGTGCAATCCTTGCACGATTATCATTATCATAAATCTGGCTTCTACTCACCAACTCAGGATAGCTCCTGATCTTCTGACACGCAATCCCCATCTTGATCTCCGGCCTCAGCCCATTCTCAAATATCAGGCATTTAGAAGTCATTGCCTCCTCAGTATTGTAATGGGGACAATACTGAGCCAATTCCTCAAACTTGGCCGCATACTCGGCCACCGACATACTGCCTTGCTTCAGCTCTAAAAATTCAACCTCTTTAGCACTTATGATATCTTCTGGAAAATACTTCTCTAAAAATCCAGATCGAACCACCTCCCAAGTAATTGGAGTCCCCGAAGCCTCCATCCTCTGACGACAATTGTCCCACCAAGCTTCAGCTTCTCCCTCTAACATGTGAGTGCCAAATCTCACTTTCTGCTCGTCACTGCACCCCATGGTTCTGAAGATCTTCTCTATCGCCTTCAGCCACTTCTGTACAGCGGCTGGATCCAAAATCCCACCTTCAAACTTCTGTGGCTTGTTGCTCTGGAACTGCGTCAAGTCTCTGAACTGAGCACCCGCAGCCAGAATTTGATTGGCCACCACTTGTGCCATTGCTTGCATAGCAGCAGCTAACGCCGCATCATTCCTCCCAACCATATTGCTCAACAACAACAATCCAGGTTAACAGAAAATAACCAACTCTATTCTACAGACAGACTCAAAACACTACACTGGCCGGACGGACCGACCTGCTCTGATACCAACTTATAACACCCCGTTTCCCAAAAATAAAATAAAACAATTAAAATCAACAATTATCAGAGTTTCTCCCACAACGGGATGTCACATTCCTCAACAAAATTCCACAAATCATTTAAAAAAAACTGATTTTCAATAAAATTTTCAGCGGAAACTGAAGTAGTCTGTCATAACACATAATATATATATACATCGTCGTCGTCAATCAACATCATCATATACATCATGTACGGCCACTGCCCAAAATATACATCCATCAAACATCATTACTTATCCCATAAAATAAGATACGCCATGGGGGCACACATAATCATCAATAAACCATAAATATTCCCAAAAAGCCCTGGTGTTACGTATCAGAGCAATCCTATGACACCGCCACAATCCAAGCTAGCTATACACCTGGATTGTCTGTACTTCCGAAGAAGCACAAACCACAACAACAACAAAGGGGTGAGAATTCACGATCAAATATTAACGATATAAATGTACATGAAATAAAGGCAGAAACATATAAAACGTCATTCCATATACAACACATTCGGACCTACTGTCCCCCCATCAACAATCACTACGCACAACAATGCAACACATGCCACTCACACAATGATATGCGGTACCGACTCACAACAACGATGGGCACCGGGCCATCAATCCTCCACAAAGGAGAACATATCACCGATGGGAACTGGGCCATCAACCCTCCACACAGGGAGCACAACAACAATATCGATGGACACTTGGCCATCACCCTTCTCACAGGGAGCACATCTCCGATGGTCACTGGGTCATCACCCTCCACACAGGGAGCACATCTCCGATGGTCACTGGGCCATCAACCCTCCACACAGGGAGCACAACAACAATATCGATGGACACCTGGCCATCACCCTCCTCACAGGGAGCACATCAATAATATCGATGGACACCTGGACATCACCCTTCCACTAAGGGAACACCACAACACAACATGTCATGCATAATCTCCATCGCACGCTGTAATACCCTAAATTTTGTCCTAAGATTAGTCGAATCATCTCGCATTCTGTTGCAATTTTGCATTTAACCAGTCACTAGCAAGTTCGTGTAGTTGATTGATGTTTGCAGGAAAATATCATGTGCGCGCTCTTTAGTTCATGAAGGGTAAAGTGGTCGTTTGCTTCCAGCAGGCCGTTAATTTACGAACTTTGAGTTGTAGACAGGAAAGTTGGGCCGTTTAATTTGGTTGTTGTGAGTCAGGGCCGAAGTACAGTTGGGAGCGTTTGATTGGGGGGGATTTGGAGTTGTTCGTAATTAAACCGATTCAAGGTTTTGGACTGAAGTTCGCCAGAGAATAGGTTCATGTTGAGTTTAATCGAAGGGTGGGATTTATTCTGAAAAATCGCTCATTTAAGTTGCAGGAGAGATTAGTCGGAAGTTCGTATCGGAGATGGGATCAAGCGGATGCATTGGATGAATTTCGAATTAATAGGAGAAAATAGAATTTTAGTGGTATTTTCATCTCATTTTAAAATCAAAAATAATAAAAATAAGTTTTATTTCATTTTTGTAATTTTTTATTTGTATATCATTTCTTTCAATTTTAGTTCATTTTTAAATCAATCTAATTTCATTTTTAAACTAATTTCATTTTTAAATCAATCATATTTCATCTTTTTTTTGTTAGAATCAATTTCATTGCATTTTTCTAAAAAAAAATCAATTTCATTTCATTTTTTTTAATCACTTTTATTTTTTAATTTTATTTCATTTCATTTACATCAAATTTTATTTCATTTTTTAAATTTTTATTCTCATTGTTAAATTGATTTTCATCTCATTTTTAACATTGGGTCTTTATTTCATTTTTTATCAACAAAATAATAATAATAATTTTATTTCATTTTTATAATGTTATTTCATGATAATATTTAAAAAGGGATAACTTTATTATAGTAATTTTAATTTACATTTAAAATGTCCAACAAATTCATTCAAATAAAATTCCAATGAATGCCCAGAATAACAGCAAGTACATTCAACAACCAACACAAGCGTGAAAGGGTAGCCGAATAACCAATTCCAGAAAAATGCCAAGTGCAACGTAAATCGCTCCGGGAATTAAGCCGCCCGAAAGTCAAGCCAAACAAAATGGCAACAACCTGAAGAAGATTTAAAGCCTGGACTCAAGCCCATAAAAAAGAGGATAAAAATCATCAGAGGGGCTTTAGATCGGGGGACCTTAAGAAAAAGAAGCGGCGATAAAAAAAACGACGGACTCAGAAAACTCAAAGATTTTTCATCATCATCGCCGATCAGAGAAGAGGAAGGTTCAGAGCTTTCAACACAGAGATCTAAGCATCCACCGCTATCTGTAAATTAAAGGGTGAGGTTTGGTTTGGATTTCTTTTAGTGTTTTGATTGTTGTTTTCAGGTGAATGGGAGAAGATTTGGACCTGCAGAAGAAGGTAGAAGAGAAAAGCTTTAGACCACATCCATGGCCGCCGGTGGTGTCTAGGAGGAAGAAGAAGAGGGTTTCTCAAGGAGAAAACCTTAAGATATTTCACGAAGACCCTTTTCCAATTGTTATCATGTCTTTATTTTCCTTTTTCATTTCCTTATTATTATTACTTATTTATTTTCCTTTTTCATTTCCTTGTTATTATTACTTATTATTGCAGGTACTATTTAGCATATAATTAGCACCGTTACTGTTATGAAGAATTAGTACGTAGGTTAATAATTTTTTTTTTAAAAAGGTAATAACTTTTCTTTTTTTTTAAAGGGTAAAATTTTAACTTTGTTTAATTAATTAAGATATTTCATAAAATCAAAATATTTTTGTCCAAACCTTTTTTTTATATATAAATTTTTTTTTCCACTTAAGTAAAACTTTTGAAAATTAAACTTTTTTTTAAAATTAAATCAAAATTTTAAAACAAAACTTAAGACTTGTGATAGAAAGTTAAAATTTCTTTTAAAAACTTAAAAGTATTTTAAAACTGAAAGTTGTTTCTAAAATCAAAAAAAGTATTTTTTTATGAAACCTAAAACCTTTTTCTATAAAACGTAATTTTTTTTTTATATTTAAAACTTAAAACCTTTTTTATATAACTAACAACTTAACTTTTTTAAAATGGTAACCAAATGAACCTGTTCTCTCAAAAATTAAAAAATACTTATTTTTTTTTCATTAACAAAAAAAAATGTGAATAAAATATTCTTTTCTTTCATTAATAAAAAAACAACAAAAGAAATCTCTTAAATTAGTTGAGACATTGATTTAGAGGCATTGGAGTTTTTTTAAAGAATCAAAGTTTTCCTTTACTTTATCTTAGTTAAGTTTAAGAGAAATTCAAAATCAAAACAACTTCATTTTCATCAAAACAAAATCTTAAGTTTTTCATTTCTTCTAATGTTAAATTAAAGCAATTTTTTTTTTTGTAAATAAAATATTAAAATTAAGGTAATTCCTCTTGCAACTATCTTGTCTTAAAAACAAAATCTAAAATTATATTCTTTTATTGGTCTTTGATTTATATCTAACATTCGTCTGTGTGCCAGTCACTAACGTTCCCTATTTTTTCCGTCAGATTTATTTGATTTCTGTTTATCACCGTTAATAATCGTACTGTTTTTTGGTCCATGGATGTAATTTACGCGAGACCATGGTCGCGATTTTAGTGCGCTTTTTTTGGGAATTTGTAATTTACGCGAGTGGTCGCGATGCTTTCATTTACTGCTTGCTTTATTTTCATATTTTTTTATGCCTGCCATGTAATAATTCTGTTGCTTGCATGTTTTTACCGTTATTTACTTTCCGAAGGAATTAGGATTAACAGTTTGACCGCCGAGTCAATAACCCTAGTTTCAACCATTTCAAAATCCTAATTAGCTTAGGTGTCCCGCCGTGGACAAAATTGCCCTTTACCCTAGCTTTTAGGTCAAAGAGCCGACGTGCTCTGTTTAGGTTTTCCCGCTGTGGAATCCCTAATTTCAACCCTAAATTTTCAATTAACAAATTCAACATAGAAATAGGAGTTTCAAAGACTCCACGTAAGCGTGTCCTTAAGATACGTTTATTCCCCATTGAAACCTTGACCATAGTCAAGACGTTTCTAACCTCCCTTTCGAGGGGAACTACGATTACTCTGATTCCATTCCCTATCCAGGATACGTAGGCACAAGATGCGACATCTTTCCGAGTAAACTCAGGACTAACCCTTAGGTCTTTAGGTCACTCTATCCCTTAGCTCAATATATATTTCAAACAGATAATAAAATAAAAAGCATACAATAAACAAAAGGTTCCTGTAGAGTACTACAAAAGCTTAGGGTGCTAGTACCTTCCCTAAGCTTAACCAACCCCTTACCTAGGTCTCTCCCCGCATTGTGTTTACGATGCAAAAATAG
Source organism: Lathyrus sativus (assembly GCA_963859935.3). Classification (NCBI taxonomy): domain Eukaryota; kingdom Viridiplantae; phylum Streptophyta; class Magnoliopsida; order Fabales; family Fabaceae; genus Lathyrus; species Lathyrus sativus. The sequence goes on along the minus strand of OZ012741.1, from coordinate 585,241,227 downwards.
GTTTTTCCTCTTTTGACCTTTTCCTTCGGATAAATCAAATAGCGGTTGTGAATTAAGAATTGTGATTCAAATTAATTAATAGTTTGATATCCTATTTCCACCGCAACACACGCACACAACAATAATCACACACAAACAACATACACGGTCCCCTGACCACATCTCATCATGTATCATACATACATATATCACACATCACATACACGTCTAGCACACAAGGTGCAATCTGATCCTACCGATCCATCCCTCACACAGCATATAAACACAACACGCACAAGCGTATCAATCCTACGGATCCATCATATATCACATATAACACATATAACACATACACATCTTTACATATCACATAATCCACCGATTTTGTCCAATGCGATAAACGCCGGCCACACAGCCCTCATAACCCTCAACATACTCTCAACACTCAAATATCATCACAGCACATCAGACTGATCACACTCAGCGCCAACAGCTGTACACAGCTCTCAAAAACCAAAACCTGCTACGTTCGCTACCTGCTCGCTACGCGAGCTCCTTGCGAACGCTCGCTGCACGTTCGCCTAGCGAATGAGCTAGCGAACACAAGAAATTAGCTATTGTTATTGCTCGCTACACGCTCGCTACGCGAGCTCCTAGTGATGGGCTAGCGAATGTCTGCAAATTCTAAAAAATTCTGCTGTGCAGAAACGCACCAGCAGCTCCCCATTCATCGGGTTCTCACCAAACCACGCCAAAATCATCGGCTAACCATTCTACAACTCCACTACAACTCCTAAACTCGGTTTTACCCGATAAAACCTAATTTCTACTCGATCAATCAACTTCCGGCATAAATATTCGAATTACCCGGAAACCCCAAACACTCATACAATTGCCCCACAGCCACATGCAACGAATTTAACACAATTCAACATAATAATAACAGCAACATAAACATGCAATCAACATCATTTCATCATCATTCATGGGAATTAGGGAATTTTCCCTTTCTACCAATTACTCATGTATATACCAATTTAACCGATCAATCCCCCCCTTACCTCAATAAGTAGTTTGATGATGAAAAATCCACGAAATTCAGCAGCTTGATCCTCCTCATTCTCTTGCTCAAGCTTGCTCCCTCTTGCTTCTACTCAAACGTGCTTTTCTTCACCGTGCGTGTTCTTTCTCTTGTTCCCCCTTTTCCAAAATACCAAACAAGCCCTTAATACCCCAAATAACCTTATTATTCCATTTAATTTCAAAAATCCACTTTTATCTCTTTTTAATCCCAATAATAATATTTTCATAATTCCTTAATTCCAACAATTCCAATAATGTTATTTTGCTCATATATTAATATTAGAAATAATAATAATAATAAATTAATAATAATATTAACATTACTATTAATTATCACTCTATTATCACTATATATTAATATTATGATTCCTTGATTCTTCAAATAATTACACACAAAACACGTCAACGGATACAATAACACCGAAACTAAAAATAATTGAAATGGGCGTTACATAAAACACCGCCACCTTTTTGAACAAATTTGATTTTCTTAAATCGGATCTAAAAGCAACCTAAGCAAAAGGTTTTGGCGTCTGTTCAAGATCCAAATCTAGATCCATTACATAGAATAAAGTTTCAACCCAAACAAACTTAAAAAGAAAGAAAACCTATTCAAGTAGGAATCAACAAAAACTCTACCGACAGTAAAAGAAGCATTATTGACTTGTGAAAAATAGAGAAACAATAAAAACAAAGAAAGAAGAAGATCTAAGGAGAAGAAATTGGGTTTTGGGAAGAGAGGACAAAAAGAGAGGAATGGCTAGGTAATAGAGAAGGCCAATAAAGCCACCTATATAATAATTTAAAAAAACAAAAAGCCACATAGATGAAAATAAATCCAACTAGATTGTCACGTAAGTAAAAATTATTGATTTTTGACAAAATTTGACGGAAAAGACTAAATCGTTTAACGAAAGTGTTTTAAGGGACTAACTTGTAACATTTTTTATTTGAATTTTTTTCATAGGGTTGTGAGATGAGATTTAGGGTGTGTTCGTGGGTAAATGGAGGGGTGAGGAGGGAATAATTTTAAAAAAGTATGTTTAGTTCAAATTTTAGGATGGGAGATGAGGGCAGGGGAGGGGAGTGGAGCCCCTTTGAAAGACACATTTTATAATCATGTTTAGTTCAATTTTTTTTCGTGTTACTACTTATCTTTTATGTGATCTTTCTCTATTGGTTTCACCAAATTATTATAATTGTTCTCCACCTTTAAATTATTTTTCTTATTTTTCTACTTGATATAAATTATAATCTTCTTGCACTTTTTTTTTTGTTTTTTTATAATTTTTTTTATGTTTAGTTATTTTATGTATTTAAAAGTTGTTATCAACACAAAGTTTAATTTGTGTTGAAGGGTTATAATATGAATCAAGTGTACTTAATTTTTTTTTAACATTATACACTAATTTATAACTTTTTTAATCACTCAATATTAAACATTTTACTGCCAAAAAAATATTTATGAATGGTTTAACTTTGAATATCATATCAATTATTTAAGATCATAAAGATAAAAGTGTAAATTATTCACAAAACTTCTCTCCCCCTTATGAACCAAATATATTTTTAATTAAAATTCTTTCCTTTCCCCTACCTTTCCCTCTTTTGAACCAAACATATATATAATTTTTTTAAAAAACCACTCACCTTTTGTCCCCTTGCATTTCAACCATTAAAATCCCTCCCCTCCCCTCCCTCTCGTTTGAACCAAACTGACCCTTAAGTGTAATTGCATATTTTTTACCAACATGATAAAACAAACTCATTTTCGATAGGTAACACGGTAATTTATGATCTTTTCCAATTATAATCAAGGTGAATCATGTGAATTGGGCTCCTATACCTTTCAAGTTATGCTTTCCTTAGTCAGAACACCCTGAATTCTTATTAGTGGTTGTGGAGGTGTGGAGGAACTCAAATATTCAAGGTAAGAAATTGTTCATTTTCAAAGAGAAGCTCAAGCTCTTGAAATCCAGACTAAGATAATGGAATTATGAGTTCTTTGTTAAAACATACAAAATCTCTAATGGTGAATTAATGGATAGTTGAGTTAATTTGGAGAAGATGAAGTTAAAAGTCTGAGAGAGAGAGAAATAGAGAGTAATTGAGGGTGAGAAGATTAATTGGCATTAATCCTAATTGGGAGTACACAAGGCTTTATATACAACAAGTACAAATCAAATGGGAAAAATAAAACAGCTTAAAAAATAAGCTGAAAACTGGAAAAACTGAAAAAGCCCAATGTAACCAGTTACACTAAAAGCCATAACCAGTTACCAACCCATGACTTTGAACTCTAGCTTTTGACCAATGGCGTAACCGGTTACGCTCAAAGCGGTAACCGATTACACCAACTGAAAATGCAGAAAAATAACTTTTTTCAACACACCGCCTTATTTCAGTTGGTCCAAGTCTAGCATGCTCAAGATTTTCTTCAACCTCTTGAACACCTCATTTGTCAACCAATTGGTCAACAAATATGTAACTTGGTCTTTGCTTCGACAATATCCTAATCGTAACTTGCCTTCACTCACTAGTTCCCTCAAATAATGAAACTGCATCTCTATGTGCTTGCTTCTTTCTGTGCAATCGAATTCTTCACAAAATTAATTGTAGAAACATTATCAAATAGAAATTTAGTAGCCTCACCCTCATTGCTACCTAACTCATTCAATAGATTCATGAGTCACATAGCTTGACACGCACACAACAAAGTCGCAATGTACTCGGCCTTACAAGACGAGAATGCTACCACCAGTTCCTTCTTCGAACACCAAGAGATTGGTATCCTACCAAACATAAAGATGTATCCAGCCATTGACTTTATATCATCCTTATCACCACACCAATTGGAATTGGTGAAACCAAGTAAATTGCATTTTCAGCCCGTATCCGATGGGGGAAAGAGAGTTCCGCAACCAAGATTTCCTTTAACGTATCTAAGGATTCTCTTGAATGCTGCCAAGTGAGTCACCTTGGGTATCTTCATGAATCTACTAGCAATACTGACACTAAATGCCAAGTTCGGTAGCGTATTGCACAAATACCACAATGATCCAATCAATTTTTTCCACGACACCGTTTTGTTGTAAGGTGTTGAAAAATGTGAACTCATTTTTGTAATAGGAGAAATATTCTTCAAAAAATGTTGAGAATCAAATGTCATGTGATAAGTGACATTAGAATTAATGATCCAAGCACTCTTAGAGCCAGTATCGACAACATTGTAAGTATGTCTGCAACCTAAGAGGGGAGAATTATGTTTTAAGAATATTTCTCATTATTTTGCAGATGTTCAATTTCTTTTATTTTTCATAAGAACAATAATGAACTTATCAATGATAGTGCATAAAAAAAAGTGCAAAAAGAATAAATGAGACACAAGAGTAATACTAGTTCCCCTTATTAACCAAGGGTACGTCTAGTATCCCTTCACACCACATGAAGGATTTTACTATATTAGATCTTTGTACAACCTTACACCAAGACTCTCCTACAATATTCTAACACAACACACCAAACCCATCAAAGACTTTGAATCTTCCTAATTCAAATGACCTTTTTACAACAAACGAAAATAACATCACTTCATATTTGCAAACACATGTAGAAAGTACACACACTTTCTTTACAGACAATGTCACCACACACTTGGTGAATAATTTACAACAGATAGATAAATTGAGTAAAAAAATTTTTTTTTATGCTTTTTGTTGCGGTGAGAATAGGATATCAAATTATTAATTAATTTGAATCACAAACTTTGATTCACAACCTGTCTTTGATTTATCCGAAGGAAAGGTTAAAGAAAGGAAAAAACCTATTTTGCATCGTAAACGATGCGGGGGGAGATCTAGGTAAGGGGTTAGTTAAGCTTAGGAAAGGTATTAGCACCCTAAACTTTTGTAGTACTCTACAAGAATCTCTTGTTTAATACTACTATTTTGCTTTAATTATTTGCTTAACAGTATATGTGTCATACCCCAAATTTTGACCCTTTAGATCCTCATCATCATTCTAGGAGCATGATTATTTTTTTTCTAACTTAACCCAGTTCAAGTTTGTTTTTGTCAAGTTACAGATGAATCAGGGTTTTGCACAGTCAAATCGAAGCTTCAGGGTTTGTGATCAATCAATGTTTTGGGTTAATTCAATCATAAAACAAGGTCAAGGATGTTATATGAGATCAAATGAGAATCCAATTTGAGGTTATTACATCAGAATCAAGAGCAGTGCATTTCAGGGCACCCGATTAGGGTTTTGACAAGTAAAAGTCAACTGTAGTTTGACTTGGGTGTTGGAAGGTGTTTTAATGGTGGTATCATGATTCGTGGAGTTCATATAGCTTAATAAAGTTCATCCAAGAAGTTTCAAAGTCTCAGAAGGTCCAGAGTGTCAACAAACGGCTCGGTAGTCACCGGTCGATCGTACGGTCGACCGAAAAGTCAACTCTCCAAATTTTAGGAATTGGACTTCAAGTTGTGAAACAAAATTGTTCCTTATATCATATTGGACTTGAATATCAATTTTCATGACCATTGGATCAAGGATGAAGGAGTAATCGAAAAATCGGGAAATTAGGGTTTTTGAAAGGGGCTAAACCATAACTCCTTAACCACACATCCAATTGAGTTGGTTCAAAGCTTATTTGGAAGCTCTTGGCAAGTCCTACAAAAGTCCATAAGTGGTCCATGATCAGAAAATGCATAGATTTGGAGTTATGATCAAATTCATTTCTAGAGGGGAAAAAGACTTGGAGAAATTTCACTTTTAAGTTCATTTTTTAGCAACTTTGGAAGGATTTTTGGCCAAGTTACTTTGGGAAATTGAAACTCATGAAAACATGAATGTTTTAGATCTATTTGAGGGCTTTCTAAAAAGTACTATCACATCTCAAAAGGATTTGTGAGCTGAAAGTTATGGTCATGGCAAGTTGGTGGTTTTTCACTTTAGTCCCACATTGTCAAAATTCAAGAATTCATTCTTTCATCAAAGTTGGCCAATCTCAGCTTGTGAAACACATTGTATCTGATATGTGAGGTGTTTGTAGCATGAAAGAACCAAGAATTATGCAGAAGAGAAGAAAAAGCCAAGCTTGCAAGTTGCCTTGCAAGTGGATTTGCAACTTGCATCCAAAAGTGAAAAACAAGCAAGAGGTGTAAAAGGCAAATCTGAACCAGCCACAAGCCTATACTTCTAGCCTGAAATTAGACATACTAAACCATCATTTTTCTTGACTATTAAGGCCTGCCTTGCAGTCAAGGAAACCCTCTTGTAGAGGTTTAATCAAAAAAATCCAAAACTTTTCTTCAAAGTGAAGAAATCTCTCAATCTGCCCCAAAACCTTCCAAAGCCTATAAATAGGACCTTCATCACACTTCATTTGATAGAAGAGCTATCCCAAAACCTCACAAACTGATAGCTCTATTCTTTCTCTCTGTTTGCTTGAAAGTGCAAATCCACCAAAACCGGCAAAAATGTCACTTTGCACTTTTCACACCAGAACTTTTTCCAAACACAAAAACACTTCAAAAACCATATAGACAAACTTAAAATAACCCTCTGAAGTTGTTCCCACCATTGGTTTTCCCAAAAAATCAAAGGATCAAAAAGTCAACTTCCACACCACCATAGTTTGACCTTTATGCATTTTTCATGCCAAATCACTACCTCTCACTATTTCCACCATTCTAACACTTCAAACACCTCACATTATTGATGTTATAGCTATTCAAAGCCTCAAACTACAGCTGGAATCTCATTTTCTCAAACTGTCCACAAAGTTGCATTTTTCTTCAAAGGGAAGTAACATCACAAGCTTGCTCAAAGGGAAGGATTTATCTCTGGTTTTCTTTGCTGGCTTGCTCAAGAAGAGACTACAAGAGGTATGTCTTTATGAGCCTTTCCATTAATACACACTCTCATGTTTGGTTCTGTTACACAAAGCCATGTTATGTTTGCTGTTAATAATATAACACTATTTGAGGTCTTGTTTTGATGGTTGGATAAGCATTATCATGATAGTTGCTGCTAAGGTTTAGTTTTATATGCTAGGATTTTAACAATGTCAATCTTTAAAGAATGGTATTATGGCTGTTTAGATGTTTGGTATTGTTATGCCAAGAAGTTCATATTTGTGTTGAAATATTGCTGCTGCCATAAGCTGGTGAGTTGCCAGTTGCTGTTGACTTAGACTTTGTCATGAGAGGAATTCATAGCTGTGATGGTCAGGTTTTGTTCTTAGGGTTTGAGCTTGCCAACTCATGGCTGTTTATTTAAATCTGTTGCTCATACTAAGCCTGCTTGTTTTATGGTAGTTATCTTTAAAGAATAGAAGGTGAGTTTAGCATTTGATGAGTGCTTTGCAAAAGCCAAAGCTGCCATGAGGCATTGATTTGAAAATTGTGTGGTATTACAATGATTAGGACTTTCATTCTTGTAGAGCTTGTCAACTCTGACCTGACAAATGTTAGGGCTGGTTTTACTTTTACATTGCTAAGTTGACTGCTGCTGGATGAATCATAAGCTACTTGCATTTATGAGCTAGATTTAAATTGGCTGCTACATTTCAGTAAGCAGTATGGTGTGTATGATATTTGCAGTTGATGTTAGAAAGGCATGAGGGCCATTAAGGGATGTTGGTTGAGATGGCATACTGTTGCTTGTAGGCCTGGAATTGGCTTAAGTACTGTCCCGTTTCTCAAAACCTCAGTCAATAGTGCAACTTTAGAACAGTTGTGATTTTTGAGGACAAATTGGATTTATGTTTTTGGATTTGAAACTTGTGTACTGAGGGTTGTTTGTGTGTCTGCTTTCAAACCACCCTCTTGAATCCTTATGATTAAGCTTCTAGCTGTGTTGTTTTCAAGTGTACCTTGCTAACTGTTAGATTTATGTGTGAGAGTGTGAGCATACTTTGATTTTTGGAGCTGAAGCCACTATTATGTGTAGCTGCTACAAGCTTTTGTTTGAAGTATTTGCTGTTGTTGCCAATTTAGTATCCTACCATACATGACTTTGACCAGTCTATTTGGTTCTAGGGATTTAAACCTTTGTCCCGTCTTGTAAACAGTTCAAGCAGTTTGTGGCAAGTTTAGGTTTGGCTGTTTTTAAGCTCATAAGTGTTGGTTACTAGAGGCTGGAATTCACACCGGGTTATGGATGTGGTTGTCATGAGGATAGTTTGTGGACTGGATGTGGCTGCCATTTGGAGATTGCAATGAGGGAATGTTTCTATCAAATAAGGAGAGTTTACACTGTTTTGTTGTTAGCCATTGTGGACTGTTTTGAATTGTGATGAGGGCAGTTTATGGTTCAAGACAGGTCTGCCACCAGATTTTGGGTTTGAATGTTTCTTAGCTTTAGTTTTCCTTGGCTACTTCTGTTTTGCAAACCAGCAGCCATGTTATATTCATCTTGCTGTTATTAAAGATTGCTAGATGCCTCTCCTTTTATCAAGCTTATTAGTTTTCCTTAAAAAAATCACAGCTGGTGTGACTCATGAGTTTCAGTAACTTAGGTTATTGTCATCATCAACTTAAGATACTTTTTGTATGTGTTCATAATTGGTTGTGGATTTGGATGCTGCATCATGTCTGCTGTCATTACACAATTTTTCTTATAATACCATTTCATCAATATACAACTCATATGCCACATTTGATTTTAAAGATTTTCTTAATCATCCTCGTGTTTGGACTTGATGCATAGTGTCGCTACTGCGAAAATCGGCGCCGGCTGAACAGAAGAGTCGCCACCGTGCGTTATTTATCCCAACGGAGGGAAAGGAAACGCTCAGAGTAAACCTACCGCGAAGACGGGAAAGGAATGGTCATCGCAACCAAATCCTGGATTCGGGAGTCGGTTACGCAAGGGGAAGGTATTAACACCCCTCACGTCCGTCGTACTCGACGGGATCCACGCTTGTTTTCTAGTACGGATTGTTATTCTATCTATTCTACAGGTATGGGGTTAAAAGAAAATAACATGACTCGGCAAAGTATTGCACTTTATGCCTACGTATTCCCGTCTGGAACGAGAAATCAGAGTCAACGTAGTTTGCCTACCTACTGGAAAGGAGGGGAAGGTTGCTCGCTAGGATATCGCATCCTATGCCTACGTACTTTCATACAACATGAAAGATCAGAGCAAACGTAGTTCGGGCCACGTACGACACAAGTCTGTCTTGATTATTGTTATCCTTCTGAAAAAGGTTTTCTCCTGATTATGGGTCCAAGCGGACAAAAATGACTCTCTGATTGGTTTACAGTCTTTTACGCAAGAACTGTTTTTTATGGTGTTTGAAATGTTTATTGTGTTTTTTGATTGTTTTGAGATGAGAAGAGAAAGAAGCTCTAAAACCTAGGGTTAAAAAGGGAATCAAAATCTACCCTAATGTTGGCATGCATGGATGAGAGCCTAATGTCTGTCATATTCCTCTCTTGCACAGAGAGAAACAGAGATCCTAAGGGATAAACGGAAAAGAAACAGCATATATACAGTAAAGCAGTAAAATGCATGAATGCAGCAGTACAAGCTAGGCAAGGGAGTCCCACTCAACCTCGAACCTTAAAAACAACAGGCAAAAGTGAAACAGAATTCACTTTAGACCTAACAGGGTAATTATCAAACAATACAGTCAGGAAACCCAAACAATACATCAACAGTTCTAAACAGCAAAAGCAGCTATAAACAGCAAACCCCATCAACATCTTCAAGCAAGATCTTCATCTATCTACAAGCTTCAAACAAGCATCCATCTACAAACTTCAATTAAGCATCCATCTTCAAGAAAAAAACACCAAGCTACAACCAGCAGAAAACTCTAAACAGTTGACAGCACCAGACAGCTAAACAGCAGTAAATCCTACTTCAAACAGTTGCACAACTCTGACAGCACAAGCTCCTTCTTCTAACAGTCTTCAAGGCAATGAACTTCATCTTCAATCTTCAAGGGATTCTTCAAAGCAAGCTCTCCAACAGAGAATTGATTATAAGAGGATTTTGAATGTTAAACAGTCTGTTGACCACCAAAGGTGGCCTACAGAAAGTTAACATAATACAGACTGTTTCTCTCAAAGTTCTATCTCCTAGATACAGTCACTAATCCTTCCAAAGGAGGGATGTGAGTATTAAGGAGAGACTTTTAATCATTGAGAAGAATGGAGGCAAAAGAAACCATCCATATTTATGAAGAAAATTTTCTATTCTAAGGCTCTATCTATACCCTATATCCTATAGTCTTCAAGCAACTCCAAGCAAGCCAAGCAATCTTCATCAAGCTTTGATTTTGATCTTCAATCTTCATCTTTAATCCTTTCCAAGCTCCACAAGCTCTAACTAAGCCCACACCCCAAGCAAAAGCCCAACAAGCCCACACAACAAACTAAATCCCACAAAAGGGCAAACCAAACAATCACACAATTGTAAATATACTAAAAATAGTAATATAATATTTACAAGCCTAATATTAATTCTAAGGGAAATACTATATCTACCCTATATACCCCATAGGTCCCATACTCTAATTCAACCTAAAAGCCCCAAAATAAAATGCTCAAGTGCACCTATGTTGTGTGTAAACCCTAATCTAACTATCCTAATATCATCTAATCAAAACCACCTAAAAATAATCCTAAAAATTATGGAATAAAATCCAGGGGTACCTAATGTTCATATCTAATTATCCTAAAAAGAATGGCCTAAAAAAAATAAAGGGAGCTATCTAAACCAAAATCTACAAAATCATGTACACACTAAATTCAATAAAAAACAACTAAATGCAAAATATTCACAAAAAATAAAGAAAATACCTAAACTAATATTTTTATTTATTTACAAATTTTCTTGAACCCAAAATCAACCTATAGCAAAAATTCCCACATTAAAAAGGCTATTTTCCAATTTTATGATTTTTCAAAAGTTGTAAAATAAAATGATAAAAAAGAATTAAAACACATGGGCAGGTGGTACAGATAGCAAGTGTTTAGTTCAAAAGTTCGTGGGCCATCAGCCAGGGGGGTGCGCGTATCAATTATGCTAAGCCCAATATCCACATAAAATCAATTCAGAAAAGGATAGTAAAATCAACAAAATCTCGGTGCCAATAGTAACCAGAACAAGTGAAAACAAGGATGGGCCACGAAAGGGGGGTGCCAACATCAACAACCAACTTAAGCCCAATGCCTTCCATTAAGTGAAACGACTGCGCTTTGCATTCTCAGCAAACTCTTCACAACTGAGCTGAAACCTGAACCACACGATGGGGATTAAGTCAACATTTCTACCCTAATCCAACAGTCCAAAACTCGTCTTCCTCGTTCAAATCAGATTTGGAGCCAAACTGCCATGGATGAACCTTTAAGAACACTCAAAATGCAGCAAATCGTACTCCCTCAAAACCCAATCAAAATCAACAAAATAAAACCCTGTCATGATCCATTTTCTTCCCTGGTTTCATCTATGGCATCAAAATTAATTGATATAGCTTCTAACGTCAACCACGATTCTGAACCTAAATTTGCTCCAAAATTCAGTCAACACCAATCTTCAAATTATTGTGCTCAATCTCTTCCTTGTTCCACCCTGAGTAACTCTAACTAAAGAACTAAGGTTATAACTCCCTATCCAATGAGTTCTTGATCCCAACAGAAATTATGTCAACCTAACAATCATCACTAAATTGATCCAAACTTTCCAGAAAGCACCACCTAACCACATACTAATCATTTAACCTAAGAATTCATGATAACTACTCCTAATTTGAGCCAGAATGTGAAGTTTACTAACCTGTGTAAATGATGAAAATAGATGGTGATAACCTTCAATTCAATGCTTTTCCTTCTCCAGATTCGATCAAGAGGTTGAATTCTTGCTTCTGTATGCACTAGATCTTGCTCAAACAGCTTGTATCCTTGAAAACGAAATTCAGTTGCAGATGAAGAAATGAAACTTCAAGAACACGATTCAGCCAATGATTCACTCTGATTTTGATTGCTACACACTCAGTGATGATAATGGAACTGAAGGGAATCAAAAAATGGAAAGAATTGTGAAGAATTTAGAGAAATCGAAACTGAATTGCAATGGAAGAATGTGAAGTTCAATTTCTGTGTTCTGCACCAAATGAAGCCCAACCCTTATTATGATCAGTTCTAATGGCTTTATAGATGATCTTGGAAGCTTCTGGAAGTTGTTGGAATGATCCAAGGAGAAATTGGGATTCTCATGTCATGATATTATCCTTTAATGAGTTCAAAAAACCAGTTGGAGTTTGGCATGTTACAACACTTGTATGAGGCTTGAATTTCTCTCCAAATAAGAAATAGAATGTGTTGGAATGGTCCTTTGCCTTGTACATTAACCCTTATGTGATTTGGCAAGTGTAACTTCATTTACAAGCAACTAATGACAAGTCCAATTTATTGACCTCAAATGAGAAATCTAATGATGCCAATGATCTCAAAATGTGTCTTCCCTTTAATTTGATAGGTCATATGATTCATTTTGGCCTTGGATAAAAAATCCCCAATTTTGGTCACTTGAAAATGTACTTAAACCTTCCATATTTGGTCAAATTTGTCATTTTGAGTTCCATGCACTTCTAAACTATCATGACCTCTTACTTAGACTCAAAACATCATTTTGAGCAAGTTTGATGTTGAACATTTTTCCATTTGAAGTTTGCAAGTAGGAGTTTTAGGCACATGCTTGAAATGACCTGTAATCTTACTTTCCCAAAATACCCCTGACTTGTCAAGATCATAAGTAGAGCTACTCTAATCAAAATGAGGCATACCATACCTTTTTGGAAAGGGGAGATCATGAGGAACAACTTTCATGTTAACTAAAAATCTATTTGAAAACTCCTTGTGGGGAAAAAGTTGCTTGGAAGTCAAGTAACTTTCACAGATAAATTTCAGTGTCCTCAGATGACCTGTAACTTGCAAGAACCATAACTTGAGTTCTATAAATCTCCTTGATGACTTCCACAACTCAAATTAAAGGCATTGATATGCTCTACAAGTTTCATGTTGGCCAAAGATCCATTTGAGACTTGTATTTTGAATTATTTTGCTTGGAAGTTTGACCTAAATTAGGGGATTTTACACTGAAACCCTAATTTAGTAACTTCTCTTCTTGATTTCTTTTGATTTATCCATGGAAAAACACCCCATCTATATCCACATATCAAATTATAAATCCCACATCCTTTAAATAGGCCTGGATGCCCTTCAATCAAGCTTTTGACCTAGGGTTGACCTAGATGAAACCCTAGTTGTTTGTCTTCAACTGTAGCTCTTGTAACCATACCAATGACTTGTCTCATCTTCAAAATGACCCTTTAGGTCTTACATGAGGTCTATACACATTCCATGCCTCAATTCATAGCTCACAACCTCTTTGATGATCTTCAAATACCCTAAAGATAGGAGATAGATCCACTGCTTGACCTTTTAACTTCTCAAAGCTTCAATTTCTTTCTTGGTGACTTGAATAGACTTGGGCTTGAATAAAACCCCTTTTGGATATGCTTCTTGAGATGAAAACGACACTTGATCCCTTGTTGGATGGCTTGCCCATGCTATGCTATGCAAATGAATGAACTATGTACATGATCTACTATGCAAATGATAAAGTTATGAAAACACAAATCAGGTAAAACAAGTTGGTCAAATTTTAGGGTGCAACACATAACATGTTTTAAATTTGTGCACACCTTCAAACTGATACAACCTGTTTGCATTTCATTCACACTTCAAAAAATGCATTTCAAACATTCCATTTGCAACTACCATGCCAAGTTCTCATTCTGATGTGTTTTGACTAAACAAACTGTTGAAATTCATCAAGCATAACATTTATAACATGTGCAGACCATTAAATAACTTTAATTACATCTGGTTTATGTCTTGAAGTTCAAAATGCATTTCAATATCATATTTAGCATGAGCATTCGAATTTCAAAATGTGTGCATATTTTGGAAAAATGGGGCAGTACCATCATGTTCCTCATAAAAAAACATGCAATTTAGATTTAAATTTCATTCAAAAAGGTTAAGATTTGAGCAAGTTGTGGTGAAAACGTATTTGACCTTTACACTTGTTTTGCCTTTGTATTTGCCCAGAATAACACACATTGATGGCTTATGTTTATTTTGGCGTGACATAATCAATGGATGTATAGCCACCCTAGTGGGAGAAACTTGCGCCTTTAGTACCCTTGCCATGCTTTGAACCTGAGGAGGATCAACTCTTTTGCTATTTTTCATATTTTCCATTGTTTTATCATTTCGTCATTCTCTTCTATTCCATGTTCACATGCGTGTCCCTTGGCCTAGTGGTGAAGCTTTTCATTTTTGAACCAAGTGTGGTGGGTTCAACACCCACCTAGTGCTTTTGTTTTAATTATTTGTTTATTTCTTTTATATTTTCTTCACAATTTCAAATATTCATAACTTTCTCAATTTAAATCCTTTTTAAGTGATTCTTTTTGCCAATTACTCGTGTTAGTACATATTTTTTACCATTTATCACTTTGGCATTGATTGTTGTTACTCTTTAATCCTTTATCCTACTTTAGGATCCGAGTCGCCGTACTCGTTTTTTTTTACCGTCCCGCCGTGGACATTCTTTCCCTTCATCCTAGCCTTAGGATTTGAGCCGTCATGATCATGTTTACCGTCCCGCCGCGGACATCGTTTACCTCCCTTTGTCCTAGCCTTAAGATTTGAGTCGTCGTACTCATGTTTAGCGTCCCGCCATGGACATTCTCTACCTTAATCATCTTAAAAGAGGAGTCACCGCACTCCATGTAAGTACTTCACCATGAATGCTTACTTCCCTTAGGAACCTTGACCACAGTAAAGAATTCCTCATCCCTAGTTAGGGGAACTACGGTTGCTCTGATTCCATTCCCGTCAGGATACGTAGGCACGAGATGCGATGTCTTCGCGAGCAAACTTTGTACATACTTTTTATACTTCAGATCTTTTCCCTAGCACTTTTCCCTTTAGCAGCAAACTTTAGCAAACACAAATATTAACAAGAGGTTCCTATAGAGTACTACAGATGTTTAGGATGTGAAATACCTACCCTATGCATAACCAACCCCCGAACCTTTATATCTCTCTTTACTTAGCTTTAGGCCTTGTCCTTTTGCTTTGCATTTTATAGGTTTTTCTTTCTTTAAACCTTTCCTTTTTGGATAAATTAAAGTCCGGTTGTGAATTTAAGAATTAAAGATTCAAGTTAATCAATAGCTTGATATCGCGATTCTCACCGCAACAATATGCTAAGCGTTAAAAGATGAAAAGAAAGACCTAAGGGTTAGTCCTAAGTTTACTCGCCAAGACTCGCATCTTGTGCCTACGTATCCTGGGTAGGGGATGGAATCAGAGTAATCGTAGTTCCCCTTGAAAGGTAGGAAGAGAAACTTCTTGACTGTGGTCAAGGTTTCAGTGGGGAATAAGTTTTCTTAAGGAAACGCTTACGTAGAGTGCGGTGACTCCTATTTCTACGTCGTAATTGAATTGAAATTAGGGTAAAATAGGTATTCCACGACGGGAAACCTAATATGGAGTGCAGCGACTCCTTATCCTAACGCTAGGGTAAAGGGTAATTTGTCTACGGCGGGACGCCTATGCAATTAGGGTTTTGGAAAATGAAAGGGTCAAAGGTAAAGACTACTAACACGGCGGTTAAACGGCTAGACCTATTCCTTCGGAGGGAAATTTAATGGTGAATCATGCAAATAGAAAATTAAGTGGCGGTATTGAAATATGGGAAAATGCAAGAGTAAAAGCGACGATGTCCTTGCATAAATTACAACCATGAAAAATGCAAGAAGAATAACGAAATAAAAGTCACGATGTCCTCGCATAAATTACAACCATGAAAAATACGATAACATATGGAGTTCGTAAATGAGTACAAATAAGAAATACGAAAGGAACACATAATAATTAGACGAAATTAAACGTTAAGGTTAGAAATTTCTACTTTTGACTTTCTATGTTAGAAAATAGAAAGAAATATTAGAAATTTAGGTTAAACTTGTCTTTAAGAAATTTTTTGAAATTAATTGAAAATTAATTTTAATTTTAATGTTTTTTAGGAAAAATTATTAATTATTTTAGAAACTTTAATTTATGAAAAAGAGTTTCAATTTTAAAAGTGCTTTGATTAACAAAATGATTTTTAATTTTAAAAAGTGATTTTATTAACAAAATGGTTTCTAATTTTAAAAAGTTTTAATTTTAATAAGGTTTTAATTTTAAAAAGGATTTAATTCTAAGAAAAGGTTTTAATTTTAGAATATGGTTTAATTACAAATTTTTTTAATGACAAGTTTTAAAAGATAATTTAATTAAGTTCATAAAAATTAACTTAACAATCTAATTAAACTAAATTAGAAAATTATAAAATAAAAAATAAAAAAACAATAAAACATAAACATAAAGGGGGGGGGGGGGGGGGGGGTTCAACTTGTATTGCTAAAAGTTTTTTGGGTTTTTGAAACCCATTTCCTTCTTCTTCTTCGCGGCGGCGGCCTCCATGGATCTTCGGAGCTTTTCACTTTTTCCTTCTTCTTTTTCCTTGCATGGCCACGATCCGTTATTCTTCTCCATGCTACCTGGAAAAAAACAACTGATACTCTGTTAACGACGAAAGCTGCTCACCTCTTTTCCTCTGTTAGAGGTTTGTAGTGGTTTGGGGTCGTTGATGGTGAACGATGATGGTGAGACTAAAAATGGCGTCTCTCTCTGAGTTCTGGGTTCGTGACCCTTTTGTGTTCTTGATGAACTTTTCATAGATGATGGTGAGTCTTGAGGAGATTTTTTCCGCGGGACAATGATGGTGGTGAGGTTTGCCTCCCTCTGAGTACGACGTTTGGAGGTAGATGGTTGGAGGTTGAGTTTTTGGCTTCCCAAAAACTCCTTCTGGCCTTTCTTCCGGACTCGCGGATTTGTTTGATGAACTTGATGATTTTGTTCTTCTCTTGTTTTTCTGGGTTTCCACTGGATGAGGAACTTTTGACTTCTGACTCGCGACCCCCTTATTCTTCTAATGAACTCGTTTTTTATAGTGATGATTTTTCCTTTGATTTGGCTGGGCATGGGCGTTGTTGCCTCGTATTATTGCGATTTTGATGATTTATTTGTGACTGTTCTTCAGGAATTTTCAGGATTTGTTGTTATTGTTACGACT
The DNA here is from genome assembly GCA_963859935.3 of Lathyrus sativus. Taxonomy (NCBI): domain Eukaryota; kingdom Viridiplantae; phylum Streptophyta; class Magnoliopsida; order Fabales; family Fabaceae; genus Lathyrus; species Lathyrus sativus. Next base: position 585,223,953 of record OZ012741.1, on the reverse strand, counting down.
TTTATGATTTGTCGTTGTTTATTTTTGGCTGGAAACTTGGAAGGTTGTTGTTGCTGCATTTTTTCAGGCTGAGTTGTGGTTGGAATTTTTCAAGGAACTTGTTTGATGCTTGCGTGTGGTTTGATCCGTTTTGGGTCAGAAATTTTTGGGAAATGTTGTTTAGGCCCTGTTTGGCAAAAATCATTTTTTCAGGAAAAATGTTTTTTTCCAAAAAATCAATTTTCTCTCTTTTGGACCATAATGAACAGATGTTGCCAGATCTGTCCCGAGGCCGAAAATATAAGTCGGGAGCTGGCAACGACTTCGCCGTTGTTACCCTCCCAACATACCCGATGATAAAAAATAATTGAGGGTATCGGATTACCAACAAAACCATTTTTTATCGATTCTAACCACTTAACCATTGCTTTGTCGATTTTTGTGCAGGTTCGGAAAAATAAAAGTCGAAGAATCGAAGAAACGGGCGCGAAGACAACTTAGAAAATAATTAGGCATTTTAGGACACTTGTAATTACCTTTGTACCTTGTAATAAAATATAGAATTTAAATAAATAAATAAATTCCATTTCTTTCTTAATATCCTGAATTTATTTTTCCGATCAAACTTCTCCAAATAATTCATCCGAATAAAGTCAACCGAATAACTTCATTTAATTAAGCTTATCCGACTAAATTCAAATGATTAAATTCAATCGATTAAAAGTCATATGCTTGAATTCAAACGACTAACTTCATCCAATTAAACTCATTCAAATAAATTCATTTAATCAAATTTATCCAATGAAATTTATCCGATTAAGACGTGACGTTCCAACTTCTAATTCGACAATTAATCATTTTGCACGATTTAAATCCAACGTAACCACTGAGTTCGAACAAATCCCTTTGCAAATTAATTTGTATCCGATAATAAGGTCAATGAATATGGCCTCGAATAGATAAGCAGAGAAATTCAGTTAAACGACAAAGCGAACTGTCTTTTGTATTGAAAATTCAAACTGCATCTCAAATGATTTAACTCAGTAACCTGAATCAGCTCAACTAATAACCATGATAAAACACACAGATGTTCATTATAAATTCCACAAGAATCGAAAATCCATTGTTTTCTTCAAAATCGACTGGTGACTAGCCGAAAGCAGTCAAACGCGCGTCTGTTAAAATAAATTCCGCAAAGCAAATTCTCGCACCGATTTAACCTGAATCCACTGATATCTCGATGCATCCAGCTTCATATGGTTTCAGAATCAAACAATATTTCTGAAATCCCACTGACGACTAAATCTCGGCTCTTGAATAAAATATGTTGTGTCACGAGAAATCTGACGTCACAAACTGCCGTAAAATTCAACCCTTCCTCAAATAGGTCACATGACTCGGAGATGGAAATCCTAATCACTCAAGGGATCCCTGCGGACGACTCAACTTCATAAACTGTCAGTGGGCTGCAAATTAATGACCATTTTTCCCTTCACAAGCTAAAGAGCGCACAATGTGATTTTTCCTGCAAAACCAACAGACTGAGCAAACTGGTTAGCGGTTAGTTTATAATGCAATGCAAAATGAGATGAAATGCGACATGAACCGATTAATCTAAGGGTAAAATTTGGGGTATGACACTTTCCAATATCTAAAAATTTTAATCTTCTCATTCAAATGAAAAATTCAAGAATATGTAAACATTAAGTATTCAATGGTGTTGAGTTTGGGCTCCCTTCCTATGTGGAGAAAGACCCAAATATGATTAGTCCATTTGTCTCACTTTTTTAAGTGGAAAGGATCAATTTAGGGTTAAGAGAGATAGAGAAAAATAAGAATTCAAAAGAGAGAAAAGAGGAGAGAAACTTTGTCCCATTTTTCTGCAACCAGTCTCACTAGATAGATGATCCCCGATTTATTAACCGTTGGGTCGAGCTTAAATTTGGTGGGAAGGTTCATAACACATATGTCTAACTTTTGACTGTTCATAATTTCAATAAAATGTCTGAGGTGAAAGTTATTTACTTCACACAGAAGCTGCAAATTTGGGGAAATATTTTAACTTTTTTATTCTTATTTGTAAGCTAGTTTGCTTTGTGATTTGCGGTTGTTTACACTAGTTTGTGAATCAATTTAAGACTCTCTTGTACCTTTAATTGATTATAGTGGAGTTATTTCTTTGGTTTGGATGACTCGTGGTTTTTCTCTCATATTGAAGGGTTTTCCACGTTAAAAATATGTGTTCTTTTGTGTCTTTATTTGTTCAATTTACCGTCTTATATTTATTTTTGATCCTCAAGATTCCTACAAGTTTGGGGGAGTTTTATATCCGCTGTGTATTGATCTATTATTGTATCTTAATTTCCCATCAGAGTGGCATTAGAGCTCTTGGTTAAGGGAAATTTTACTTGTTTGAATGATGGAGTCAAATACAAAGATGAAGATGGTATTGTTGAATGGTTCTAATTATCATTTATGGAAGGGCAAGATGAAAGACTTACTATTTCTGAAGAAATTGTATTTACCGGTTTTTAGTTCCACAAAGCCGAATTATGTGTCTGATGAAGAATGGGAGTTTGAACATCAATAGGTATGTGGTTTTATTCGACAATATGTAGAAGATAATGTTTATAATCATATTGCTAATGAGACACATGCAAAAACTTGGTTGGAGAAGATAGAGTCCTTGTATGCCTCTAAATCAAGGAATAATAAATTGTTCTTGTTGAATAGCTTTATAAGTTAGAATTATAAGGAGGGGACTTCTATTTCAGTTCACTTGAGTGAATTTCAAGGCCTCCTTTATTAGATGTCAGGAATGAGTATCAAATTTGATGATGAACTTTTGGGAATATATTTTATTACTATCTTTACTAGAGTCTTGGGAGACATTTCGGGTTTTTATAATAAGTTATGCTCCTAGAGGTGTTGTTTCTTTGGAAATGACTAAGGGTGATATTCTTAATGAGGAGATGAGAAAGAAGGCATATGGTTCTTCATCTCAACCCGATGTACTTGTCACTGAAAATGGAGGGAGAAGACATAAAAAGTAATCGAAGGGTGGTAGAGAGAATAGCATAAGTAAGTCCAAGTTGCGATACAAGAATCTAGAGTGTCATTATTGTCACAAAACATGACGCGTACAAAAGTATTGTTATAAGTGGAAAAGAGATAACAAAGGCAAGAAGGGTAAGTCTAAACAAAGAGGCCATGAAGATCATGGTGATGATTGTGTTACTACTGCTACTAGTGATGATTTGGTTGTAAGGATTTTGTGCATATTCTAAAAGATGAAAGATCCAAGTTAGATGCAAAGTCAAAATAACATACTTTCAGCTATGGGTAGCTAAATTTTATAACATGTTAAAGAAGCAATTGGGAGAGTCATTTGCCATGAAAGACATGGGAGCAGCTAAATAGATTCTTAGCATTAAAATCATGTGTGATGGAAAAGAGAAGAAACTTTGGATGTCACAAGAAAATTATATCAAAAAAGTGCTGCAAAGATTCAAAATGGGAAGTTCTAAGGCGGTAAGCACTCCTCTCACTACTCATTTCAAGTTGAGTTCTAATCAAAGTCCTTCAAGTGAAGATGAAGTGTTTTATATGAAATGTGTTCCTTATATGTCTGTTGTAGGTAGTTTGATGTATGCAATGGTGTGTACAAGACTAGATATAGCACATGTTATTGGTAGAGTTAGTAGATTTTTGTCAAATCCAAATAGAGAGTATTGGAATGTTGTAAAATTGATTTTAATATATCTTCGCATTACTACTTCTATGAGGCTTTTTTGAGGAGGTAAGCCAACTCCAGTGGGGTACTCTGACTCTGATATGGCTGGAGACATTGATTCCAGAAAGTCCACTTCGGGCTACATGATTAAATTTACAAAGGGAGCTGTTGTTTGACAGTCCAGATTACAAAAGTGTGTAGCACTATCTACTACAGAGGTTGAGATCATTGCAATTACCGAAGCATGCAAAAAGTTACTATGGTTAAAGAAAATTTCGCAGGAGCTTGGTTTTGTTCAAGACAAATATGTGTTATTTGTTGATAGTCAAAGTTATATTCATCTTGGTAAGAATCCGACTTTTCGTAATAGGTCCAAACACATTGACGTGAGATATCATTGGATACATGATGTTTTGGATGCTAAGGTGTTGGAGTTAGCTAAAGTTTATACAGATGATAACAGTTATGATATGATGACCAAAGCATTACCAATAGGGAAATTTGAAGCTTGTTGTGATATCGTCGGTTTGGCGATTTCCTCCACATAGTTGTAAGGGGGAGATTTGTTGGGTTTGGGCTCCCCTCCTATGTGGAGAAAGACTCAAATATGATTACCCTATTTGTCTCACTTATTTAAGTGGAGATGATAAATTTAGGGTTAAGAGAGATAGAGAAAAATAAGGATTCAAAAGACAGAAAATAGGAGAGAAACTCATTCCCATTTTTCTGCAACCAGTCTTACTAAATCGATGATCCCTGATTCATTAACCGTTGGATCGAGCTCAAATTTAGTGGGCAGGTTCATAACATATATATATATATATATAACTTTTGACTAATCATAATTTCAATACAACGTCTGAGGTGAAAGTTATTTACTTCGCACTAAAGCTTCAAATATAGGGATTTTTTTTAGCTTTTTTATTCTTATTTGTAAGCTAGTTTGTTTTATGATTTGCGGTTGTTTACACTAGTTTGTGAATCACTTTAAGACTCTCTTGTACCCTTATTTGATTATAGTGGAGTTATTTCTTTAGTTTGGAAGAATCGTGGTTTTTACTCTAATATTGAGGGGTTTTCCACGTTAAAAATATCAGTGTTCTTTTGTATCTTTATTTCTTCGATTTGTTGTCTTATATTTGTTTTAATCCTCAAGATTCCTACAAGTTTGGGGGAATTTTATACCCGATGCGTATTGGTCTATTATTGTATCTAAATTTCCCATCAAATGGTTCATGAAACTTTTTCTCTGATGTATCAAAATTCTGCAGTAAAAGTTTCTAAGTCATTTTGTATGAAGACTTGAAAACAATAAGAATTATTTGGAAAATATGATGAAAGAGGTAAATTGAAATCTGAAAAATTCTTATAATTAATACCTCACAATATGCCTCTCGATTGTATGGAAATGTTTGCAAAATACATGATTAACTACAATGATTTGGAAAAGGTTTCATGAACATGTGCAATTTGCATATATGGAGCAATCGATTATTCCATTACTAAGGTTCAAAAATCATGAAAAATTACACATGATCAATCGATTGAATGGATGTATCAATCAATTGCATGGTCAAAATTTTCAAAGCAAAAAGACCCTTCAATAGATTGCTTCAATAGATCAATTGATTGTCAGTTCTAAATTTTCAATTCTTCACAAACATAGAGCACATGAAATCAATTGATGTATATGAACAATTGATGGCATCCTTTGAAAACTTGAAATTTTGCTAAGAAAAAGATGGAACTTGAAAATATGTCAAGCATAAATGTTATGAATCTTTAAAAATGGTTTAGATGAAAATACTTTAAGCACCTAAAAATTATATACATATGAATTTTCATTGTATCTTAATCTTCATGATTGATTGATTTTCAAAATTTATGCAATCTTGATACTTGATCCTAATCTTTTTTTTTAATCTTTCTTCTATGGTAAGTTTTTTGTTTTCATCAAACTAAAGTAACATAGATGATGAACATCTTATTCACAAACATTAAAGACATGAATCACAATATATTTATTTTTAACTATGATTAAGATAAGTCAAATAGATAGGAACAATATTACCTCCAATGAAGATGAACGATGAATCCCCTTATATAGCTTGCACGTTTCAATATAGCTAATCACAGTATAGACAAGCATAAATATAAAGCATACAACTATTCAATTTTAAACGCAGTCTGAGATATCGAGAATGCTAAGTTCCCTACGGATGTTGAAGAAGGGTTTTGTCGCAAATGGTGTTGTAAAAATGTCGACAAGTTGATTCTTGATATCAACATGCTCGAATACGATATCACCTTTCTTTACATGATCCCTGAGGAAATGATGGTGGATTTTAATATGTTTCGTGCGTGAATGTAGTATAGGATTTTTGGTTAAGTTAATGGCACTTATATTGTCACACAAAATGGGAATACGTTCAAGTTTAACATTGAAGTCGAGTTTTTGTTGCTTGAGCCATAAGATTTGGGCACAACAACTACCGGCTGCAACATACTCTGCCTCGACTGTTGACAAAGCAATAAAAACTTGCTTTTTGCTATGCCAATTCACTAAGGAATTTGAGAAGAAATGACCAGTGCCACTAGTGCTCTTCATATCTGATTTGCAACCGACAAAGTCGGAATCAGAATATCCAACAAAAGTACAATACTTCCCTTGGAAAACCAAAGCCCATACTTGAGGGTACCACATAGGTACCTAAGTATGCGCTTGACGACCTTTAAATGTGATTCCTTGGGACATGATTGATACCTAGAAAACACCCATACACTAAACATGATATTTGTTCGAAACGCGGTGAGATAGATAAGAGAATATATCATACCTTTATACCTCTTTACATCTAAGGCCATAGCATTCTCATCTAGGTCCAAGTTTACACCTATAAGTGTCATACCCCAAATTTGTCCTACCTTTTTTTCAAAATTCTCATTTGCCCGATTTTGTTTTTAATTTACCTCGCTTATACAGCGTAGCGTATTTTTCAGCAGAAACGGGCATTTTCGCTTTTTTAGCCCAATAAGGGTATGCCACGTGGCATTTGTTTTTTATATATATACCTATTTTATATATAATTTCATTTTTCTCGTGATAGGTTAATATATTGTTTTTTTTATTTTTTTAATTAGTTTTGAAGTAGAAATTAGGATTTAATTATTTTAATTAAATAGATTTAATTTAGAGTTTAATTATAATTTAGAAATTTTTAATTTTAAAAAATATATAAAAAAAATAGAGTTAAAATTTAATTAGGATTTATTTAAAAAAATTTTAGATTAGATTTTAATTAAGTAGTTTAGATTTAAATTTGTAATTAATGGTTAGAATTAAATTAAATAGGAAAATATATTTATTAATTTAGTTTACTATTCAAAAATTAATTAAAAGAAAAGAAAAAAAGAATTGTAAAAAGAGGACAACACGGTAGAGATATTTTAAAAGAATTAGGGTTTGAGAAATTGGGTATAAAAGGGGAGTGTTTACTGTTTATCATGATAAATGAGAAACCCAAATTGCAAAACCCTAGCCGCTAAACCTCTTTTCTTCTTCTTCTTCTCCCTTTCATCGGGAACCCTACCATCACCTTCTAAACATCACCCATCCATTTTAGCTTCGTCCGTGTTTCTGATAACTTCAACAAAAATCCCACAAACAAAACCATATCAGCACTCTTAAACACAATCCCTCCATGGTTCTGTTACTGGCCACACAAAACCAAAACTCTACATATGCCTACTCCGACCACCACGTCGAATTTCTCTCCCACCTAAAATGCGGCCTTCACCATCACAAAATCTCATTGTCGGATTTCTCTTGAAGCATGAAGCTGAGCGGTAGGATAAAGAACTGTTATAGTTAGCATCATCAATGTCTGCAAGCATCTCCTAGTCCAACATTAACGGTCCGCAGCATTGTGGTAAGTCTTCCGACGAGAACTCTTTATTACAAAAACAACAACAGTCGGGTAATAGAACATTCTGCTGCATTAATAATATTAGCATCATCGCGGTGGGAAATTCGAAAACAACTCAGTGGTAATTTGTGCTTTACCTATTTTATTCAGTTCGTATATACTGTTGCTGAGATTAGTTTTTGTTTTGTTTCGATAAAGATTCGACTTGAACTTGCTTTGATAATCTGGTCTACTATTTCGATTGTGTCCTTAGCTTTCAATTTCTTCTGCTGTTTTATGTTTATGTTTCAGATATCAGTTTCGGTTTTTGTCTGATTACCTTATTTACTTGCTTTTGTTATGATTGTATCAGATTCGTCTTATTGATTTTTGTTCAAAGTTGGATAAATGTTTCTTCTGAGCTAAGTTTTTAGCCATTTTAGGTGATTTATTTGAGTATGTTTCATTTAGAAAATTGTGATTCGGTTACGCAATGTTTTTGTGAGTTGCATTTTGATGTTATCCTTCTATTTTGCGCTGTGATTTGTTTTATTCAAACATATTGCTATTGTTGTAAAGCTTGAATGTATGTCTTCCGTTTCCCCAAACGTGTTGCTTCTGTTGTGATGAAGAGTAGCTTTTCATTTTCTCAAACATGTGGTTACTACATAAGTTAAATATATAAGCTATTGTTATGATGCTTCTGCGGCTTGTGTTCATTGTCATAACTGATATTGTAATGCTGCTACTGCAGTTTAATTGTGATATTTGAGTGGAAGATGTATTTTGCTATAATTTATTTTGTTTTAAATTCTTTGATATTATTGTCTTAGTGTATCCTGTTTTCTTAAGAAAATGATGTACAGTGCCCTTAATTCAAAGTGGAATACGTTTTTCTTAATGTTCAGTTTGAAATTGGTTTTGTTTGGCTTGATTTATATTAATGGTTATTGGTTTATAACATCATGTATATATACTGATCTTAATGTGTGCTTCTTCTTATCTATATAGTATAGATGTAGATCCTGATAGTTGTAGTTTTTAATGCATATAGTGCTACTTTTTTACATGTGTGTGTTTAGTTTCTTTTTGTTTCATGTATATATTTAATTTGTGGATTATGTTTGTATATATTATTATTATTATTATTTTATTATTATTATTATTATTATTATTATTATTAGATTTTATTTTTTTTAAATTATGATAATTAATATTTTCTTTGTCATATGAATTTATTTAAATTCTATTTAGGATTTTTATCAAATTTATTTTCTTTTTTTAAATTCAAAATATTTTGTTTTTAAACTAGAATAAATAAAAATCCATTTTTGAATTTATATGAAAGTGGTGGATCCCTGGAGTCTAGCACTCCTTGGATCCTTAAGCGACCGCTCTCGAGGTGCACGCCTTGAGTTGTAGTCGCTTCGTCTTTCATCGCTAAAACTCCCCAACTTTGTTTAAACTTTCAAAGTAGACAAACCCTAATTCGAATAATATTCCCACCCTGTTTAACCCACCTACGCAAACCTATTCAAAATATTTTCTAAATCAAATCACGAAAGAGTCGAGTTCTTGGAGTCGCGCATTCCTCGAATTCGAGAGTGACTACCATTGAGGCGTACGCCTTGAATGGCGTGTCGTTCAAACTTTCGTTTCTAAAATACCTTCTCTAATTATTTGGATAAGTGTTCACCGTCCAACAAACACTATTTTATAATTAATGGGATGAAAAAGATTGTCGTTGGGATCTAGCATTCCAACGATATCCCGACTAATTGATTACGAGGCCGACGTCTCGTTTATCGAGTAGTCGTCATTCCTCCTAATTTTTCAACCCGCGTAACCTCATTTCTCAGCCTCGTGTGATTGAATCAAAACCTCCTTCAATTCAAACTGTTTCGCGTCTAAACTATCTATCAAACATATTTCGAATGAAAAAGGTATCGTTGGGATCTAGCATTCCAACGATATCCCGATTAATCGATTGCGAGACTGACGTCTCGTTTATCGAGTAGTCGTCATTCTCCCCTAAAATATTCAACTCAACTTTCTTCTCTCGCCCCGTGCGATTGAGACCTTCTCAAACACATTTCGTAGAATCTTTCGAATGAAAAAGGTGTCATTGGAATCCAGCATTCCAGTAATTCCCCGATTAATTGATTGCGAGGCTGACGGCTCGTTTATCGAATAATCGTCATTCTCCATCAAATTACTTAACCAAACTCCTCTCTTCTCGCCCCGCGCGATCGAAACCTTAAACCTATTCAGATCTATCCTCTGACCAAAACATCCAATACAATAAACACAAGTTCCTCGCCCTCGTGTGATTACTAACTCTCACACCTTTGACCAAGAACATTGTTTAGTCCCTCCTTCCGCGCATAACAAACTCGTGCTTCAGCCTCCCCTAGCGAGCAGACAAGCCAATGTTTAGCAGTTAGAATACGACCTAAACACTCGTTCGTTCCCATACCAAACCTTTTACCGTAGTTAGCCGAACTACGGCTGCTCTGATTCTTCATTCCCTCTTGAATGTAAGATACGTAGGCACAAGATTACGACGATCTTGGCGAGCACAATCCCCTCCTTTTCCCGTAGTCCCACGAACTACGAATGCTCTGATTTTCCACTTCTTACAAGTGAAGATACGTAGGCACAAGGGCCCCAATCCTTGGCGAGCACCCTATCCTATAACCATCCATTCCCCCCATAGGAGAAACCTTAGAAGAAAACAAATAAGCATAGTTAACTTTACTCTCGAATCGATCAAGAGGTTCCCGTTGAGTACAACGGACATGAGGGGTGCTAATACCTTCCCCTCATGTAATCGACTCCCGAACCTAGAATATTGGTTGCGATGACCATGTTCTTATCTCTTTAAAGGTTTTATCGATATTTTCCTATTCCATCCTTGGAATGAATAAAGTTCGGTGGCGACTCTGTTTCGAACAGTATTTTCCGCGGCCATCGCGAGGATCGTATTTTTCGAGGTACGACAGATGGCGACTCTGCTGGGGAGATCGCATTGCCCTATGCAAGAGAGAGTCAAGCCTAACTTGACTCGATTCAAGAGTACTAACCTTTTGCTTAACTGTTTTCTTTATGTTTATTTCCTCCTATCGTTTATTTCCTGTTTTCTCTTTCTATCGTATGCTGTTTATTATATCTGCCTGCTGGATTCGGGGATAGCATTGCAAGTAAAGCTCTACACCCGAGCTTTGGAAAAAGAGGAGAGAAAACATAGTTTAGAATTGGTAGTAATTAGTGTTAGTCCCCAAGGACTCGCTCCTTGTGTGCCTAGCATGAAAGCTCCTCCAGAATAGACCTTTTCGTAGATCATATCGTAACGCAGCTAGCCTGTTACACGATTTGATTCATGAAGGGTCCATGACTCTGGGAACCACTCTTAGAACCAGTTTCTATATTGGTAGTCGTGTAATGTTAGTCTCCGAGGACCCGCTCCTCGTGTGCCTAGCACGAGGACTCCACTCAGGAGAGACCCTATCGTACTCTCGTTATAATACAGCTAGCCTGTTGCGTAATATTGATGCGATCGGTGTCCGTGATCCTGGGAACCTTATCCATCAACATAGAAGCTATCCCGTGAGTGGGTATGTGGGTACAGAATCTAGAACTTGCCTTGTATAGTCTACCGGTTAGGGCGCTTTGACTTGCTTATGTTTTCCTGGATCCTGTTAGCACCTGCATTCGCATATCACTGCATCTGCGTCTCATTTGCATCGTACATCATATTCCAAAACCAAAAAGCCTATCCACCCTTTTGTCCATAATCCGCGGTTGATTTCCCGACACAAGCAATGAACTTGACTTAGTGCTGGAAGACCATGGAACACTTGAAGCAGAATCAAGTTGAGCTAAGAAAAGACGAGAACAATGCAAAAGGCAATATGAAACAGCTGCCAGAAGTTAGCCCAACTGTGAAGCAAGGAAGAAGAGCTCTGTTCCTCAATACTGGCAGTTTCCTTGTCATTTTTGTGCATTTGTAGTTTCCTTTATGTTGAGTGCTACTTGCTTTTAGACATTGTTTCTTATTAATGGTATTGTTAATGTGATGATTATGCATGCTTTTGATCAAATCCATTCGTATCCACTCATGTTTTCTCGCTTATTGCCAAGATCACAAAAATATTCCATTTCACTTCCTTCATCGCACTGCTGTTTAGCAAAGATTTGAGGGAGGATGACGAAAACAAAATACCCATAATTACTGATAGTATGCTTTTGGATAAAATCTCGCTAATGATGTACAGGCATTGTTTCAAACCCCAAACACTGGAGAGATAAGGAGTTAGTCCCTAGTCAACCACTTCGAGCCTAAAAGTAGGAGTTTCCTTCGGATCTATAAATCCTTACCCTTAACCTGGGGCATGGGTAGCGTTCAGTTAATCCAATCCCGCACTCAAGACAAAATACAAGAGATAACGGTTGTTTGTCAATGACCAAGTGACTTGGCAGTCACAAGCCTTTCAAAATACAAGAAAGATCAAAAGCCTGCTAAGTCGAATACCTCAAGAGGAGACTTAGGCAAAAATCAAGGCAATCCCGATGGACTCGAAAAACAAAATCAGTCCAGGCAAAAGTTAGGGATCAAAAACAAAACCAAAAAGAGGTCCTCAAACCCTCTACAAAAACAATAAGATTCAGTGGCCACCCCAAATCAAGGGGTTGCTGACATCCATCAAAAGAGCAAAATAAGGTGACTGCCATCTCGAGCGAACCTTGAACTATCTAGCTTACACCGTCAAGGTAAACTTTTGCAGAATTAACTGAACGTAGGTATGGAGTTCATCACGAAGAAGGGGTGGGTTAAAATTAAATTTTGAGCCTAATATCCTTTGTTTTCTATAACCGTGAACCAGACCACGTTACAACCCTTAAAAGACCTAATTGAGGCGGGGTTTACTCTGAAAGCATACTACATCAAGGTTGAGTAAACTGACTCCTACATATTTGCTAATTTTATGTATTGGTGTCATATTCTTGCTATATATTTCACACCGATTAAATCAGCATTGCGTTTGGATTAACAGTCCACTCGTCACACATTTTCACATCATTCCCAATAAATGATATTTTCAAAACTTGCACGAATGTCGCATTAAAATTACCATTTTTTGAATAAACACTTTTAACTGCAGGTCAGTACTTGGCATCATGGAAATTCCAACAAAGTGCAATCAAAGAAGAACTTGATCACTCATTGGTGTTGACCTGAATTAAGACTTTCTCCTAACCTTACGAACCTGGGGCAAGTCCTTCTGAGGTTTAAATCGGGGCAGACCACTGCAAGGCTCAGACACTGGGGCAAATGGGTTCAAATCATATCCTGGTATAATCACCGCCAAGGTTCTCATCGTAGAAGAAAGTCCTTCAAACACCTGCTAGACTGGGGCACACTGTTTGAACTTGGGGCAGACTAGCTTATGGTTGAGGTCAACAAACGTCAAAGGCCTTGGGGCCGAGCAAAAGCACGACTAATACGTATTGGTTAAGTCGCTACGCTCGCGCAACCCAAACACATTGGTTAAGTCGCTACGCTCGCGCAATCCATATGCATTGGTTAAATCGCTACGCTCGTACGATTAACACGCATTGGTTAAGTCGCTACGCTCGCATAGTAAAAAATGCTCTGGATGAGTCGCTACGCTCAACATTTGTAAGCTGTTATGACATATCAGCCAGAAGCTAGGTTCTTACCAGAACGAGTATACCACTTCTGCAAAGGATCCAACAAGGGCAGGCTACCCAGAGTTTCAGGAGAGTCCCTCCAACGCTCAATCAACACAAGTCATGTCGCTTCAACGCTCATTCTGAAGCAAACTACCTCAAGAACAATTTGAAGCTAATTACCCCAAGGGTCAGTTAATCAAGGTCAAAACCCTTTCCTGACTAAAATTTGCATCAAGCCATCTCGAGTTCATCTCATGGTACAACTGTTTCTAACTTCCTTTCACGACTTGGAATGCTGGGGCAAGCCATCTCGAGTTCGTCTCATGGTATGATTGCTTCCAATTTCCATTCAAGGAAAATTCCTTTATAGACCCAAACTGGGGCAAGTTGAACAACATTGGGGCAGTTACTCAAGCAAGTTTATTCTCGTCAACAAAAGTTGAGTGTCGGGGAATCATGCCATCACCCCACCAAATAACCTTAACCTCCTGAAAGAGCCTCTCTGCCATTAGGTTTCCCCCCACGGCCTGGACCTGATACCTGTCAGAGCTTTGTAACCGAAACAAATCCTCTAAAGTCCAATCCATTTGGAAACCACATAAAGTCCAACCTTTTTGGCAACCACTAAAAGTTCACCCTCGTTGGCACCCTCATGAAATTAAAGTCCAATCCATTTGGCAATTACCAAGGTCCACCCTCGCTGGCATCCTCAATAACCGAAGTCCAAACCATTTGGCAACTACCGAATTCAGTCCCTGGTGATGTCCCCGACAGGATTTTATCCCCAGCATACCTGGTCGCTGCATTATCATAAGCACGACATACAACCTCATATCATAATTATATCAAGCATTAACATATCATTTGCATTCGCATCGTGCACTCCCTAGCAGTCGCACCTTAGTTGCATGTTTGGGCATTATAAAACATTGCATTACATAGCAATGTAGCAGGGTCCAGGATCAGTTCGCGAGCATCTTGGTCAGTCCGTTGAAGTTGGTTGTATGACTCTGAAAAGATTTAATACCTCACGAGTTCAGGGAATTATACTCCCCAGCAAGTCAGTCTTAAACCATGCAGTTGATGATGATGATCCCCAGCAACTATTGCTCTGGTGGCTCCCCAAGCAGAGGTTATCCTAGAGAGTTTATTGAAGCTTTCTCCCCTGCAGAGATTGGACAATGTTGTTCCTTTAAAATAGGAATTTTAGCTCAACTATTCCTCAGCAAAATTATTGTTCGAGATACTGCTTTGGTATCATCGAAGAACCTTAATGGATAAGGTACTGCTTCGATCACCCGAAGAATCTCAAGTTTCGTTCGAGATACTGCTTTGGTATCATCGAAGAGCCTTAATGGATAAGGTACTACTTCGACCACCCGAAGAATCTCAAGTTTCGTTCGAGATACTGCTTTGGTATCATCGAAGAGCCTTAGTGGATAAGGTACTGCTTCGACCACCCGAAGAATCTCAAGTTTTGCTCGAGATACTGCTTTGGTATCATCGAAGAACCTTAATGGATAAGGTACTGCTTCGACCGCCCGAAGAATCTCAAGTTTCGTTCGAGATACTGCTTTGGTATCATCGAAGAGCCTTAATGGATAAGGTACTGCTTCGACCACCCGAAGAATCTCAAGTTTTGTTCGAGATACTGCTTTGGTATCATCGAAGAACCTTAACGGATAAGGTACTGCTTCGATCACCCGAAGAATCTCAAGTTTTGTTCGAGATACTGCTTTGGTATCATCGAAGAGCCTTAATGGACAAAGTACTGCTTCGACCACCCAAAGAATCTCAAGTTTTGTTCGAGATACCGCTTTGGTATCATCGAAGAGCCTTATTGGAAAAGGTACTGCTTAGAACACCCGAAGAATCTCAAGTTTTGTTCGAGATACTGCTTTGGTATCATCGAAGAACCTTATTGGAAAAGGTACTGCTTCGACCACCCGAAGAATCTCAAGTTTTATTTGAGATACTGTTTTGGTATCATCGAAGAGCCTTATTGGATAAAGTACTGCTTCGACCACCCGAAGAATCTCAAGTTTTTGTTCGAGATACTGCTTTGGTATCATCGAAGAGCCTTAATGGATAAGGTACTGCTTCGATCACCCGAAGAATCTCAAGTTTTGTTCGAGATACTGCTTTGGTATCATCGAAGAGCCTTAATGGATAAGGTACTGCTTCGATCACCCGAAGAATCTCAAGTTTTGTTCGAGATACTGCTTTGGTATCATCGAAGAGCCTTAATGGATAAGGTACTGCTTCGACCACCCGAAGAATCTCAAGTTTTTGTTCGAGATACTGCTTTGGTATCATCGAAGAGCCTTAATGGATAAGGTACTGCTTCGATCACCCGAAGAATCTCAAGTTTTGTTCGAGATACTGCTTTGGTATCATCGAAGAGCCTTAATGGATAAGGTACTGCTTCGATCACCAGAAGAATCTCAAGTTTTGTTCGAGATACTGCTTTGGTATCATCGAAGAGCCTTAATGGATAAGGTACTGCTTCGATCACCCGAAGAATCTCAAGTTTTGTTCGAGATACTGCTTTGGTATCATCGAAGAGCCTTAATGGATAAGGTACTGCTTCGATCACCCGAAGAATCTCAAGTTTTGTTCGAGATACTGCTTTGGTATCATCGAAGAGCCTTAATGGATAAGGTACTGCTTCGATCACCCGAAGAATCTCAAGTTTTGTTCGAGATACTGCTTTGGTATCATCGAAGAGCCTTAATGGATAAGGTACTGCTTCGATCACCCGAAGAATCTCAAGTTTTGATCAGAGATACTGCTTTGGTATCATTGAAGAGCCTTGATGGATAAGGTACTGCTTCGATCACCCGAAGAATCTCAAGTTTTGATCAGAGATACTGCTTTGGTATCATCGAAGAGCCTTATTGGATAAGGGACTGTTTCGACCACCCGAAGAATCTCAAATTGTGATCAGAGATACTGCTTTGGTATCATTGAAGAGCCTTGATGGATAAGGTACCGCTTCGACCACCCAAGGAGGATTGTTTATATCACTTTGGTATCATCGAAGGACCTTAACGAGTGAGGGGCCGCTTCGACCACCCAAGGAGGATCAGTTATACCACTCTGGTACCGCGAAGAACCTTATTGGATAAGGGACTGCTTCGACCACCCAGGGAATATCAGGTTATCACGTTCATCTATTTTTTGCATCCCGTTCAGGTATATTCTATCTCTTTGCATTTTTACTTGCTTGTCGGACAAATTTCGGGGTCTTCTTGTATCTAATTGACTTCCACCTTAAAATGAACGCTCTGCAGCTGTTCATTCTCTCAGGTTCAAGGCAATTAGATAGGGGCATCTGTCATACCCCAAATTTGTCCTACCTTTTTTTCAAAATTCTCATTTGCCCGATTTTGTTTTTAATTTACCTCGCTTATACAGCGTAGCGTATTTTTCAGCAGAAACGGGCATTTTCGCTTTTTTAGCCCAATAAGGGTATGCCACGTGGCATTTGTTTTTTATATATATACCTATTTTATATATAATTTCATTTTTCTCGTGATAGGTTAATATATTGTTTTTTTTTTATTTTTTTAATTAGTTTTGAAGTAGAAATTAGGATTTAATTGTTTTAATTAAATAGATTTAATTTAGAGTTTAATTATAATTTAGAAATTTTTAATTTTAAAAAATATATAAAAAAAATAGAGTTAAAATTTAATTAGGATTTATTTAAAAAAATTTTAGATTAGATTTTAATTAAGTAGTTTAGATTTAAATTTGTAATTAATGGTTAGAATTAAATTAAATAGGAAAATATATTTATTAATTTAGTTTACTATTCAAAATTAATTAAAAGAAAAGAAAAAAAGAATTGTAAAAAGAGGACAACACGGTAGAGATATTTTAAAAGAATTAGGGTTTGAGAAATTGGGTATAAAAGGGGAGTGTTTACTGTTTATCATGATAAATGAGAAA
The DNA here is from genome assembly GCA_963859935.3 of Lathyrus sativus. Taxonomy (NCBI): domain Eukaryota; kingdom Viridiplantae; phylum Streptophyta; class Magnoliopsida; order Fabales; family Fabaceae; genus Lathyrus; species Lathyrus sativus. The sequence continues at coordinate 585,206,688 of OZ012741.1, read as the reverse complement.
CCCAAATTGCAAAACCCTAGCCGCTAAACCTCTTTTCTTCTTCTTCTTCTCCCTTTCATCGGGAACCCTACCATCACCTTCTAAACATCACCCATCCATTTTAGCTTCGTCCGTGTTTCTGATAACTTCAACAAAAATCCCACAAACAAAACCATATCAGCACTCTTAAACACAATCCCTCCATCGTTCTGTTACTGGCCACACAAAACCAAAACTCTACATATGCCTACTCCGACCACCACGTCGAATTTCTCTCCCACCTAAAATGCGGCCTTCACCATCACAAAATCTCATTGTCGGATTTCTCTTGAAGCATGAAGCTGAGCGGTAGGATAAAGAACTGTTATAGTTAGCATCATCAATGTCTGCAAGCATCTCCTAGTCCAACATTAACGGTCCGCAGCATTGTGGTAAGTCTTCCGACGAGAACTCTTTATTACAAAAACAACAACAGTCGGGTAATAGAACATTCTGCTGCATTAATAATATTAGCATCATCGCGGTGGGAAATTCGAAAACAACTCAGTGGTAATTTGTGCTTTACCTATTTTATTCAGTTCGTATATACTGTTGCTGAGATTAGTTTTTGTTTTGTTTCGATAAAGATTCGACTTGAACTTGCTTTGATAATCTGGTCTACTATTTCGATTGTGTCCTTAGCTTTCAATTTCTTCTGCTGTTTTATGTTTATGTTTCAGATATCAGTTTCGGTTTTTGTCTGATTACCTTATTTACTTGCTTTTGTTATGATTGTATCAGATTCGTCTTATTGATTTTTGTTCAAAGTTGGATAAATGTTTCTTCTGAGCTAAGTTTTTAGCCATTTTAGGTGATTTATTTGAGTATGTTTCATTTAGAAAATTGTGATTCGGTTACGCAATGTTTTTGTGAGTTGCATTTTGATGTTATCCTTCTATTTTGCGCTGTGATTTGTTTTATTCAAACATATTGCTATTGTTGTAAAGCTTGAATGTATGTCTTCCGTTTCCCCAAACGTGTTGCTTCTGTTGTGATGAAGAGTAGCTTTTCATTTTCTCAAACATGTGGTTACTACATAAGTTAAATATATAAGCTATTGTTATGATGCTTCTGCGGCTTGTGTTCGTTGTCATAACTGATATTGTAATGCTGCTACTGCATTTTAATTGTGATATTTGAGTGGAAGATGTATTTTGCTATAATTTATTTTGTTTTAAATTTTTTGATATTATTGTCTTAGTGTATCCTGTTTTCTTAAGAAAATGATGTACAGTGCCCTTAATTCAAAGTGGAATACGTTTTTCTTAATGTTCAGTTTGAAATTGGTTTTGTTTGGCTTGATTTATATTAATGGTTATTGGTTTATAACATCATGTATATATACTGATCTTAATGTGTGTTTCTTCTTATCTATATAGTATAGATGTAGATCCTGATAGTTGTAGTTTTTAATGCATATAGTGCTACTTTTTTACATGTGTGTGTTTAGTTTCTTTTTGTTTCATGTATATATTTAATTTGTGGATTATGTTTGTATATATTATTATTATTATTATTTTATTATTATTATTATTATTATTATTATTAGATTTTATTTTTTTTAAATTATGATAATTAATATTTTCTTTGTCATATGAATTTATTTAAATTCTATTTAGGATTTTTATCAAATTTATTTTCTTTTTTTAAATTCAAAATATTTTGTTTTTAAACTAGAATAAATAAAAATCCATTTTTGAATTTATATGAAAGTGGTGGATCCCTGGAGTCTAGCACTCCTTGGATCCTTAAGCGACCGCTCTCGAGGTGCACGCCTTGAGTTGTAGTCGCTTCGTCTTTCATCGCTAAAACTCCCCAACTTTGTTTAAACTTTCAAAGTAGACAAACCCTAATTCGAATAATATTCCCACCCTGTTTAACCCACCTACGCAAACCTATTCAAAATATTTTCTAAATCAAATCACGAAAGAGTCGAGTTCTTGGAGTCGCGCATTCCTCGAATTCGAGAGTGACTACCATTGAGGCGTACGCCTTGAATGGTGTGTCGTTCAAACTTTCGTTTCTAAAATACCTTCTCTAATTATTTGGATAAGTGTTCACCGTCCAACAAACACTATTTTATAATTAATGGGATGAAAAAGATTGTCGTTGGGATCTAGCATTCCAACGATATCCCGACTAATTGATTACGAGGCCGACGTCTCGTTTATCGAGTAGTCGTCATTCCTCCTAATTTTTCAACCCGCGTAACCTCATTTCTCAGCCTCGTGTGATTGAATCAAAACCTCCTTCAATTCAAACTGTTTCGCGTCTAAACTGTCTATCAAACATATTTCGAATGAAAAAGGTATCGTTGGGATCTAGCATTCCAACGATATCCCGATTAATCGATTGCGAGACTGACGTCTCGTTTATCGAGTAGTCGTCATTCTCCCCTAAAATATTCAACTCAACTTTCTTCTCTCGCCCCGTGCGATTGAGACCTTCTCAAACACATTTCGTAGAATCTTTCGAATGAAAAAGGTGTCATTGGAATCCAGCATTCCAGTAATTCCCCGATTAATTGATTGCGAGGCTGACGGCTCGTTTATCGAATAATCGTCATTCTCCATCAAATTACTTAACCAAACTCCTCTCTTCTCGCCCCGCGCGATCGAAACCTTAAACCTATTCAGATCTATCCTCTGACCAAAACATCCAATACAATAAACACAAGTTCCTCGCCCTCGTGTGATTACTAACTCTCACACCTTTGACCAAGAACATTGTTTAGTCCCTCCTTCCGCGCATAACAAACTCGTGCTTCAGCCTCCCCTAGCGAGCAGACAAGCCAATGTTTAGCAGTTAGAATGCGACCTAAACACTCGTTCGTTCCCATACCAAACCTTTTACCGTAGTTAGCCGAACTACGGCTGCTCTGATTCTTCATTCCCTCTTGAATGTAAGATACGTAGGCACAAGATTACGACGATCTTGGCGAGCACAATCCCCTCCTTTTCCCGTAGTCCCACGAACTACGAATGCTCTGATTTTCCACTTCTTACAAGTGAAGATACGTAGGCACAAGGGCCCCAATCCTTGGCGAGCACCCTATCCTATAACCATCCATTCCCCCCATAGGAGAAACCTTAGAAGAAAACAAATAAGCATAGTTAACTTTACTCTCGAATCGATCAAGAGGTTCCCGTTGAGTACAACGGACATGAGGGGTGCTAATACCTTCCCCTCATGTAATCGACTCCCGAACCTAGAATATTGGTTGCGATGACCATGTTCTTATCTCTTTAAAGGTTTTATCGATATTTTCCTATTCCATCCTTGGAATGAATAAAGTTCGGTGGCGACTCTGTTTCGAACAGTATTTTCCGCGGCCATCGCGAGGATCGTATTTTTCGAGGTACGACATACCGGCCAACAAAACCAACTGATATGATAGTCACGATCACTGCGTGCCCCGCATCACAAGTTCCCATGGTATTATCAGCACGATCACTGCATGCTATACGAATATGATCACTGCGTATCTTGAACACGATCACTACGTGTTTGAACACGATCTCCGCGCGTTCTAAGCCACGATCCTCTTGACTGGGGAAAACACGATCACCGCGTGTTGTGTCTCAACTAACCCACATAACTGGACGAATACGATCACTGCATATTCCAATCATACCTAGGGTGAACGCGATCACTGCGCGTTTCATGTCACGACCCTCTTGACTGGAGGAAAAAACACGATCACTGCGCGCTTTGTGACACCACTTCAAACATGGGACGAATACGATCCCGGCGTACTTCGGCCACAACCAACCAGACGAAACACGATCACTGCGTGCCTCACCCCATAACCAAATTGTATAACGGACGAATACGATCACTGCGTACACGGACCAACAAATCTGGATGAACACGATCACTGCGCGTCAATCTATAACCACTGTATAACAGACGAATACGATCACTGCGTACTGACCAACAACCATCACATGACATGGCAAACACGATCACTGCGTGTCTTGCCCAATAATAAAGTGAACACGATCACTGCGCGTCCTACTCGATGAAACCCCTGGATGATACCAACACGATCACTGCGTGCCTTACAAAACAATCTGCTTAGATCGGGACGAATACGATCACTGCGCCATTCGACCATAGATACACATACCAATATCAACACGATCACTGCGTGTCCTACGACATGAATCCCACACCTGGCACAAATACGATCACTGCATACTTGGGCCACAAATCCACATCTCAAAATCAACACGATCACTGCGTGTCTTACAATATGAACCCCGTGGATGGTACAAATACGATCACTGCGTACTCTGACCACAAATCAACACACCAAGATCAACACGGTCACTGCGTGCCTTACAGCATGAACCCCCAAAATGATACAAAATAGCATCCTCCTGAATCCCGATTTCTCTTATCGGCAGGGAACCACATATCTGAAACTGAAGAGATAACCACCTGGCTTATGTTTCAACAATACATGTTTGATAATGACATTATGCTTCCATACTGCGTGGAAATGCTACTGGCTCGTGTAGAATGCAAGTATGATGATGCATGCTTATGCAAAGAGTTGCTTTAGCAAAATAAATGCTGAAGACAAGCTGGATCCGTCGTGGATGGCCGGAATACCACCGATACGCCTCCAACAAAATAAATGTTGGAAAGATGAACTAACTCCGCTGGGGGTAACCATCCTGCTAGGAAAGTAGCTCACGAACTCAAAACTCCAAAATCTGCTGAGAAAAGATCCTCCTGACGAGGAAGAGCGACTTGCTGGGAAAAGAAAGGACAATCCTGCTTGGGGAAACTCCTTTCAGCAGCTCCAACCATCTGATCACACTCTGTGGGAACCTCTCCTGCTATCACTGAGCTGGGGATTGAACCACACATTCTGCACTGCACAAAACTCTCTGGGGAGTGAATCTTATTTGTCTTGACCTTCACTGGGGAAGACTTGTAACACCCCCTTCTATACCCCAAATAAATACATATAAAACACTTAAGCATATACAGATTCATCAGAGTAAAAGTTTTCGAGTAAGGTATAAAAGAAGAATGTCACAACTTGACCAATAAAACACTTCATCATTTTGCTCCATAAAATATGTAACATTTTCAATTTAAGCGGAAGATAAAATCATTTGATCGTTTTCAAAATATTAATCCACGTACACATAAGCTATCCAAATTAATATATATCATATCAGTTAGATTACAAAACCACATCAGCTGATACATCGCAATGTATCACAAAAGAATGACTATACTAGTCTAACTACCCGGTGTTACATATCAGAGCAGCAGACTCAAAAGAATGAAGACTAATCTTCACAAAAGGACTCCAGCATCCTAATCTGCAATGCCTCGTAGAGCATTATAAAACAGCAGAAGGGTGAGAAATATAACCATAATAATCAAGGCATAAGATTACGTATATATAGGTATCATATAACACATATTCACATTTCTCACCACACTTCATTCTCATAATCATAAATCATATTTTGTTCACATATGTCAACATTATGAACATTCACAAGCACATCCCCTCATGCTTAATTTCACAATCATTCACAAGCACATTTGTACAACAACAATATTATGCAATGTGACTCAACATATCCAATGCAACTCATGCAATGCGGTACCGACATTAGTTATCTTTTTTTCGGTTTTCACTCTAAACCGGGTCCACCCTTCTAGACCGATAACTTGTTATCATTTTTCGGTTTTTACTTTAAATCGGGTCCACCCTTCTAGACCGATAACAACCAAGCCCGTCCCCTAGGCTTCAAACCCACCCTTCTAGGTTTGGGACAAGCCACTAGTTTCCACGAAACTAACAGACATTGCCTCTTGACTGAATGATACATGTACAATCAACCAATCACACTAAATGCACTTAAGACCGTTCCCGTGTCTTAATCCCATGCATTCGAATAATTCACCCCTTCGAGAATTTCATCATGATTGCACATACAACATATATCAAACATTTATCAATGTATTCAGTTCACATATCATCATATTCAACAATAATGCACACATATCACATATGTTCCCATGCATTCATACAACAATCGCATACATATATGCACTCACAATTCATTAGACGATACACATACATTCCTCATTGTATTCCCATGTATCTCTAATTATCACAACAATCAAACATTCACAACTCATCAATTAATACACACATAATCATCATTATGTTCTCATGTATTTTAACCGATTACAATTAATCATTCATATCACAACTCTAGGATTCACGCCCGAAGGCTACCCACAGCACATGTTACCATAATAGATCACATACTCATTCTTAACATAGAAGTATAAACATATGCGAATCACCAAACAATCACCATTTGGATAACACAACAAAGAAAATATACTGCCACATTCGCCTTCATTCTCCTGGCGAACCCTCGCAGCGAACCTTCGCCTGGCCTTCGCCTGGCGAACTCTCTCAGCGAACACTCGCTAGGCTTCGCCTGGCGAGACTTCCCAGCGAGCCCAAGTCAGTAGCTACTGACTTCATTCGCCACCATTCGCCAGCACCTTCGCTGGGCGAACCTTCGCTATCCCACTTCGCCTGGCGAACCCACCAGCGAAGTCTACTGGGACTTAAATATAATTATTCGCCAACATTCGCTAGGCTTCTCCTGGCGAAGCTTCGCCTTCGCTCGCCTGGCGAGAGCCAGCGAACCTGCGCAGAACAGAACCCTATTCTGTTCCTCCTTCACCAATCCATCATCAACCCTCTCTTACACATCCAAATCAGTTCAAACAACATACCCTCATGTTACCCGACTATTCTACGACATTATTTCCAAGTTTCAACCGATTAAATCATCCATCTACCAATTATCCAACATTTTGCCCTAAATGGAAAGTGATGAAAACTCTACCAAAGCCCCAACCCAACATACATAACATCATACAATGATCAAATAGAAACATTTCTCACCCTTACCTCGATTAATCGGAGCTTTGATGTTGGTTCTTGATGATTTCCACTTTTCCTCTTCTTCTCCTCTCTTTCTCTCCTTTCTTCTTCTTTCCTCTTTCTTTCCAAATGTTTTCTATTTTTCTTTTCTTTTCTTTCTCTCTTATATAATTCCTTTATTTTCCTTCCTCTCCAATTCCTTCTTAATTTTCTATCCATACCAATTAATAAAAATTAATTCCAACATTAATAAAAACCCCACTAAATCAATTAATTATTATAATTAATTATTTAATGAAATTTGGGCTGTTACAACCCTCCCCCACTTTAGGAATTTTCGTCCTCGAAAATGTTACCTGATTCAAACAGTTCTGGATAAGACTCTTTCATCCGATCCTCAAGCTCCCAAGTAACATTTCCACCAACCGGTCCTCCCCAAGCGACCTTCACTAAAGCAATCTCTTTACCTCGAAGCTGCTTCAATTTCCGATCCTCTATCCGCATAGGTGATGTCTCAACAGTCAGGTTATCTCTCACCTGCACATCATCTATTTGGACTACATGAGACGGATCCGCAATGTATTTCCTCAACTGAGATACATGGAATACGTCGTGAAGATTAGCAAGCGACGGTGGTAAAGCCACACGATAGGCCACTTCTCCTATCCTTTGCAAAATCTGATAAGGACCAATGAAACGCGGCGACAACTTGCGCGACTTCAGTGCCCTACCAACACCCGTCATCGGAGTGACTCGAAGAAACACATGATCTCCCTCTTGAAATTCAAGTGCCTTCCTCCTCTTGTCATAATAACTCTTCTGACGACTCTGAGTAATTCTCATCTTCTCTTGAATCATCTTGATCTTATCAGTGGTCTGTTGAACTAACTCGGGTCCAACAACCGAACTCTCTCCGGACTCGAACCAACACAATGGTGTCCTACACCGCCTACCATACAACGCCTCAAATGGTGCCATACCAATACTTGAATGGAAACTGTTGTTGTAGGTAAACTCAATCAAAGGCAAGTAGCTATCCCAAGCTCCTCATTTTTCTAATACACAAGCTCTCAAAAGATCTTCAAGCGACTGAATCGTCCTCTCCGTCTGACCATCAGTCTGAGGATGATACGCTGAACTCAGACGCAACTTAGTACCCAAAGCACTCTGCAGGCTCTCCCAAAATCTCGAAGTAAACCGCGGATCTCTATCCGAAACAATACTCGACGGAATACCATGCAGACACACAATCCTCTCAATATACAACTTAGCCAACTTCTCCAAAGAGTAATCCATACGCATAGGGATAAAGTGAGCAGATTTAGTCAACCTGTCCACGATAACCCAAATAGCCTCAAAATTACTCGGCGTCCTCGGCAAACCCGATACAAAATCCATGGAGATACTATCCCATTTCCACTCAGGAATAAACAACGGCTTCATCAAACCCGATGGCTTCTGATGCTCAATCTTCGACTTCTGCCAAGTCAAACAAGAATACACAAATTCCGCAATATCCTTCTTCATACTAGGCCACCAAAATACTTTATTCAAATCCTGATACATCTTAGTAGCACCCGGATGAATACTCAACCCGCTACGATGTCCTTCCTCAAGGATGCTCTTCTTAAGCTCAACAACATTCGGAACACAAACTCGATCCTGACATCTCATAATCCTATTCTCATCAATCCGAAAATCACCACCTTGGCCTTGGTTGATTAAAGTCAACCGATCAACTAAGCTCAAATCCGATTTTTGTCCTTCTCGAATTTCATCCAAAATACCACTTGTAAGCTTTAACATACCTAACTTAAATCCAAAAGAAGTCTTCTCACATACCAAACTCAAATCCCGAAATTGCTCGACCAATTCTAACTCTTTCACCATCAATGCCGACATATGCAATGATTTCCGACTCAATGCATCCGCTACTACATTCGCTTTACCCGGATGGTAATTCAAGCCAAAATCAAAATCCTTCAAAAGTTCAAGCCATCTTCTTTGTCTCGCATTCAATTCCTTTTGATCAAAAAGATATCTCAAACTCTTGTGGTCACTAAACACTTCAAATCTTGCGCCAAATAAATAATGCCTCCAAAGTTTCAACACGAACACAACGGCGGCCAACTCTAAGTCATGCGTCGGATAATTCTTCTCATGCACTTTGAGTTGCCTCGAAGCATAAGCCACAACTTGGTTATTCTGCATCAACACACCTCCTAAACCCATCAAAGAAGCATCACAAAACACAACGAATGGTTCTTCCGGATTTGGCAGAATCAAAACAGGAGCTGTCGTCAACCTTCGCTTGAGTTCTTGAAAACTCGCTTCACACTTGGCGTCCCAAACAAAGGCTTGACCCTTCCTAGTCAACTGCGTCAACGGCAATGATAACTTAGCAAATCGTTTAATAAACTTCCGATAATAACCGGCTAAACCAAGAAAACTTCTGATCTCAAAAACTGACTTCGGAGTCTCCCATTGCGACACCGCTTCAACCTTCGACGGATCAACCGCAACACCATTACTAGAAATCACATGACCAAGGAAACTAACTTCCTTCAACCAAAATTCACACTTAGAAAGCTTCGCGAACAACTGCTTCTCTCTCAGTACAGATAACACAATCTTCAGATGATCGGCATGCTCTTCTTCACTCTTCGAATAAACCAAGATGTCGTCGATAAACACAACCACAAACTTATCCAAATAAGGATGGAAAATCCTATTCATGTACTCCATAAATACACCTGGTGCATTAGTCACACCAAATGGCATCACGGAATACTCATAGTGTCCATACCTCGTCCGAAAGGCCGTCTTCTGAATATCCTCAGCTTTCACACGGATCTGATGATACCCAGATCTCAAATCAATCTTGCTGAACACGCTTGCACCAACCAACTGATCCATCAGATCATCAATCCTTGGAAGTGGATACTTATTCTTAATAGTCACCTTGTTCAACTGTCTGTAATCGACACAGAGCCTCATAGAACCCTCTTTCTTCTTAACCAACAAGACCGGTGCACCCCACGGTGACACGCTCAGACGAATAAACCTCTTTTCAAGCAAATCCTCAAGTTGACTCTTCAACTCTTTTAACTCCGAGGCCGACATACGATATGGAGCCATCAATATCGGACTAGTTCCAGGAATCAAATCTATCGAAAACTCCACTCCTCGCTCCGGCGGTAAATCCTTTATCTCATCAGGGAATACTCCCGGAAAATCTCTAACAATGGGCAAAGCATCAATCTCTTCACTTTCACTAGTCCTCAAAGTTACCATAAGCATAAATACCTTAGCCCCATCTTGTACCGATTCCTTCACTTGTTTCTTCGTCATAAACAATTCCCTTTCAACTTCCGAATCGGGAAAAATAACTGTTTTGTCAAAACAGTTAATATACACACGATTGAATTTTAACCAATTCATTCCAAGAATGACATCCAGTTGATCTAAATGAAGACACACTAAATCAATCCCAAAATCTCTCCCGAAAATACTCAACGGGCAATTCAAGCAAACATACGGTGTAGTTACCGAACCCATAGCAGGAGTATCAATAACCATACCGCCACCAATCACAGACAACTCAAGATTCAACCTTCTAACACAATCCAAAGAAATAAAAGAATGCGTAGCTCCGGTATCAATTATAGCGATCAAAGGTATACCATTAATAAAACACGTACCTCTGATCAATCGATCGTCGCTGGCAGTCTCAGATCCAGATAGAGCGAACACTTTCCCGCTCCCTTGATTCTTCTTCGGCTTATCACATTTCGTACTAATGTGTCCTTGCTCACCACAGTTATAGCAAGTAACACCCGTACCGCTTCTGCACTCAAGCGCCTTGTGGCCTGGCTTGCCACACTTAAAACACGCCTTCTCAACACTCTTGCATTCGGGAGCATGATGTCCCGCTTCACCGCACCTATAACATCTCACCGGAGTAGAAACTCCCCCACTTGGCCTCTTGCCATAACCCATTCTCTGCTTCCCTTTATCCGCAGGAGTCACATAAGGTTTTCCTCTGAATTGACCTTTTCCTTTCTTATCACTTAGGCTCTTGTAGTGGCTAGACCTAGCCCTACTGTCTTCATCATAAATTCTGCTCTTGTTAACCAACTCAGAAAACCACCTGATTTCCTTGTACCCAATAGCTTGTCTAATCTCAGGTCTCAAACCGTTCACAAACTTGAGGCACTTAGACCTCTCAGCATTACCAGTATTATAGTGAGGACAAAATTTGATCAACTCCTCAAATTTCGCCGCATACTCAGCAACCGTCGAATTACCTTGCTTCAACTCAAGAAATTCGATCTCTTTCTTCCCCCGCACATCCTCTGGAAAATACTTCTCCAGAAAGGTTTCTCTAAACAAATCCCAAGTAATCACAATATCATCTTCCTCAAATCTTTGGCGAGTATTACCCCACCAATCTTCAGCTTCTTCATCGAGCATATGGGTCCCAAACTGCACCTTCTGTGCATCCGAGCAATTCATAACTCGAAAAATCTTTTCCACAGCTTTCAACCAAGTTTGTGCCTTGTCCGGTTCATGAGTTCCCTTGAAGACCGGAGGGTTATTCTTTTGGAATTTCCCCAAAGCACGGAATCCATCATCAGCATGATTCCTCACATTCACATTGGCCGGAGGATTCTGCCCAATTGCCCCCGCCAATCTCGTCAATGCCTCTGCAATCGCTTCGTCGTTCCTCCCTGCAACCATCTTACTAATTCCAACAACAGAACCACGTAAGAACAACCAATATTGATAATGCATCACACGCATATCAATAACACACAGGGAAAAACACTCTAACAACTTGGCCGGACGGACCGACCTGCTCTGATACCACTATTGTAACACCCCCTTCTATACCCCAAATAAATACATATAAAACACTTAAGCATATACAGATTCATCAGAGTAAAAGTTTTCGAGTAAGGTATAAAAGAAGAATGTCACAACTTGACCAATAAAACACTTCATCATTTTGCTCCATAAAATATGTAACATTTTCAATTTAAGCGGAAGATAAAATCATTTGATCGTTTTCAAAATATTAATCCACGTACACATAAGCTATCCAAATTAATATATATCATATCAGTTAGATTACAAAACCACATCAGCTGATACATCGCAATGTATCACAAAAGAATGACTATACTAGTCTAACTACCCGGTGTTACATATCAGAGCAGCAGACTCAAAAGAATGAAGACTAATCTTCACAAAAGGACTCCAGAATCCTAATCTGCAATGCCTCGTAGAGCATTATAAAACAGCAGAAGGGTGAGAAATATAACCATAATAATCAAAGCATAAGATTACGTATATATAGGTATCATATAACACATATTCACATTTCTCACCACACTTCATTCTCATAATCATAAATCATATTTTGTTCACATATGTCAACATTATGAACATTCACAAGCACATCCCCTCATGCTTAATTTCACAATCATTCACAAGCACATTTGTACAACAACAATATTATGCAATGTGACTCAACATATCCAATGCAACTCATGCAATGCGGTACCGACATTAGTTATCTTTTTTTCGGTTTTCACTCTAAACCGGCTCCACCCTTCTAGACCGATAACTTGTTATCATTTTTCGGTTTTTACTTTAAATCGGGTCCACCCTTCTAGACCGATAACAACCAAGCCCGTCCCCTAGGCTTCAAACCCACCCTTCTAGGTTTGGGACAAGCCACTAGTTTCCACAAAACTAACAGACATTGCCTCTTGACTGAATGATGCATGTACAGTCAACCAATCACACTAAATGCACTTAAGACCGTTCCCGCGTCTTAATCCCATGCATTCGAATAATTCACCCCTTCGAGAATTTCATCATGATTGCACATACAACATATATCAAACATTTATCAATGTATTCAGTTCACATATCATCATATTCAACAACAATGCACACATATCACATATGTTCCCATGCATTCATACAACAATCACATACATATATGCACTCACAATTCATTAGACGATACACATACATTCCTCATTGTATTCCCATGTATCTCTAATTATCACAACAATCAAACATTCACAACTCATCAATTAATACACACATAATCATCATTATGTTCTCATGTATTTTAACCGATTACAATTAATCATTCATATCACAACTCTAGGATTCACGCCCGAAGGCTACCCACAACACATGTTACCATAATAGATCACATACTCATTCTTAACATAGAAGTATAAACATATGCGAATCACCAAACAATCACCATTTGGATAACACAGCAAAGAAAATATACTGCCACATTCGCCTTCATTCGCCTGGCGAACCCTCGCAGCGAACCTTCGTCTGGCCTTCGCCTGGCGAACTCTCTCAGCGAACACTCGCTAGGCTTCGCCTGGCGAGACTTCCCAGCGAGCCCAAGTCAGTAGCTACTGACTTCATTCGCCACCATTCGCCAGCACCTTCGCTGGGCGAACCTTCGCTATCCCACTTCGCCTGGCGAACCCACCAGCGAAGTCTACTGGGACTTAAATATAATTATTCGCCAACATTCGCTAGGCTTCTCCTGGCGAAGCTTCGCCTTCGCTCGCCTGGCGAGAGCCAGCGAACCTGCGCAGAACAGAACCCTATTATGTTCCTCCTTCACCAATCCATCATCAACCCTCTCTTACACATCCAAATCAGTTCAAACAACATACCCTCATGTTACTCGACTATTCTACGGCATTATTTCCAAGTTTCAACCGATTAAATCATCAATCTACCAATTATCCAACATTTTGCCCTAAATGGAAAGTGATGAAAACTCTACCAAAGCCCCAACCCAACATACATAACATCATACAATGATCAAATAGAAACATTTCTCACCCTTACCTCGATTAATCGGAGCTTTGATGTTGGTTCTTGATGATTTCCACTTTTCCTCTTCTTCTCCTCTCTTTCTCTCCTTTCTTCTTCTTTCCTCTTTCTTTCCAAATGTTTTCTATTTTTCTTTTCTTTTCTTTCTCTCTTATATAATTCCTTTATTTTCTTTCCTCTCCAATTCCTTCTTAATTTTCTATCCATACCAATTAATAAAAATTAATTCCAACATTAATAAAAACCCCACTAAATCAATTAATTACTATAATTAATTATTTAATGAAATTTGGGCTGTTACAAGACTCGGCTTTGCTTGATGAGCTAATTCCGAACTGAAGATACATTGATCTGTTCCTTTGACGCAATCTCCGCTATCTTGGGGAAACAACATTCAATTTGCCTGGGGCGACTTCACCGGGGGAAGCCACAACGTTCAACCTCTGGAGAGGGTACCATCCTGCCATGGACTCTGGCGGGGAACTTTGCGAGCTTTCGAGTCACTTGCCCCAGTGCACTCAACTTGCCCCTATCTAACTCCTGGGAATACTTGCTCTGAACCGTTTGCTATGAGACGACCTCGAGATTACTTGCCCCGGCATCTATACGGCAAAAAGATTCCATCTCCATTAGCCCTGATCAACCTAGTTGGTTTCAACGTTCTCTGCGGTGACTTGCCCCTGAATGAGCGTTCTAGCGACTTATCCTGATCTGATTATCCACTTGAAGTATCTGCTTTCAAATCTCTACATTCTGCATGACTGCCCCTGATTGGATCTCGAGAAGACTCACTTCTGATTAGTTACCTCTCAAGCATACTGCCCCTTAATCAACTGAAGCTTCGGGACTTGTCCTCAGACTAACTGATTCCGAACTCAATGGAAGTCAATGCCCCTGATCGCAATGACTTTGCCCCCGAGTAGCTGACTTTGCATGGCTGACCTGACTGGGAATCACGATAATAGCTTGCCCCTGCTCTCGGAACATTCGGGCGCTCTGTATTTTATCCTGACCATACTTTCCATTGCAGAAAACTTTCCTGCTGTCAAGCGCTTACTCGCAAGTAAAACAAGTTGTTCTGCGTAAAAGACATATTAATGCAACACATATGATAGTTTTGACATCCAATCTGTTCACTGGGAAAAGGGAAAAACAGTTTATGGCATATGATGCACAAAACATTTATCAACATCAGTACCAACACGGTAAGAGGAACCCTTTTATGAGTCAGAATCGACGCGACCTTTACCGAAGTATGCTTTCGAAACAACCTGCTTCAATTAGGACTTTTGAAGGTTATAACGTGGTCAGGTTCACGGTTTTGAAGGAAAGGATAAAGGCTCAAAGTTTATTTTAACCCACCCATTCTCCTTGATGTTCTCCGATCCTACGTTCAGCTAATTCGACCTTAGCGCTCACCTCTCAGAGGCTGAAATATAGGAGTGATAGTTCGAGAACCCATGAACTTCTGGAGTGACAGCCACTCACTTTTCATCTTTGACACTTAGGGTCACACGACTCGCATTTGATTTGAGGATTTTTCTTTTTGTCCTCCTTTCATCTTTTTTCCTTATCCCTAACTTTTGCCTGGACTGACTCCTTTTGAGTTTCTTTTGATTTTTTAAGTCCAGCGGGATGCCCTCATTTTTGCCTAAGTCAATTGTTTTCTTTTCTTGACTTAGCGGGCTTTTGATTCTTTTCTCCTTTTTCCTTTTCTTCGAACAAGTCGTGTGACACTGGTTGCCTGACTCATTGGAGAATGATGTGACTGTCTCACTCTTGATTTGACCATTGTGGTTTTTTAGGCACGACCTCTAGAGGTGTGACTGATCCTCGAACGGACACTCCTTTTGCAACTTGAACGCTCGGTCAAATTAGCTAACACCTACCCTGCCCCAGGTTAAGATTGAGGGTTTTTCATGCACAGAAAGAAACTCCTACTACAAGGCTCAAAGGGGTTGACAAGGGATTATCTTCCTTATAACTCCGGTGTTTAGGGATTTGAAACAATGCCTGTACATCGTCAACAGGTTTCATTTCAAAAGCATACAATCGGAATTTTGCATGTCGTTCATTTTCGTCATCCTCCCCGGATTCCTCTTAACCAGGCGTTGGATATTTGTAAAAACAATTAGTGAACACGAATGGATTTAATCAAAACATGCATATTTATTTCATTATCATCAATTGAAATGAAAACAACAAGTTTTACAAACAAGATTGCATTTTAAACAGGAAAGAAACTACAAACGTAAAGAAATGACAAGATAAAACAAAGAAAAATGCCAGCTTCCGAGAACCGGGCTTTCACGTCTGTCCTGCTGCTGAACCAGCTATCTTCACGATCAGTTTTTAGAGGCAGCCTGCCACTGTTCTGATCTACTTTTAACGGCCCACCCGAACTATAGAACTCCTCTTTGTCCACCATATTCCAGCCTATTCATGGTTTGGCATTGGTTGTTGAGTAATATTGGGACCTTCCTTCCCAAAATTGATGGCTGTGCTATCAAGCAGATCTTGCACCTTGTGCTTGAAAGCTAAACAGTTCTCGATATTGTGCCCGGGTGCACCAGAGTGAAAATCACAGCGCTCGTTGATGTCGTACCCTACTGGTGGCGTGCCAGTCGGTGGCGCCAAGGTTCTCTTTTCAACTAGTTGTAACTTCAATAGATTCTGAAGGAGCTCTGCGTAAGATACTGGCGGTACCTCAAATACCCTCCTTGGTCTTGGAGCCTGAAACCTCCGCTGATTCTGGTTAGGCTGCTGCTGAGCCTGCTGCTGTTGTTGTCTCTGTTGCTGAGGTGGTCCCGGAATAGTCACACTTGCAACCTGAGGTTGTGGACGCCGATTCTGATTCCTATTTCTCCGCTGAACGTTATACACCGCATTAGCATCACCTTGCCTTTTACCACCGAAGGCTTTCTTGTTGCTTCCAGCTGAAGCAGATTCTCCCAGTTGAATCTTACCAATTTTTATCCCGTTCTCTATACGCTCCCCCATCAAGATCAGCTTGGAGAAGGTACTCATTGAGAAGTTGAGCAGCCGGTCATAGTACATCCCTGAGAATGTCCCTACGAACAAGTCCATCATTTCCCGCTCGACCATAGGGGGTTGTACTCTAGCAGCCAAGTCACGCCATCTCTGGGCGTACTCTTTGAAGCTTTCCTTGGGCTTCTGGGACATGCTTTGCAACTGAACTCTGTTAGGAGCGAGATCAATGTTGTATTGGTAATGCTTCACGAAAGCTTCCGCCAATTCCTTCCAAGTTCTGATCTGTGTTGGCTCCAGGCTCATGTACCACTCCAATGACGGCCCTGACAAGCTGTCTTGGAAAAAGTGCATAAGCATCTTTTCGTCGTCTGAATACGCAGACATCCTTCTGTAAAATGAACGGACATGCACCCTCGGGCACGTGTCGCCTCTATACTTATCAAAAGATGGCGCTTTGAATTTCAGAGGTACCCTCAGCCCCGGTACCAATCCCATGTTGGACATATCCAGTCCCACAGCGTTCTGATTAGCCAGACCATTTACCTTTTCTTCCAACAATCTCATGCGGAGGCTGTCCCCTGTAGGCCTCCCGTAGCCTTCATTATGACCGGAGAAAACGTCTTCCTGATGATCTTCCCAACGAGGTATCTCTTCATATGCAGCATGTCCAGCGTTACGACCCAGACCTGCTTGGAAGTACCTGGGGTTGCCTCTCAGGTTGCCCATATCCTGGCCGTTGTTCATACCCATTCCATATCCTGCGTTACCATAACCACGGTCTCCGTATCCAGTTTTGACGCCAGCCACATTGCCATATCCCACATTCATACCCTGAAAGCCCTGATTACCATTGCCGCCATTCAGCCCTACGTTCTCCGCACCCATGTTGAAACCCTGGTTGACGTTCCCTACGAACACTCCTGCAGTGTCTCCGTTAGTGTTACCAGTATTTCCGTTACCACCAGCAGGACTAGCTTCTCCGTTGTTCAGCCCAGCGACTGGAATGTGATCAGCACTTTGATTATTTTCAACCCTGGGAGAGTTAGCCACGTTTTCACCATGCGGGGTACCATTGTTCTCAACACGAGCAACCAACGGCTGCACCAGACTCTACAACTGTTCCTGTCCCTTGGCGATAGTCTCCATGGTTTGCATGAACAGGGCCATCCTGTCACGCATCTCTTGCATTTCACTCTGCATGGCGTCCATGATCTTCTTCTGGTTGGTTCTTGTAGAATAACGGTGGACCCGCTGTTCTGCAATCCTGAAAATACCTTCAAAATGCGGGAGATAAGATACCTGGATCACAAACCTGTAATGCAAATATGAGTATGTATGCAAAATGCAATGTGTGCCTGTGCATTGGAGCATATTACTCCCCCCGTTCTAGTGCTAATACGTTTGATACAGGGCAGCGCCGTGACAGTGCGGTGACAAGCAGTTGCAAGAAGTTGAAATTCAATCACAGAAGGGAAAACAACTCATGTATTGAACAGGCCTTCAAAGGCTAAAGTATAACACCAATGTATCACAAGACGAACAAAAGTATGACCTCAACCCACAAGCCGGGTGATGGTCAGCATACAATAAAGCATGAACAAATCAGGTATGCCCATAATCCCTATAATCCCCTAACAGCTTCTTTGTCTTAGGATGATCAGGCTGGACAAGCAATCCCTCTATGAGTAGACTCCTCTGCTTAAGAACTCGCCGCAGGCCGTCGATGGACTCTTCCCATGCGCCTTCACCAAAGCACTCCTCTAGCTTTCTCTTCTGGGACCGAGCTTCCTTTCTACGGGCCTCAACTTGCTTCAGTGTATCTTGAAGGGCATATCTAGTCATGACTTCTTCTTCGTGCTGCCTCCTAGTGGCCTTCAATTGGTTCTGAAGATCGGCGATCTGTTGCTTCAACTTATCCTCCCGTTCCTTGTTGTTAGTAAGGGTGGCATTCCATGTCTTATTGAATGAAGCGATCTCTCGATGAGCGATGTCCAACGACTTCTTCTTAGCTTCCATCATGTCATGAGAGCTCTTAAAGTCTTGTCCCAGGCGTTCCCGCTTCTCCTTTTCTTTGACCAACTTAGTCTTCAACAAAGTTACCATCTCAGTTTGTTGCTGAAGGGAGTACGCAGCTTCGTTCTTCTCACTTCGAACCCGGGCCAATTCTCTTTCTAGATCTTCATTAACCACCAACAGAGCTTCCTTTTCCTTCACCACTTGCTCATAGACCTCCCTGGAAACAGTAGTCGGCTCTTCTACCGGAATAGGAACTAGGACTGGTGCAGCTGGAAATGGCATCAATATTTGTCTGGCTCTCTCCTGAATCCAAACTTTGTAGGGTGCATACGCCTGGCAATCACTCTTCCCCAACAGCGGTTTCCCTTTTCGGTTAATGCGCGTCCAGGCATGCCGAAGCTTGGCTAGTAGCTCTCCACTCAAATCACCGGTGAAGTACAGAGATTCCTGTACTTCTTCCTCCTGAGGCGGGTTCTTCAGCGCATATCCAAACTGACGGACGAACAAAGATGGGTTGTGGTTAGGGCTGGCAATGAACCAAACCAACTCGAAGATAGTTCGGAATTCGACTCGACAATTAAATCGTTGAACTAGGTTCATGAACCAAATGAGTTGAGTATGAGCAAAAAATTAAGTTCGTTAACTAAATGAGCTGAACTTGAACTATACATAGTTCGACTCGTTAGGTTCATGAGTCAACTCGATTACATATGAAAAGAATTATACTGTCTTTAAGATTAGGTTTAAATATTTACTTCAAATCTTAGACAAATTTAATATTCAATTTAGTAGTTTTTGAATTAGACTCTCAAATGTATCTCTTGAAAGTTGTGTAGGTTTTGAATTAGTAGATTTCGAAGATAAAGTTTAATTTCAATATGATAACTTTTATTTTATTTTAATATTTTATTTAAAATATATTTATTTATTTAAAATGTCAAATATACTAAAAAATATATATATTTAAAAAAATAGTTTTTAAGTTCGTGAACCATGTGAGCTGAACCTAATGAGATGAACCTAACGAGTCGAACCGAACTGTTCGTGAACTTATAACGAGTCGAGTTTGAGCTTAAAAAAAAGTTCATGTCAAACTCGAACTCGAACTCGAATTCGAACAATTCTTAACGAGTCGAGCCGAGCTGAGGTGAGTTCGACTCGACTCGACTCATTTCCAGCCCTAGTTGTGGTTGATGCACCCTTTTCTCCCTATCAACGGAACATTAGGATACCCAACACAACTGCAAATAAGCTCGGACCCCAACAGATCTCGATCAAACCACTTAATTTCTGCAGAAGTTAGCCTCATCATACGCTCTGGCCAGTCAGATGTGGTTGCACTATCCACAAAAGGTCCCTTCAGTGGAAGATGGTTCTTAAACCACATGGACAGCAGAGGCACGCAACAAGAGACATTCTTGCCTCTCCTGTTCTCATTCCTGTAGTGCATCGAATGGTAAAAGTCCCCGATCAGTGTAGGTACTGGGTTACCAGCAGCAAACAGATGAAACGCATCCATGTCCACGAAGTTTGGGAAGTTAGGAAACAACACTATCCCGTAAATGCATAGAGCCAAAATAGCGTTAAAGACCACCCAACACCCATTCTTGACGTACTCTTGAGCCTTACCAACCAGAAACTGGAGAGAAAAACCCGGAACTCCTCGCCAAGAAGTCATCAACAACTCAGAAGCATCCATATGCAAGGCTTTGGCTAGATCCTCCAACTTAGGTTCAGCGGCAGAGTGAATAAAGGGAACTGCGTTCTGCACCGGCAGCTCAGTAAACTCTACATACTCCTCCATGGTGGGTCCCAAGATAAAGTCAGCGAAAGTGAAACATCTCAAAGCCGGGTCATAGAATTGCATCAGCGTGTACAGCCCATTCAACTCATCATCAGTGGATCTGCGAACCAAACTCAACAGCCGTCCGTAACTCTGCCTGAAGCTTCTACGGACATCCTCACCTGCCAGAGAAATCAGACCCAAGAGTGGAGTAATATCAGGAATAGGTAGCTTGTAGGCAACTGTCATCCTCAAACCCGCCATAATCAATACTCAGAAGTCCAGACACTAGAACTCGGGGATATGCAAATGCACCTGCAGCACAGACACACGTTAATGGGATGCAATGATAATGATCATGCAAACAATGCAATGCAAGCAACATGCAACAGGGACCAAGTGCTGTAGCCGAGAAGCCTGAATCATATCGAAGGTCTCAAATCATGGTCTCGGATAAACCCAATATAAAGCTCCACACTGGTCTCTGATAGACCCATAATATAACTCCAACTGGTCTCTGACAGACCTCAAACCATAACCCTGATTGGTCTCTGATAGACCTCAAATCAAAACTCAGACTGGTCTCGGATAGACCTCAAATCAAAACTCAGACTGGTCTCTGATAGACCTCACAAATATCCATAAATACCCAGGATCTCTGATCGAGAAATAACCGGTTATCTGAAGGTCTAGTTACCTGCATAACCCCAAACCCTCTCACAGGTGGATGTCCTAGTAACTGACAAAGTATGGCATCCTATGCGGTCGTCGGCGTCACAGACTTTCAGGAGTGACGATACGATTCCCAGAAGGAGTGGCATCATCACATCCTGAAGAGGCCTCACTTAGCCAACTTCCAAATGATCGGTCCCCAGAGTCGACAATCCAACTAACCAGCAACCCGAGCCACCCAAAGGGCAGGACAGGAGGCCAACCAGAAGAACCTCGTCTGAGCGTAGATTTCGCGGGACACTAGGACATGCAAAGCACGTGCGCGCCCACTAATCTCTACTCTAAGTCTAGGTGCACTCAAGCCCAGGTCCGGCTTATCTCTCCATCATGGAACACCCGTCACAACCCCACAATACAGCAACAATAATGATAATATAATGCTGAAAGGTAAATACAGAAACGTAAATCCATACAAATTCCTCGACGGGTAAACAAGCGCTAGGATTGACTCTCTTAAGGGACGTTGGATCCCAAATGCATAAGAACTATCGCAGTCCTTAGCAGCCAGGGGACGTTGGGTCCCCAGCAGAGTCGCCAGTTGTCGCTACTACGAAAATCGGCGTCGGCTGAACAGAAGAGTCGCCACCGTGCGTTATTTATCCCAACGGAGGGAAAGGAAACGCTCGAAGTAAACCTCGCGAAAAAGGGAAAGGTATGGTCATCGCAACCAAAACCTGGGTTCGGGAGTCGGTTACGCAAGGGGAAGGTATTAGGCACCCCTCACGTCCATCGTACTCGATGGGATCCACGCTTGCTTAGTTTGTACGGATTATACTTCTATCTAAACTAAAGGAGGAGGTCTGAAAAGAAAAGAAAATTTGACTCGGCAAAGCATCGCACTTTATGCCTACGTATTCCCGTCTGGAACGAGAAATCAGAGTCAACGTAGTTCGCCTAACTACGGGGGAAGGTGGGTGAAGGTTGCTCGCTAGGATATCGCATCCTATGCCTACGTACTTCTACACGGCATGGAAGATCAGAGCAAACGTAGTTCGGGCTACGCCCGACACAAGCTATTCAAGTGTTTTTTATGAAAAATCTCACCTTAAACAAGGGTTTTCTTATTGCAAAAAGGTTGATGTCTGTTCAAATCTTTTGACGGAAGAAATGAATTAATCTCTGTTATAACCTTTATTAATGTTTTTCTGTTGTTTTGAAGGAAGAAGAGATGACACTCTACAAATCCTAGGGTTAAAAGGGAATAAAATCTACCCTAATGTTATCATGCATGGGTTAACTCCTAATGTCTATCACATCCTCCCTTGAACAAGGAAGAATGGAAGTCCTACGGGAAAGGAAACGAAAGGAAGAAACGAAAATACAAGTAATAACCGCATACAAGTGAACATGAATATAGCAATGGTAAATGCAAGGCAAAGGAGGGAGGAAGGTTCATCTCAACCTCAAGCCCATTCATGGATGGAATAAGAAAATATCAAGTGATCATATGCAAAGAATCGAGTGAAAACTCCGAATGAAACGCGTAATCCACTATTTGGAATCGCAACATGCTATCATGCAAACAAGTCGATAATCGGGAAAGCTACACATACAAATAACAGCCACCTAAGTGTCTTCCAATACCTCTAACCTATCTACAATAATAAATATGAACCACGGCGTTCATCACGCAAACACAAAGCGGCCGTTGGAGCCTTAACAAAAATAAAGTCCGTTCGGAAGTCCAAATTACAAGTTCGAATATAAAACATAAGAAAAATAGCAAAAGGTGCTAAAAAATTCAAATAAAAATCTCCAATTCCCTACATCAAGCCACAAACCAGGGGTGAGAGATACCATAAAAATATCCAAAGATAAATGGTCAAACAAGATGAAAACATTGCAAGATATCTCATGTATACCAAAGGAAAGATTAAAGTGGAACATGTTAAAGAAAGCATCCAAAACCAATTAAAATGGTACAATAAAATTCCCACAAAAATATATCACAATACCTCAACGTGTGTATGAGATCCCTGCAAAAGGATTGACATTTAAATTGTGTTTTGATAGGTCAAAGAAATTCAACAAAATGATAGCACCAGCATTGGCCTTTTTATGACGACCCAAATGTAAAAAATCCAAAGAAAATGTCAAAGAATGGTAAAATTATAATTCCAGTTTTATTAAATCCTAGACATCTTAAAGATTCAGAACAAAAAAATGGGGATCAAAAAGACTAATTTTCCTATTTTTTATGATTATTTGAAGTCAGCATATAAAACAGAAAAATAAAAGAACATATGGAATAGCATGAACACATGAGAAAACAAGAGAAATAGTGAGAATAAATAAAAGTGGCAGGGGGAGGGATCGAACCCACGTTCTCCCAGCCCCCCGTACGAGCCAAAACGACGTAGTTTTGGTCTGGGACACGTGGCATAGCGCCTGGCCCTTGGATGGGTGGAAAAAGTCCACTTTTCTGCATTGATCCGATGGCTACTGCTTGTCTTCTCCACTTGGATGAAAAATGAGAGGGAAAATGCAGCATTTGAAGCTTGTGGCGGCCGGAAATGGGAGCATGGTGGCCGGAAAAGTTCCCAAGCTCCTAAAATACTCATTTCTTGTCCAAATGGTACGTTCTTTAGATGAATCTTGTGGGATTTTTCTAGAGGAATCCAAATATACCATTATTTTCCCTTGAAATGGTCTCTAACTCAAAAACCGTATATGAATCTCAAACTTTCAAGAATACCAAATTGTTGTAAAAACTCTTCTTTCTTTACCAGAAATCATCTACTACCCAAGGGGATGTTGAATATGTAACAATGGTGTAAAAAGAATGCATAATTAGTGAGTAATGTTGATTTTCCGATACCTTTGAAAATTGAGTTGTGGAGCTTCAATGGAGCACGAATTCTTCTAGAAAATTATGTAGAATCACTCAACAATACTTGGTGAATATGTTTGAAGCCTTGACAAGTCTTGAATTGATGAAAAAGTGAAAATTAGAATTTGAGTTTTCACCACTTTTTCATGTTACTACAAGGTTCCTCTTGCTCCAATTCTCTCAAAAAAAATGATGAACCATCTCTATAATTGTTGTGTAATTGATTGGTGAAGAGAAAAAGTATGGAAAGTGAGAAAAAAAAGATTGAAAAAAAGTTCCAAAATGTGAAAGTGTGGGAAAAATGGAAAAAATGGTGAAGAGAAAAAAATTCAATATGATTTGCAAATGGATTCAACATCAACTATCACCAACCTTTACTCTTAATGATCTCAATCCAATATATAGATGATGATTAACAAACTTAGAGGTTTCTAGAATAATCTTGGAGGATTCTAGAAAGTTGTGGAAATTTCATGAACTTCTCATGCCATGATACTTTGAATATCTCTTATCTCATGTTTGCACCTTTCCAAACTTATGTCAAAATCTCCTTACATGAGATATGGGAAGTGTATGTAAGCTCCTTGCCTTGAAAATTCATCTTGTGCCAAGTTTTCTATACTTGCCTTATTATGCAAGTAACAAAAATACAAAGCAAGTCCAATTTTTAAACCCTAAATCAAAAAAGTGGCTGAACCAATGTCTTTAAAATGTTGTTAGGAATCAATTTGGTATATTGGATGACCCACATTGGATTTGTAGATCTCTCAAACCAATTTTCACTTTGAACTTTTTCAAGTTATATGCCATTTTTTAAGTCATTTTCACCAACTTTTGTCAATTCTTGCTACAAGCTTTTCCAACATGCCATGACCTCTTTTCTAGGCTTAAAAATGTCATTTTGAACAACTTTGATGTTGTGAAGTTTTTCATTTGAAGCTTCCTTGTATGAGTTTTAGGCATAGGCTTGAAATGACCTATAATTCTCAAATGACCAAAATACCCTTTGCTTGCCAAGGGCATAAGTAGAGTTCCACAAATCATATGAAGGCATACCATACCATTATAGAAAGCTAAGACAATAAGGAACAATTCTTATGTTGGCCAGAAATCCATTTGAAATACCCTTGAAGGTCAAAAGTTGCTTGGAAGACAGACAATTTTCACAGACAAATTTCAGTGCCCTCGGATGACCTGTAACTTGCAAGAGCCATAACTTGAGTTCTATAAATCATCTTGATGACTTCCACCCCTCAAATTAAATCTATGAAGATACTCTACAAGTTTCACGTGGACCAAGAATTCATATGAAGCTTGCATCTTGAGTTACACTGCTTTGAAGTTTGACCTAAATCAGGGGATTTTACATTGAAACCCTAATTTAGTAACTCCAGCTCTCCTTGACTCCTCTTGATTTTTCTTTATCACAACATCATATCCATATCCCTATAGCAAATAATGAATCCCACATTCTTCAAATGACCCTTGATGCCCTTCAAAACACTTCTTTTACCTAGAATTGACCCAGTGCTGACCCTAGTTGACTGACTTCAACTGAGGCTCTTGCAATCATTCAAATGACTTGGTTCTCCTCAAAGATGATTCTCTAGACTCTTCATAACATCCATACACACCTCATGCTCTTGGCTCATAGCTCACATTTCCTCTGATGATCCCCCACTAGCCTCACGATAGGAGAGAATTCACTGATCAACCTGGCAGCTCTTCAAAGCTCAAATTCTTCCCTGATGACCTGAGTAGTCTTGAATATGAATGAAACCCTTGGATATACCTCTTGAAATAAGAACAACACTTGATCCCCTGATTAAGATAGCTTGCCTATGCAGATGAATACACTATGTACATGATGACAATGCAAATGACTATGCAATTGAAACATAAACCTAAGTTAGAAAAGGTTGGGCAAATTTTGGGGTGCAACAATCCTAAACCAATAAGCAATGAAGTTTCTTAATATATCACCTTAAAGAACAAAATCCACACTATCAAATATTTTGAAGCAAGATAGCTTTAACAACATCTCTTGCATATGCTTCTTTCCTTGATATCTAGCAGATACATTATGATACTCATATTTCTATAAGACGATACATGTAAGTACAAACAGACTCTTATATACCTTACATCTCAATCTAATAGCAAAACCATAAGTCACTCCAGAGTATAAGTCTATAATGAGATATGATAGGAACGAAATCTCGTTTTAAGCAATGACACTAATCTCATTATCTGGGATTAAATCTTTTGACTCTGAAATCATTGAGAAGCTCAGAACCAGATGGTGTTAGCTATCAGAAATTAACATAAAGCATATCAAAGTATTGTCTTAGTACGGTTGACATAACTCAAAGAGAAGTTGAAGATTTCTCATAGAAATGTCTTTTTAAAACAAATTCCATGATGATCCTAAACCAATAAGCAATGAAGTTTCTTAATATATCACCTTAAAGAACAAAATCCACACTATCAAATATTTTGAAGCAAGATAGCTTTAACAACATCTCTTGCATATGCTTCTTTCCTTGATATCTAGCAGATACATTATGATACTCATATTTCTATAAGACCATACATGTAAGTACAAACAGACTCTTATATACCTTACATCTCAATCTAATAGCAAAACCATAAGTCACTCCAGAGTATAAGTCTAGAATGAGATATGATAGGAACGAAATCTCGTTTTAAGCAATGGCACTAATCTCATTATCTGGGATTAAATCTTTTGACTCTGGAATCATTGAGAAGCTCAGAACCAGATGGTGTTAGCTATCAGAAATTAACATAAAGCAGATCAAAGTATTGTCTTAGTACGGTTGACATAACTCAAAGAGAAGTTGAAGATTTCTCATAGAAATGTCTTTTTAAAACAAATCCCATGATGATCCTAAACCAATAAGCAATGAAGTTTCTTAATATATCACCTTAAAGAACAAAATCCACACTATCAAATATTTTGAAGCAAGATAGCTTTAACAACATCTCTTGCTTTTCAATACTTGATTTTTATTTCAGAATACAGATGCTTTATTTCATTTGTATCCTGCACTAATATCCACTTCAAAAGACTAGTCATTGAAGAGCATCTGATATTAGGTTCTGGTAGAGTTTCTTCTTGCTTTCAGATCTGAGAGATCGGTTGAAATACAAGTATTTCAGAAACTTCTGAAGTTACTCTTCTAACAACAAATATCACAATCCATTCAGCCAGTGCGGAAGTGCTTCTGATAAGAAACCTAAGTGTCGCATCATCATCCATTCTGAGAAACTGAGTCAAATAGAGAAGGTCATCTATTAAATAGTTTTTCATCTCTAACTTCATTTCTTTTCTTTGAATATTGTAAGATAAATCTTTAGAACACAACTAATTCAAGATGTAAACGTCAAAAAAAGAAACTGTAACTTTAGATTTAAGTAAAATAACAATCTTCTCAGAATTTGCTTGAAAAGATTAGATGAAGTGCAACTACTTCAAGCTTCATACAAATTTGAGCACAAGAGTTCAAAGATAGTCCAAGCATCAGATATATCAATGATGTTGATATACTCAGAAGTGAGATAGAACATCTACCAGAATGCAACTACCTCTAAAGATATTCAATGAGCATCTTCTAAGTTGGTGAAAGAGATTTTCAACTATCAACTTCTATAGTAATACCTCTTTCAAGTATATTATATAGACCTTCGACAATCCTTTATCAAGACCAATGAGTTAAACATATGTTTATTTTTTCCATCATTTAAATTTAGTGGAGATATCCATTTGAATGTGGTAGGAAAAACCGTATGATATTTTTCATGTGGCACTTGATTCCTTCTTGAAGAGTAAATATACTTTTCTTATTGGATCATTATCCGCGTCACTGTTAAATGTCAAGCACATACCATACTCTGATACCAATTGAACATGTGAATAGTACACAAGAAGGGGGAGGGGTTGAATTATGTTTCACGTTTTCTTTTAATTTGACTTCTAATCAGAGTTTTAGAATTAGAATTGGTCTTCATACTCTGCTTAGTTCATTAGTAGCGGATATAACAGAAGTAAATAAAATAACAGCAGAAGACATAAAAGATTTATCCTGGTTCCTTCTCTAACTAAGAGTACTCTAGTCCCCTTGCATCGCAAGAGATTTTCATTATAACCACTTTATGATTATAATCGCTTATACTTCTGCATAAGAATTTTACAACTGCTCAGACCAACTGTCTGAGACTTCTTTTGCTTAGAGCACATGCTTAAGACTTCTCTTGCTCACGCCCTCTAACCGAGCCACCTTGTTTTCTAGTTATCATATTGAGACTTCCCCTTGCTCAAGATCTCTTGAGACTTCTTGCTCATGCTGCTCAGACACAGTCTTCCCCACTACTCAGTAAGACTAGCTGAATAAGACTTTCACAGATCAAGCACTTAAACAATGAGACTTATATGTCTTAAGCATCTTGGCTCAAGACTTGTTGTTGGAATCCCAATGAAACAAGACTTTTTGTTCAAGCACATAGCAAGAGACTTAACCTTAACTACTGAAGGTTCGACAAAATAGAGAACAAGGTGTACATGATGCAAGCATCAGAGGTACAGAAAATCACCATAACAAATACCTACAAATCTTAAGATTTATAAGATATTTAATGATAAGAAATCTTAAGGCTTTTAAAATTACAACCCAAAACAAAAAATCTTCATATTACATTAAAGTTGATAATTGCTTGATCTTGCTACTCCTTCATTATAAAAATTATTATTAAGATTCAAACTTGAATCTTCAACAATATATATATAGCCTTTGAATAAACTAGTCATTGAGGAAGTGTGTTGATAAAGTGTTTTTGCCTTTAATCTATAGTACAAGAGACGTTGAAGATGGATGTATAAGAGATTCTGAATCCAGTGTGTAACATGTTTAACCTTTAAGTCTTCAAGAGGTTTTGTACTGATAGTGTCGTTGGGAGCAGACATCCATAAAATGTATCAGCTTTTCTTGAGTCTTGCAATCTTGTAGACTCGAGCTGACAAGCTGATAATATAATACAACTTGCTTTCTGCAGTACGAATAATCCACAACTTTATCACCAATTCTGAATGGTACCAGATGCTGATATATAATTACCAAGTGTAGAAACTCGTTTGAATGTTGGGGCCTTTAGCTCAGAGTCTGTGTCAAGCCACACTATCAATTTTTCTTCAGACTTTGCCATCAGAAGCTAGCAATGAAACAACTCTCAAGGGTGTCTAAGTAAAACAGATTTTGATTATTTATGTACAAGAACAATAACTACATAAATAAAACACACATCAAATAAACCATTGTTTTTTTAATACTTTTGTCATCATCAAAACTAAAAGAGAATATATCATGAACAAGTCTTGTTCTAACAAACTATGTCCGACACTTCAGTAGCAACTGGACCATTGTTGGATGCCTTCTCAGCTTTCTCTTCAGTTGTAGGCCCGTGATTATTAATTCTCTGCTCACGAACCAACAACGAACTTTGCAGCTCATCAATTGAAAGTTTATCAGTGTCATGTGATTCCTCAATTAAGCAAACTACATAATCAAATCTTGCAGTCATTAGAGGAAAAATGAAACTTGCATTAAAAGTGAACGTATGTTTATCCTTTTAAATAGGAATTGAACAACCATCCATTACCACATCTGAAACCCTACTACCACATCCTAATGTGGATCTTAATAATTGAAATAAAATACTAATCAAACAACTAAATACCTACTCCCTAATAATTAGGATTTATTTAAAACAAAATTACTAATTAAATTTTAACAAGAATAACTCAAAAATTGGTCACTAAATTCATCGATACATAGACTAAAAATGACTAGTATGATACGTTTTGAAAATTTAAGGGACCAATATGGGAGTTAAGGGACAAAAATGAACCTCGAGATTAACATATGGGACCAAAAAGGTATTAAACCTTTATTATACCACCCAATGCATTTACTTCTTTTTTAAGGCAGAAAAGCTTATAAGGTTTGGTTGTAAATTTTAAACCAAAAATAAGTAACAAAAATTATATTCTCACACTCACATCATACACCTACGTCGTATTTCACTGTGTGAAGGCAAGGTTCCTTAGTCTTTGTTTTAATCATGTCAAAACTAATATTATCTCGTACTTGTACTTTGGACAGTATTATCGCGTCTTAGATTGCATTAATTATTTAATATGCATAAAATATCCCACGTTCATATGTTTATGCATATAGGAGCATCTCATATATGATATTTGTGTACTTGATCACTTTTGATACCTTAGAGCTACTAAAAAATGGTTTAGGTCGACTAAAATACCCACAAAAACTTGTTTTTGGCTTTTTGGAGTCCTTTCTTCGACTCACAGACATGTGGAGGTCGATGTATGATGTTGATTAAACAATTTATTGCTCTCGGGTCTCCACGTGTTGACCCATACGTCAACTCATACTATAGGAATAAAAATTTGTTGTTGTGAGGTAACCTTGCATCGACGCATGACCCTGTTCTGGTCAACGCGTCGCTTGAAATTTTGTGTAGTTTTGGATTCAGGTGCTTGAAATTTTGTGTAATTTTGGATTCGGGTGTGTTCATGTTGACCTACATAGATCTTTGGTCGACCTCTCGCTGATGTAGATCTAATTTTCTAATCTTTTGTGTTTCAAAAAGTTGTTATGTCAGTTATTGGGTCTTGGCATCATATATATTCATTTGTCTCGTTATTGTACAAGATAAAACAAGAAAAGTGAAAGATATACACTAATTTTTGCTCATCATCTTCATTCTCACATTTACATTCTTCAACAATTGCACATAATCATTTTTGTTAATCTTGTGCATTGTCGAGGTGATAACGTCCAAACGTAGGATTTGTGTATCTAGTTTGGGTTGAGAATTTAGTGTGTTTTTCTTGAATAAAATCATTAGGGTTTCTTCTCCAAGATCTTGAGAATTTGAGGTTTTTTGCATAGAACTTTTATTCACAGATTCAGCTGAAGGAAAGGTTTGAAGAACGGTGGGTTCGTTCAAACAAGTAGCGGTAACCGGAGGATTGTGTAGATTTGGGGTCAAACATCTTGCGATCGAAATCATTTGAGCAAAAGGTTTGAAGAACGGTGGGTTAATTCAAACAAGTAGTGGTAACCGGAGGTTTGTTTGAAATGTTTGATGCATTTGATTTGACTTGAATCAAGGGGAGAGAAGGGAATAGTACCAACTTCAACAATTAGGCTTGAGTGGGTGGTGACTATTACTTTTTTTGTATAAACTTTGTAACTTGATACTATAGATCTCAATTCTAGTTTTAAAATTGGGGGCAGACGTACCCGAAGCGAGGACGAAAAAGGGAACTTCCTAAACAAATCCAGTGTCGTTCTCTCTTTCTCTATCTCTTTATTTTATGCTGATTACATTTGTTTGATATCAATTGTTCGATAAATTTCCACTGTTTTATAGTGCTAGAAATATATTTTGAAAATTCATTACAATCACTTGGATTGTAATTGTGAAAATTTTTGCACTATCATTTCATTAGAAATTCAACTTGAGGTGTTTTGCACACCAAGTGTTCGACGCGTTGATCGCACACAAATTGTTTGTGAATTTGTCAAGTTAATTGTTACATTTTATAATTCATTGGAAACCGGTTGATACAAAGTGATCATTGTTTATATTGATTAATTAGAAACATATTGACTCATTTTCTCATTAAATTTATTCCATTTGGCTACGCATATCCAATCTTACCAATAACTGTTCGTTTATACGATTAAAATCCACGATCACTTCCAAAAAAATTTGAAACAACTTTTAAGCGCCGATTTGTGTTAAAAATTAGTGATCTATTCAACCCCCTTCTAGATCATTGCCATCATCTAAAAAGTGGTATCAAGAGCATCAGTTCACCTAGTGCTTTGCATATAGCTTATTAGAAAATGGCTAACGAACCAAAATGGGCGTACAATAGAGCACCGATTTTTATGGGTGAAAACTATAGTTATTGGAAATATTGTGTGCGGGTGCATATCAATTCTATTGATAGAAAGGTATGGAATATTATTCAAAATGGTCCTATGGAAATAACTATGACCGATGTAAATAATGTTGTTGTGCCTAAGCTGGAAGCACAATGGAACAAAGAAGATGAGAAAAAGTATAGTTATGATTGGAAAGTTAGAAATGTTTTCATATCCTCTTTGGGAGTCGATGAATATTATAGTTTCCCATTGTACTAATGCTAAGGCTATGTGGGATGCATTACAAGTTGCCCATGAGGGAACTAATGATGTAAAACTAGCTCGAATTAATACTTTGACACAAAAGTTTGATCTCTTTCACATGAAGCAAGGTGAAACAATTGCTTAAATGCAAAAGAGATCTTCTCATGTAATCACTCATTTAGATACACTTGGAAGACCTGTTTCCAACTAAGTTGCTACTAATAAAATTTTTAGATGTCTTAATAGGGAATGGCAACCAAAGATCATGGTGATCAAGGAAGCCAATGATATCACTACATTGGACATCAAAACTTTGTTTGGTAAGCTTGATGAACATGAGCAAGTGCTCATTAGTCTTGACAAACATGAGAAAAGAAAGAGAAGTCGAAAGACACGGACAAGAAGTTTATTGTTCTTAAGGGTTCTAGATTAAAGTCCTCAACACAAAAGCATAGTGGAAGTGAATCTAGTGAT
This sequence comes from Lathyrus sativus, assembly GCA_963859935.3. NCBI lineage: Eukaryota > Viridiplantae > Streptophyta > Magnoliopsida > Fabales > Fabaceae > Lathyrus > Lathyrus sativus. The sequence goes on along the minus strand of OZ012741.1, from coordinate 585,173,785 downwards.
GATGATGAAGATACGAGTGAAGATTTGGGAATGTTTGTGAGAAGATATAATAGATATATCCAAAAAAACGGAATTCAACACTCGGACAAGAATCTCATCAACTTTCGACGACAATCAAAGTCCTCTAAGAATGAAGGTAACAAGGGAGGTAAATCAAAAGGGTCGTGCTACAATTGTGGAAAGGTTGGTCATTACAAGCCAGATTGTACATTAATAAAGAAAGACAAAGGAAAAGAGAAGAATTGTCAACAAAAGAAATCTGACAAGCCTAGAAGGGCATACATTGCTTGGGAAAGCGATAGTGAGTCCTCTAGTAAAGATAGCTCAAGTGATGAAGACGAATTCATCAATCTTTGTCTCATGGCTCATCAAAAGAAGAAAAAGGAGGTAAGACACTCTAAGTATGACACTATAATAAAATGTCTCATTCCGAGTTGCAAAAGGCTTTTGATACTTTACACCATGAGGCTAAAGAAGCTTTTAAACGCTTAGCTTCAAATAAGCAATTTTTTTGGCATTTAGAGAAAAAAAAATTTGCTATTGGTCGGTCACATTTTAGAGAAAGTATGAATAATCTGTATCAAAAATACACTTATGTGATTAGAGACAAAGATAGAAAAAGTAACACCCATGTTAACCTTACTTGTCTATATTGTTGAAAGAAGGGTCACATCATTGCCAAATGCCAATTTAGGAGATTCTTGATTCCTAATGGTATTTTCCAATGGTTGCCTAAATGCAACCAAAGATTCACTCACATCCAAGAACCCAATAATACTTAGGTACCTATTTCCCTTATTTGAATTGTGTAGGTACAATGTCTTAAGTATATGGAGAGAAGATGGTTTCTCAATAGTGGATGTTCAAGACACATGGCGGGAGACATTTCCTTATTCATTGACTTTGTGGTAAAGAAGAAAGGATTTATGACCTACAGTGTTAATAACAAGGGAACTATACTCGGCAAAGGTAGTGTAGGTAATCTCTCTTCTACTACTATCTCAGACGTCCTATTAGTTGAGGGTTTAAACAAAACCTTATTAGCATTAGTCAATTATACGACAAAGGTTATAAAGTGTCATTTTCAAAAGATTGTTGCATAATTGAACATAATGATAAGAAGAATGATGTGTTCAAAGGCATGAGGGTTAAAAATGTCTATATGCTGGACTTGAGTGAAGTATCATTGAGTAACACTAAATGTCTTGTCATCATGAGTGAAGATTCATGGCTATGGCAAAGGCGTTTAGCGCATGTCAACTTTGATTTTCTAAATAAAATAGTCTCTAAGGGTCTAGTAGTCGGCTTACCCAAAATCAAAATTTTAAAAGAACACTTATGTGATGTGTGCCAAATGAGGAAGCAAACAATGATCTCGTTTAAATCTAAAAATGTTGTTTCTACAACGAGACCTCTTGAACTTCTCCATATGGACCTTTTTGGACCATTTAGGGTTAAAAGCTTGGGTGGTAATTACTATGGTTTTGTGATAGTAGACAATTACTCTAGGTTTTGCTAGACTACTTTCTTAGCAAGCAAGAGTGATACTTTTTCAACTTTTGAGAAGTTTGCCAAGCTCTCTCAAAACAAATTGAATACAAAAGTTGTAACAATCTGAAGCAATCATGGAGGTGAATTTGAAAACCACCTCTTTGAATAATTTTGTGATAAAAATGGCATTGGTCATAATTTTTCCGAACCACGTATTCCTTAACAAAATAGAGTACTCAAACGTAAAAATCATGTTTTAGAAGAACTTGGAAGAACTATGATCAATGAGAGTGACCTTCCTAAATACTTTTGGGCCAATGCTATTAGTACAACATGTTATGTTTTGAATAGGGTGCTTATCCGTCCTATTCTTAACAAAACTCCATATGAGCTATTAAACGGAAGGAAGCATAATGTATCACATCTTCATGTTTTTGGTTGTAAATGTTTTGTGTTGAATAATGGTAAGGAGAACTTTGGTAAGTTCGATTCAAAAGTTGATGAAGGTATCTTTCTTGGATACTCTCAAACTAGTAAGGCATATAGAATATTCAATAAAAGGTTACTTAATGTAGAAGAATCCGTACATGTTATTTTTAATGAATCTTATCCAAAAAATGTTGGAAAAGGTATTACTTTTCATGGTGCAGGTGTATCTTCAGAAGACATACTCAAGGACACTGAAAAAGAGACTGATAAACATGAATCGATAAAAATTGAGGAGGAGGAAGATCACAATTTTGAAAAGATTGAGGAGGATAATCCAATTAGCAACAATGACCTTCCTCTAGCTTGGAAATCCTCTAAGGATCATCACATTGACAATATACTCGGAGACATATCAAAGGGAGTAACTACGAGATCCAAACTAAGTAACTTTTGTTATCACTTTGCTTTCATCTCTCAAATTGAACTTAAAAACTCTAAAGTGACCTTACTCGATGAAAATTGGTTTTTAACAATGAAAGATGAATTAAATTAATTTAAAAGAAATGAGGTTTGAAATCTTGTCCCTCCTCCGGGAGATCATCGAGTGATTGGTACTAAATGGGTATTTAGGAACAAGCTTGACGAAAATGGAGTTATAACTAGGAACAAGGCATGCCTAGTGGCGCAAGGCTATAACCAAGAGGAGGGCATCGACTATGAGGAAACTTATGCTCTTGTTGCCCGCCTTAAGGCTATACGCCTATTGCTTGCCTATGCTTGTTCCAAGAACTTTAAATTATTCCAAATGGACGTTAAGAGGGATTTTCTAAATGAATACATTAATGAAGAGGTCTATGTATCTCAACCTCCCGATTTTGAAAGTCATGAGTATCCTAACTATGTTTATAAGCTTAAGCATGCTTTGTACGGTCTTAAACAAGCCCCTAGGGTTTGGTACGAGCATCTTAGCAAATTTTTACTAAACCAAGGATTCTCAAGAGGGAAGATTGATACGACCCTCTTTACTAAACGTTAAGGAAAACACTCCATATTAGTACAAGTTTATGTAGATGACATTATATTTGGATCTACTAACATGTGTCGCTACTCGAAAAATGCATCGTGCAACGACGGGGAGGCGAAAAGAAAGGACAAAAGAGTCGCCACCGAACTTTATTTATCCCATGTGGGGAAAGGAAAATATCGAGAAAACCTTAAGAAAATAATGGATAAGATGGTCTTGCAACCAAGAACGGGTTCGGAAGCCGGTTATGCGAAGGGAAGGTATTAGTACCCCTCGCATCCATCGTACTCGATGGGAACCTTTTGTTTGTCGATGTGTGAATATATTTGCTTAAATATTATGCTATAAAAGTGTTCAAACGGGTAAAGAAAGAGGGTTTAGAAACTAAGAAAGGAGGCAACAGGGAAGAAGATAGAAAGAACAGACTCGGTAGGACTTCGCGGTCCTAGGCCTACGTATTCTCAATAGATATGAGAAAGTCAGAGTCGACGTAGTTCGGGGAACTACAGATATGGGGGGAAGTGTGCTCGGCAAGGATTGTGGCCCTTGTGCCTACGTATCTTTACTTGAACGAAGTAAAGAATCAGAGCAGCCGTAGTTCGGCTAACTACGGGTGAAAGGGTGAAAAAGGGAACTCGCCAAGACATCGCCGTCTTGTGCCTACGTATTCTCATCTGACATGAGAAATCAGAGCAAACGTAGTTCGTGCTAACAGGGTGTTGATGTTTTTTATGGATGATGCTATCGTGCGCATTCCAGCAGTTAGGTGTTTCGCTGCTCGCTCGTTGGAGACTTAGGCGTTACCTGTTTGCGGTAGAACGGTCGTAACATATCCTTTTTGAAAGATTGATTAGTTTTCGCCACACGAGGCAAGAAGTCACGTTTGATTGATTGGATTTTTTTTTAAGGGGCGAGACAGGTCCTCGGATAGTAACCCCTACGGGTAGTACCCAATTCGTTATCTCAAAGTTTTTGTTATAAAAGGGTGTGGTGAACGAGGCGTCTTCGTATTGAAAGACGAACGTCGAAACCACCCTCACTACAGTGGGCATCCCAACACTCGAAGAAGAAGAGGTCTACACCCAATCCTCTTTCTTTAATTCAATGCAAAGAGAACTTCATTCTCTTATTAAAGATGTTTTTGGTTTTGAATGGTAAGTGCTTTGCGACAGGGAACCCTACGGTAAACGTCAGCACTCGGGATAGGAGAAGGGCTACGCCTAACCATTCCACGACCATTCAAGTTTTTGTTATGAAAAGATTTGAAAATACACTCGGTACAGGACCGAGGTTTTAGGTGTGAAAATTGTGGAAGGAAGTTGTGAAGGCGAGATGGTGGATAAAGCCGCGTCTTCGTATTGAAAGACGAGTATTGAGACCACCCTCACTACAGTGGGCATCCCAACATTCGGAGAAGAAGAGGTCTACACCCAATCTTCTCTCTTTAATTCGATACAAAGAGAAATCAATTTATTATGGTTTGAAAATGGACTCGGTACGGGACCGAGGTTTTAGGAGAGATGGTATGGAAACGTCTTCGTATTGAAAGACGAGCGTCGAAACCACCCTCACTACAGTGGGCATCTCAACACTCGAAGAAGAAGAGGTCTACACCCAATCCTCTCTTTTTAATTCAATACAAAGAATTGATATTAAGGAGATGAGATTCGAAAATGGATGGGAAGCGTCTTCGTATTGAAAGACGAGTGTCGAAACTACCCTCACTACAGTGGGAATCCCAACACTCGGAGAGGAAGAAAGTCTACACTTAATCCCCTCTTTTTAATTCAATACAAAGATAATTGGATATTGAAAATGGTTTGTCAAAGCTTTTGAATCGAGTTGGGACAAGTAATGAAGAGAGAAAAGAGGTGGTCTCAGATCCAACATTACTTATCAATAATTTGACTGGTAATGAATTACAGAGGTCTCGTCATCGACCGAAAAGTGAGATAATATGAACATAAAACCTCAAAGATAAATAAATAAAAATGTCAAAATTTAAGTTCTAAGAAAAATATTAATTCTAAAAGAAAAATAATCTTAAAAAAAAAAATAACAATCTTAGATAATACTAGTTTACAAATATGTTATAAATCTAAAAAACTACTTATAAAAAAAAATATTAACAATTTTTAAAAGAAACTAGTTAAATAAAATATTTACAATCCTAAAAATTATTTAAAAACTCCAAAACTAATTAAAAGTAATGAAAATTATAAACTTTAAAATTAAATTAAAGAAAAGGGGGGTTTATGATGGAAACAGGGGTGGTGTGAATCCATACGGCTCATGGGCTTCAGCCCAAAATGGCAAATAAACTGAGTAACAAAAAAATGGTAAAAGATCAAATCATCCCAGGAAGAAAACCGAAAAAGCTTCATCCCACGTTCCTTTCTAAAACCTCGTCTCTCACATCTCAAATGCCTCAACCCTCATTTCTCAATCTCTATTCCGATCCGTCTCGGTCACTCATTTTCGCTTCGGCCCAACTCCGAGGTTTGCACGGTGGGCGAAGATTGCTGCGGTATGTTGATGTTGAGCGAGGGATCCACCATTTGCAGTTATTGTTGTTTGGTTGTGAAATTGATTAGGGATTCTGGGTGGCTGGGTTCATCAAGGTGATGAACAGGTGATGAACACAGATGAAGGAGTTATGATGATGAAGGATTTTTCTCGGTCGTGTTTGGGGTGTGTTGGTCGAAGCTTCGAAGTGAGCTGGTTTGGGCGAGTTTTGAGGCTGAGCGGAGGGAGGTTATTGTTGAAGATTGAGGAAATTTCTGGGGTTGAAGATGGTTGATTCGAAAACTCTATGAGCTGGGTTTTTTCTGGGTTATGTTTGTGTGTTTGAAGAAAACGAAAATGGTGGATGAATCACGAGTTGGATTGAAGTGTGGTTGGATTTTGATTATTTTTCTTTACAGGTGGTTGATTCACGATGGAAGTCGGAACGAGTTTAGTTTGGAAAGTGTTGAATTTGAAGATGATTAATGGTGAAGGTTGTTGTCGTTGAAGCTTGATGATGAAATGGAAGTTGGTGTTCTACTGAAGAGGGAGTTTTTGAGTTAAAATGTGAGGAAGTTGGTTGTTCGTTTTACTGGGTTGAAGTTGTTCTATGGTAAAAGATGAAGGTGAAGCGAAATGATAACGGCGGCGAGTTTGCGTTTCAAAGGAACAATGGGGAAAAGGCTATTGCTGATGGGAGTTTTCTGGTAAAGATATTGTAAGGTGAGTTTGAGAGTGTGAGTTGATGTTCGGAGGTGAACCGGTTAGGGTTGGAAAAGAGTGAGTATGAAAAGGGATGAGGTTGTTGAAGGTAGAAGAGGAACGATATTTCTGCGGCTAGGCTTAGTGTCCCCTTTATCCACAACAACCCACTGCCTCTCTCTCTCGAAGGCTTGCCATCAGAAAACGAAGTGACAATAGTTTAAGATTATGAAGACAGAAAAGACAATAGAATACTTACAGAGCTGGAGCGAATCCGACAAGTTCTCGCGTTAGTGATGAGGAGTTTGGATGATGCAAAGCTTCTTGTTGAACCGATACCACCAGATTGTCAATGCTGAAAGCAGATAAGCTCCTTCTTCAATCTCTCTTTTTTCAGTTCTTTATGTGTGTCTTGTGTTATGATGAAGGTGAGTTGTGAGAGAAGGCGGCCGTTTTTTTCAGAATTTTTTCTCCTCTCCAAACATCAAGCCTTTATAGTGAAGTCAATTAGGTTTAGCAGACCAACCCTTGAGGCTCTGAAATCCTCTGCACCTTAGGTTTTAGGTTTGGTCTGCTACTAATCTATCCTATTCCCATTTATGTGCTAAGACTGTGGTGCTGTAATTGCCTACTGCTGCTCTGTATTTGCCATTTTCGTGAATGTGTCTCTGCTGTCTTATTTTCATGTCCCTGAATTTGTTCATTTAAATTGAAAATATCTGATATATTTTTTACCCTGAATTTTTACTGCTTCATTTGTGATTTTTTTACTGCTTTGACTTATGCTGATGGGACAACTTTTCAAACTGGGATTTTGTCAATATTCGTATGGGTGGAAGTTGATCATACTCATCTCCTTCTTCCTTGTCGTTTTCATGAATACTACATAAATTAGTTGACAGTGGCATCTTCTCTGTATCGTGTTCATTCGAAGAAATAATTTTCAATGGTACTGGCCGAATAACCTTCTGAGAGACTTCAGGTTCTTCATAAATTTTTATACTGCTATCTGCCTGCTGGGAGCCCAATGCTACTGGAGACTGATATCTATCCACAGAATCAGATTTTAGAGACTTAAGTTCATTTTCAAGCAAATCAATTTCAGATTCAGTCATCTCCAATACCTTTGAAATGTCAGCTTTCCATATCAGTAACGTTTTGATTGCATTGGACCTAACTAGACATGAATCTTCAGAAGTTGGATCATCAGACTGTACTAACTCAACAATTGAAGAGCCCAGATTATTCAAGGAGTCAACATCTAAGTTATCAAGGTTAAGACAAAACTTCTGCAGGTGATTCTGGAACCCGGGAACAGGTGAATCACTCAAATTACTTAGATTATTGTCTGCATTTGCAGTTTTTCCCAATAATTTATCATCCACACCTGGTGACGAACTGCAGGCAACAGAAGATAGAGTTGCAGGAGAGGCACATTCTGAAAATCCTGTAGCTTTTGGGCTTTTATCTATTAAGTTGGAGCTGACAAAATTACAAGGTTCCATATTACCAGCAGACGAGACAGAGCCATCTTTGTTTGCACCTGGATCAGGTCGCTCAACTTTTTTCTTCTCGTACTTTGCAAGCCCCTCACCCCAATTTAGCCTAGGTTTCTTTCTAGAAGTTGTATCTTCAGATGGCATAAAATACGTCACACATGCAGTGCCTTCCCCTGAATGTGACTCAATAACAGTGATATTTTTGGGTTTCAAATCAGGTTTTGCTTCACTGGAATCTGTGCCTGCCATGCTACGTGAGCTACTTGAGTGGCTAAAACCTGAGCCTCGAGAAGTCAAGCTTCCAGATTGGTTCCATTTTAGTGGATTCCAGTCAATTGAAGAATTCTCTTTATCACATCTCGGTGCTGCTCCCAACTCATTGACACCACCCGTCTTATCATGCTGGTCTTTCAAGTGTTGCTGTTCCCAAGTGTTCACAGAATCAGAATGTGGATGAGAGGAATGTGTTGTAGAATCATCAACTGACCTCCTGTCATTATTAATATCAGATTGTTTCATCGTGCAACTGATTGTTCAGAGAACACAAGTTGTTTTTTTCAAAAAAAATAACCTTAGATGAAAACTGGGCAGATTCTTCTGTTTTGGATTGAGTAAATTCCCAATTTGGTCGTCGTATATCTCAAGAAAAGAACAACGGCATTTATAGCTGAACTGTTTCTGGTCAGACACAAGTCTCTCTCTTTCAAGCTCAGAAAATAACATTTGGAAGATGCGAGGAACAATTCCCTGAGGGCTACGACACGAGGGATCCTCAGCCATGGAGCTCTCATGAACTGTCTCTCTCTTTCCGCTTCCAGACTGGCCATATGACAGAACCGAAGGGTTGTAACCAGCTAAAGCATTTCGAACCAAAGGAACACCCACCGACTGAAAAATATCTTCCTGATTAGAGTTAGCATCAAAAACTTCATCGAATTTGAGCAATCTATCCCCAACAGACAAGGCATCAGAAGAAACCTTGTTAGCTATACAATCCCCCTCTTTTACATCAGGTCTAATTCTCACCACAACCTTGACATGTGGGTTGTTATGAGAAAATTGGGTTTTAGGGTTTGGTTGAGTTTGATGATGAAACATGAATTCTCGAAGAGAATGACGTTTTTATGAAAAGAAAAGTGAGTTTGGAAGTAAAAGGTGCCTGTGCCTTGAAATTAAAGGTTCTCTAGCTCAGTAATGTTGGATTTATCCTAGTGTATTAGACACGTTTCTGTATATTGCTCTGAAGAATATTTATCACCATGTCTTGACTTGCATAAGTTTTAGGATTAACTTACTCTATCATATTTGTTATTTTCAGGCTTTGATTATGAGCACAGTATGGAAGGAAATCCGGCGTGTATACGCTAACTACATGGAGGTTGAAACACTACAGCGCGCTTTTAGGAGGTGAATTTTGCCATAATATCAAACTTGTTGATGACATTCTGGGTCTGTTATAATGACAGGTGTTGCAGGACTCATTCTCAAACTATTGCATCTCAAGTCCATCCTCAGGAACAGAGTAATCACATGCAGCAAAGCTTCTCTTTTTTTTTTGTGAAATATTTGTAATGAAGTTCTTCAATGCCTTGTAGTTTTCTGATTTTGCTATGTAATCTCCCTCTTAATTCTGTTGTGAACGAATTATTACCTTGAAGATATGAACTTTCTAATCAAACATGAATCCTGAGGCAAGCATGAGTCACTCCTCTTTTAAAACATGAATTGTCATAATTTGCACAAATTTAAAATAAATCCAACCATGACTTATCTCGCTTAATTCTCATAACCTCAATACTTATCTAAGGATGTGGCTCCAAGAATATTGGAACACCAAATCAAAGATACTCCAAAAATCTCTTAAAAACGATTAACCATGCCCTGAAAGGAATCAAACCTATCACTTGAATCAATCATCTCTAACCCTCAATCATGAAATAAAATTCGCCAAACCAAAATCAAGTCAAACCTGACTGATTTCCAACCTTTACCAGGCCCACACATTGATACACTCATCCCTTAAATGAACCTTAACCAAAACCTATCCAATTCAACTCAATCTTATGATGGAAGCAACATATATTTTTTTGATTTTTCTGCCCCTGACAATCACATATGCTTATCTGTTTGTCTTCAAGGACCTTGACTTGTCTCTGATAAGGGTAACCACTTGGTGACTTGAATATAACCTCCTTGATCAGGTTAAAAACCATTGGTAATTTTTTGTTAGACACACATTTCTTGATCCCCTGTGAAATGCAAAATGCTATGCAATGCAATGCTTATGTATGTGCTGATGCAATGAAATAAAACATAAGCCAGAGAGGTCGGTCAAATTTTGGGGTACAACAGCTGCCCCTATTCAAGCGACTTAGACCTGAAGGGATGAAAGGTAAGCGACTTTCATACAATCAAGGTAAAAGACGGTTGAATACCCAAGGACCCGAAAATTTGACAACCGCGAAACGAACTTCTGACATCGCCGCCAGGCACCCATATTAAGTAGAACGTCTGACCTTGCCGTCAGCTCCTTTAATAGCATCTAACCTCGCCGTCAGATCTCAACGTCAAAATTATAAATCAACTGACTTCGTCGTCAATTTTTCACACAGAATTTTAAAAACCCCTGACTTCGCCTGTCAACTCTTCAAAATAATCTTCTGACCTCGCCGTCAAATTTACAATATTTTCTGACTTCGCCGTCAAAATTTTTTTTCAAAATCGTCTTCTGACTTCGCCGTCAAAACAAACTTTCAACATCACCGCTGAAGAGTACAATTACTTTTGACATCGCTGTCAATATAAACATCTCAACATCGCCGTTGAAGAATACAATTACTTTTGACATCGCCGTCAAAACAAACTTTCAACATCGCCGTTGAAGAACTAAGCCATCTGACATCGCCGTCAGAAACAAACTTTCAACATCGCCGTTGAAGGATACAATCACTTTTGACATCGCCGTCAAAACAAACTTTCAACATCGCCGCTGAAAAACTAAATCATCTGATATCGCCATCAAAACTAACTTCTCAACATCGCCGTTGAAGAATCAAATCACTTGACATCACCGTCAAAACAAACTTTCAACATCGCCGTTGAAGAACTAAGCCATCTGACATCGCCGTCAGAAACAAACTTTCAACATCACTGCTGAAAAACTAAATCATCTGACATCGCGGTCAGAAACAAACTTCTCAACATCGTCGTTGAAGAACTAAATCACTTGACATTGCCGCCAAGGCTTTGCTGAATATATGAGCAACAAGATTCAAACGAATTTAAGACCATCCATTGGTGACAATCACAAAAGAAAACCGCTGGGGAGACAGCATGAGCTGGGGTCTAGCCAACACACGGGCGAAGATACTAGTCATCTGCGGGATTCACTTGAAACAAAAGGGTAACGACCCAGCTTATGTTTCACATGCATATGTTTGGATGTGACGAAATGCTCCATACGAAATGGAAATGCTTCGCGTTTGGGTAGATGTTATGCATGTATGTAGATGCCAATGAACCAATTTGGCAAAATAGATGCTAAAGAGAAAGAGCCCACTCCGTTGGGTCAAGGCTAGATACGCTTAGCGCAAACAAACTCGTGTTGAGGAATACAAGCCCTGGATGGCCTCCGAGAAAAACTTCTGGGTAAAAACTGCTCTGCTAAGATCAAAACTACTCCGCTGGGGATCCTAATCAAACTCTGCTGCGGAAAACGTCCCGGGGGCCTATCAGCCTACAACTCTTTTGGGAAACAAACGACTTGGCTGGAGAAAACAACTCCACTCTGCCGGGGAAATCAACCGTGAATGTTTAGCCAGAATAACTCTACTGGGTAAACACAGCTGAGCACTGTGAAATAACTCTCTTCTGCCGGAGATTGAATCCACTATCTGCTAGGGATGTTGAATAAGATTTACTGGGAGGATTATCCCACACTCTCTCTGCTGGGGATGGAGATGAACGATCTCTGAGTCAGTTCCATTCTGTGGGGAAGAAAATTAACTCTGCTAACTTGGTTGTGGATTAGATAAGGAGGGAATCATCATCAACCTCTGCTTGGGGAAAGTAACAACAACTAGACAAGTGTGTTGTACAGCTGGCACCAAGTTATCAATTATGACTTTATTTAAAAACAAATGTCCTGATTAATAGTTAGCAAAGCCCACAAGTTTATGTATGCAAGGTTTTTCATCAAAAATATCAGGCGTCTCTTGCAAACAAAACGGTAAAAGTTAAAACCAGAACAAAAGCTTTTATGAATAGTATATTTTATTGATAAAAGGCCTGAAAATAGGCAACTTTACATCGGATGCAACTCCTAAAAAGAGAAAGCTGCGCAAAAAGACAATCGCAAGGAAAATATACAAAAATGTCGGCAATGTGGTACAGACAAACACCATGTGACGACTCATCCATGACTCGCGTGGCTTTGACGCTTTCCGATACTTTAACTTCTGAAGAGACTGATTTGAATGGTCGATCTTCGAGTTCTCCCTAGAATCCACTATGCTTGTGATGATCAATGCGCAGGCCGCAGTCATTTGCTTTAAAATCCCTAATTTTTGCCTGAATCGCCCTTGCGGGTTTTCGATTCACCAGGATACCCACTTTTGCCAAAGTTGCCCTTTCAGGTTTTCAACTTTGCGGGTTCACATTTTTCTTGTATCCCTAACTTTTGCCCGAACCTATCCTTTTATGGTTCGCCAGGATGCCCCATTTTTGCCTGGATATTCTTTTTCTTTCCAGCGGGTTTGTCTTAAGCAAAGTATTTTTTGACTGCGTCTGCGTTCACAGGGGATGTAAAATCTTCGCCATCCATAGTTGAAAGTAGCAAGGCTCCTCCTGAGAAAACCTTTCTTACAACATAAGGACCCTCATAGCTGGGAGTCCATTTGCCTCTATGATCGTTCTGTGGTGGGAGAATTCACTTCAACACTAAGTCGCCTGCCTGAAAGCTCCGAGGACGTATCTTTTTATCATAGGCGCTCTTCATCCTCTTCTGGTACAAACGACCGTATGCGAGAGACGCCAATCTTTTCTCATCCATCAAACTGAGTTGATTCAACCTGTTCTTCACCCATTATGCTTCATCTAGCTTGACATCCGCCAGTACTCTCAAGGAAGGGATCTCGACCTCCAATGGCAGGACAGCTTTCATGCCATATACCAACGAGAAAGGAGTTGCCCCAGTTGAAGTACGCACCGAAGTGCGATATCCATGTAAAGCAAAGGGCAACATCTCGTGCCAATCCTTATAAGTTACCACCATCTTCTGTACTATCTTCTTAATGTTCTTGTTGGCCGCTTCCACGACACCATTCATTTTCGGGCGATAGGGAGAAGAATTGTGATGCTCAATTTTGAAACTCTGGCATAGTTCCTTCATCATCTTGTTATTCAGATTAGAACCATTATCAGTAATAATCCTCTCAGGTATCCCATATCGACAGATGATGTCCCTTTTGATGAATCGGGCTACGACCTGTTTCGTGACATTGGCGTAGGAAGCAGCTTCGACCCATTTGGTGAAATAGTCGATAGCTACTAAGATAAAACGGTGCCCGTTGGATGCGGTCGACTCGATCTTTCCAATCATATCAATGCCCCACATGGAAAAAGGCCATGGTGATGACATGACATTCAAAGGACACGGCGGTATATGAATCTTGTCAGCATAAATTTGACATTTGTGGCATTTCTTGGCGTACTTGAAGCAATCTGACTCCATAGTTAACCAATAATATCCTGCCCTTAACAACTTCCGAGACATGGCATGCCCACCTGCATGTGTTCCGAAAGCACCTTCGTGGACTTCTTCCATAAGCAAATTTGCTTCTTTTTCGTCCACACATCTTAGTAGCACTAAGTCATGGTTTCTCCGATAGAGCGCACCGTCTGGATTCAGATAGAAATTGCCGGACAATCTTCTCAAAGTCTTCTTACCTTGGGTAGATGCCCCAGGCGGATACTCTTGGTTCTTAAGAAAGTTCTGGATGTCATAAAACCATGGTTTACCATCAGGAGCTTCATCTATTGCGAACACAAATGCTGGTCTATCGAGCCGTGAAATGACAATTATCGGAGCATCGTTCCAGAAGTTAACTTGGTACATTGAGGACAAAGTAGCCAAAGCATCGGCCATCTGATTTTCTGCTCTTGGTACATGGTGAAGCTCTACTCGATCGAAGAAAGGTAACAACCTTCTTGCGTAGTTCATATATGGGATCAGATTTGGCTGGCGCATTTCCCACTCCCCCTTGATTTGGTTGACCACTAAGGCTGAATCTCCATAGATATCAAGGTTCTTGATTCTCAAATCGATTGCTTCTTCAATACCCATGATACATGCTTTGTACTCGGCCTCGTTATTGGTGCATGGGAATGTTAACCTTGCGGTGAATGGTATATGGGAACCATGGGGAGTTGTAATGATTGCCCCAATCCCACTACCGTAGGAGTTAACAGCACCGTCAAAGATCAACTTCCACTGGGAACCCAATTCCGGTCCCTCGTCTGGCAACGGCTCATCACAATCCTTCATCTTCAAGTACATAATGTCCTCATCGGGAAAGTCAAACTTTATTGGCTGATAATCATCGACCGGTTGCTCTGCGAGATATTCTGACAAAACACTACCTTTAATAGCTTTTTGAGATACATATTGAATATCATATTCTGTCAGAATCATCTGCCACCTAGAGATCCTTCCTGATAGCGCCTGCTTTTCGAACACATACTTAATTGGGTCCATCTTTGAAATCAACATGGTTGTGTGGTTTAGCATATACTGTCTTAGGCGTTTGGCGGCCCAAGCAAGAGCGCAACAAGTCTTTTCTAACATTGAATATCTGGATTCACAGTCGGTGAACTTTTTACTCAAGTAGTAAATTGCGTGCTCCTTTCTTCCAGTCTCGTCGTGCTGACCGAGAACACAACCCATAGAATTCTCAAGAACTGTTAAGTACATTATTAACGGTCTTCCAGCCACCGGGGGCATCAGTATTGGAGGTTCTTGTAGGTATTCCTTTATTTTCTCAAACGCCTTCTGGCAATTCTCGTTCCAAACGACCGCCTGATCCTTCTTTAGAAGTTTAAACAATGGCTCACAAGTGGCGGTGAGGTGAGATATGAACCTTGCAATATAGTTCAATCTACCTAAGAAACCACGAACCTGCTTCTCGGTCTTTGGTGCTGGCATTTCTTGAATTGCCTTGATCTTCGCGGGATCAACCTCAATACCTTTCTCACTAACGATGAACCCCAACAGCTTTCCTGACCGTACGCCGAAAGTACATTTACTTGGATTCAACCTCAATTTGAACTTCCTCAACCTCTCAAACAATTTTAGAAGATTTACCAGGTGCCCCTCCTCCGTTTGGGACTTTGCAATCATATCGTCGACATAAACTTCGATTTCGTGATGCATCATGTCGTGAAAGAGTGTGACCATTGCTCGTTGATAAGTTGCCCCTGCGTTCTTTAACCCGAAAGGCATCACTTTATAGCAAAAAGTCCCCCAAGGTGTGATAAAAGTCGTTTTCTCCATATCCTCCGGCGCCATCTTAATTTGATTGTATCCGGAAAAGCCGTCCATGAAGGAAAACACTGAGAATTGCGCGGTGTTATCAACAAGCACGTTAATATGGGGAAGCGGGAAATCATCCTTTGGGCTTGCTCTATTCAAGTCCCTATAATCAACACACATCCTAACTTTGCCTTCCTTTTTAGGCACGGGCACGATGTTAGCGACCCAAGGAGGGTAGTTGGCCACAGCAAGAAATCCGGCATCTAACTGTTTCTGAACTTCTTCCTTGATCTTCACTGCCATGTCTGGCCTTGTTCTTCTCAATTTCTGTTTGACAGGAGGACACTCTTCACGAAGAGGCAGACGATGAACCACGATGTCCGTGTCGAGTCCTGGCATATCCTCATATGACCAAGCAAAAACATCCTTGTACTTTTGGAGTAACTCAGCCAATCGTTGCTTGACATTACTTTACAGCGTAGCCCCTACTCTGACCTCCTTCTTATCTTCTTCTGTTCCCAGGTTGATAACTTCAACTTCCTCCTGATGAGGCAGGATGACCTTCTCCTCTTGTCTTAGCAATCTGGCAAGCTCCTCAGGCAGGTCTTCGTCTTCTTCGATCTCTTCTTCGGCTTGAAAGATCGGATTGTCAAAGTCATACCGAGTCATAGACGAGTCTGAGTCGGTGGCATCTGAAATGTGTAACCTGCGATGATGATGATTTTTATGTTTTTAAATGATATGCAAACAAAAACACAAACCACATTGCCATTTTATTGTTAAAGATAAAAACAAGAACAACAAGGATCACAAAATTCTGAATGAAAAGACGCCTTTTAATTGATGATAAAAAGATTGTTCACATGCATAAAAGATAAGGCCCTACAAATAAAATCCATTATGCCTTGGGCAGAGCATATGGAGATACATTAATCAAGACAAATCAATTACTCTTCATAAGTCACTGTGATAACTTCCTCCATGCTCCAATTCTTCAAGCCCTGGCCGGGGATGCATGGCTGGATCCACGCATCCATATCGCAGTCGTTGTCTCCTTCCTCGTCTGATATGGCATTGATTTGATCGAAAATGACTCCACTGCTAGTAAATTGGACAGGACCTTTGTAGCCTGGAGTGCTTTGTGAAGATGATCCATGTGGGCTGTATCCCAATCCGAACTTATCTTGCTTGTTTGGGACGCTTATCACCTGTCCCCATCCTTGTGTTGATCCGGATTCCACCACGGCCCGTGCTTCCTTGTACGACGACATGGCAAATTCTGGAGCCTTGACCTCGACCGGCGCCTTCTCATTGATTTGGACAGTCTCAAAGGCCTGGCACAGTGTTTCTTGAATTTCGCCGTCGACTTCCACATATTTGAATGAAGACAGATGGCTCACCATGATGTCTTCTTCTCCACAAACGGTCACAATATTCCCACCCACCATATATTTCAATTTCTGGTGCAAAGTTGATGTTACAGCGCCTGCTAAGTGTATCCAAGGCCGACCCAAAAGACAGCTATAAGCAGGCTGGATATCCATGATGTAGAAAACTGCTTCAAACACCTCCGGGCCTACTTGGATAGGCAGAGTTATCTCCCCAAAGACAGATCTTCGGGTTCCATCGAAAGCCCGCACAACCAAATCACTGGGCGTACAATAAAGGCCCTGATGATCAATCTTCATCAATGCTTTCTTTGGCAACACATTCAAGGACGACCCTGTATCAACAAGTACATGTGACATCACTGTTCCTCGGCATTCAAGTGAAATATGCAGAGCCAAGTTGTGGTTTCTCCCTTTTGGTGTCAAATCACGGTCAGTGAACCCCAACCCGTTACCTGCATTGACATGGGCCACCACGCCTTCCAACTGATTAACGGATATCTCTTGAGGTACATAAGCATTATCCAAAACTCTGAGCAAAGCATTCCTGTGAGCCTCAGAACATAACAGCAATGACAAGATAGAAATCTTTGAAGGAGTTTGCTGTAAATGATCCACAATTCTGTAGTCACTTTTCCTTATCAAGCGCATGAATTCCTCCGCGTCCTTCAGCAAAGTTTCCTTTTCTCTGGCCTGAGAATTCTCTTCCACCCTCTTTCCTTTACCCTTGTCGATCTTTTCCGCGTTTATTTCGGGTGGTGCAAATACTCTCCCACTTCGAGTCATTCCTCCAGTTCCCACCAAATTATCAACGGAATCCAACGGTGAACCCCTCAGTTCCTGTTTTTGACCATTGCAGTAGACCTCGGCCCCATAGTTCCAAGGAATTACTTTAGAACTTTCATAGGGTACGGGCCCTGCCTTTGTGAATATAATAGTGGGCCTCGCCGGAGGCGCGGAAATTGTAATTGTTTTGTATGGGATGGATATGGTGGCCACCTCATCCTTATCTTCGATGACTACCTCTTCAACATTTTTCTCACATATTCTATCAAATTGCAACAAACCGTCATCCATCATGTGCTGTATATGGTTCCTCAGGTTCCGACATCCTTCTGGACAGATCATACAGTCTTCACAATCCTTTCCACAACCTGGGAATACCCCTCCTTCTAACAACTTGCTCTTCACGAAACCTAATGGCGTCTTCAGATCCTCTACTTTGGACACCAAGTTCAGGTCTTCCTCACTGTCAATAGCGTTCACGCCACCACCCCTACCATGGTTAGGCATGGGATTTCGATCCACGCTTGGCGCATCCTGATTGAAATTGATAGCTTTACTATCAATAAGGTCTTGTACCTTATGTTTGAAGGCTTTACAGTTGTCAATACTGTGGCCGGGGGCGCCATAGTGGATTTCACACCTAGCGTTGGCGTCATATCTAGGAGGTGGTTGGCCAGTTAGAGGTGCCATTGTCCTTTTCTGGACCAACTGCAGTTGAATTAAGTGTTGTAGTAACTGAGCGTATGGCATTGGCGGTGTGTCAAAGTGTCTATCCGCCACCCTTCTCCTATCTTAGAATTGTCTTGGTGCATAATTCTGTTGTTGAGGTCGTTGCTGCTGTTGTTGACGTGGTTGTTGTTGCGGAGGTTGTGTCACCGGGATGGCAATACTTGCTACTTGTGACGGTTGCTGGTAATACGGTCGCTGCTGACGTTGATCCAGGTATCTTTTTCGGTTGTTAAAGCCGTACACTGCATTTGTTTCATTATCCTTTTTCCTCGCACCAAAGAACTTCCTTCCACCTCCAGATGAGGTTCCTTCCGCTGCTTGAATTTCCCCCATTTTTATACCGTTTTCAACTCTTTCGCCCGTGATAATCAAGTCCGAGAAGCTTCCTGACATGTTACTCGCCAACTTCTCGTAGTAAATTCCGGGTAATGTGGCCACGAATAAATCGATTAATTCTCTTTCCACCATGGGAGGTTGAACCCTAGCGGCGAGCTCTCGCCACCTTTGAGCGTATTCTTTAAAACACTCATTGCTCCTTTGGGATAAATTCTGCAACTGCACTCGATTTGGTGCCAAGTCACTATTGTACTGGTAATGCTGGACAAAGGCCTCTGCTAAATTCTTCCAGCTCCGAATATTGACAGGTTCCAAACCCATGTACCACTCTAGAGAAGGCCCTGACAGACTATCTTGGAAGAAGTGCATAAGCAACTTCTCATCATCAGAGTATGCCGACATCCTTCGGAAATAGGAGCGGATATGCACCTTTGGACATGTCGTTCCTTTGTATTTATCGAAATCTGGTACTTTGAACTTTGGAGGAATCCTAAGTCCCGGAATCAATCCCAGATTGGACATGTCAAGTCCCATAGTGTTTTGGTTTTCCAGAATGCTCTTCATATTTTCTTCTATTTCATCAAACCTTCTATTAGTGTCGGATCGTAACCCTCCCCCAAGGTCTCTCATGGAGAAGATATCATCCTGTTCATCTTGGTCCCATTGAGGATTCATGCTAGTAGGTATGGCGCCTGCCACAACTGGGATGGGGATTCCAGTTTGTTCTCTTCCTCCTGGAAGGTTGACTACAGTTGGGCCACTGTTGACTTGCGAGGTTCCACCATTAACAGGAGGGGGAATAGCAGTAACCCCTCCATGCAAAACGCCACTTCCATCCACTTGAGCTATTAAAGGTTGAACCAATGTCCTTAACTGGTCCTGTCCATTGGCCACCCCCTGCATCATCTCCATGAATTGCGCCATCTTCTCACGAAACTCCAAAAGCTCGGCTTGAACCTGATCCATAATTCTCTTCTGATTTCCCCGCGTGTTGTAGGAGTGTTGAGAAGTCAGCTTGCTCTTTCTCTTTCTCTTTCTCTCTCTGAAATGGCAAGCGGTGTGAGGTCGGGTTTCAGGGAATGCAAAATGATGCGCAAGTTCATGCAAATGCTCAAGAGACTTTCAAAACCTATGATTATAACCGGTATTATAGAATTGCTAATGAACAAATAATAAAGAAAACACAATTAGACCAAAAGCAAATTCTCATTAATTCGGGAAGATTCAATACAAGCATTTGCTGACTAAGCCGGATAACAATTCTCATTACAAGGAAAATACTGAATAACTGAAAATCAAGAGTACTAAAAACTAGAATTTCTCCTTTTGGAGACGCTCTTCAAGCTTCTTCGTCTCGAACATGAACCTCCTAACCATTTGTTCGCAGAGCTGGATAAAGTGGTGAACAGAAGGGGGGATATCATTTCCTTCCAAGTCTTGAATGGCACTTTCCAACCTCCATGGGATATCACGGATCATGAGGTTGCAATGCTCCACCAAATTGTTGTACCTAGCACGACACATATCTAGAGTCGACTGGTAATAACAAATAGAATCCACATGGGTGTCCAACAACTCATTGAGCTGAGCCTCCTTCTCGAGCCACTGCGCACTATCTCTTTGCAAAGCCTCGAAACGATTCCTCCACAGAAGGGCTGTTTCTTGGGCAGTTTCCAATTCTTGACATTTGTTATTCCACATGTCAGACGTGACATATGAATCTTTCAATGCCTCCTCTTTGAGTCTTCGTTCATTTTCCACTAGGGTCAAGGCATTTCTCAGTCGTTCTTCAAGATCCCCAATATCAGCCTCAAGATTCTCACGTATTTCCTTCTTTTCGGCAGAGGCTATCTCAAAGAAGTGCCATGCCCTATCACAAGAAGCTTTGGTGTCCTTTAAGCGTTGTCGGAGAGTTGTTAATGATGCATCAGCCCCTTCGTAACCCTGTTGGTACCTGACTCTCAGATCTGTTTCTAATTTTAGCTTCTTGCCACTCTCAGCCGCTTGATCTTGTTCAAACTCCACCTTTCTTTTGTACTGACCGCTCTCCACATTTGCTTGGTGGACTTCATTCTGAAGGTCCTGATTCTCCTTAGTCAATCTCTCCACTATTAGCTTCAGTTTTTCATATTCTTCTATGGATACATGAGTGGGAGCAGGAGGTGCTTCTCGCATAGAGGGCTCTAAGGGAAATGGTAACGACCTTTCAGCTACTCTAGCTAGTAACCACCGGTTGTATGGCTCCTTTGCCACACAATTCTTCACTTTTAACTCCTTCCTCCCCTTTGTATGAATCTTGCCCCAAGCCTTAGCAATCTTCCTGACAAACGCAGGGTCTTCTGATGTGGCTAGCAAAAAGAAACTCTGAACCTTCTCTGCTTCGGGCTCGCCCTCCATAGCATAGCCCAACTGACGTAATGCCATGACTGGGTTATAGTTAATACAACCGGCCCTACCGATCAAAGGTACATTACTGAATTCTCCACAACTAAAGATGATTTCCACATCATAGTACTCATGAGAGTACCAAGCAATATCACTAGCTTCCAGAGACATGATGCGTTGAGACCATTTCAATTCCTTCTTGTTTTCCATGAACAACCCTTTCTTGGGCAAATGAGAAGCATACCACTTGTATAGTAGGTGAGAGCAGCATTGGATCATTCCCGCCTTCTTTTTACTCCTCCAATGAATAAAGTGATAGACATCGGCAAGGAGTGTAGGGATGGGATTCTTCTGCATGAAGAGAACGACGACAGTGATGTCTATGAAATTGTCCACATTTGGAAAGAGGACAATCCCATAAATCATTAGAGCAACGCTTATACCGAACTTTTCCCAATCTTCATCAACCTTGTACTGAGCCGCCTTTTCTAGCAGAAACCTCAATGGAAAACCCTAAACACCCCCTTTACTGGTTAGACCCTTCTTGACTTCTTCTTTGGTCATATGAAGAGCGAGAGCAATGACAGCAGGCTTTGGTTCTTCTTCCAAACCAGTATAGACAGGTTGATCCTTAATCTTAATATTCAAAATGTGAGAATATTCTTCCAAGGTGGGAGCCAACTGGTAGTTTTGAAAAGTGAAGCACCGGAGAGGCGCATCATAAAATTGAGCCATAGCATACAAGGCCCAAGTATCAACTCTAGAGTGGAGAAGATCAAGCAATTTCCCATGTTTCCCTTGAAAGTTGATCTTGATAACTTTCGGCACGTCAATCAAAAGGTCTTGAATTGATTCCAACTTCGGTTCCCTAAACTTTATGGAATTTGTGCTTCTCTTTCTTAGATCAGCCATTGAGTTCACCAATACCTGAGATAATCATAGCTTCTTAAGTCTCTTGGTATGCAAAATGATATGCAATGCAATGTTTTATGAATGCATATGATAATATTCACACATCAAGATCAAAGTCACAAATCCTGCAACACAACATCAAAAAGGTATCTTCCCCAACGAGTGGGCAATCTACTGGTGTACAAAAGGGTATTCCAAAGGCTTTTCAAACAAAGTCCCATGTACTAACCCTCAAAAGTTTCCCATCATAACGACTACTCGTAAGACGGTAATCCTTTCAAAAGGATGAACACAGAGTTATGTTTTAGCAACCTTCGGAATAAGGTTCTACAAAAGGTCCTCAGAATCGCGGACTCTCAAGTTGAAGATAAGAACGCCATTACGACTACACGTAAGACATAATTATTCCAACGGAGTCTCATCTGAGCGGTGAGATTCAATCCAACTCAACGAGTCCTAAGTCTCGCAAATCAGAAAGAATCCACCTCCTAACTTAGTGTGTATGCTCGAAAGCTTCATCCTCACAAACCAAATCAAATAAACCCAACAGTTAGAGAATAAAGCATAAATAAATAAAACAAGTAAAGACACAAACACGATAAACAAAATAGGCTTGGCTCGCTAGGGTATCCCCAGCAGAGTCGCCAGCTGTCGCTACTCGAAAAATGCATCGTGCAACGACGGGGAGGCGAAAAGAAAGGACAAAAGAGTCGCCACCGAACTTTATTTATCCCATGTGGGGAAAGGAAAATATCGAGAAAACCTTAAGAAAATAATGGATAAGATGGTCTTGCAACCAAGAACGGGTTCGGAAGCCGGTTATGCGAAGGGAAGGTATTAGCACCCCTCGCATCCATCGTACTCGATGGGAACCTTTTGTTTGTCGATGTGTGAATATATTTGCTTAAATATTATGCTATAAAAGTGTTCAAACGGGTAAAGAAAGAGGGTTTAGAAACTAAGAAAGGAGGCAACATGGAAGAAGATAGAAAGAACAGACTCGGTAGGACTTCGCGGTCCTAGGCCTACGTATTCTCAATAAATATGAGAAAGTCAGAGTCGACGTAGTTCGGGGAACTACAGATATGGGGGGAAGTGTGCTCGGCAAGGATTGTGGCCCTTGTGCCTACGTATCTTTACTTGAACGAAGTAAAGAATCAGAGCAGCCGTAGTTCGGCTAACTACGGGTGAAAGGGTGAAAAAGGGAACTCGCAAAGACATCGCCGTCTTGTGCCTACGTATTCTCATCTGACATGAGAAATCAGAGCAAACGTAGTTCGTGCTAACAGGGTGTTGATGTTTTTTATGGATGATGCTATCGTGCGCATTCCAGCAGTTAGGTGTTTCGCTGCTCGCTCGTTGGAGACTTAGGCGTTACCTGTTTGCGGTAGAACGGTCGTAACATATCCTTTTTGAAAGATTGATTAGTTTTCGCCACACGAGGCAAGAAGTCATGTTTGATTGATTGGATTGTTTTTTAGGGGGCGAGACAGGTCCTCGGATAGTAACCCCTACGGGTAGTACCCAATTCGTTATCTCAAAGTTTTTGTTATAAAAGGGTGTGGTGAACGAGGCGTCTTCGTATTGAAAGACGAACGTCGAAACCACCCTCACTACAGTGGGCATCCCAACACTCGAAGAAGAAGAGGTCTACACCTAATCCTCTTTCTTTAATTCAATGCAAAGAGAACTTCATTCTCTTATTAAAGATGTTTTTGGTTTTGAATGGTAAGTGCTTTGCGACAGGGAACCCTACGGTAAACGTCAGCACTCGGGATAGGAGAAGGCATACGCCTAACCATTCCACGACCATTCAAGTTTTTGTTATGAAAAGATTTGAAAATACACTCGGTACAAGACCGAGGTTTTAGGTGTGAAAATTGTGGAAGGAAGTTGTGAAGGCGAGATGGTGGATAAAGCCGCATCTTCGTATTGAAAGACGAGTATTGAGACCACCCTCACTACAGTGGGAATCCCAACATTCGGAGAAGAAGAGGTCTACACCCAATCTTCTCTCTTTAATTCGATACAAAGAGAAATCAATTTATTATGGTTTGAAAATGGACTCGGTACGGGACCGAGGTTTTAGGAGAGATGGTATGGAAACGTCTTCGTATTGAAAGACGAGCGTCGAAACCACCCTCACTACAGTGGGCATCTCAACACTCGAAGAAGAAGAGGTCTACACCCAATCCTCTCTTTTTAATTCAATACAAAGAATTGATTTTAAGGAGATGTGATTCGAAAATGGATGGGAAGCGTCTTCGTATTGAAAGACGAGTGTCGAAACTACCCTCACTACAGTGGGAATCCCAACACTCGGAGAGGAAGAAAGTCTACACTTAATCCCCTCTTTTTAATTCAATACAAAGATAATTGGATATTGAAAATGGTTTGTCAAAGCTTTTGAATCGAGTTGGGACAAGTAATGAAGAGAGAAAAGAGGTGGTCTCAGATCCAACATTACTTATCAATAATTTGACTGGTAATGAATTACAGAGGTCTCGTCATCGACCGAAAAGTGAGATAATATGAACATAAAACCTCAAAGATAAATAAATAAAAATGTCAAAATTTAAGTTCTAAGAAAAATATTAATTCTAAAAGAAAAATAATCTTAAAAAAAAAAATTAACAATCTTAGATAATACTAGTTTACAAATATGTTATAAATCTAAAAAACTACTTATAAAAAAAATATTAACAATTTTTAAAAGAAACTAGTTAAATAAAATATTTACAATCCTAAAAATTATTTAAAAACTCCAAAACTAATTAAAAGTAATGAAAATTATAAACTTTAAAATTAAATTAAAGAAAAGGGGGGTTTATGATGGAAACAGGGGTGGTGTGAATCCATACGGCTCATGGGCTTCAGCCCAAAATGGCAAATAAACTGAGTAACAAAAAAAATGGTAAAAGATTAAATCATCCCAGGAAGAAAACCGAAAAAGCTTCATCCCACGTTCCTTTCAAAAACCTCGTCTCTCACATCTCAAATGCCTCAACCCTCATTTCTCAATCTCTATTCCGATCCGTCTCGGTCACTCATTTTCGCTTCGGCCCAACTCCGGGGTTTGCGCGGTGGGCGAAGATTGATGCGGTATGTTGATGTTGAGCGAGGGATCCACCATTTGCAGTTATTGTTGTTTGGTTGTGAAATTGATTAGGGATTCTGGGTGGCTAGGTTCATCAAGGTGATGAACAGGTGATGAACACAGATGAAGGAGTTATGATGATGAAGGATTTTTCTCGGTCGTGTTTGGGGTGTGTTGGTCGAAGCTTCGAAGTGAGCTGGTTTGGGCGAGTTTTGAGGCTGAGCGGAGGGAGGTTATTGTTGAAGATTGAGGAAATTTCTGGGGTTGAAGATGGTTGATTCGAAAACTCTATGAGCTGGGTTTTTTCTGGGCTATGTTTGTGTGTTTGAAGAAAACGAAAATGGTGGATGAATCACGAGTTGGATTGAAGTGTGGTTGGATTTTGATTGTTTTTCTTTACAGGTGGTTGATTCACAATGGAAGTCGGAACGAGTTTAGTTTGGAAAGTGTTGAATTTGAAGATGATTAATGGTGAAGGTTGTTGTCGTTGAAGCTTGATGATGAAATGGAAGTTGGTGTTCTACTGAAGAGGGAGTTTTTGAGTTAAAATGTGAGGAAGTTGGTTGTTCGTTTTACTGGGTTGAAGTTGTTCTATGGTAAAAGATGAAGGTGAAGCGAAATGATAACGGCGGCGAGTTTGCGTTTCAAAGGAACAATGGGGAAAAGGCTATTGCTGATGGGAGTTTTCTGGTAAAGATATTGTAAGGTGAGTTTGAGAGTGTGAGTTGATGTTCGGAGGTGAACCGGTTAGGGTTGGAGAAGAGTGAGTATGAAAAGGGATGAGGTTGTTAAAGGTAGAAGAGGAACGATATTTCTGCGGCTAGGCTTAGTGTCCCCTTTATCCACAACAACCCACTGCCTCTCTCTCTCGAAGGCTTGCCATCAGAAAACGAAGTGACAATAGTTTAAGATTATGAAGACAGAAAAGACAATAGAATACTTACAGAGCTGGAGCGAATCCGACAAGTTCTCGCGTTAGTGATGAGGAGTTTGGATGATGCAAAGCTTCTTGTTGAACCGATACCACCAGATTGTCAATGCTGAAAGCAGATAAGCTCCTTCTTCAATCTCTCTTTTTTCAGTTCTTTATGTGTGTCTTGTGTTATGATGAAGGTGAGTTGTGAGAGAAGGCGGCCGTTTTTTTCAGAATTTTTTCTCCTCTCCAAACATCAAGCCTTTATAGTGAAGTCAATTAGGTTTAGCAGACCAACCCTTGAGGCTCTGAAATCCTCTGCACCTTAGGTTTTAGGTTTGGTCTGCTACTAATCTATCCTATTCCCATTTATGTGCTAAGACTGTGGTGCTGTAATTGCCTACTGCTGCTCTGTATTTGCCATTTTCGTGAATGTGTCTCTGCTGTCTTATTTTCATGTCCCTGAATTTGTTCATTTAAATTGAAAATATCTGATATATTTTTTACCCTGAATTTTTACTGCTTCATTTGTGATTTTTTTACTGCTTTGACTTATGCTGATGGGACAACTTTTCAAACTGGGATTTTGTCAATATTCGTATGGGTGGAAGTTGATCATACTCATCTCCTTCTTCCTTGTCGTTTTCATGAATACTACATAAATTAGTTGACAGTGGCATCTTCTCTGTATCGTGTTCATTCGAAGAAATAATTTTCAATGGTACTGGCCGAATAACCTTCTGAGAGACTTCAGGTTCTTCATAAATTTTTATACTGCTATCTGCCTGCTGGGAGCCCAATGCTACTGGAGACTGATATCTATCCACAGAATCAGATTTTAGAGACTTAAGTTCATTTTCAAGCAAATCAATTTCAGATTCAGTCATCTCCAATACCTTTGAAATGTCAGCTTTCCATATCAGTAACGTTTTGATTGCATTGGACCTAACTAGACATGAATCTTCAGAAGTTGGATCATCAGACTGTACTAACTCAACAATTGAAGAGCCCAGATTATTCAAGGAGTCAACATCTAAGTTATCAAGGTTAAGACAAAACTTCTGCAGGTGATTCTGGAACCCGGGAACAGGTGAATCACTCAAATTACTTAGATTATTGTCTGCATTTGCAGTTTTTCCCAATAATTTATCATCCACACCTGGTGACGAACTGCAGGCAACAGAAGATAGAGTTGCAGGAGAGGCACATTCTGAAAATCCTGTAGCTTTTGGGCTTTTATCTATTAAGTTGGAGCTGACAAAATTACAAGGTTCCATATTACCAGCAGACGAGACAGAGCCATCTTTGTTTGCACCTGGATCAGGTCGCTCAACTTTTTTCTTCTCGTACTTTGCAAGCCCCTCACCCCAATTTAGCCTAGGTTTCTTTCTAGAAGTTGTATCTTCAGATGGCATAAAAGACGTCACACATGCAGTGCCTTCCCCTGAATGTGACTCAATAACAGTGATATTTTTGGGTTTCAAATCAGGTTTTGCTTCACTGGAATCTGTGCCTGCCATGCTACGTGAGCTACTTGAGTGGCTAAAACCTGAGCCTCGAGAAGTCAAGCTTCCAGATCGGTTCCATTTTAGTGGATTCCAGTCAATTGAAGAATTCTCTTTATCACATCTCGGTGCTGCTCCCAACTCATTGACACCACCCGTCTTATCATGCTGGTCTTTCAAGTGTTGTTGTTCCCAAGTGTTCACAGAATCAGAATGTGGATGAGAGGAATGTGTTGTAGAATCATCAACTGACCTCCTGTCATTATTAATATCAGATTGTTTCATCATGCAACTGATTGTTCAGAGAACACAAGTTGTTTTTTTCAAAAAAAATAACCTCAGATGAAAACTGGGCAGATTCTTCTGTTTTGGATTGAGTAAATTCCCAATTTGGTCGTCGTATATCTCAAGAAAAGAACAACGGCATTTATAGCTGAACTGTTTCTGGTCAGACACAAGTCTCTCTCTTTCAAGCTCAGAAAATAACATTTGGAAGATGCGAGGAACAATTCCCTGAGGGCTACGACACGAGGGATCCTCAGCCATGGAGCTCTCATGAACTGTCTCTCTCTTTCCGCTTCCAGACTGGCCATATGACAGAACCGAAGTGTTGTAACCAGCTAAAGCATTTCGAACCAAAGGAACACCCACCGACTGAAAAATATCTTCCTGATTAGAGTTAGCATCAAAAACTTCATCGAATTTGAGCAATCTATCCCCAACAGACAAGGCATCAGAAGAAACCTTGTTAGCTATACAATCCCCCTCTTTTACATCAGGTATAATTCTCACCACAACCTTGACATGTGGGTTGTTATGAGAAAATTGGGTTTTAGGGTTTGGTTGAGTTTGATGATGAAACATGAATTCTCGAAGAGAATGACGTTTTTATGAAAAGAAAAGTGAGTTTGGAAGTAAAAGGTGCCTGTGCCTTGAAATTAAAGGTTCTCTAGCTCAGTAATGTTGGATTTATCCTAGTGTATTAGACACGTTTCTGTATATTGCTCTGAAGAATATTTATCACCATGTCTTGACTTGCATAAGTTTTAGGATTAACTTACTCTATCATATTTGTTATTTTCAGGCTTTGATTATGAGCACAGTATGGAAGGAAATCCGGCGTGTATACGCTAACTACATGGAGGTTGAAACACTACAGCGCGCTTTTAGGAGGTGAATTTTGCCATAATATCAAACTTGTTGATGACATTCTGGGTCTGTTATAATGACAGGTGTTGCAGGACTCATTCTCAAACTATTGCATCTCAAGTCCATCCTCAGGAACAGAGTAATCACATGCAGCAAAGCTTCTCTTTTTTTTTGTGAAATATTTGTAATGAAGTTCTTCAATGCCTTGTAGTTTTCTGATTTTGCTATGTAATCTCCCTCTCAATTCTGTTGTGAACGAATTATTACCTTGAAGATATGAACTTTCTAATCAAACATGAATCCTGAGGCAAGCATGAGTCACTCCTCTTTTAAAACATGAATTGTCATAATTTGCACAAATTTAAAATAAATCCAACCATGACTTATCTCGCTTAATTCTCATAACCTCAATACTTATCTAAGGATGTGGCTCCAAGAATATTGGAACACCAAATCAAAGATACTCCAAAAATCTCTTAAAAACGATTAACCATGCCCTGAAAGGAATCAAACCTATCACTTGAATCAATCATCTCTAACCCTCAATCATGAAATAAAATTCGCCAAACCAAAATCAAGTCAAACCTGACTGATTTCCAACCTTTACCAGGCCCACACATTGATACACTCATCCCTTAAATGAACCTTAACCAAAACCTATCCAATTCAACTCAATCTTATGATGGAAGCAACATATATTTTTTTGATTTTTCTGCCCCTGACAATCACATATGCTTATCTGTTTGTCTTCAAGGACCTTGACTTGTCTCTGATAAGGGTAACCACTTGGTGACTTGAATATAACCTCCTTGATCAGGTTAAAAACCATTGGTAATTTTTTGTTAGACACACATTTCTTGATCCCCTGTGAAATGCAAAATGCTATGCAATGCAATGCTTATGTATGTGCTGATGCAATGAAATAAAACATAAGCCAGAGAGGTCGGTCAAATTTTGGGGTACAACAGCTGCCCCTATTCAAGCGACTTAGACCTGAAGGGATGAAAGGTAAGCGACTTTCATACAATCAAGGTAAAAGACGGTTGAATACCCAAGGACCCGAAAATTTGACAACCGCGAAACGAACTTCTGACATCGCCGCCAGGCACCCATATTAAGTAGAACGTCTGACCTTGCCGTCAGCTCCTTTAATAGCATCTAACCTCGCCGTCAGATCTCAACGTCAAAATTATAAATCAACTGACTTCGTCGTCAATTTTTCACACAGAATTTTAAAAACCCCTGACTTCGCCTGTCAACTCTTCAAAATAATCTTCTGACCTCGCCGTCAAATTTACAATATTTTCTGACTTCGCCGTCAAAATTTTTTTTCAAAATCGTCTTCTGACTTCGCCGTCAAAACAAACTTTCAACATCACCGCTGAAGAGTACAATTACTTTTGACATCGCCGTCAATATAAACATCTCAACATCGCCGTTGAAGAATACAATTACTTTTGACATCGCCGTCAAAACAAACTTTCAACATCGCCGTTGAAGAACTAAGCCATCTGACATCGCCGTCAGAAACAAACTTTCAACATCGCCGTTGAAGGATACAATCACTTTTGACATCGCCGTCAAAACAAACTTTCAACATCGCCGCTGAAAAACTAAATCATCTGATATCGCCATCAAAACTAACTTCTCAACATCGCCGTTGAAGAATCAAATCACTTGACATCGCCGTCAAAACAAACTTTCAACATCGCCGTTGAAGAACTAAGCCATCTGACATCGCCGTCAGAAACAAACTTTCAACATCGCTGCTGAAAAACTAAATCATCTGACATCGCGGTCAGAAACAAACTTCTCAACATCGCCGTTGAAGAACTAAATCACTTGACATTGCCGCCAAGGCTTTGCTGAATATATGAGCAACAAGATTCAAACGAATTTAAGACCATCCATTGGTGACAATCACAAAAGAAAACCGCTGGGGAGACAGCATGAGTTGGGGTCTAGCCAACACACGGGCGAAGATACTAGTCATCTGCGGGATTCACTTGAAACAAAAGGGTAACGACTCAGCTTATGTTTCACATGCATATGTTTGGATGTGACGAAATGCTCCATACGAAATGGAAATGCTTCGCGTTTGGGTAGATGTTATGCATGTATGTAGATGCCAATGAACCAATTTGGCAAAATAGATGCTAAAGAGAAAGAGCCCACTCCGTTGGGTCAAGGCTAGATACGCTTAGCGCAAACAAACTCGTGCTGAGGAATACAAGCCCTGGATGGCCTCCGAGAAAAACTTCTGGGTAAAAACTGCTCTGCTAAGATCAAAACTACTCCGCTGGGGATCCTAATCAAACTCTACTGCGGAAAACGTCCCGGGGGCCTATCAGCCTACAACTCTTTTGGGAAACAAACGACTTGGCTGGAGAAAACAACTCCACTCTGCCGGGGAAATCAACCGTGAATGTTTAGCCAGAATAACTCTACTGGGTAAACACAGCCGAGCACTGTGAAATAACTCTCTTCTTCCGGAGATTGAATCCACTATCTGCTAGGGATGTTGAATAAGATTTACTGGGAGGATTATCCCACACTCTCTCTGCTGGGGATGGAGATGAACGATCTCTGAGTCAGTTCCATTCTGTGGGGAAGAAAATTAACTCTGCTAACTTGGTTGTGGATTAGATAAGGAGGGAATCATCATCAACCTCTGCTTGGGGAAAGTAACAACAACTAGACAAGTGTGTTGTACAGCTGGCACCAAGTTATCAATTATGACTTTATTTAAAAACAAATGTCCTGATTAACAGTTAGCAAAGCCCACAAGTTTATGTATGCAAGGTTTTTCATCAAAAATATCAGGCGTCTCTTGCAAACAAAACGGTAAAAGTTAAAACCAGAACAAAAGCTTTTATGAATAGTATATTTTATTGATAAAAGGCCTGAAAATAGGCAACTTTACATCGGATGCAACTCCTGAAAAGAGAAAGCTGCGCAAAAAGACAATCTCAAGGAAAATATACAAAAATGTCGGCAATGTGGTACAGACAAACACCATGTGACGACTCATCCATGACTCGCGTGGCTTTGACGCTTTCCGATACTTTAACTTCTGAAGAGACTGATTTGAATGGTCGATCTTCGAGTTCTCCCTAGAATCCACTATGCTTGTGATGATCAATGCGCAGGCCGCAGTCATTTGCTTTAAAATCCCTAATTTTTGCCTGAATCGCCCTTGCGGGTTTTCGATTCACCAGGATACCCACTTTTGCCAAAGTTGCCCTTTCAGGTTTTCAACTTTGCGGGTTCACATTTTTCTTGTATCCCTAACTTTTGCCCGAACCTATCCTTTTATGGTTCGCCAGGATGCCCCATTTTTGCCTGGATATTCTTTTTCTTTCCAGCGGGTTTGTCTTAAGCAAAATATTTTTTGACTGCGTCTGCGTTCACAGGGGATGTAAAATCTTCGCCATCCATAGTTGAAAGTAGCAAGGCTCCTCCTGAGAAAACCTTTCTTACAACATAAGGACCCTCATAGCTGGGAGTCCATTTGCCTCTATGATCGTTCTGTGGTGGGAGAATTCGCTTCAACACTAAGTCGCCTGCCTGAAAGCTCCGAGGACGTATCTTTTTATCATAGGCGCTCTTCATCCTCTTCTGGTACAAACGACCGTATGCGAGAGACGCCAATCTTTTCTCATCCATCAAACTGAGTTGATTCAACCTGTTCTTCACCCATTCTGCTTCATCTAGCTTGACATCTGCCAGTACTCTCAAGGAAGGGATCTCGACCTCCAATGGCAGGACAGCTTTCATGCCATATACCAACGAGAAAGGAGTTGCCCCAGTTGAAGTACGCACCGAAGTGCGATATCCATGTAAAGCAAAGGGCAACATCTCGTGCCAATCCTTATAAGTTACCACCATCTTCTGTACTATCTTCTTAATGTTCTTGTTGGCCGCTTCCACGGCACCATTCATTTTCGGGCGATAGGGAGAAGAATTGTGATGCTCGATTTTGAAACTCTGGCATAGTTCCTTCATCATCTTGTTATTCAGATTAGAACCATTATCAGTAATAATCCTCTCAGGTATCCCATATCGACAGATGATGTCCCTTTTGATGAATCGGGCTACGACCTGTTTCGTGACATTGGCGTAGGAAGCAGCTTCGACCCATTTGGTGAAATAGTCGATAGCTACTAAGATAAAACGGTGCCCGTTGGATGCGGTCGGCTCGATCTTTCCAATCATATCAATGCCCCACATGGAAAAAGGCCATGGTGATGACATGACATTCAAAGGACACGGCGGTATATGAATCTTGTCAGCATAAATTTGACATTTGTGGCATTTCTTGGCGTACTTGAAGCAATCTGACTCCATAGTTAACCAATAATATCCTGCCCTTAACAACTTCCGAGACATGGCATGCCCACCTGCATGTGTTCCGAAAGCACCTTCGTGGACTTCTTCCATAAGCAAATTTGCTTCTTTTTCGTCCACACATCTTAGTAGCACTAAGTCATGGTTTCTCCGATAGAGCGCACCGTCTGGATTCAGATAGAAATTGTCGGACAATCTTCTCAAAGTCTTCTTACCTTGGGTAGATGCCCCAGGAGGATACTCTTGGTTCTTAAGAAAGTTCTGGATGTCATAAAACCATGGTTTACCATCAGGAGCTTCATCTATTGCGAACACAAATGCTGGTCTATCGAGCCGTGAAATGACAATTATCGGAGCATCGTTCCAGAAGTTAACTTGGTACATTGAGGACAAAGTAGCCAAAGCATCGGCCATCTGATTTTCTGCTTTTGGTACATGGTGAAGCTCTACTCGATCGAAGAAAGGTAACAACCTTCTTGCGTAGTTCATATATGGGATCAGATTTGGCTGGCGCATTTCCCACTCCCCCTTGATTTGGTTGACCACTAAGGCTGAATCTCCATAGATATCAAGGTTCTTGATTCTCAAATCGATTGCTTCTTCAATACCCATGATACATGCTTCGTACTCGGCCTCGTTATTGGTGCATGGGAATGTTAACCTTGCGGTGAATGGTGTAACACGGTGGGAGAACTGACTTTAAACAATGTTGCGGATAGCAAGAGTCGCCACCGACTTTTATTTTATCCATAAGGAAAGGTTATAAAAGAACAGGAAAGACCTTAGAGAATATTTTGGGTCCGGGGGGTAGGTTATGAAAAGGGAAGGTGTTAGCACCCTTTTCATCCATGGTTATCCATGGGCTCTTAGGTACTTAAGCTCACTTTTGAATTGTTTTGAAAGTGTAGTGTGTGAATAGCAAAAAATTTCAGAATAGTTTAATAATAATCCGTGTATGGATGTGAAAAAAACTTGTTTGAAAATTTTGTTGGAAATTTGTTTAAGTGTGAAAAAGTTTTGAAGTGAGCAAGTATCTAGGGGTAGCCTACCCTAATGTTTTAAGGTCTTTCTTATTCTTTATCCTTTCCTTAGTAAGACTATCCCTACTATAATGGAGTAGGTAGTCCTTACTTTGGATGTTAAGGGATATGTGAGGGACAATTTGACTTTGAAGGCCATTGTGGGATGTAATAAGCACATATAAGGGACCATCATCATTTTTCGAAAGGGACTTGATTCGTAAAGGCAACCATAAGGGACTTTGATGATTTTTTTATTTGAGGGACTTGCTTTATACACCCCACTTAACCATTATTCGTAGGCAACTTGAGGGATATCCTTAGGAAGTGAGACGGCGATTAAAATCGACTTACGTGTGTGACGTGTTTATTTTAATTATCTTTATTTAAAAGTGATCTAAATTTATTTTAATATTACATACATGTTGTTACACTCCCTAATTACTAACCATAATAATAATTAAATAATTAAACAACTTTACATCCAAGAAACAATTACAAAATTATAATAAATAAAAAAAATAACAAATAAGCAAATAAAATATTAGGGTTAGTAAATAATAAGAAAAATTAAATAAGGTTAGTATAAATATAAAGTTAGTGAAAATAATTAGTTGAAACAATAATAATGAGAAAAATAGACAAAGTTAGAAAAAATAATAAGATAGAAATTTCAAAATAATAATAAGCAACAAAATATGATTAGCAATAATAATTAATTAATAACGTGATTAAACATAAGATTTGATTTTTATTTAGAAACATAAATGATTAAATAATTACTATAATATAAAGTTCTAAATATCATAAGATTTGATTTTTATTTAGAAACATAAATGATTAAATAATTACTATAATATAAAGTTCTAAATATCATAAGATTTGATTTTTATTTAGAAACATAAATGATTAAATAATTACTATAATATAAAGTTCTAAATATCATAAGATTTGATTTTTATTTAGAAACATAAATGATTAAATAATTACTATAATATAAAGTTCTAAATATAACATAATTATAAATTTCTTAATCATTTACAAAAATTTAATTATCTCTAATTATATATTAACAATTATTAAGAAAAATATTTACACATTATGATGAAAACAAATTTTAACTAATCAATAATCACATTCACCAAAATTTTACATTAAGTGTTTATAAGGTTTAATTTTATTTACAAAAATTTACAAGAATTATAATAAATATATACATAGAATCATATAGAAAATTAAAATTAGGTTTTCATATTAATTTGGAAAAAAGATGTTAATGTCATTTATTTTAAAAAAACAGATTTTTATATTACAACAAATTTTAATAAATTAATGATAACAATAATAATAATAATGATAATAATGATAATAATAATAAATAATGATAATAATAATAATAATAATAATAATAATAATAATAATAATAATAATAATAATAATAATAATAATAATAATAATAATAATAATAAAGCAATAATGAATTTTAAATGTGCCAAATAACCCAACAATGTTGCTAACGCAGAAATGCGCTCATCGCAACCAGATCTAAATCGGACGAAACAAAATTTATCGCAAAGAAAAAGAAATTAAGCAAAAAATAGTATTATTGCTCACACAAAAATGTGATCATCGCAACCAGATCGAACTAACACAAATGTCACGCGTCATGCACACAAATGTGCAAACATCGTATCGACATAATTCGATCAAAAATCTTATATATATAAACTCTAACAATTTAAAAATTATATATATATATATAAACGCAACAGTAATAGATAAAGAAAAAGAAATAACGGTAATAGATGAAGAAAAAGAAATAACGGTAAAAGATGAAGAAAAAGAAACAACAGTAATAGATGAAGGAAAAGAAATAACGGTAAACGATGAAGAAAAAGAAACAACAGTAATAGATGAAGGAAAAGAAATAACGGTAAACGATGAAGAAAAAGAAACAATAGTAATGGATGAAGAAGAAAACTAAATAACGGCCAACGGCACTCACTCCTCTTAGGTTTTTTTCATTCTCTCCTCTTTTTTCCAACAAGGCAACACATGTATATATAGGGAACAAATTAGGGTTAACACCAAATTGTCAATAATGTCCCTAAAGCCCATTTTAAAGCCCAAACTAAATAATTAGTTAAGAAAAAAATAAGATTTAAATAATTTAAAATAATTAAAATAAACTTAAAATAAAAACTAATAATCCTATTGATTCCTAAAATAAAAAATATTATAAAAAGAACAAAATTTTTTTCAATATTTTTTATTTTATGATTTTTTGGATATTTTTATGAATAATTTAGAAAAAAGTGAAAAAAATAATATTTTAAAAAATGATTTAATTAAAATACGAAAATAATAATTAAATAATAATAAAAAACTATTTTTGTTATTTTTTTAATGAAAGATAGAAAAATTTAGAGTAAAAATAATAAAAAACAAAAAAAAGTGACAAAGGTGAGATTCAAACTCTCAACCTCTCACACTCATAACTCCTTACACATGTCCTCCTGCCAATTGTGCCATTTTTACTTTTTAGAAAAAAAATGCATGCCATATGATATTTACCTGCAAAAAGTCAAACGACTACACAAATTTGTTAGTAATTGATTAAATGCAATGAAATGCGACGACAAATCTTAGGGCAAAATTTGGGGTATTACAGTTATTATGATAATATTTCTCACCCAACCTCTCTTTGATGTTGGCAAAAAAAATCATGAAGTTTGACTTTGGTTTGACCACAGTTGACCTCAGTTTGACCTTTTAACTGCATTGACTGCTTTTGACTTATCTGATCATCTGACTGAGCAAACTTTTGAGAAAAGTCTTGAAACTTGACATGGGGGTTCTTATACACATATAAGATGTTATGAAGCTCACTTGAAGTCTTGGAAGTCCATTTAGCCTGATTAAAGTCAAAACCCTAGTTTTGGATGCACTGCTTAGGAGGTGCATTGTCTGAGGGAATTGTCAACTCTTCTGACCAATTATGAATTTTGTGAACCTTGTGAACCTTCTTGGAACACAAAGTCTTGTATTGTGAGGGCAAATTTTGGGGTGCAACAAATGGTATATGGGAACCATGGGGAGTTGTAATGATTGCCCCAATCCCACTACCGTAGGAGTTAACAGCACCGTCAAAGATAAACTTCCACTGGGAACCCAATTCCGGTCCCTCGTCTGGCAACGGCTCATCACAATCCTTCATCTTCAAGTACATAATGTCCTCATCGGGAAAGTCAAACTTTATTGGCTGATAATCATCGACCGGTTGCTCTGCGAGATATTCTGACAAAACACTACCTTTAATAGCTTTTTGAGATACATATTGAATATCATATTCTGTCAGAATCATCTGCCACCTAGCGATCCTTCCTGATAGCGCCTGCTTTTCGAACACATACTTAATTGGGTCCATCTTTGAAATCAACATGGTTGTGTGGTTTAGCATATACTGTCTTAGGCGTTTGGCGGCCCAAGCAAGAGCGCAACAAGTCTTTTCTAACATTGAATATCTGGATTCACAGTCGGTGAACTTTTTACTCAAGTAGTAAATTGCGTGCTCCTTTCTTCCAGTCTCGTCGTGCTGACCGAGAACACAACCCATAGAATTCTCAAGAACTGTTAAGTACATTATTAACGGTCTTCCAGCCACCGGGGGCATCAGTATTGGAGGTTCTTGTAGGTATTCCTTTATTTTCTCAAACGCCTTCTGGCAATTCTCGTTCCAAACGACCGCCTGATCCTTCTTTAGAAGTTTAAACAATGGCTCACAAGTGGCGGTGAGGTGAGATATGAACCTTGCAATATAGTTCAATCTACCTAAGAAACCACGAACCTGCTTCTCGGTCTTTGGTGCTGGCATTTCTTGAATTGCCTTGATCTTCGCGGGATCAACCTCAATACCTTTCTCACTAACGATGAACCCCAACAGCTTTCCTGACCGTACGCCGAAAGTACATTTACTTGGATTCAACCTCAATTTGAACTTCCTCAACCTCTCAAACAATTTTAGAAGATTTACCAGGTGCCCCTCCTCCGTTTGGGACTTTGCAATCATATCGTCGACATAAACTTCGATTTCGTGATGCATCATGTCGTGAAAGAGTGTGACCATTGCTCGTTGATAAGTTGCCCCTGCGTTCTTTAACCCGAAAGGCATCACTTTATAGCAAAAAGTCCCCCAAGGTGTGATAAAAGTCGTTTTCTCCATATCCTCTGGCGCCATCTTAATTTGATTGTATCCGGAAAAGCCGTCCATGAAGGAAAACACTGAGAATTGCGCGGTGTTATCAACAAGCACGTTAATATGGGGAAGCGGGAAATCATCCTTTGGGCTTGCTCTATTCAAGTCCCTATAATCAACACACATCGTAACTTTGCCTTCCTTTTTAGGCACGGGCGCGATGTTAGCGACCCAAGGAGGGTAGTTGGCCACAGCAAGAAATACGGCATCTAACTGTTTCTGAACTTCTTCCTTGATCTTCACTGCCATGTCTGGCCTTGTTCTTCTCAATTTCTGTTTGACAGGAGGACATTCTTCACGAAGAGGTAGACGATGAACCACGATGTCCGTGTCGAGTCCTGGCATATCCTCATATGACCAAGCAAAAACATCCTTGTACTTTTGGAGTAACTCAGCCAATCGTTGCTTGACATTACTTTACAGCGTAGCCCCTACTCTGACCTCCTTCTTATCTTCTTCTGTTCCCAGGTTGATAACTTCAACTTCCTCCTGATGAGGCAGGATGACCTTCTCCTCTTGTCTTAGCAATCTGGCAAGCTCCTCAGGCAGGTCTTCGTCTTCTTCGATCTCTTCTTCGGCTTGAAAGATCGGATTGTCAAAGTCATACCGAGTCATAGACGAGTCTGAGTCGGTGGCATCTGAAATGTGTAACCTGCGATGATGATGATGTAAATGATGTATGTATGATATGACACTGCTGGAAGTGTCTGGATATCCTTGTATAACAACTGCTGGCCAAGGAAAATAAATCCCGATTCGTTGTTGAAGAATACATAACCCTCCGTCTGCTGGGAATAACAAGGTATAGATAACCTCCCGTTGTTGGGGATAACAAGGTATAGATAACCTCCCGTTGTTGGGGATAGTAGGGTATAGATAACCTTCGTTTTCGTTCGATAGTAGGATAAGTATAACATCCCGTCTACGTTCATCGTGCCCTTATTGGAAAGTAATTTCCCGTATATCCGTATGAGGATAAAAGAGATGGATATAAATTCCAGGGGAGATTAGACTTTGTGAAAATGGATTAGTCCTACTGATGGTTTGTAACTGTCTTGTAAAGATGAATCGGCGAAGCTTCGTTGAGATCCTTCCCTCGTTCGTCCTTAGTAAATACTATTACTGCATTTTCATGCATTTCTGGTAAACATCAATCATATTAAAAGCATACATGCATTTCTGGTAAACATCAATCATATTCAAAGGCATACATACATTCAAACACAACCAATGGACGTTTCGCTTATGTAAATAGGGTAAAAGTAAATCTGGATTCAAAAGATGGAATTTATTTATATCAAAAGTGACCCATACACGGGTAAGTTTGTACAAGGAGACATAAACCCTAGTAAGAGAATTTTGTCATGAAGTTTTACAAAAAGAATCAGCTATGTGGGAAATAATCCT
This sequence comes from Lathyrus sativus, assembly GCA_963859935.3. Lineage (NCBI taxonomy): Eukaryota > Viridiplantae > Streptophyta > Magnoliopsida > Fabales > Fabaceae > Lathyrus > Lathyrus sativus. The sequence goes on along the minus strand of OZ012741.1, from coordinate 585,134,379 downwards.
ATTGAGTTTCAATTCTACTATTGCCCCTCAAGTATCTCATCTTCTTGCTGTTGAGACGGAAACGATTGGATTGAGCTTTATCTGTTTGAGCTTGAGTAAGTAGTACAACTGGTTGCAGTTTCATGAGTGATCCAAACGAGACATAGTCATACGCTTTAATCCCTAACTTTTGCCTGGATTGCCCTTTCAGGTTTTCAATCCACCGGGATACCCTTTTTTGCCCAAGCCGCCTTTTCAGGTTTTCGACTTGCCGGGTGTACATCTTTTTATATATATATCCCTAATTTTTGCCCAAACCCTTTTGGTTTGCCGGGATGCCCTTATTTTTGCCTAGGCCTGTCAACCTAGCGGGTCTCTTTTTATGCGTAGTATTTTTTAACTATGTCTGCGTTTACAGGTTGTGGGAAGTCTTCACCATCCATTGTAGTCAATATCATGGCACCTCCTGAGAACACTGTCTTGACTACAAATGGTCCCTCATATGTTGGAGTCCACTTGCCCCTAGGATCACCCTGTGGTAATATGATACGCTTGATTACCAAGTCACCAGCCTGATATACCTTTGGCTTAACCTTCTTGTTAAAAGCTTTGATCATCTGTTTCTGGTACATCTGGCCATGACAAACTGCTGCTAACCTTTTCTCATCAATCAAATTTATCTGGTCAAGTCGAGTCTGAATCCACTCATCTCCATCCAAGCCTGCATCCTTCATAATTCTCAAGGAGGGGATCTGAACTTCAATAGGCAGAACTGCTTCCATACCATAGACCAAGGAGAATGGGGTTGCCCCGGTTGAAGTACGTATTGTAGTACGATAACCATGCAGAGCAAATGGTAACATCTCGTGCCAATCCTTGTAAGTAACAGTTATCTTCTGTACAATCTTCTTAATGTTCTTATTAGCAGCTTCAACTGCCCCATTCATCTTTGAAATCAACAAGGTAGTATGGGTCAACATATACTGTCTTAGTCGGCGAGCAGCCCGTGCCAAAGCGCAGCAAGTTTTCTCGAGCAGTGAGTATTTTGTTTCACAGTCGGTAAACTTTTTGCTAAGGTAGTATATTGCCTGCTCTTTTCGACCAGACTCGTCATGTTGCCCCAATACACACCCCATTGAGTTGTCTAATACTGTTAAATACATAATCAAGGGTCTTCCATCAACTGGTGGCATTAAAATTGGAGGTTCTAGCAAATATCTCTTGATTTCATCAAAGGCAGTCTGGCACTCATCATTCCATTCCATCACCTGATCTTTCTTCCACAACTTGAAGATTGGCTCACAGATGGTAGTTAATTGGGAAATAAATCTTGCAATGTAGTCCCAAGAAACCTCTAACCTCCTTCTCAGTACGGGGAGCTGGCATCTCTCGTATAGCTTTCACTTTTGCAGGATCCACTTCAATACCTTTTCCACTGACAATGAAACCCAGGAGCTTTCCAGATCTAACTCCAAAAGTACACTTGTTTGGATTTAATCTCAACCTGTATTTCTTCAACCTCTCAAACAACTTGTGCAGATGATCAAGATGTTGTTCTTCATTCTGAGACCTGGCTATCATATCATCCACATATACCTCTATCTCATGATGAATCATATCATGAAACAAAGCCACCATAGCACGCTGATATGTTGCCCCTGCATTCTTATGTTGAGCAGTGTTGTCTAAATCAGCCCCTATCTGGACCTCTTTTCTGTTTTCTTCAGTTCCCAGATTCACAACTTCGACTGGCTCTTCATGTGGCTGTATAGCTTTCTCTTCTTGTTGTAACAACCTAGCAAGCCCTACAGATATTTCACAATCGTCCTCGTTTCCGTCTTCAGTTTGATAGATCGGATTCTCGAAATTGTAATTGGCAATAGTAGAACTGTTATCAATTGGATCCAGAGTGGATGAGGATCGGCATTTTAGTGACGTGGGTGTGTGTAAGAACACATAGCTGATAAAGCAAAAATAAAAGAAAAAGAAAGACAAGGAACACAATATTTACGAAAACGAAACGTCCACTGATTTTATCGAATGAAGTATGCAAATGAGATGACAACCCGTAACAAGCACACCATTGTGCCCCGGGTAAGGCACATGGCTTGAAAGTTTTAATTGTTCCAGAAATTATAAATTTAAAAACATAACACAGTAATAGTATTTACTCCTGACTAAAGGAGATAGGGATAACATCTTCAGCTGTCCAATTATTGAGTCCAGCATCCACAGTAGGAAGAATCCATGCCTCCAAGTTGTAGTCTTCATCTTGATCTCCCACGGCATTGATAACCCCTTGATTGGTGATACGAACAGCACGGGCACGACGGACAGCCTTCTGGGACTCTTCTTCCACCATAGCTTTTGCATCATTGAGGGAGGCCATTGCCATTGTTGGAGGGTTTCTGATGACCACAGGAACCTTCTTCACAGCAGGAGGAGTCACACAATCCTTAACAGCCCAGGGAACCACTTCAAATGACTGACATGGAGTTTCAATGTATTCACCTTCTACTTCCAGATACTTGAAAGTGTTTACATGGCTGACAAAGTATTCTTCCTCTCCAAAGACAGTAACAACTTTTCCATTCACCGGATATCTCATTTTTTGATGTAATGTGGAGGTCACCGCACCTGCCCCCTTGATTGGAAGATCAATTTCCCCATGCACTACTCTTCTAGAACCATCAAAAGCCTTTACCACAATATTACTGGGCTTCAATACCGTATCTTCAGGACTCAGCTTGTTCAGGACTTCCTTAGGCAACACATTCAGAGAGGAACCATTGTCTATCAGCACATGAGACAGGGTAGTGCCCCTGCATTCAATTGAAATATGCAAGGCCCTGTTATGATCCCTCTTGGCAGGGGTCAAGTCAGCATCAGAAAATCCTAACCCGTTGTCATAGGTCAGGTGAGCAACACAATTCTCAAACTGGTCCACAGAAATTGCACTGGGTACATGAGCCATCTTTAGAAACTTGATCAATGACTTGGCATGAGCCTCAGAACATAATAACAGGGAGAGCATAGAAATCTTTGAGGGAGTATGCCCCAGCTGATCAACAATATCATAATCACTCTTGCGAATGATTTTCAATACTTCTTCCATCTGCTTAGAGAGGTCATCAGCAGCTGGCACATCAGTAGATACAGGCTCAATAACAGGACCCTTGCCCCGAGCATCAGTGGTGGAAGTAACAGCAGGAGTAACCGCACTCTTAGAAGCAACTGGAGGAGATAAGACTCTTCCACTACGAGTGATCTTGCTAGATCCGGCAATATTATCAATGTCAACAGGCATATCAGGTAAAGGCTCCTGTTTGACACCATGGATGTAAACATCAGACCCATAGTGCCAAGGCACAGCTTTGTCAGATGTATAAGGAATAGGACCAGGAGTGGTGATGATCAGAGGAGCTACTCTGGCTTCAGTGACAACTTTCACAGGACCTTCAGCAGTAATCTTGATTGGGCCCTGATGAGTGATTTTAATGGGACCCTTTGAAGTGATTCTTAGTGGTACTTTGTCAACCACGTCAACCTCTTCCATCTTTTTACCCTGAGTCAGATGATCCACCATACTTTCTACAGATGCTGGTCTTCTTTCAAACACTATAGTATATTTATCCATGAGACGTTGAATCCCATCTCTCAAAATGAAGCAACTATCCGGCTTATAGGTACAATATAGACAATCTTCATGACAACCTGGAAAGATCCCAGCTTGTACTAACCTCTTTTTGATAGCAGACAATGGTGTGCTCAACTCCATAAACAGCGAGAAGATGAGAAATCTGTGCACAATTATAAACCTGTGATGCAATGATATGGGAATGCATATGCAATGTTTTCAAGGACCGCAGGATTTAAATTTGCTTAAACGAACAAGAAAGTAACTTTTTATTAGTAATAACTTGTTTTGCCTTTTAGGCTTACAAAAAATGAAAACGAAATAAGTACAAAAGATGGGGTTTTAAGTCTCCCATGGACGTTTCCTCTTGGTGTTGAGGTATGAGTTGAGGTTTCGTTCCTCATGAAGTAGCTTTGTTAGCTCTAGGATCCTTGCTTGGCTTGCTTTGTAATGAGCCTCGAAAGTATCCCTTTGCTCTTTCAGTTGGATCCATGATCTCTGCAAGTCTTCCATATCAGTAGGCATGTCTGGGTGAAGGATGGTATAAGCTGTGTCTCCTTCAGCAACAGGTTCCATGGTAACTGGTAGGATGGCAGGATATGGCATCATGAGTGTCTGAGCACGAAATCGTACCCATCTGAGATAAGCCTCCATAGGAATGGTGTACTTAGGCTCCAGTGTCTTACTGTCAATCCTGTTTACCTTTCCCCAAGCTCGGATGAATCTCTGACGGTAACTCTGAAGATCGTTGTCGTAGTCAAACACAATGCCCTGAATCAACATGTCATGTGGACCATCGCTCCGGGCGTAACCAAACTGTCGTAAAGCTAGAGATGGGTTGTAGGTGATGCCTCCTCTTATGCCTAGAAGTGGTATATTAGGAAACTCCCCACAACGGTCAATGATGGTGACATTCTCCATAGATCTGGAGCACCAATGGATGTCTGAGTGAGAAAGTGACATGATCCTCTTGGACCATCTGAACCCTTGCTCATTCTTCATTACTGAGCGAGGAAGGTGAGAAATAAACCACCTAGAAAGTAAAGGTATGCAGCACATCAAAGTTCCTCTTGCCCTTGTAGTACGGGTGTGAAGAGAATGTAGGATGTCTCCAGGTAAGGTAGGCACTGGATTGTGACTCAGGAATATGTTGATGGCATGAACGTCTATGAACTGATCAGGATTGGGGAACAACACTAAGCCATAAATCAATAAGGCTAAGATCTCCTCAAAAGCATCGTAGCTCATAGCCTTCAAGAACATTTGAGCTTTATCCACTAATACCTTGGCAAGAATACCTTTAACTCCACTTCTCGTCTCTGGAACAATGTCAGACTTCTTCAGATGTAGAGCTGCAGCAATAACTTCTGGTTTAAGCTCCTTCTCTAAACCTGTGAATGGCTTCTGATCAAGAACAGGTATACCCAGAAGTTTAGAGAACTCCTCCATGGTTGGAACCAGCTGATAATCAGGAAATGTAAAGCAATAGTGCTTAGGGTCAAAGAACTGAAACAGCACACTCATCATGTCTTCACTGAACCCTGAAGTAACTAGATCCAATAAGTGACCATGTCTCTTGTTGAACTGGGAATGATCAGGCACTAGGGAAACCAACTCCTTGAGCTTAGCAGGTACCCCTACAAAGTTGATCCTGATGGTGTTTCTACGAGCAGAAGCCATGACCTGCAACAAAGAACAAAGATAAATCCTTTGGTCCTTGAAATGGTTAGGGAAAATGATATGCTTATGATGCATGATGATGTCATGATGTCATGCTCGATCACAAACATGTGGCACACACAAACAAGTCACACCATAGCCCTAGGTTTAAAGGCTTGCATGAGGTTCAAAGGCAAGTACCCTCCCCTGAAGTTAGATGGTTCATCCTGTCCTACAAAAGTAACCAGGTTCTAAGGGATCTCAATATCATTGATCCTTCACAAGGGTGGTTGTTCAGAAGGCAACTTACTTGCCAACCAAAACCCTCCAAGTTTAAGATCTCAATGAGCGTAGTATCGAGTGTCAACCAACTTCAGTCTGCACCAAAGCCGGTTACCTCACTACTTTCTAAAGGCCAAGATGAGTTAACTAGGGTTCTAAAAGTCAGTTAGTGCATTGACAACATATGGCAGCCTCAATATTATCCTCAACTTGACTTAAGGAATATAAGCACCAACCAAGAAGTCGCACTAACTATGGCCACCAGATCAACCGTATCGATATACGTCGTACAGTTTCCTTGGTCTATTGCCATTTACCTAAGGTACACTAGATCCGGGTTAGGACCTTTCACACATAAGAACACCCCAACAATATAATAATAAAGCAAACAAGGCAAACAATTTAAAGTGATCTTAATTCCTAAGGGTACCCCTCTTAAATAGATTCCCAGCAGAGTCGCCAGTTCTGTAACACGGTGGGAGAACTGACTTTAAACAATGTTGCGGATAGCAAGAGTCGCCACCGACTTTTATTTTATCCATAAGGAAAGGTTATAAAAGAACAGGAAAGACCTTAGAGAATATTTTGGGTCCGGGGGGTAGGTTATGAAAAGGGAAGGTGTTAGCACCCTTTTCATCCATGGTTATCCATGGGCTCTTAGGTACTTAAGCTCACTTTTGAATTGTTTTGAAAGTGTAGTGTGTGAATAGCAAAAAATTTCAGAATAGTTTAATAATAATCCGTGTATGGATGTGAAAAAAACTTGTTTGAAAATTTTGTTGGAAATTTGTTTAAGTGTGAAAAAGTTTTGAAGTGAGCAAGTATCTAGGGGTAGCCTACCCTAATGTTTTAAGGTCTTTCTTATTCTTTATCCTTTCCTTAGTAAGACTATCCCTACTATAATGGAGTAGGTAGTCCTTACTTTGGATGTTAAGGGATATGTGAGGGACAATTTGACTTTGAAGGCCATTGTGGGATGTAATAAGCACATATAAGGGACCATCATCATTTTTCGAAAGGGACTTGATTCGTAAAGGCAACCATAAGGGACTTTGATGATTTTTTTATTTGAGGGACTTGCTTTATACACCCCACTTAACCATTATTCGTAGGCAACTTGAGGGATATCCTTAGGAAGTGAGACGACGATTAAAATCGACTTACGTGTGTGACGTGTTTATTTTAATTATCTTTATTTAAAAGTGATCTAAATTTATTTTAATATTACATACATGTTGTTACACTCCCTAATTACTAACCATAATAATAATTAAATAATTAAACAACTTTACATCCAAGAAACAATTACAAAATTATAATAAATAAAAAAAATAACAAATAAGCAAATAAAATATTAGGGTTAGTAAATAATAAGAAAAATTAAATAAGGTTAGTATAAATATAAAGTTAGTGAAAATAATTAGTTGAAACAATAATAATGAGAAAAATAGACAAAGTTAGAAAAAATAATAAGATAGAAATTTCAAAATAATAATAAGCAACAAAATATGATTAGCAATAATAATTAATTAATAACGTGATTAAACATAAGATTTGATTTTTATTTAGAAACATAAATGATTAAATAATTACTATAATATAAAGTTCTAAATATCATAAGATTTGATTTTTATTTAGAAACATAAATGATTAAATAATTACTATAATATAAAGTTCTAAATATCATAAGATTTGATTTTTATTTAGAAACATAAATGATTAAATAATTACTATAATATAAAGTTCTAAATATCATAAGATTTGATTTTTATTTAGAAACATAAATGATTAAATAATTACTATAATATAAAGTTCTAAATATAACATAATTATAAATTTCTTAATCATTTACAAAAATTTAATTATCTCTAATTATATATTAACAATTATTAAGAAAAATATTTACACATTATGATGAAAACAAATTTTAACTAATCAATAATCACATTCACCAAAATTTTACATTAAGTGTTTATAAGGTTTAATTTTATTTACAAAAATTTACAAGAATTATAATAAATATATACATAGAATCATATAGAAAATTAAAATTAGGTTTTCATATTAATTTGGAAAAAAGATGTTAATGTCATTTATTTTAAAAAAACAGATTTTTATATTACAACAAATTTTAATAAATTAATGATAACAATAATAATAATAATGATAATAATGATAATAATAATAAATAATGATAATAATAATAATAATAATAATAATAATAATAATAATAAAGCAATAATGAATTTTAAATGTGCCAAATAACCCAACAATGTTGCTAACGCAGAAATGCGCTCATCGCAACCAGATCTAAATCGGACGAAACAAAATTTATCGCAAAGAAAAAGAAATTAAGCAAAAAATAGTATTATTGCTCACACAAAAATGTGATCATCGCAACCAGATCGAACTAACACAAATGTCACGCGTCATGCACACAAATGTGCAAACATCGTATCGACATAATTCGATCAAAAATCTTATATATATAAACTCTAACAATTTAAAAATTATATATATATATATATATAAACGCAACAGTAATAGATAAAGAAAAAGAAATAACGGTAATAGATGAAGAAAAAGAAATAACGGTAAAAGATGAAGAAAAAGAAACAACAGTAATAGATGAAGGAAAAGAAATAACGGTAAACGATGAAGAAAAAGAAACAACAGTAATAGATGAAGGAAAAGAAATAACGGTAAACGATGAAGAAAAAGAAACAATAGTAATGGATGAAGAAGAAAACTAAATAACGGCCAACGGCACTCACTCCTCTTAGGTTTTTTTCATTCTCTCCTCTTTTTTCCAACAAGGCAACACATGTATATATAGGGAACAAATTAGGGTTAACACCAAATTGTCAATAATGTCCCTAAAGCCCATTTTAAAGCCCAAACTAAATAATTAGTTAAGAAAAAAATAAGATTTAAATAATTTAAAATAATTAAAATAAACTTAAAATAAAAACTAATAATCCTATTGATTCCTAAAATAAAAAATATTATAAAAAGAACAAAATTTTTTTCAATATTTTTTATTTTATGATTTTTTGGATATTTTTATGAATAATTTAGAAAAAAGTGAAAAAAATAATATTTTAAAAAATGATTTAATTAAAATACGAAAATAATAATTAAATAATAATAAAAAACTATTTTTGTTATTTTTTTAATGAAAGATAGAAAAATTTAGAGTAAAAATAATAAAAAACAAAAAAAAAGTGACAAAGGTGAGATTCGAACTCTCAACCTCTCACACTCATAACTCCTTACACATGTCCTCCTACCAATTGTGCCATTTTTACTTTTTAGAAAAAAAATGCATGCCATATGATATTTACCTGCAAAAAGTCAAACGACTACACAAATTTGTTAGTAATTGATTAAATGCAATGAAATGCGACGACAAATCTTAGGGCAAAATTTGGGGTATTACAGTTATTATGATAATATTTCTCACCCAACCTCTCTTTGATGTTGGCAAAAAAAATCATGAAGTTTGACTTTGGTTTGACCACAGTTGACCTCAGTTTGACCTTTTAACTGCATTGACTGCTTTTGACTTATCTGATCATCTGACTGAGCAAACTTTTGAGAAAAGTCTTGAAACTTGACATGGGGGTTCTTATACACATATAAGATGTTATGAAGCTCACTTGAAGTCTTGGAAGTCCATTTAGCCTGATTAAAGTCAAAACCCTAGTTTTGGATGCACTGCTTAGGAGGTGCATTGTCTGAGGGAATTGTCAACTCTTCTGACCAATTATGAATTTTGTGAACCTTGTGAACCTTCTTGGAACACAAAGTCTTGTATTGTGAGGGCAAATTTTGGGGTGCAACAAATGGTATATGGGAACCATGGGGAGTTGTAATGATTGCCCCAATCCCACTACCGTAGGAGTTAACAGCACCGTCAAAGATAAACTTCCACTGGGAACCCAATTCCGGTCCCTCGTCTGGCAACGGCTCATCACAATCCTTCATCTTCAAGTACATAATGTCCTCATCGGGAAAGTCAAACTTTATTGGCTGATAATCATCGACCGGTTGCTCTGCGAGATATTCTGACAAAACACTACCTTTAATAGCTTTTTGAGATACATATTGAATATCATATTCTGTCAGAATCATCTGCCACCTAGCGATCCTTCCTGATAGCGCCTGCTTTTCGAACACATACTTAATTGGGTCCATCTTTGAAATCAACATGGTTGTGTGGTTTAGCATATACTGTCTTAGGCGTTTGGCGGCCCAAGCAAGAGCGCAACAAGTCTTTTCTAACATTGAATATCTGGATTCACAGTCGGTGAACTTTTTACTCAAGTAGTAAATTGCGTGCTCCTTTCTTCCAGTCTCGTCGTGCTGACCGAGAACACAACCCATAGAATTCTCAAGAACTGTTAAGTACATTATTAACGGTCTTCCAGCCACCGGGGGCATCAGTATTGGAGGTTCTTGTAGGTATTCCTTTATTTTCTCAAACGCCTTCTGGCAATTCTCGTTCCAAACGACCGCCTGATCCTTCTTTAGAAGTTTAAACAATGGCTCACAAGTGGCGGTGAGGTGAGATATGAACCTTGCAATATAGTTCAATCTACCTAAGAAACCACGAACCTGCTTCTCGGTCTTTGGTGCTGGCATTTCTTGAATTGCCTTGATCTTCGCGGGATCAACCTCAATACCTTTCTCACTAACGATGAACCCCAACAGCTTTCCTGACCGTACGCCGAAAGTACATTTACTTGGATTCAACCTCAATTTGAACTTCCTCAACCTCTCAAACAATTTTAGAAGATTTACCAGGTGCCCCTCCTCCGTTTGGGACTTTGCAATCATATCGTCGACATAAACTTCGATTTCGTGATGCATCATGTCGTGAAAGAGTGTGACCATTGCTCGTTGATAAGTTGCCCCTGCGTTCTTTAACCCGAAAGGCATCACTTTATAGCAAAAAGTCCCCCAAGGTGTGATAAAAGTCGTTTTCTCCATATCCTCCGGCGCCATCTTAATTTGATTGTATCCGGAAAAGCCGTCCATGAAGGAAAACACTGAGAATTGCGCGGTGTTATCAACAAGCACGTTAATATGGGGAAGCGGGAAATCATCCTTTGGGCTTGCTCTATTCAAGTCCCTATAATCAACACACATCGTAACTTTGCCTTCCTTTTTAGGCACGGGCGCGATGTTAGCGACCCAAGGAGGGTAGTTGGCCACAGCAAGAAATCCGGCATCTAACTGTTTCTGAACTTCTTCCTTGATCTTCACTGCCATGTCTGGCCTTGTTCTTCTCAATTTCTGTTTGACAGGAGGACATTCTTCACGAAGAGGTAGACGATGAACCACGATGTCCGTGTCGAGTCCTGGCATATCCTCATATGACCAAGCAAAAACATCCTTGTACTTTTGGAGTAACTCAGCCAATCGTTGCTTGACATTACTTTACAGCGTAGCCCCTACTCTGACCTCCTTCTTATCTTCTTCTGTTCCCAGGTTGATAACTTCAACTTCCTCCTGATGAGGCAGGATAACCTTCTCCTCTTGTCTTAGCAATCTGGCAAGCTCCTCAGGCAGGTCTTCGTCTTCTTCGATCTCTTCTTCGGCTTGAAAGATCGGATTGTCAAAGTCATACCGAGTCATAGACGAGTCTGAGTCGGTGGCATCTGAAATGTGTAACCTGCGATGATGATGATGTAAATGATGTATGTATGATATGACACTGCTGGAAGTGTCTGGATATCCTTGTATAACAACTGCTGGCCAAGGAAAATAAATCCCGATTCGTTGTTGAAGAATACATAACCCTCCGTCTGCTGGGAATAACAAGGTATAGATAACCTCCCGTTGTTGGGGATAACAAGGTATAGATAACCTCCCGTTGTTGGGGATAGTAGGGTATAGATAACCTTCGTTTTCGTTCGATAGTAGGATAAGTATAACATCCCGTCTACGTTCATCGTGCCCTTATTGGAAAGTAATTTCCCGTATATCCGTATGAGGATAAAAGAGATGGATATAAATTCCAGGGGAGATTAGACTTTGTGAAAATGGATTAGTCCTACTGATGGTTTGTAACTGTCTTGTAAAGATGAACCGGCGAAGCTTCGTTGAGATCCTTCCCTCGTTCGTCCTTAGTAAATACTATTACTGCATTTTCATGCATTTCTGGTAAACATCAATCATATTAAAAGCATACATGCATTTCTGGTAAACATCAATCATATTCAAAGGCATACATACATTCAAACACAACCAATGGACGTTTCGCTTATGTAAATAGGGTAAAAGTAAATCTGGATTCAAAAGATGGAATTTATTTATATCAAAAGTGACCCATACACGGGTAAGTTTGTACAAGGAGACATAAACCCTAGTAAGAGAATTTTGTCATGAAGTTTTACAAAAAGAATCAGCTATGTGGGAAATAATCCTATTGAGTTTCAATTCTACTATTGCCCCTCAAGTATCTCATCTTCTTGCTGTTGAGACGGAAACGATTGGATTGAGCTTTATCTATTTGAGCTTGAGTAAGTAGTACAACTGGTTGCAGTTTCATGAGTGATCCAAACGAGACATAGTCATACGCTTTAATCCCTAACTTTTGCCTGGATTGCCCTTTCAGGTTTTCAATCCACCGGGATACCCTTTTTTGCCCAAGCCGCCTTTTCAGGTTTTCGACTTGCCGGGTGTACATCTTTTTATATATATATCCCTAATTTTTGCCCAAACCCTTTTGGTTTGCCGGGATGCCCTTATTTTTGCCTAGGCCTGTCAACCTAGCGGGTCTCTTTTTATGCGTAGTATTTTTTAACTATGTCTGCGTTTACAGGTTGTGGGAAGTCTTCACCATCCATTGTAGTCAATATCATGGCACCTCCTGAGAACACTGTCTTGACTACAAATGGTCCCTCATATGTTGGAGTCCACTTGCCCCTAGGATCACCCTGTGGTAATATGATACGCTTGATTACCAAGTCACCAGCCTGATATACCTTTGGCTTAACCTTCTTGTTAAAAGCTTTGATCATCTGTTTCTGGTACATCTGGCCATGACAAACTGCTGCTAACCTTTTCTCATCAATCAAATTTATCTGGTCAAGTCGAGTCTGAATCCACTCATCTCCATCCAAGCCTGCATCCTTCATAATTCTCAAGGAGGGGATCTGAACTTCAATAGGCAGAACTGCTTCCATACCATAGACCAAGGAGAATGGGGTTGCCCCGGTTGAAGTACGTATTGTAGTACGATAACCATGCAGAGCAAATGGTAACATCTCGTGCCAATCCTTGTAGTACGATAACCTGCGATGATGATGATTTTTATGTTTTTAAATGATATGCAAACACTCTTATGAGTCAAAACACTCTTAATTTGAATGCTTCGAGCATGTGTTTGGTGCCAGGTCTTGTGATGCCTCCGAAGTTTAAGGCGCCCAATTTTGAGAAGTACAAAGGGGATAGTTGTCCGAAGCAGCATTTGGTGATGTATTGCAGAAGAATGACCTCGCATGTCCACAATAACAAGCTTATGATTCACTGTTTCCAGGAAAGTCTGAGTGGGGCATCGTTGAGTTGGTATATGCAGTTGGAAAGTAGTTGCATCAAATCATGGTCAGATTTATCCAATGCCTTTGTGAAGCAGTACAATTACAATCTCGACATGACTCCGAGTCGCATTCAGTTGCAAGAACTATCTCAGGCGGACAATGAATCTTTTAGAGCGTACATGCAGAGATGGAGAGAGTTAGCTGCTCGTGTTCAACCACCGCTTTTGGACAGAGAATTGGGTGACCTGTTTGTGGATACCCTACGAGGTCCATACTATGATAGAATGATTGGTAGTAAGGTAGTGAACTTTTCTGACTTGGTAAAAGCAGGAGAATGTATTGAGAGCGGAGTCAAGAGTGGAAAGATTCGAGACATCTCAGATACCTCAGTTTATGAAAGTGAATCAGTTGTCAGCTCTAAAGAGGAATGGGAAAAAGAAAGTAATGATATCCCCGAATCTCCATTACCTCATATTCAGTTTTCAGACGTTTCAAGTATTCAGAGTCAGCAACCTGTTAGGTCTGCGTATCAGATATCTGCTTCCCTATGGAGTCAACATTTATACCGTCATCAGCCACGTCAGCACGCCCGACGAAGACCGAGGAAGCCAGAGAGACATTTCACTCAGTTGCCGCTGTCGTACAGTCAGATATTGCCAGACTTGATCACAAGTGGATTGATAGTGCCAAAAAAGATTGATCTAGAGATTCATCCACATCCTTCATATTCTGATGTCAACGCCCGCTGTGAGTACCATGTTGGGGCGCAGGGGCATTCGACTGAAGACTGTAAGGTGCTTAGAAGCCGGGTTCAGACTCTGCTAGACTCCAACATGTTCTCAATTACACCTCAGGGTATTCAGATCAACGTTTCTCCTTCATCCAGTCATGTGGGTTCGACAGCTAATGTTTTGGAGGGATTCACCGAGAGCATATGTTCAGAAGAGTACCAGACGGATTTCGATGAGCAATTCTAAATATGGCTGGTTCAGCAGCAAGTCAAGACTTGAAAGCCCAGTTCCCAGAAGCTGGCAATCTTTTTTATCATATTATTTCTTTGCATTTTGTAGTTTCTTTTCTGTTTAAGTGTGAACTTATTTGCAAATTTCATTTGTAAGACGTGTTTGTTTTCGATTGATAATGATAATGAAATGAATATGCATGTTTTGATTAAATCCATTCGTGTTCACTCAATATTGCTTTTCCATTAATGTCAAATGCTTGTTTAAGCGGAATTCCTTGAGGGAGGATGACGAAATTGAAAGACGCGCAAGCTTCCGATTGTATGCTTTTGAATAAAATCTCTGCTGATGATGTACAAGCATTGTTTCAAATTCCTAAACACCGGAGATATAAGGATGTTAATCCCTTGTCAACCCCTTTGAGCCTAGTAGTAGGAGTTTCTTTCTGAAAACGAAAAACCCTCAATCTTAACCTAGGGCAGGGTAGATGTCAGTTAATTTGACCGAGCATCCAAATTGCAGAAGGAGTGTTCCCCGTTCGAGGATCAATCACACCCGTAGAGGTCGTACCTAAAAAGCCGAGAAGTGAGACAGTCACAATCCCTTCAACAAGTCAGACCAGCTGGTGTCACATTGATTTGTTCCGAAAAAAGAAAAGAAAAAACAGAAGCCCGCTAAGTCGATAACTTGAAAACAAGTGGCTTAGGCAAAAATTAGGGCATCCCGCTGGACTTTGAGATCAGAATATATACTCAAAAAGTCAGTCCAGGCAAAAATAGGGGAATGAAAAAATGACGAAGAACAAGTCGTGTGAGCCAGACACCAAAGACGAAAAGCGAGTGACTGTCACTCCGAAAACTTATGGTTTCTTGAACCATCACTCCTGTCAGTCAACCTCTGAGAGGCGAGCGAGTGTCGAATTAGCTGAACGTAGGATTGGAGAATATCAAGGAGAGTGGGTGGGTTAAACAGAACTTTGAGCCTCATATCCTTTCTTTCAAACCGTGAACCTAACCAAGTTACAACCTTCAAAAGTCCTAATTGAAGCAAGTTTGTTTCGAAAGCATACTTCGGTAAAGATCACGTCGAAACTGACTCCTAAAAGGATTTTCTTACCTTATGGGTATTGATATTGACATTCTGATAAGTGATTCGTTCACTATATGTCACAACTTTTTTCTAGTGAACAGACTTGGATTTCAAAACTGTCATATGCATTGCATTGATATTATCATTTGCAAAACAATTTGTTTTACTTGCGAGTAAGTACTTGACAGCAGGAAAGTTTCTACAGTGGAAAGTTTGATCGGTAAGATGCAGAACGCTTGAATACTCTGTTGAGCAGGGGCAAGCCGTATCAAATGATCATCAAAGGAACCAGTCATCCGAAGATCAGTTAATCTGGGGCAATCAGGTCGAGATTCGATAAATCTCTCGAAGTCAGCCAGGGGCATTTCTTTGCAAATCAGCCAATCAGGGGCAAATCATTTCAAAGCTGGGGCAGGTCACCCCAAGAGCACAGATATTATCCTTACCCAGAAGGCAGCTAATCGGAAGCACCTCTCTAAGGTTCATGACGCTGAGGCAGTTCATATCAAACCAGCAAGGTACAGAACTTCAGGTTCCTTTCGAGGAAGATTTACACAGATATCCCACAGGCTGGGACAAGTTTGGAAATAAGGGAACTTTTCCTCTCCATGTCTTCAGAGCTACTCAGAGCTATTCAAGCAGGTGCAGTCAATCTTCAGGTTCAAGATGAATGTCGGGAAGTCATAACCCTTCACCTGTCTTCCCCAGCAAAAGCCCAATCATCATTGGCATGTGTAAGCCATCCCCAGGAGAGTCCAATCATACTTGGCACATCCGGTTATTCCTAGCAGAGTTGGCTTCACCTCTTCAGCATTTATTTTGCTGAAGTGATTCTTTCAGATCCAGCTTTCCCCAGCAGCCCGAGCCTGCATCTGCATTTTGCATATAGTTATCATATTTGCATCATCTTTGCATTTCATCCTCAAATGCGTAGCATTTTCATCCCATATGGAGCATTGCGCCATTCTCAAACATGTGCATGTGCATGCGAAGCATAAGCCAGTTTTTGCTAGCCTTCTGTGGCAACGTGAATCACTCTATAATCAGTTTAGGGGCATTTATCCAGCAGCTTTGTTCAGAAAACTTGTCGGTTTACTCGAATTTCAGATCATATGACGGTTATGATTTTGTCCATCAATCTTCTGATGATGACATTCCCGAGCAGTTTTTCTTTCCGTCAGTTCCTATTGACGATGTGTTTCCCCAACAAGTATTTTCTCCGTCTATCATTAGACGTCGTGAGTTTGGTTTTCTTTCCGTCTATGTTTAGACGATGTGGTTCTTCAGACAAGTTTTCTTCCTGTCTATCTTTAGACAAGGTGATAAGATCAAGTGCATGTTGATCTGGCCTTCGGAAAGGTTGTTTTTCTCCGTCTATCATTAGACACCGTGAGTTTGGTTTTCTCCGTCTATCTCTAGACGTCGGGAGTTTTGAGCATGGTTTTCTTTCCGTCTATCTTTAGACGATGTGAGGTTCGGACACGTTTCTTCCTGTCTATCTTTAGACAATGTGATAAGATCAAGTGCATGTTGATCTGGCCTTCAGTATGGTCTTCTTCGTCTATCTTTAGACGTCGTGAGTTTGGATATGGTTTTCTCTCCGTCTATCTTTAGACGATGCGAGGTTTCAAGGCGATCTTTCAGATATTGGCTTTCTGTCTGTTTATTGGTTGAGGTGACATTTTAAGAGGGTTTTTCTCCTGACCGTCGATTCTTATTGACGTCGAGGCTCTTTGAAGAATGGTCGGCTTTCCTAGTTGTTGATTCTTATTGACGACATGGCTCTTTGAAGGTGGTTTTATTCCTGTCAGTTCTTATTGATGATGTGGCCCCTTTGAAGATATCTTTCCATCAGCTCCTATGGACGAAAGGATTCTGAAATTTGATGGGTAGTTTTGAAGTTCATTGACGTGGATATTTTTTCTTTCTGTCTATCTTTAGACAATGTGAACCTTCGGGATGGTGTCTTTCCGTCTATCATTGGACGATGTGAGTATTGGTGTCTTTCCGTCTATCATTAGATGATGTGTGTATTGGATTTGTTCCTGTTCACCCTCAGATGATGTGAGCGGGGTGAGTCCTCTCGTCTATCATTAGACGATGCGAGATTTGGATGCAATTTTCCTCTCGTCTATCATTAGACGATGTGAGATTTGGACATGATGTTTCTCTCCGTCTATCATTGGACGATGTGAGTGTTTTGGACATAACGTTTTCCTCCCGTCTATCAGTAGGCAATGTGATTTTGGATATTGTGTCTATCATCAGACGATGTTGAGAGTTGACGACGAAGTCATATTGTTTTTAGAGAGTTGACGACGAAGTCAGATGATTTTGAGGACTGACGGCGAGGTCAGGTGTTTCACCAGTTTTAAGTGGAATTTTGACAACGAAGTCAGATGTTTTACAAATTTGATGATGAGTTTTGACGGCGAAGTCAAGTGCTTTTACTAGATATTGATGATTGACGGTGATGACAGAGGTTTCTTTTTACGGTTGGCAAATTTCCGGGTTCTTTTTGTATTCAATCACCTTCTACCTTGAATGTCTGAAAGCGATCGCTTTTCATCCCTTCTGGTCCAAGTCAATTGAATAGGGGCAGCTGTTGCACCCCAAAATTTGCCCACCGGTTTTCCGACTTTGACTGGCTTTTGCTTCGTTTTTCATCTGCATATCATTTTCGCATTTTGCCCGTATTATCAGCCGGATTGAATTTGTCAGGATTTTAGCCGCTTTGCTCGCGTTTCAGGCGAATCAAATTAATTCAAACGAAAAACTCAGTGTCAAAATCGAGCGAAAGTCGCTCTCCTCTTGATAATTCAATCCATGTTGATAATATCGGCACATTTCGGTGCTCGCCGGTTTTCCCATGGCATTTTGCATTTATTTATTATTTTTTGCTTTATTTAATCATTTAGAATAGTTATTTATTTATTTCTTTAGAATAGATTTTATTTTTATAGTTTTTATATAGAAGTTTAATTTATTTGAATTTTCATTAGAAATAGTTTTTTTCTTATTTAGGATAGAAATAGATTATTTTTATAAGCATAGAATTAATTTGTTTTTAGAGTCATTTTAGTTTTAGAATTAATTAGATTTGATTTAATTTTAGAGACATTTTAGGATTTTAGAATTAAATTAGTATTGTTAGAGATATTTTAGGATTTAAATATTTTTTAGAATATTAAATAGTTTTGAATAGATTTTTATTTTCATATAGAAATTATGTTATTTTGTTTTAATAGTTTTTAAATATTTTTGTTTATAAGTTGTTTAGAGTTATATATTAAATAGGTTTTTTTTAATATTAGGATTTATTTGTAATTAATTTTATTTAATAGTTTTGTTAGAATTTTCTTTTTAAAGTTATTCTCATTTTATTATATTAAAATTAGTTTTAGTATAGAATATTTTATTAGATTTTATTATTATTTTATTAGTTTAAAATAGTTTTTATTAATTAATTTTGATTTTTTTAATGTTTACGTAATATATATTTGTTTGTGCGTGAGAATTAATGAATGTATGTGTGTTCCAGTGGTTGAATTCGCGAGAGTGGGCTTGAAGGTTGGGTGTTTGAATCCCACCTCAGCCGTTGTAATTTCTTTTTTCGGTTTATTTTAGTCTGTAGTAAGATATATTTACTTGAGCCCTTTTACTAACGGACGTATCCCCGCCCCAGCGGATGAACTTGCCTTTATTTCCCTAAAGGGTTTATTTTAGTCTGTAGTAAGATATATTTACTTGAGCCCTTTTACTAACGGACGTATCCCCGCCCCAGCGGATGAACTTGCCTTTATTTCCCTAAAGGTTGGGGGTTTGAATCCTGGCCCCAGCCTTTTTGTTTGTTTTTTCGTTTTATTATTTTATTTGTGTACATATACTTTTTTATGCAGACTTATTTCCAAACGCATACTTGCTCCAGCGGATAACCTTGCTTGCATTTCCTCGAAGGATGGGGGTTCGAATCCTACCCCCAGCGCCTTTATTTTCTTTTTTTTCAATTTTTATGAAAAAGTTTCTTTATTTTTATTTTTTTCAATTTTTATTAAAAAGTTTAATGCCATATTTTTTCAATTTTTATTAAAAAGTTTAATGCCATATTTTTTTCAATTTTTATTAAAAAGTTTAATGCCACGTGGCAGCCCTATATAGGGTGTGCCACTATTCACCATCTCCCAAAAAAAACCTCAGAAGACAACCCTTCAGCCTCCAAGGAACCCTAATCTGAGGAGGACAAACCCTAATCCCATCAGCCAGCCTCAACCTTCATCTTGTTCTTCATCAAAACAAAAAAATCAGAAAGTCTTCTTTCATGTTCATCACAGACAATATCAATGGCTTGAACAATCACATGAACTAGTTTGACCTTCAAAGTTTCAATCCAGAAAACCTACCCAAAGTTACCCAGAAACCGCAAACTTTCTCTGAAAACCAAAATCACCCAGAAACTATCGAACCTCAAACCCACTTCTTCCGAAAACCTTCCGTCAAAATCCATTTCGAATCCTCAAATCACAAACTTCCTTCATCGAAACAAACCCAGATCTGAACGTTCCAAGCACACCCAGCGGAAATCTCAAACGTAACCGCTAAACACTGCCATTTTCCGCCATTGATTTCCGCTTTCCTTCTACTAATCTTCAACCTCATCAAACAAAAAACCTCAGAAGACAACCCTTCAGCCTCCAAGGAACCCTAATCTGAGGAGGACAAACCCTAATCCCATCAGCCAGCCTCAACCTTCATCTTGTTCTTCATCAAAACAAAAAAATCAGAAAGTCTTCTTTCATGTTCATCATAGACAATATCAATGGCTTGAACAATCACATGAACTAGTTTGACCTTCAAAGTTTCAATCCAGAAAACCTACCCAAAGTTACCCAGAAACCGCAAACTTTCTCTGAAAACCAAAATCACCCAGAAACTATCGAACCTCAAACCCACTTCTTCCGAAAACCTTCCGTCAAAATCCATTTCGAATCCTCAAATCACAAACTTCCTTCATCGAAACAAACCCAGATCTGAACGTTCCAAGCACACCCAGCGGAAATCTCAAACGTAACCGCTAAACACTGCCATTTTCCGCCATTGATTTCCGCTTTCCTTCTACTAATCTTCAACCTCATCAAACAAAAAACCTCAGAAGACAACCCTTCAGCCTCCAAGGAACCCTAATCTGAGGAGGACAAACCCTAATCCCATCAGCCAGCCTCAACCTTCATCTTGTTCTTCATCAAAACAAAAAAATCAGAAAGTCTTCTTTCATGTTCATCACAGACAATATCAATGGCTTGAACAATCACATGAACTAGTTTGACCTTCAAAGTTTCAATCCAGAAAACCTACCCAAAGTTACCCAGAAACCGCAAACTTTCTCTGAAAACCAAAATCACCCAGAAACTATCGAACCTCAAACCCACTTCTTCCGAAAACCTTCCGTCAAAATCCATTTCGAATCCTCAAATCACAAACTTCCTTCATCGAAACAAACCCAGATCTGAACGTTCCAAGCACACCCAGCGGAAATCTCAAACGTAACCGCTAAACACTGCCATTTTCCGCCATTGATTTCCGCTTTCCTTCTACTAATCTTCAACCTCATCAAACAAAGCACCACACAGTCAAACTTCTTCGACTGTCACCGAAAAAACCGTCGGAAACCACCCTCAACAACAAACTAACATAACCCACACGAAATCGATCTTCAACACAATCCCTAAAGCTTTCCTCATCAGAAACCTGAATCAGAAGCGGAGGAAGGTGAGAGTGAATCAGAGTGAGACGAAAAAGTTGGAGAAGAGAGAAAGTGAATCTGAGAGCGAGAGAGAAAAGCAGAGAGAACGTTAGGAAAGACTGTTTTTTTATTTATTATTCTTATTATTTCAGTTTATTATTTGTTTATTTATTTTTATTATCTATTTATTTTTTACTGTTGGCTGACTGTAGGTGGGCCTCTGGCCCGTTTTTGTTGGATTTACACCCCTCCTGGATCTGTATCTCCCTCCCTCTGTTTTTTTTATTTTTTTATTTAGTTTTAATATGTAAATATAATTTTATATTAATTTTAAAACAGTTTGTATATATTATATATTATTTTTCTTCTTAACATATTTTATAATTTTTGTAAATATATAGTACTAATTAGTATGTGGATATTGTATTTATTTTGTTTTTTGAATTTCTTTAAGAGTTTATTTATATATATATTTCTTTTAGAATTTTTTAGAGTTTTATTTAAATTGTATGAATTTTTCTTTTTAAAATTTAAACATTTATTTTTAAAGTTAATTTTATTTCGCATTTTGTTATTGGACATTTTGTTATATTTTGCCTTTTCGGTCGATGACGAGACCTCCGTAATTCATTACCATTCAAATTATTGATGAGTAATGTTGGATCTGAGACCACCTCTTTTCTATCCACATTATACCCCGATTCGATTCAAAACATTGTCAAACCATCTTCAAAATCCAATTATCTTTGTAGTGAATCAAAAAGAGAGGATTAAGTGTAGACTTTCTTCCTCTCCGAGTGTCGGGATGCCCACTGTAGTGAGGGTGGTTTCGACACTCGTCTTTCAATACGAAGACGCTTCCCATCCATTTTCAAATCTCATCTCCTTAAAATCAATTCTTTGTATTGAATTAAAGAGAGAGGATTGGGTGTAGACCTCTTCTTCTTCGAGCGTTGGGATGCCCACTGTAGTGAGGGTGTTTTCGACACTCGTCTTCCAATACAAAGACGCTTCCACCCCTTTCCTCTTAAAAAAACCTCGGCTCCGCACCGAGTACACTTTCAAACCATTTTTCTCTTAAAACCTCGGCTCCGCACCGAGTGTATTTTCAAAAACCTCGGTCTCGTACCGAGTCCATTTTTAAACCATCTTTAAAATAAACTAATTTCTCTTTGTATTGAATTAAAAAGAGAGGATTAGGTGTAGACCTCTTCCTCTCCGAATGTTGGGATGCCCACTGTAGTGAGGGTGGTCTTGATATTCGTCTTTCAATACGAAGACGCGACTTTATCCACCATCTCGCTTTCACAACTTCCTTCCACAATTTTCACACCTAAAACCTCGGTCCTGTACCGAGTGCATTTTCAAATCTTTTCATAACAAAAACTTGAATGGTCGTGGAGTGGTTAGGCGTAGGCCTTCTCCTATCCCGAGTGCTGACGTTTACCGTAGGGTTCTCTGTCGCAAAGCACTTACCATTCAAAACCAAAAACATCTTTAATAAGAGAACGAAGTTCTCTTTGCATTGAACTAAAGAGAGAGGATTGAGTGTAGTCTTCTTCCTCTCCGAGTGTCAGGATACTCACTGTAGTGTGTTTGGTCTTGACACTCGTCTTTCAATACGAAGACGCTACGTTCGCCACACATTTTTTATAACAAAAACTCTGAGATAAAGAATTGGGTACTACCTGTAGAGGTTACTATCCGAGGACCTATCTCGCCCCAAAAACAATCTCATCAATCAAACATGATACCTTGCCTCGCGTGGCGAAAACCTGATCTTTCAAACAGGATATGTTACGTCCGTTCTACCGCAAACAGGTAATGCCTAAGTCTCCAACGAGCGAGCAGCAAAACACCTAACTGCTAGAATGCGCACGATAGCATCATCCGTAAAAACATCAACAAACCGTAGGCCGAACTACGGCTGCTCTGATTTCTCATGCCAGATGAGAATACGTAGGCACAAGACGGTGATGTCTTGGCGAGCACATCCCCCCATATCTGTAGTTCCCCGAACTACGTCGACTCTGATTTTCTCACATTTATTGAGAATACGTAGGCCTAGGACTGCGAAGTCCTACCGAGTCTCTTCTTTCTCTTTTCTTCCCCGTTATGCCTCTCTTTCCCCGTTTCTAAACCTTTCTTTCTATCCCTTGGAACACTCTCTTTATAGCATAATATTTAAGCAAATATATTCACACATCGAGTACGATGGATGCGAGGGGTGCTAATACCTTCCCCCCGCATAACCGGCTTCCGAACCCGTTCATGGTTGCGAGACCATCTTATCCATTCTTTTCTTAAGGTTTTCTCGATATTTTCCTTTCCCCTCATGGGATAAATAAAGTTCGGTGGCGACTCTTCTGTCTATTCTTTTCGCCTCCCCGTCGTTGCGCGATGCATTTTTCGAGTAGCGTCACGTCGTATATCTCAAGAAAAGAACAACGGCATTTATAGCTGAACTGTTTCTGGTCAGACACAAGTCTCTCTCTTTCAAGCTCAGAAAATAACATTTGGAAGATGCGAGGAACAATTCCCTGAGGGCTACGACACGAGGGATCCTCATCCATGGAGCTCTCATGAACTGTCTCTCTCTTTCCGCTTCCAGATTGGCCATATGACAGAACCGAAGTGTTGTAACCAGCTAAAGCATTTCGAACCAAAGGAACACCCACCGACTGAAAAATATCTTCCTGATTAGAGTTAGCATCAAAAACTTCATCGAATTTGAGCAATCTATCCCCAACAGACAAGGCATCAGAAGAAACATTGTTAGCTATACAATCCCCCTCTTTTACATCAGGTCTAATTCTCACCACAACCTTGACATGTGGGTTGTTATGAGAAAATTGGGTTTTAGGGTTTGGTTGAGTTTGATGATGAAACATGAATTCTCGAAGAGAATGACGTTTTTATGAAAAGAAAAGTGAGTTTGGAAGTAAAAGGTGCATGTGCCTTGAAATTAAAGGTTCTCTAGCTCAGTAATGTTGGATTTATCCTAGTGTATTAGACACGTTTCTGTATATTGCTCTGAAGAATATTTATCACCATGTCTTGACTTGCATAAGTTTTAGGATTAACTTACTCTATCATATTTGTTATTTTCAGGCTTTGATTATGAGCACAGTATGGAAGGAAATCCGGCGTGTATACGCTAACTACATGGAGGTTGAAACACTACAGCGCGCTTTTAGGAGGTGAATTTTGCCATAATATCAAACTTGTTGATGACATTCCTGGTCTGTTATAATGACAGGTGTTGCAGGACTCATTCTCAAACTATTGCATCTCAAGTCCATCCTCAGGAACAGAGTAATCACATGCAGCAAAGCTTCTCTTTTTTTTTTGTGAAATATTTGTAATGAAGTTCTTCAATGCCTTGTAGTTTTCTGATTTTGCTATATAATCTCCCTCTAAATTCTGTTGTGAACGAATTATTACCTTGAAGATATGAACTTTCTAATCAAACATGAATCCTGAGGCAAGCATGAGTCACTCCTCTTTAAAAACATGAATTGTCATAATTTGCACAAATTTAAAATAAATCCAACCATGACTTATCTCGCTTAATTCTCATAACCTCAATACTTATCTAAGGATGTGGCTCCAAGAATATTGGAACACCAAATCAAAGATACTCCCAAAATCTCTTAAAAACGATTAACCATGCCCTGAAAGGAATCAAACCTATCACTTGAATCAATCATCTCTAACCCTCAATCATGAAATAAAATTCGCCAAACCAAAATCAAGTCAAACCTGACTGATTTCCAACCTTTACCGAGCCCACACATTGATACACTCATCCCTTAAATGAACCTTAACCAAAACCTATCCAATTCAACTCAATCTTATGATGGAAGCAACATATATTTTTTTGATTTTTCTGCCCCTGAAAATCACATATGCTTATCTGTTTGTCTTCAAGGAACTTGACTTGTCTCTGATAAGGGTAACCACTCGGTGACTTGAATATTACCTCCTTGATCAGGTTAAAAACCATTGGTAATTTTTTGTTAGACACACATTTCTTGATCCCCTGTGAAATGCAAAATGCTATGCAATGTAATGCTTATGTATGTGCTGATGCAATGAAATAAAACATAAGCCAGAGAGGTCGGTCAAATTTTGGGGTACAACAACATGCATTTGGTTAAGGAATTTTCTAAGTTGTTGCATGGTGAGTTTGAGATAAGCATATGGGGGAGCTAAACTACTTCCTCGGACTTCAAATTAAACAACTCGAATAAGGAACATTCGTGAGCCAAACGAAGTATTGTAGTGAGCTACTCAAACGCTTCGATATGGCTAACTCTAAAGCAATTGACACTTCAATGCTTATTGTCGTACCTCAAAAAATACGATCCTCGCGATGGCCGCGGAAAATACTGTTCGAAACAGAGTCGCCACCGAACTTTATTCATTCCAAGGATGGAATAGGAAAATATCGATAAAACCTTTAAAGAGATAAGAACATGGTCATCGCAACCAATATTCTAGGTTCGGGAGTCGATTACATGAGGGGAAGGTATTAGCACCCCTCATGTCCGTTGTACTCAACGGGAACCTCTTGATCGATTCGAGAGTAAAGTTAACTATGCTTATTTGTTTTCTTCTAAGGTTTCTCCTATGGGGGGAATGGATGGTTATAGGATAGGGTGCTCGCCAAGGATTGGGGCCCTTGTGCCTACGTATCTTCACTTGTAAGAAGTGGAAAATCAGAGCATTCGTAGTTCGTGGGACTACGGGAAAAGGAGGGGATTGTGCTCGCCAAGATCGTCGTAATCTTGTGCCTACGTATCTTACATTCAAGAGGGAATGAAGAATCAGAGCAGCCGTAGTTCGGCTAACTACGGTAAAAGGTTTGGTATGGGAACGAACGAGTGTTTAGGTCGCATTCTAACTGCTAAACATTGGCTTGTCTGCTCGCTAGGGGAGGCTGAAGCACGAGTTTGTTATGCGCGGAAGGAGGGACTAAACAATGTTCTTGGTCAAAGGTGTGAGAGTTAGTAATCACACGAGGGCGAGGAACTTGTGTTTATTGTATTGGATGTTTTGGTCAGAGGATAGATCTGAATAGGTTTAAGGTTTCGATCGCGCGGGGCGAGAAGAGAGGAGTTTGGTTAAGTAATTTGATGGAGAATGACGATTATTCGATAAACGAGCCGTCAGCCTCGCAATCAATTAATCGGGGAATTACTGGAATGCTGGATTCCAATGACACCTTTTTCATTCGAAAGATTCTACGAAATGTGTTTGAGAAGGTCTCAATCGCACGGGGCGAGAGAAGAAAGTTGAGTTGAATATTTTAGGGGAGAATGACGACTACTCGATAAACGAGACGTCAGTCTCGCAACCAATTAGTCGGGATATCGTTGGAATGCTAGATCCCAACGACATCTTTTTCATTCCATTAATTATGAAATATGTTTGTTGGACAGTGAATACTTGTCCAAATAATTAAGAAGTGTTTTAGGAACGAAAGTTCGAATGATATACTATTCAAGGTGTACACCTCGATAGTAGTCACTCTCGAATTCGAGGAATGCACGACCCCAAGAACTCGATTCTTTCGTGATTTAATTTAGAAATTTTTTTGAATAGTTTAGCGTACTTGAACTAGGCGCGTTAGGTATTCTAGAAAATAAGATCGAAAGGGTCACAACTCGAGGTGTGCACCTCGAGAGCGGTCGCTAAAAAAATTCAAGGAAGACGAGATCCAAGAATTTAATTGTTTTGAAATTTGATTAAGAAAAATAGTTTAAATTTTCATATATAAAATTAATCAATTGCTTATGAAAAGATTTTGAGAAAAGCTAGTTATAATTAATTGTTTTGAAAAAAGGTTTAATATCTTAGTAAAATATTTAACTTTTAATAAAGTATAACTTTTGAAATGTATTTTATTTTAAAAGAATGAATATTTGGAATTTATTATAAAAATATCTTATTAATAAAAATTATTTTTAAAATATTATTTTTAGAAATTTCAGTTAAATTGAATAAAAAAAATATTTTGGATACCGAAAGACGGAACAACCACAACTCAAGGGCGTGCGCCTCGAGAGCGGTTGTCCAAGAATTCAAGGGGTGCTAGACCCCAAAAATCCACTACTTTCAATAATTTAATTAGGAAAATATTTTGATATTAAAAACAAATTGAATTAAGATGTTTTAAACTTTAATTAAGACTAAAAAAATTGATAAAAAACAATTAATACAAAATTAATAAGATACAAAAGAAATAGTCTTACTATTAGTTATTAATTATTTTAGCCTAAAACAAACAACCTAACAGTTATTATCTAACCAACATTAAATTCACTAAACATAGTAGAATGAATTTTCTAACCAAAAACTAACTCATTGATTCATAACAGTATGTATACATGAAAACACAATGCACAGTAAACAAGTATATAGATTTATGGATTATGTTACTTGCAAACCAACGTGATAGACTTGATATTAGTAGCCATGATATTAATCAAAGTAAAATACAAATTTGACCAATCCAAATATCAAACCTATTTATTCTAACAAGCAATGTCTAACAACCAAGTTTAGAATATCAAAGACATACATAAACATTTAGAATTAATTTCTAACAAGCAATATGAAAGCAGGAATAAACACCATTATTAAGAATCAATAATAACACAGCAGTAAGTTCAGAAAAGAAAGTAAATCACATTATCTAAACTATTATTAAAAAAAGCTAATAAAACTATTAAGTGACCTAATGCAACAATAAATTACCAAAGCAGTGATCTAAAGTAGTAATAACATATCTTCACCTATTTTCGCAATGAACAATGCACCACAAAATAATCTCAACATAGTTTTTATATCAATCCAGGATTAATATCCCAACTGAATGCAGCAGTAGCAAAGTATTAGTCCAAGATCAGCACAATACTTTAATGTTGATTAACACACATGGTTTAAAACATCAGTCTAATACCCAATACTAGTTTAAATGCAACAATGTTAATGCAGGGAAATTAAACCATAGTGGTTCAGTATTCTCGTAATCAACATAAGACAACCAATATGCAACAAAGTTCATATTTGTTTCCACAAGAACACAAGCAGCAACTGAATTCAAACCCCATGTAAACAATTTTTGTCAAAAAATAAAATCATTTTTGAAACCTAAGAAACATATACCAACTGCCTGTGTACCAGTAAGAACAAAATCAGCAGCAACAACTCTGATAATAGAACAGTTTTGAATCCACAACAGCATGTAATAATTATGCCACAGCCATACTCAAATTTATGCTAGCATGAAAACAAATGAGGGAGGCATGACAGGTTTTCATACATCAACCAAAATCCAAAGCAGTGTAGTATATCGATGATTTTTGGCACAGTTCACGTAAAAATCTAGCATTAACAGAACAAAACAAACACACATTGTTGAAGTAAGTGTCATCACAGAATACTAAAGTTTTACCACAAAACCAATCATGAAACCATATGCCACAATGATATTGGAAGTGAAATTCAAATTAATATTAAATGTTGAGTTCAGAATCAATATGAATATCAACAATATTTACAGTGAATAGGATTCAAGTTTCGAACAACAATGTTACGAATTATCGTACTGAGCCGCATTGCGGTAAGATAAGGAAACCAAATCAATTTGTGGATAATGCAAATTCAAGTAAAATGCGACATTTGAGATAGACGCTACTCACAACGCCATGACAATTTTCTCAGTATGACAAAGTTCAGCATATCGAGCAAATATCTTCATTGTAACAACAATTTTGAAATCTGAACAGAACGCTAATAGCAACAGCAAAACGCAATCAAAATTGAACACCCTAAACTGGAAGAAGTCATACCTTGCTAATGAAACGTGATTCAATACACATAAGAATCACTGACAACTTAAACATTCGATTTTCACATGATGAAAGCTTTAATCCCAGCAAAAATTCACATATGTGATGCTTATATGCTCAATGCCGATTCGTTAACAGAACCAGTACTAGCATAGGAACTCCATGTTTATAACATAAACGCATTTGCAATATAACATACAGGATTCCCAATAAATTATTGAACGACTACTGGTATGAATGTTGTTGATGTTTCCATAGACGAAACGCAAGAGGTTATTTGCAGCTGAAGCTTGTTGTAATCTGCGACTTGGTTTGTGTCTCGAGTGGAACCGCCGCAACCGAGTTGTTGTCGTAAAGTAGAGAAGCTGAGTTGTTATTGCGGGAAACAGGGTCGAGATATTGGTATCGACGCCAAATGTTGTTGCTGCTAATGTTGTTGAACACGTATCACTGTGGTGCGCCGCGTATGGTTGTTGAAGAGAAATTCATGGCTGGTGGATGTCGGTGCGGTTGAAGGTCGACTTCACGATGTCATTTGTTTGTTGATCTGAATCACATCTTAAATCGGATACACAACCAACTTGCTGCTGCTACTCGACTTTCATTGCAGGGTTTAAATGCTGCTGGCTCCGACTGCTTGCGATGATTCGGCGATGCCGCAACCTGGAAAGTATCGTGGAACCGCAACTCCTGAACAAATGATCTTAGCCCTTAAGTATGGACTGATATTCAACTTTCTACAGCATGACAGAACCTCAAAATCTGCACAAATACCCCAAATTGTGACCTCTGCTAAATCGAAACCATCTCGTCGAAAAAAGTCGCGGCTGAGGATTAACTTGCCGTAGTTGGAACCGCGAAGGGTATCCCTATGTGCTGTCACCGTTAACATAGTCGAGCATGAGACAAGAGAAATGGTTGTCGTCGTTTGTCATCCGGCGAAGGATGTCGCGATGTTGTTGTGTTTAACGACGAGAATTGTATTACCGTTACGTCATCGAAAGAAGAAACCAAGTCGGCGATTTCCGGCGAGACGAGGAAGCTTTTTTAGGGTGATGATGACAGCGCGATTTTTCAGAGTTGAGGGTAGAAATCGATGATGAAGATGGAGGAAATTGAAGGTGGTGATGGTGAGAGGGTTTGAAAACAGACGGAGGAGAGATGGGTCTGGAAAAAAAACGGCGGCAAATTGATGAGCTTTGAAGAGGGTAGATGGTGCCGTTAGGGTTTGATTGGGAGGGACCATGAACAGTGTTTTAGGGTTTTTTCAGAAAGGGGGCTGATGAACAGTGTTTTCGGGTCCTCTTGTGAACAGTGTCTTCCCCTCTCTTATAACAAGGAAGCTGAGCCATTCTCAGCATAGGCCCAATGGGCCTCGTCCAATTCCACTTCTAATTCCTTTTTCCTTTATTTTCTGATTCTAATAACTAATAATTAATGAACCTATTTTAATTAACTAGTTCTAACTCTAACTTCAATTTTAATTTTAATTATAATTTAACTAATTACAACTCTAATTAATTCTAATTACAAAATTAATTTAATTTTCTTATTAAAAACTAAATTTCTTAATTCTACCCTAATTCTATTTCTTAAATTTCAATCTAATTCAATTATGTCTTGAACTTTACAAGCTAAATCTAAGTTTGTCACAAACCGATTTAGAATCCGGACATAGCCTAACGCCATAATAAGCAATTTGTAGTGATGCTTAAACAACTGTTAGAGAAGCTTGTAGTCAAGTGGAACTAAGGTTTAAATTTCTTGAAATCCAACAAGTATGCTGCGAGATGTATCTAATCATGTATTTGATGTCGTTGACTATATCATATATATCTGATCGTGATAACGAGGACACATATGAGTTTGGGTATAATGGAGGCGTGCTCTTCCCATCATAAATTGTTAGGGATTATAACCATAATGTGTACACATGTGGTCTTTATAAACGAAGCCTTAGGTAGTTATAGCCAGAAGCCGTGAAGCAGTAAAATAATCATTAAATACTGAAGTAGGACAAATTTGGGGTATGACACGGTATACGCAGTAATCGTATTCGTCCTATTACATTGGTTAGTACACGCAGTGATCGTGTTCATCTTGTCGGTATCTATGGCCAATACACGCAGTGATCGTGTTTGTTCCATTACAGCGCACGCAGTGGTCGTGTTCATCATATGGGTGGTTGAAGTACGCAGTGAACGTGTTCGCCTTTTCTATGTGGATCTATCGTGTTTACCTTATCCGGTTGGATTTGTGGTCGATGTGATTTTGGTGGTAATGCAACACGCAGTGATCGTGTTTGTCCCATTATGAGGTTTTGTTTGCAACGCCAGGACGCGCAGTGATCGTGTTTTCTCCTGTCAAGAGGATTTTGGTGTAGAATACGCAGTGATCGTGCTTTCTCCTGTCAAGAGAGTTTCGGTGTAGAATACGCAGTGATCGTGTTCACCTTGTTATAGAGGATTGCGCCGGACATGCAGTGATCGTGTTCGTCATGGCATGTTCCCCCTAGCAGAGTTGCTTGGTCAAGCATTTCTCTTTCTCCCCAGACGAGTCCTTTCTCAAAGTGCTGTAGAAATGACAGGGTGCAGATTTTTGGGTGGTTACCCACAGTTTCCCCAGTAGAGATGTAATCCCCAGCGGGTTGTGCTTGGTTAAGTTTCTCGTATTCCCCGGCAGGGTATCCTTTAACAAGTCGCTTGGTTAAGTCACTTGTAATTCCCCAACTGAGTCTTTCTCAGGATGATGTGGTATCAGTATTAGAAGGTGGTAATACAGATTTTCGGGTGGTTACCCGCAATTCCCCAACAGAGTTATGTGCCCCAGCAGGGTGTTACGTTAGTGAGTTGCTTGGTTAAGTCTCTCACAGTTCCCAGCAGGGTGCTCGCTACAGGAGTTGTTTGGTTAAATTCCTCGTATTTTTCAACAGGGTTAATCTCGTCAGGGCTTGGTTAAGCTTCCCAATTTCCCCAACAGGTGTTTGACGGCAGTCGTCATAATTTGTCCCCTCAGAGTTGCTTGGTTAAGTTTCTCATTTCCCCGCAGAGTCGATTGTTCATGTCTTCGGACCTTGTCTCGTTTGGTTAAGCGTTCTCTCGTTTCTTCAGGATACAAAAAGTTGATCAGTGAAGTCAACATGACAAGTGAAGTCAATATTCTCCCGCTGGTTAGCGTGTGCTCAGTTGATAAGTGAGATCAACAGAGGTTGATAAGTGAGATCAACAGAGGTTGATAAGTGAGATCAACAAAGGTTGATAAGTGATATCAACAATTTCTTGTTATGTGGTGTATGCTCATTTCTTCGGAATGGAGTGGTCTGCGGACAACATCAGTTTATTTGACAGATGGACGGCTAGTTGTTGCTGTGACAACAGAAGTCATTTCCCTGAAGGGTTTTCTCAAGCAGTAGTCGTTTTCGCAATTTATTTTTGCGGTTGGCAAATTTCCGGGTTCTTTCGTATTCAACCGTCTCGTACCTCGAATGTCTGAAGGCTGCGCGCTCTTCATCCAGTCAGGTCCAAGTCGCTTGAATAGGGGCAGTTGTTGCACCCCAAAATTTGCCCAACCTTTTCTAACCTAGGTTTATGTTTCAATTGCATAGTCATTTGCATTGTCATCATGTACATAGTGTATTCATCTGCATAGGCAAGCTATCTTAATCAGGGGATCAAGTGTTGTTCTTATTTCAAGAGGTATATCCAAGGGTTTCATTCATATTCAAGACTACTCAGGTCATCAGGGAAGAATTTGAGCTTTGAAGAGCTGCCAGGTTGATAAGTGAATTCTCTCATATCGTGAGGCTAGTGGGGGATCATCAGAGGAAATGTGAGCTATGAGCCAAGAGCATGAGGTGTGTATGGATGTTATGAAGAGTCTAGAGAATCATCTTTGAGGAGAACCAAGTCATTTGAATGATTGCAAGAGCCTCAGTTGAAGTCAGTCAACTAGGGTCAGCACTGGGTCAATTCTAGGTCAAAGAAGTGTTTTGAAGGGCATCAAGGGTCATTTGAAGAATGTGGGATTCATTATTTGCTATAGGGATATGGATATGATGTTGTGATAAAGAAAAATCAAGAGGAGTCAAGGAGAACTGGAGTTACTAAATTAGGGTTTCAATGTAAAATCCCCTGATTTAGGTCAAACTTCAAAGCAGTGTAACTCAAGATGAAAGCTTCATATGAATTCTTGGTCTACGTGAAACTTGTAGAGTATCTTCATAGATTTAATTTGAGGGGTGTAAGTCATCAAGATGATTTATAGAACTCAAGTTATGGCTCTTGCAAGTTACAGGTCATCCGAGGGCACTGAAATTTGTCTGTGAAAATTGTCTGTCTTCCAAGCAACTTTTGACCTTCAAGGGTATTTCAAATGGATTTCTGGCCAACATAAGAATTGTTCCTTATTGTCTTAGATTTCTAGAATGGTATGGTATGCCTTCATATGATTTGTGGAACTCTACTTATGCCCTTGGCAAGCAAAGGGTATTTTGGTCATTTGAGAATTACAGGTCATTTCAAGCCTATGCCTAAAACGCATACAAGGATGCTTCAAATGAAAAACTTCACAACATCAAAGTTGTTCAAAATGACATTTTAAGCCTAGAAAAGAGGTCATGGCATGTTGGAAAAGCTTGTAGAAAGAATTGAGAAAAGTTGGTGAAAATGACTTAAAAAATGGCATATAACTTGAAAAAGTTCAAAGTGAAAATTGGTTTGAGAGATCTACAAATCCAATGTGGGTCATCCAATATACCAAATTGATTCCCAATAACATTTTAAAGACATTGGTTCATCCACGTTTTTGAGTTAGGGTTTAAAAATTGGACTTGCTTTGTATTTTTGTTACTTGCATAATAAGGCAAGTATAGAAAACTTGGCACAAGATGAATTTTCAAGGCAAGGAGCTTACATACACTTCCCATATCTCATGTAAGGAGGTTTTGACATAAGTTTGGAAAGGTGCAAGCATGAGATAAGAGATATTCAAAGTATCATGGCATGAGAAGTTCATGAAATTTCCACAACTTTCTAGAATCCTCCAAGATTATTCTAGAAACCTCTAAGTTTGTTAATCATCATCTATATATTGGATTGAGATCATTAAGAGTAAAGGTTGGTGATAGTTGATGTTGAATCCATTTGCAAATCATATTGAATTTTTTTCTCTTCACCATTTTTTCCATTTTTCCCACACTTTCACATTTTGGAACTTTTTTTCAATCTTTTTTTTCTCACTTTCCATACTTTTTCTCTTCACCAATCAATTACACAACAATTATAGAGATGGTTCATCATTTTTTTTGAGAGAATTGGAGCAAGAGGAACCTTGTAGTAACATGAAAAAGTGGTGAAAACTCAAATTCCAATTTTCACTTTTTCATCAATTCAAGACTTGTCAAGGCTTCAAACATATTCACCAAGTATTGTTGAGTGATTCTACATAATTTTCTAGAAGAATTCGTGCTCCATTGAAGCTCCACAACTCAATTTTCAAAGGTATCGGAAAATCAACATTACTCACTAATTATGCATTCTTTTTACACCATTGTTACATATTCAACATCCCCTTGGGTAGTAGATGGTTTCTGGTAAAGAAAGAAGAGTTTTTACAACAATTTGGTGTTCTTGAAAGTTTGAGATTCATATACGGTTTTTGAGTTAGAGGCCATTTCAAGGGAAAATAATGGTATATTTGGATTCCTCTCGAAAAATCCCACAAGATTCATCTAAAGAACGTACCATTTGGACAAGAAATGAGTATTTTAGGAGCTTGGGAACTTTTCCGGCCACCATGCTCCCATTTCCGGCCGCCACAAGCTTCAAATGCTGCATTTTCCCTCTCATTTTTCATCCAAGTGGAGAAGACAAGCAGTAGCCATCGGATCAATGCAGAAAAGTGGACTTTTTCCACCCATCCAAGGGTCAGGCGCTATGCCACGTGTCCCAGACCAAAACTACGTCGTTTTGGCTCGTACAGGGGGCTGGGAGAACGTGGGTTCGATCCCTCCCCCTGCCACTTTTATTTATTCTCACTATTTCTCTTGTTTTCTCATGTGTTCATGCTATTCCATATGTTCTTTTATTTTTCTGTTTTATATGCTGACTTCAAATAATCATAAAAAATAGGAAAATTAGTCTTTTTGATCCCCATTTTTTTGTGCTGAATCTTTAAGATGTCTAGGATTTAATAAAACTGGAATTATAATTTTACCATTCTTTGACATTTTCTTTGGATTTTTTACATTTGGGTCGTCATAAAAAGGCCAATGCTGGTGCTATCATTTTGTTGAATTTCTTTGACCTATCAAAACACAATTTAAATGTCAATCCTTTTACAGGGATCTCATACACACGTTGAGGTATTGTGATATATTTTTGTGGGAATTTTATTGTACCATTTTAATTGGTTTTGGATGCTTTCTTTAACATGCTCCACTTTAATCTTTCCTTTGGTATACATGAGATATCTTGCAATGTTTTCATCTTGTTTGACCATTTATCTTTGGATATTTTTGTGGTATCTCTCACCCCTGGTTTGTGGCTTGATGTAGGGCATTGGAGATTTTTATTTGAATTTTTTAGCACCTTTTGCTATTTTTCTTATGTTTTATATTCGAACTTGTAATTTGGACTTCCGAACGGACTTTATTTTTGTTAAGGCTCCAACGGCCGCTTTGTGTTTGCGTGATGAACGCCGTGGTTCATATTTCTTATTGTAGATAGGTT
This sequence comes from Lathyrus sativus, assembly GCA_963859935.3. Lineage (NCBI taxonomy): Eukaryota > Viridiplantae > Streptophyta > Magnoliopsida > Fabales > Fabaceae > Lathyrus > Lathyrus sativus. Next base: position 585,098,897 of record OZ012741.1, on the reverse strand, counting down.
AGAGGTATTGGAAGACACTTAGGTGGCTGTTATTTGTATGTGTAGCTTGCCCGATTATAGACTTGTTTGCATGATAGCACGTTGCGATTCCAAATAGTGGATTACGCGTTTCATTCGGAGTTTTCACTCGATTCTTTGCATATGATCACTTGATATTTTCTTATTCCATCCATGAATGGGCTTGAGGTTGAGATGAACCTTCCTCCCTCCTTTGCATTGCATTTACCATTGCTATATTCATGTTCACTTGTATGCGGTTATTACTTGTATTTCCGTTTCTTCCTTTCGTTTCCTTTCCCGTAGGACTTCCATTCTTCCTTGTTCAAGGGAGGATGTGATAGACATTAGGAGTTAACCCATGCATGATAACATTAGGGTAGATTTTATTCCCTTTTAACCCTAGGATTTGTAGAGTGTCATCTCTTCTTCCTTCAAAACAACAGAAAAACATTAATAAAGGTTATAACAGAGATTAATTCATTTCTTCCGTCAAAAGATTTGAACAGACATCAACCTTTTTGCAATAAGAAAACCCTTGTTTAAGGTGAGATTTTTCATAAAAAACACTTGAACAGCTTGTGTCGGGCGTAGCCCGAACTACGTTTGCTCTGATCTTCCATGCCGTGTGGAAGTACGTAGGCATAGGATGCGATATCCTAGCGAGCAACCTTCACCCACCTTCACCCGTAGTTAGGCGAACTACGTTGACTCTGATTTCTCGTTCCAGACGGGAATACGTAGGCATAAAGTGCGATGCTTTGCCGAGTCAAATTTTCTTTTCTTTTCAGACCTCCTCCTTTAGTTTAGATAGAAGTATAATTCGTACAAACCAAGCAAGCGTGGATCCCATCGAGTACGATGGACGTGAGGGGTGCCTAATACCTTCCCCTTGCGTAACCGACTCCCGAACCCAGGTTTTGGTTGCAATGACCATACCTTTCCCTTTTTCGCGAGGTTTACTTCGAGCGTTTCCTTTCCCTCCGTTGGGATAAATAACGCACGGTGGCGACTCTTCTGTTCAGCCGGCGCCGATTTTCGCAGTAGCGACAAGGATCATCATGGAATTTGTTTTAAAAAGACATTTCTATGAGAAATCTTCAACTTCTCTTTGAGTTATGTCAACCGTACTAAGACAATACTTTGATCTGCTTTATGTTAATTTCTGATAGCTAACACCATCTGGTTCTGAGCTTCTCAATGATTTCAGAGTCAAAAGATTTAATCCCAGATAATGAGATTAGTGCCATTGCTTAAAACGAGATTTCGTTCCTATCATATCTCATTCTAGACTTATACTCTGGAGTGACTTATGGTTTTGCTATTAGATTGAGATGTAAGGTATATAAGAGTCTGTTTGTACTTACATGTATGGTCTTATAGAAATATGAGTATCATAATGTATCTGCTAGATATCAAGGAAAGAAGCATATGCAAGAGATGTTGTTAAAGCTATCTTGCTTCAAAATATTTGATAGTGTGGATTTTGTTCTTTAAGGTGATATATTAAGAAACTTCATTGCTTATTGGTTTAGGATCATCATGGAATTTGTTTTAAAAAGACATTTCTATGAGAAATCTTCAACTTCTCTTTGAGTTATGTCAACCGTACTAAGACAATACTTTGATCTGCTTTATGTTAATTTCTGATAGCTAACACCATCTGGTTCTGAGCTTCTCAATGATTTCAGAGTCAAAAGATTTAATCCCAGATAATGAGATTAGTGCCATTGCTTAAAACGAGATTTCGTTCCTATCATATCTCATTCTAGACTTATACTCTGGAGTGACTTATGGTTTTGCTATTAGATTGAGATGTAAGGTATATAAGAGTCTGTTTGTACTTACATGTATGGTCTTATAGAAATATGAGTATCATAATGTATCTGCTAGATATCAAGGAAAGAAGCATATGCAAGAGATGTTGTTAAAGCTATCTTGCTTCAAAATATTTGATAGTGTGGATTTTGTTCTTTAAGGTGATATATTAAGAAACTTCATTGCTTATTGGTTTAGGATCATCATGGAATTTGTTTTAAAAAGACATTTCTATGAGAAATCTTCAACTTCTCTTTGAGTTATGTCAACCGTACTAAGACAATACTTTGATCTGCTTTATGTTAATTTCTGATAGCTAACACCATCTGGTTCTGAGCTTCTCAATGATTTCAGAGTCAAAAGATTTAATCCCAGATAATGAGATTAGTGCCATTGCTTAAAACGAAATTTCGTTCCTATCATATCTCATTCTAGACTTATACTCTGGAGTGACTTATGGTTTTGCTATTAGATTGAGATGTAAGGTATATAAGAGTCTGTTTGTACTTACATGTATGGTCTTATAGAAATATGAGTATCATAATGTATCTGCTAGATATCAAGGAAAGAAGCATATGCATATTCCATAAGGTTGTTTACAACATTTATTGGAAGAAGATCCAACAACCCAGATTCAAGTATTGGTGGCACTGAATTTGGTGAAAGTAGTGGAATTAATGGTTAGATGCCATTGAATCATAATCCACTCAAAGTTGTGTTTAGACTCTATTGGTCAAGTCTGAATACTGAATCGAGTATGGTCAAACAAAAAAATAATAATAAGAGGTATGCTTGTTCTTTTCTGGTTTATCTTTTGATTCAATGAAACATTTGTATAGATATAAATGTGAAGTTTCTGTTAGACTTCTAGAGAAGTTCTTTTGTAAAGAAGAGCTGCAGAAATCTTTAAGAGGAAACTCTGTTGTGTTTGTCTATACTGAATGTCTTATTAAGCCAGATGATGATCACATTTATGGAAATAGTTTTCTCACCTTTGTCTTGATACTATTGTTTGTTAGATATCTAAATAAGACAATTTAAAATTCATATATCACTCATGACTCTTGTTTCAAGATAAAGTGCTAGTTCTGAATAGAACCTTAGAGACTTGTGACTGACAAATGATATCTCTGTCTAAGTTTAGATCTACTAGACTCTGATAAATGATAGCTCCTGAAAGTTGTCAGTTTCTGAGATTCAGAAGAAGATTGTTTTTTACTGTCATAACAGTTTAAGTAAAAAGTTTTTTCAAAAAATTTTATAATACTTAAATTTTCATAAAGGTGAAACTCATCTAGTGTAATTGAAATATTTGTTGGATAAAGAACCTTTGAGTAATTATGTTTTTTCTTTTGGTACTTACTGTTACTATTCCATGTCTTGTGAAACATCATTGTGTCCTTTTTTTCTTTTTCTGAAAAGATTCTTATGCTTGTAAGATTTTTGTTCAGTTCTTCTTCTTCTTTTTCTTCCTCTCTTCTTCTTGGTTGTGTGTTGATCAAACCAAACCTGAGATGAGTTTTTCAGTTAATTCTCCTTTGAATCAGCTGATTAACATTAATGAAAAGTTTGTGAATTTTGATGAGTTACTTAAGATTGATTTCAACTTCTAGAAGATTGTGTCTAAACAAGGTTGGAATGGCTACTTTGAGATATTCTGTGGTTTCACTTATCCAAGTCTTGTCAAAGAGTTTTGGATCAATGCCTTCATTATTGAGCTGAATTCTGAGTATGTTATTCTGTCTAGAGTAACTAGTGTTTCTATTACATTAACCTCTAATGTGATTTCAAATGTGATTAATTGTGAGGATATTGGAGAAATCCCAAGAACTCTTGTTTAGGAACACTATCTTCCTTCATGGCGTATCTTTGTAGACCCATCTAATACATCAGAGGTCTCAAATCTTCTTCCAGATGCTGTTGTTTAGAACCAGATTCTAAATTCAAACTTACTTCCTAAGGATAAGGATTTAGACCAAGTAGACCCTATTGAAAAATATCTCCTTCTACTTCTTAATTCAGATTTGAAGATTGATCTTCCTCAAGTTATGTTTGACCATCTGAAGAGGTCTCTTTCTTCTTTTCATAAGGGAAAGATCTTTTTCATTCCTTATGGACGAGTTATTTCTGAAATGATTGTTCAACAAAGGGTTAACATAAGTTCTGAGGCTAATTCTTCTAAGATTTGGAGATACAAGTTTGAAACTATCTATGAAAGATTTCGATGTTAGATTTCTGCATAGTTATGCTTTGTATGTTGTTGAAATCTTTGTATTAAGCATCTTATTAATAAATTTAGTGTTTGTTCATGCTCGTGTTCAGTTTTAACTGATTAATATTTATTCTTGTTGTTCAATGAGAATTTGAAATAGATAAAATAACTCAAATGTTTGCAACTTATTTTATTAATAAAAAGGAAGCTATTACAAGACAATTAGATTTTTCTAGTCTAATGGATGTGTCATAAGGAACTCCCTAGGATCATCTGACATGTCTGGATTATCTAAGAAATCTTGTCGTTCTTCCTTAGAAAACTTCAAAGCCTCCTTTCTTAGTTTGTTTCTGCGTCTGGATCCAGAAGATCTTCTTTTATTGTGTGTCTTCACAAAGGATGTTGAAGAGGATAGCACTTCTGAAGTTGTCTGCTTACTTGAGTTGTTGCATTCAGTAGTGTTGCCTTCCTGAAATCTCTCCTTGGAACCCATATTTGCTTTTGCTTATACATCTTGGTGTTTTAGGGATTAAGTGATGATGGAAGAAAGCTTACTAGAGTCCTTTTATAGATGTGTTACATACATTATCTTGAGGTTAATATTATTTAAGTACTGATTAAATCTTATCAGTATTCTAATAATGACTCTTGGAAATATGATATACCAGTCTAACCTATTAAGATTCTCTAAATAACTATGAGTTTATGTCTGATCTATTTTAACTGTCGTTTTTGTGTCAGTTTTACTTTGTTAATGTACCTTCAAAAAATCTAAAGAAATTAATGGAATATAATTGCATGCTAAAGTAGTATTGGTCAGAAAAACTATTTCATTAATATTAAACTGATGGATTACAAAATGTTTTTTAAAAAAGGAACAAGGTGATTCTAGAAGAGATCCCTAGTTAATGCATCTCGTGCCCAACAGCGTCCATTTTTGTTATAGTCCACCTCTTCGTCTTCTGAATCAATCACTTCTTTCTCTTTTATGTCTGGAAGATAGCAACATAACTGCTTGTTGACCCCCTTTTCTTCTTCTTTGAACTCTTCATGCTCTTTCTCTGTGACTTCAAAGCAGCTACTGTTGAACCTTCTTCTGAAGTTCGTTCAAGTACTACTAAAGTTGCCTCTTCTGTAGAAAGCATTACTGAGGGCAAATGCTCAGTTGTAGAGGACTCAGAAGCAGCTCACCTCTAAGGGGATTGGATTACCAAACTTGTAGAGCTCTCGGTTGCGTCTGTTACACGGATGCATTATGATTCTCAGTTGATGATTCCATATCTCTAGGTTGGTGATTGATAAAAATGACTTAGGAGTTTGATGCTTTTATAATGGCTTATATGGATACCAAGAGTCTCTAAATCAATACTTGTTTAATTCTTAGAATAATAGCGACCACTAAGACTTCAAAGCACGCACTTTACAATCCTTAATGACTCTTACAGCTTTTACAATCCTTAAAGGAAACAAACCAACAGTTGATTACTTTAGAGTTTTTGGTTGTACAGTCTTTTCCCAGATTCCTGATGAAAAATGGAAGAAGCTTGATACTAAATTTGAGAAATGTATATTTATTGGTATCAGCGTGCATTCAAAAGCTTACTGGTTGTACAATTCGGTCACAAAAAAGATAATAATTAGTCGAGGTGTGGTTTTCGATGAAAGCAAAATATTGAAGTAGACCGTTGATAGCACCAAAGAGTACATTTTAGTAAGTGGTGATGAATTTGAAGAAGAAAAACATGATACACCTTCAATTTCTATTATCACATATTCACAATCTGCTCCCTCACCAAATTCACAAGTAGAAGCGGAAGATGAAGTTTCAAATGAACCTAAACTCCAATGCATAATAATAAGGTCATCATGGATGCAAGGTTATGAGATTAGTGGAATCAATCAAATTGATTATCCAGTTTCTTATTTTGCTTTATTTTCAAACCATGATCCCATTACTTTTTATGATGCCATCAAAAATACAAAGTGGAAGAAGGCCATGGGTGAGGAGATTGAAGCAATAGAGAAAAACAAAACTTGGGACTTAACAAACCTTCCAAAGGGACAAAAATATATTGGAGTAAAATGGATGTATAAGACAAAACTCAATGCAGATGGTAAGGTGGATAAATACAAGGCTCGATTGGTAGTTAAAGGCTATAAGTAAGAATATGGGATTGATTATAAAGAGGTATTTGCTCTAATGGCTAGACTTGGCACAATCAGATTGGTTATTTTAATTGCATCTTAAAATTCGTCTATTTATTAATTTGACGTGTAGTCTGGCTTTTTACATGGTGAATTGCAATAAGAGGTCTATGTTGAGCAACCATTGCGATACGAAAAGCAAGGGAATGAGAAGAAAATTTGCAAGTTAAAGAAGACATTATATGGACTGAAATAAGCACCATGAGCTCGATATTTTCGTATAGAGTCTTATTTCATTAGCGCGGGCTTTCATAAATGTCCATATGAGCACATGTTTTTCATTAAGCTTGCAGATGATGAGAAAATACTTGTAGTATGCTTATATGTTGATGACTTGATCTTCACAAGTAATGATAAAGTCATTATGGATGCATTTAAAGCTTCTATGATGATTGAATTTGATATGACAGATTTGGGTCTGATGAATTACTTTCTTGGCCTTGAAGTAGTACAATCAATTGCTAGAATTTTTATGTCACAAAAGAAGTATATTTTGGAGATTGTGAGTAGGTTCCAAATGGAAGAATGCAATGTAGTGTGCACTCCTACATCTGCATATCGGAAGATAAAAAGGGATTTAAAGGAGAATAAGGTAGATTCCACTCTCTATAAGCAAATTGTAGGAAGTTTGATGTATCTAACTTCAACTAGGCCAAATATCATGCATGTTGTCAACCTTATTAGCCAGTATATGAAGAACCCAACGAAGTTACACCTCCTGGAAGCTAAAAGAATTTTCAGGTATTTGAAAGGAACAATTGACTATGGAATGTTGTATAAAAAATGAGAGCAAAAGTGTTTGTTTGGCTTCAACGACAGTTACTATGCTAGAGATGAAGATGACAGGAAAAACACGTATGGATATATCTTCATGATGGTATCGTGTGCAATTTCTTGGTCATAAAAAAAACCAATAGTCACTTTGTCCACTACTGAAGTAGAGTTTATCATAACTACATCATGTGTTTGCCAAGCCATTTGGTTGAGAAGGTTAATTAGAGAGCTTGAATATTATGAAGAAGAGCCCACACTACTATTTTGTGATAATATTTTTGCAATCAAGCTATCAAAGAATTTTGTCTTACATAGGAGGAGCAAATATATGGATGTTAGATTTTACTTCTTGCGTAATCTATGCAAGGACAGTGTTATTGATGTTATATATTGCAAGAGTGAGTAGCAGATTGCAGATATAATCACAAAACTTTTCAAGACTATCGTGTTTGAGAAGTTTAAAAAGCATGTTAAGAGTTTTGTTGGAAAATGATATTATTCCCAATGATTAAAATTTAATTGATGAAATTCCTTGATGTAACCTGATGTCCACGTGACCTTCAGTTTAAGGGAGGAAAATGTTATAATTTAATTATTTTGTTTTAAATAAATGTTGATTATTAGGGAGTAGTTATTGAGTTGTTTGACTAGTATTTTATTAAAGTTATTAAGCTCCACTTTAGGATTTGGTAGTGGGATTTAAGATGTGGTATTGAGTGGATATTTAATTCCTATTTAAAAGGCTAAACATGTAAATTTCAACTTTTCTCTATATTTTGTGTTACTGTTATTTGCAAGTGTTCCAACATTTTGGTAACTAATTAAACAAGAATTAATATGGAATCTTTTAACTTAAAAAGTTAAGAGACCCATAAAAATATTTTTGAAGATAAGTGATTAAAATAAAGCTCAATGTTAACATACGGCAAAAAGAAAAGTATTAAGCCTATAATAAAATGAGAACTTAAAATTTAGCAATTTTAATTTATTGAATTTTACTCTAAATATGTAGTTTGCATTTCACATAGCCGTAGTTTTTGCCTACACATTCGCTTGGCCCTTCCTTCCTATATATGATGAATCAGATTCTCATTCAAACAACCGTAAGTTTATTCTCACAACCATGCAGTTTCTTTCTTCTTCTTTTTCTTCCTAATTTCAATCATATTTCCTTTTATGTAGGGTGAAAAGAACAAGGAAGAACTCCTCATGCGGTTCAACACCATCTACGGTGTTGCCAAGGAGTGCTCCACCGAGCTCAGGCCGAGCATCAAGACCGTGGAAGAAACCGTCAAAAGTTTGGTAGGACCTGTCCACGAAAAGTTTCACCTCGTTCCCGATGAGATCCTCCGTCACACTGATCAAGACCACCACCTTGCCGTACACCTGACACCGGTTGCCAACATAGCCACCGTGTCTGAAATGGCTGTGAGAATTTACGCGAAATGCGAGCCTGTCGCAGAGAAGAATGTGGCTTCTACGTGGAGGAAGGTGAAACAGTCTCCGGTGTTCCATCGGGTGGCGAGTGTGGTTGCGTCGAAGGCCGCGATTTGCATAGAGAAGTACAACGATGCGGTTATCGGCGCCGCAGAGAAGGGTTGTAAGGTATCAGCGTACACGCCTTTGGTGCATAGAGATATATATAGCTATGGTGTTTAGTGAATTTTGAAGCGCGAATCAATCCATCTCTTATTTATTCTTTTTTCTTAGTAATTTGTTACTGGATGTGATTGAAGTTACAGATATTCTGTGTTTGTAAATTAACAAATAAAAACAAAAATAGAGCATTTAGTCTAACTATTTGATTTTAATGTTATGTTTTCTCCTCCCATATATTTTTTTTATAAGCTTCCATTGTGTTTCCTTTATATTTGTTGTGAGTATAATGTTAGTGAACTTTAATGTCCAAAGAGGGTCTCAATCTCTTAGATATGTGAACCAGTGGCCATCTCTTCCGGCCTTTAGTGGACATATTTATAGTAGTTCTGACTTTAATCTTACCTTTAAGTCTTTGATTGTTATGTGTCTAATGTTTCGGTTGCCATTCACGTCCTTTTTATTTGTCTGGGTGTCAAAAGAGGGAATCATATTTCAATCCGTTATATGACTTGATGTTTGAGTCAGCCGCATGGTATTGTGAGCACATATGATTAGGACATGGTTCCATATTGGTAACGCTGGTTTAAGTATTTTATGAGGGTTCAACGTGCTGAATGACGAATGGGCTGAAATAAGAGACGTGCCGGTTGATAGCTCTTCAAGTATGAGATATGTAAGACTGAAGTGATTAAGTGAAGATATGTTTGGTCAATGGACATGGTCCCTCAAACATAAAGTTTGTAAGGATGAAGTGATTAAAGAAGAGTCTGACAATTTACGATCTCTTTAGCATGAGGTCGATAAAAAAATGATTAAGAAAAGACTTATGATTTAGTGGACATATCAATTCACACTCTCTCAAACACAATGTCTATATGATTAAAGATGCCTATATGATTGATGAAAAGGTGTGACAATTTATAATCCCTCAAACATATAGCATATAAGAACGAAGTGTTTAAACGAACACATGACATATTATGGTCTCTCATATGCCTGAGACTTATAAGAAGAAGTAACTAAAATAAGACATGGTTCTTCACTCTATAAAAAAATACTATTTTTTAGGTTATATCAGATTATTAAAGAAAAAATTTCTTGACAAAATTAAGTCATTGTTCTTTGAGAATGAAATTATAATGATAATATTAGTGCATTCTATTTTATTGAATACACCCTAAATTTAATATATAAAATATGTCTGATATTATAAAAGATAAAATGAGTTATATCATAATTCAATATACTCTGTTCATCTTTTATAAAATCAAACAATGAAATATAATTTTATCCTACTCAAATTCTATTTCATTCTAATAATTTATATCAATTCAAATAGTAGACTTTGTTGAGTGTTTAGAAAACAAAATATTACTCTTCTTTCTAGGTCATTCGAAAGGTCCACCATCAAAGGGTGGCTTCCGTTGTAATAGAACTCAACACCGATATAATTCCTTGTACAAATCACTGATATAGTTTTTATTATCACGACAACAACAAAAGGCACTCGCTCGACTAGCGTACGCAACATCGACCCACGACTACTACTGTAATAAATGCTCTCGGTCTGATGTGAGATATTACAATCTTGATTTTTTTTTAGATGCATTGTGTTAGTTAGTTTTAGTTCAACCATGATAAAACAAATATGGGTCTTATTTAGTCATTGTATAACCATGACAATTCTATTATAAAGTCTTATGTTATAATCCATCTTGCACACTCTCAAAGACGGCTCTAGTGAGGGAGGTTCCAAATTCTCTGGCTACTTAAAATATTCTAGTCTTAGTTACTCCTCCTTCAATTTCAACATTACATGATTTAACACCTCCAACAATTTGACAAGGGACGTTCCAAGATCTTCTAACCTTCTTTACAGCGGCTCAAAGTTCAAACATCAAATCAGCCTTTGTCGTAACATATAATTCGTGGACATGAAATGCTCCACAGTTACTAGCTAGTTTAGACACACAAGTGGAAAATAATCCGCAAAACAATATTTATAACCTAGTACAACATAAAAATTCACATTTCCTCGATGAATGAATATTTCATATTGAAGAAAACTAATAAATCGCTTCATCGAGGGATAATTTTGTGCGAGAAACCATTTCACATGACGAGCAGAGAGTTGAACCAGAAACTATCCTCGTCAACCCTTATTCACCATACAACACGACCCCCAAATGAGCGGACCTCATTTTGCGTTGAAGACACCAAACTCCACTTCATGGTTGTGAAGGCAAGAGACGAAAGCCACACGCTGTCGGGTGATCGTTGTCATCATCGATTGCCATTACAAATCAAGAGCATAATACAACAATTACAAAGAGAATAAAACTCATCAACTGTACATATAATCTAACCACCCAGGACTATGCGGTTATACTTGAGATTTTCTAATGAAATCTCGACGTCAGAGTGAAAAAGCTCTACCTATTTAAATGCATCATCGAAGAACTCCCAGAGACTGGAAAAACTCATGAAATATATCATCATAGTTCTTCTCTACCTTCACCTTAGCCAAATCTGATGTGGCCAGGGCTATATATTTCTTGCCAATGGCTTTATGTTGCTCAATGACTATTTTCTAAAGAATGGTCACCAAAAGCTTTCATCGCCTATGCCTTAGACGCCTCTAAAACTTTCACATACTCTACCTTGTAGTCTTACAAAGCTTTCACTTGCTTCTTTATGGTGTCTATTTCTTCACGAACCTTTGCATAACCAGATACCTCACTTAGGCCACTCGTCATAAAAAAAAGTGACAATGCAAAGCTTAAGTGGGTGATGAACGAATTCTGCCACTAGTTTCTGGCAAGCATGAATGCCCATCCGAGCATAATGTTTACCTTTATTGTAGGTACCCTTTGTTCACCAAAGAATCATCTCAACTGCATCAGAAATCTTTCATTTTCTGCTCCAGTTTAGGATAAACATTATCATAAAGTATACTTTTTTCATCATTAATACATCTTAGAAAGTAAAATAATTTTAAAATGTGTTAAGTAAGAATATATTATATATCTTTTATATAAATTTACTGTTGTAATTTATGAACAATAAATGTCCATGGGTGTGTTTTAAAATGACAAGAAAAGTGGAAGTGAGTAAATGCCAATAAATGATTGGGAAATAGTCCTACATAGAAAGTTTGACTCACTTTAAAAGTCTTTATAAAGAGTTATGAGCATTAACTCAACAAAAGGACAAAAGAGGATAAAATGTCACATGGACAAGTGTGGTGGTCTCAAGCATTATGCCACTTGTTTCCTTCATACACTCCCTCGCCAATGTCGCCATTGGTGACATCGACTCCGGGGCTGGGTGTGAGGGCGTGGGCGTAGAGGCACTAGTGGCATCTTGTAGGCGGGACATGAGCACTTAGGCACGACGCATGGAAGCAACCGGGATACTCGCAGCGTTATGAGGCAGCGTCGCTGACGCTCTGGCGGGCGGCCTTCGACCGAGCTCATTATTGCTCTCGTTTTGGTCTATGCATGCGTTTGAATTTTAAACATAGACAATGCTACATAATGAACATAGACAATGCTTGGAAACAATGCAACTTTTGGTTAAAAGGTGTTGTTTATCAAGGGTCGCAACCTTGTGAAACAACACATACATGACCTATAAATACTCCATTCCGGAATTCAGAAAATCATATCACAAATCGAAAATTCTCTTGTACAAATTCCAAATACTCTTCGCTACAAATCGAGTTTTCACCGGTCTTACGCAAATTCGATATAAGGCTGAATTATCTTGGGTATTTCTGCGTTTCAACTCTAAGACATTCAAGAGAATGTTTGAAATACTTTTAAGAAAAGTGACATTATTCGCAATTCAGTCCTGGATCCATTCAACTTTACCGATATTTCTAACATTTACACTTTCCCCTTTTAATAACTGAAAAAATAAACAAAAAAGGGTAGTGCTAATTGTGCCCTTGAGGCACAAGTTAAAGAATCTATAAATATAAAATTCGTATTGAGAAAAACAATAAAATCATTAATTATAATTTTACATTAACTTCAATACACAATTTTCAATAAAGTTTTACTATATTTATCTCTTAACTTATGCCCTAAAGACACAAGTTAGCATTACCCGACAAAAAATACTAACCTATTTAAAGTTATATTCTTTTTCAAAGTCTTTTAATTCAGGTCGTGTTTGGAATGGTTTTATATTTATATTTTGAAATTCAAAAAACTAAAATAATTTTTTATTGAGTTTTAAAAATATTTAATCTCAAAGTCAATTTTGAATTACAAAATTTTCAAAAGGTAAATTAATTTTAAATATAAAACTAAATATTGTAAATATATTTAAACCAAAATAATTCATACCATTAAATTTATAAAACAGTTAAAATATTACAATGATAAAAATGTTTACTTAATAGTAATTTTGATATTAGTGGTATAAAAATGATGGTTGTTTGCATATGTTTATCAGAATAGTGATTGACTATGATCATATTGGTGGTGGTGAGAATGATAGTTGATGGTGGTCGGATTGCTATTTAATGGTGGTAAAATTGATGGTCAATGGTTGTGATAAATGATAATCATAGTGGTTGTTTTCGGTGATTTTGTCATCGATAGTTATTAAAATAGGGATGTAAATGAATATTTATGAGAACAAATACTATGATATTCGTATTCACTATGTTGGATAAATATGATATTAATATCCGCCCCTAACCTATGCGGGTATCCGTTAAGCAGATAATCCACGGGTTTTACGGTATAAATTTTTTTTTTTCAAAAAAATATTTTTAAAGTTGGATAATCCGCCCCATACCTATGTTGGATAAATTATTTTTAAAGACACAAAAAGTTATTATTACATAACATCTATACAATTTGCTCTTAATTTAACAATAAAACTTTATCACATTAATTTTTTTTTATTCACCAAAACATAATATCCATACATTTTATTTTTAACCAAATAAATAAAAAATATTATGATTGCGAGTTATGATGGAAGAGCGGACGATAGAGGAGTAGGGAGAGAGACAGAGAAATGACGACACTAGTTGGTTGGACTGTGAAATTGTTAAATTGAGGTATGAAGTATTGAAGAGTTTAAATATGAAATGATTAATAGAATTTGAGTAAAATATGAAATATTTTCTTCAAAAAGAAAATTTCAAAAAACAAAAAAAGAGAAATATAAGAAGATTAATTTTTTTAGAATATGAAAAGACAAAATATAATAAACTAATGATATTTATATGACTTTTATAATTTATTAACGAATATGGATATCCGCGGATATAGATATCATTAAACTCGTATTCATATTTATTTAAAAATAAATATTTAAATATTCATTTATTTTATCCGCAAATATCCATTAAATTAATCATTCTATATCCGTTACGAATTTTATCTGCAAATATCAATTAGAATGATTTTTTTTTTCATCTCGACGTTATTTAGTTTAATATGGGTGGAATTGATGTATATAGTGATACTTAGCGGTGGTATCACTATAGATGTTGTTATGAAATAAATAAAAGAGATTGATTTTATTGTTCGAGGAATATAGAAAAATTGATTTTAATTATGCCTTAAATAGTAATAAGAAAATTTCTATTGAATTGTATATCAACCCAATATTTTCTCAAAGATATGATTAGAAGAAAATAAAACACTTTGGTGAGAATTTCAATACATTATTAGTTAAGTTATGTGAAGAGGATTGATTAACCTATTGTTTTTCTTAATAAAAAAATTTAAGTAATGCCAAAAATATGAAAGTATTTTGGTTTCTTGTTAGTGTTTTTATAAGCTTCAATTATTGAATGATGTAACTTTGAAGTCTGCTCGTGGTTATTTTGAACACACACTGAAATACAGTGAGCAACTGACATTAATATGAATAAGCTATTTGTTGAATTAAGATTACTAAGAGATAATGTTAACGCGAGAAAAAAAATAGGATTTTTAATATATTAAAAATATTTGAAAGACTTATATTGTTTTATCAATAAAATCATTATATAAAATTTTATTGACTATGGTATTAATTTATTTACAAGTTTTTCTATTTTGAGTTTAATTTTTTTATAATATTATAAATATATATATATATATATATATATATATATATATATATATATATAAATATATATATATATATATATATATATATATATATATATATATATATATATATATATATATATATATATATATATATATATATATATATATATATATATATATATATATATATATATATATATATATATATATATATATATATATATATATATATATATATATATATATATATATATATATATATATATATATATATATATATATATATATATATATATATATATATATATATATATATATATATATATATATATATATATATATATATATATATATCATTTATAAATACACATTGACTTAATTGTAGTAATTAAAAAATTATGAGAAGTTAGTTAAAACATGATTTTTTATAAGCAAAAGCATAAGGGATACTCAGTCAAAGAACAAAATATAATTGATTGTAAAAAAATACTCACAACAAAACTAACAAATATAATCAACTAGGGGGTTAATAAACCAAATAACCTTATCACACATAAAAATACACATAAATCTAGCACAAACCCAATCCCAAAGACAATGATTTGGCTAAATTCACTAAATCATTTACATCTTTTATCATTACGCGATAACCAAATGGCTCTAACAGTTGCCATTCAAAAAAATAGTTAAAACTCTTTCTTGATGGTGCCCTTCAATTTCCTATCAAACTGCCTAACATGGAACATAATATTGCCACAAGAAAAAATGTATCACAGAGCAATCTAATTCAAAATTTAACACAAAACCAAAACAACTTTTGGACACAACAGAAAAAGATGGTAATAAGATTTTGAATCACCAAAACATAATGAACATATCGTGTTATGAGATCCCTATATAATTTTGTGCTTCAGAAGTTCATCTTTTGTTTGAAGTCGGTTGAGAAAAAATGGATTATTTGACTTTCAAACTTTGCTAAAAGGAAATGACAAATTCGGTTCAATGAAAGAACTACTGCCAGTGAAAGCTTGAAGACATGCGTAAGTATATTTGATACTAAAGCTATTTGAGTTGCGCCACCAAACAAACTGTGAGATATTGAATTGAACTTTAGAATGGTCGAAGTCTGTTCGCAAGTAATGCGTGTTGTAATCTAAGTTTGTTCTAACATGCATTAGTCAATATTGCTAGGTTTGTTAGCATGTTGAATTGGGTCTTACTTGTAAGCTCAATTGTTTAAGTTAGCTTGTACCCTAAGTTAGCTTGTAATGAATAATTGTTAAAAATCCCATTAGATTAGTGTGATATTTTTTCTTATAAATAGCATGCTAGTCTCTCACCTTGCATGAAAAATAGGAAGATAAAGTTCTAATTCAAGTGAGAGAGGTTATTTGTTATTCTTGTAATCTTGTTTTAAAAGAGAAAGAAAAGAATAGCAGTTTGTAACTAATCCTTGTTGTTTTACCTTGTTTTCTTTGTTAACATTAACCCTTGTGTGTTTCTTGTCTATAAAGAAACCGTTTATATTTTGTTTCAAGACATCCTTTTTCACAACAAATTGGTGCGGTGAACATGGAGAATATGCCTTCAACAAAGTATGAGATTGAAAAGTTCGCCGGAGTGAATGACTTTGGTCTGTGGCGCTTGAAGATGAAAGCCCACTATGCCAAAAAAGACCTTTAGCAGCGCTTTTTTTTTTGCCTTTAGCAGCGCTTAAAAGCGCTGCCTAAAGTGGCGCTGCTAAAGGTAAAGACAGCGCTTTTTTTTTGCCTTTAGCAGCGCTTTTTTTTTCTTCCTTTAGCAGCGCTTTTTTCACCCTATAGCAACGCTTTCATAACCGCTGCCTAATCCCCCTTCATCTCCCCCCTTTAGCAGCGCTTTTTAAAAGCGCTTTCTTAGACCCCCCTTTAGCAGCGCTTTTTTAAAGCGCTGTCTTAGACCCCCCCTTTAGCAGCGCTTTTTTAAAGCGCTTTCTTAGACCCTCATTTTCCAACCTATAGCAGCGCTTTTTTATGCCTCTTTTTGCCCCTTTAGCAGCGCTTTTTTTAAAAGCGTTGTCTATTCTTCACGATTTTGAATTTTTTTTTTATAAAAATAATCACATTTTTTATATATTTTTCAATAAACCTGCTTATAACAAATACATTCCCTGCTTATAATTCAGGTCTTTAATTCAATAGTTTGGCCTTATATATAACAATTATTTTGGCCTTATTTTTGTGTATTCATCAATTTGCAATATTATACACAATAACTAAAGTATACATTATAATTCATCACTTTGAAATATTATACACATAAACCTGCTTAAATATATTACAACACAGTCCGATCCTCAGAACAAAATCACATATACAATCAATTCACATATAATTACAAATCTGATAACTTTACAAATAGATACAATATCAGATGTCACATTAGGAAGAAATAAACTTAACAATCTTTACTTGACTATTGAATTCTGTATGAGACTGCATGGAGTTCACTATCAGCCACAAATATACGGTTTTCTTCAAGCTTTGTATCATTATTCAATTGAATGTCTTCCAAGCTTAATTCAATAGAACATGATTCATCTTAATAACAGCACAAGCAAAAACAATAATAGATAAGTAACAATACACTTGAACAGGCCCATGTAGATCATTAAGTACTAGATTTCTATGAAATTTTCAGTTCTAATCATTATTTGAAGTTTCTGTTAATCAGATTAATAATTAAATATGTATTTATAGAATTAATCTTCATTATCATTACCTTCCAATATATATTTCCTCATGAAGTACCAAAGCAGCCAATACAATCACAATTACTGTCACAAGAGGGCTAAACAATGCAGAGAAAAGAGGTCCTCTCTGTGTTATGCACCATGCTTGAAGACAAAACATAACCGTTGATCCCATAATTCCCTACAAAATATATTTATTACAAATTATCTAGGATTATGATGTATAAATATTGGTGTGTATCATCATGAAAAATTACCGCATATAAAGTGGAACCAAATTGAAGTAGAGAATTAATCTTCCATGCATTAAGGTCTGGCTCCAAGAATACTGTCACTACGGCTGATTGTAATATTGAAATGAAACACATCCAAGCTGACAGTGATAAATAATTAGGATGACTTTTGTAAACTGGAACCTGAAAAATATATAAGGGTGAAATGTTATATGTTTATAGAATAATAGTTATATCATAAGTATTAATTACCCTACAAAGGCTGCTATTAAAAATGTAACTCCGGGAATAAGATTGATCATGGCACTTGCAATTGAAGAAGACGAAAAATATAGTCCCTCAAAATATAGATTTTGATACAATGTAATGCTGCAACATCAAACATCATTATACATATACAAACATAAAGCTGTATGAATGATCTATACATTCTAAAACTATATCCACATTCATGAAGACACGTGAATTCATTAAATGTTGTGTAACTCGCCAAACAAACTTTATTTCAAAAAAGTTGTCGGATCTATATATTTATGTTTTAAAATTTAATAAATAAATAAGGATTATTTGTGAATTTAGACTATTTAATAGAAAAATAAGGATTAAGAAAAATAAATAAATTTCAAGATTAACAGAAACTTAAAGCTTTCATCTAAATCACAAATAGTGTGAAGTTTCTAAAGCAACATAATCTAAAAAATCATTGAATATATGTGCAGTATTTCCCTTATAAAAATTATTAGTAAAAAGAACTCATATAAGGTGTGGCATTTCAGCAAACACCTTGTATACGGCTAGATATAATGAAAGTTAACATAAGTAAATTCATTGTGCCATTTCAACAAACACCTTGTATACAAAACTCAAGCCAATATTAAACGAGTAATTTTCATCAACGGTATCAACAAAAACAAGTCAAAAACTCAGAAAAGAAGTAACACTAACATCATATAATCCAAAAAAATGAAACACTAAGACATTAATCCAGAAAAATGCAAAATGAAAAACTTCAAATACCGTAACAATGGACGGACGGCGGCAGAATGAGGTGACGACGGAATGACCGGAGGAAAGACGACGGACGGAGGCTGTCGGACGGAGGCGCGGACGGAATGCGTTGACGGTGACTGTTCTAATTCTGAATAGGGCAACGTTCGCGAGTGGAAATAAGAAAGAAGAAGAATGTTCTGATTCTGTGAAAATATTGGAATTTTTTAAATTTATGTTACTTAAACCTATAGCAGCGCTTTTTTTGGCATTTAGCAGCGCTTTTAAAAGCGCTGCTATAGGTATGCCTTAGGACCCCCTTTAGCATCGTTTTTTTTTGGCATTTAGCAGCGCTTTTAAAAGCGCTGCTATAGGTCTGCCTTAGGACCCCCTTTAGCAGCACTTTTTTTGGCATTTAGCAGCGCTTTTAGAAGCGCTGCTATAGGTATGCCTTAGGACCCCCTTTAGCAGCGCTTTTTTTGGCATTTAGCAGCGCTTTTAAAAGCGCTGCTATAGGTCTGCCTTATGACCCCCTTTAGCAGCGCTTTTTTAAAAGCGTTTTCGTAGACCCCCCCTTTAGCAGCGCTTTTTTAAAGCGCTTTCTTTGACCCCCCCCTTTAGCAGCGCTTTTTTAACAAGCATTGTCTTAGGTATGCTATTTTTTGTTTTTTTTTCATGACCCTTTAGCAGCGCTTTTTTAGAAAGCGCTGTCTTTTGTTGCGCTGCTAAAAGTCATTTCTGGCGTAGTGGCCCTACTGGTTCAACAGGATTGTTTGGAAGCATTGAAGGGAGAGGCAACCATGGATGCTACGTTAATGGCAAAATAAAATACTACCATGATTGAGAAAGCCCACAACACAATATTGTTGAGCATTGGTGATAAGGTTCTTCGACAGGTATAAAAGGAGACTACAATATCGGGGTTATGGGTAAAACTTGAAAGTTTGTACATGATCAAATCTCTGGTGAATCGATTCTACCTGAAGCAAAATTTGTATTCATTCAAGATGAGTTAAGACAAAGTGTTGGTTGAGCAGTTGGATATGTTTAATAAGCTGATTCTTGATCTTGAAAATATTGATGTGAAGATTGATGATGAAGATCAATCACTATTATTGTTATGTGCTTTGCCCATAACACATGCTCAATTTAAAGAAACTCTCTTGTATGGAAGGGAGTCCATGAGCTTTGGAAAAGTTTAATCAGCCTTGTATTCTGAGGACTTGAAAAAACAAAAGGAGCATAAACCTTTGACGGTGGGCAAAGGTTTAGCCGTTAAGGAAAAATTCTTGGGAAAGGATGGTAAGTATGATAAGAAGAAAGATAAAAGTCAGCAGAAGTCTTATAGTGGTGAAACATCTGGTATTCGATGTTATCACTGTAAGAAGGAGGGTCACACAAGAAATGTGTGCCCTAAACGCCTGAAAGATCATGGAGGTAAGGATAATGATAACATAGCCATTATTCAAGATGACTTTGACTCATCTGATGTTCCTGTGGTTTCAAGTGGCGACTCAAGAAAATAGTGGATTATGTATTCAGGTTGCACTTGGCACGTGACTTCAAACAGAGAATTGTTCGAGGAGCTATGTGATCAAGATGGTGTACCGGTGTTGTTGAGAAACAATAAATCTTATAAAATTACAGGTATTGGATCTGTGAGATTCAAGCTCCATGATGAGTCAATAAGGTTATTGACTGAAGTCAGGTACGTACCTGATTGGAATAGAATTTTGATTTCTTTTAGTGAATTCAAGAGGAAGGGATATGTTTTTCAAGGAGAGAAAAGTATCCTAAGAGTCATGAAGGGGTCGAAGGAAGTCTTAAGAGGTATGACAAAACAAGGCTTGTATACCCTTGAGGCTGAGGTTGTAAGTGGTTCGACAAATGTTGCATCTATGAAACCTGTGTCGAAGACAAAATTGTGGCACATGAGATTGGGCCATGTCAGTGAAACAGACCTGGTCGAATTGGGGAAGCAGAACCTACTAAGAGGTGACAACGTCTAACAGTTAGAGTTTTGTGAATCTTGTGTATTTGATAAATCCTGTAGGGCGAAGTTTAACAAAGGCAAGCAAAGAACACATGGATCCCTGGATTACATTCATGCTGATCTTCAAGGGCCTGCAAGGAATCCTTCACACTCATGTAAAAGGTATTTTCTATCCATCGTAGATGACTATTATAGAAAGCTATGGGTATTCATCCAGAAGATGAAGGATGAAACTTTTGAGAATTTCAAAAGTTGGAAGGTTCTGGTCGAAACTCAAACTGGCAAAAAGATTAAGAGGTTGAGAACTGACAATGGCCTTGAGTTCTGCAACAAAGCGTTCGACAGTTACTGTATTGAGTCTGGGATTGCAAGGCATAATATTGTAGCAGGTACTCCTCAACAAAATGGCTTAGCTGAGAGATTCAATCGAACAATCCTTGAAATGGTTAGATGCATGTTGGTTAGTGCTGGATTAAAGAAGGTGTTTTGGGCGGAGGCTGTTTTGCCAGCAGCCTATCTGATAAATAGATGTCCCTCGACTACCGTGGAAACGAAGAAACCTGAATAAATTTGGTCAAGACATCCACCTAGTCTCGACAGAATGAGAGTATTTGGCTGCGTGGCCTATGTTCATATTAGGAAAGACAAGGTCGAACCTAGAGCTCTGAAATGCATGTTCATGGGATACCCTGAGGGAGTCAAAGCTTATAGTCCATGGTACCTAGAGCCAGGTCACAGGAGGTGTATCACCAGTCGAGATGTAGTTTTCAATGAAGCAGAGATGGCTTTCAAGAAAACTGATGATGCTGACGAAGAGCTGGAACAAGGAGAGATTCCTGTTGAGGTGGAGCATGTTGATGCTTAATTGCAGATCCCAAATGAAGTCGAAGAAGACGCAGAAGATGTTGTCGAAGATGAGGAGACTGATAATGAATACCTGCTAGCAAGAGACAGGTTGAGAAGAGCCTTCAAGCCACCTCAGAGACTTGGGTATGCAGATCTTATAACTTATGCCTTAATCTATGCAAGTAAGGTTCTAGACGAAGAACCTAGAGACTATAAGGAAGTTATGAGGATTCGAAAGAAGAACGAATGGCTAAAGGCCAAGGATGATGAGATGAAATATCTTCATGATAACAACACCTGGGAACTGATCAAGAAACCTGCTGGAGCCAGGTTAGTCAGCTGTAAATGGATTTTCAAAGTTAAGGAAGGAATCGAAGGAGTGGCATCGAAGAGATATAAGACAAGATTGGTCGCTAGGGGGTTCACTCAGAAAGAAGGTGTCGACTTCAATTATGTGTTCTCTCCTGTTGTGAAGCATAGATCCATTCAAATGTTTCTTTCCACAGTGGCACAATTCAACCTTGAACTGGAACAGATGGGTGTGAAGACTGCGTTCTTGTATGGTGATCTAAATGAAACAATCCTTATGAGGCAACCTGAAGGGTATGCCAAAAAAGGGAAGGAAGATTATGTGTGCAAACTGAATAGATCTTTATATGGACTGAAACAATCTCCTCGACAGTGGAATAGGAGATTCGACAAGTTCATGGCACGCATAAGTTTCATTAGAAGTCAGTTCGACCACTGTGTTTACTTTAGATTTCGACCTGGTAATTCATTTGTTATTTTGTTGCTTTATGTGGATGATATTCTAATAGAAAACAACAATGTCGAAGATGTAATGAGGGTGAAGGCTGAACTTAATAATGAGTTTGACATGAATGATCTGGGAGTTGCGTCCAGGATTTTTGGGATTGACATTCAAAGAGATAAAAAGCAGTCGAAATTATGCTTATCTCAAGAGGCATACCTACAGAAGATTCTCTAAAAGTATGGTATGTCGACTTCAAAGCCTGTTGTGACTTCGACAAACCCTTAATTCAAGCTGAGTATAGATTAGTGTCCCAACACTGATGTCGAAAGAAATTATATGAATAACATTCCATATGCTAATATAGTGAGTTCTTTGATGTATGTTATGGTCTGTACTAGACCCGACATAGCATATGCAGTAAGTCTTGTAAGCAGGTACATGGCGAATCCTGGAAAGGCTCACTGGCAAGCATTGAAGTGGATTCTAAGGTACATAAATAGGTCTCTGAATAGAGTCCTAATCTATGGTGGAACCTTGGATGAAGATAATAAAGTAGAAATTGAAGGAAATGTCAACTCTGATTATGTAGGTTGATGGATTCCAGAAAATCTATTTCTGGATATGTGTTCACTATGTTTGGAACATCAATCAGTTGGAAAACAACACTTCAGAAGGTCGTTGCCTTATCAACCACTGAAGCGGAATATATCGCCCAAACTGAAGATGTGAAGGAAACATTGTGGCTTGAAGGTTTTGCAAAGGAGCTGAAACTTCAATGTTGAGTTATCACTGTTAAATGTGATAGTCAAAGTGCAATACACATGTCGAAGAATTCAGCCTATCATGAGTGAACCAAGCACGTTGATGTGAGGCTGCATTTTTCCAGAGGAGTAATTGAGCATGGAGAAGTTCAACTGCTGAAGGTTTCAACAGATCATAATGCTGCTGATATGATCACCAAGACGTTGCCCATTTGCAAGTTTTTCCACTGTATGCAATTGATAAAGCTGCATCAAGAAATCTAGTTTCTTGATGTTATAGAGTTAGATCCAAGGTGAAAATTTGTGAAATATTGGATCAAACTCTAGAATGATCGAAGTCTGTTCGCGAGTAATGCGTGTTGTTGTTGAAGTTCATTCTAACATGCATTAGTCGATATTGCTAGGTTTGTTAGCATGTTGAATTGGGTCTTACTTGTAAGCTCAATTGTTTAAGTTGGCTTGTACCTTAAGTTAGCTTGTAATGGATAATTGTTAAAAATCCCATTAGATTAGTGTGCTATTTTTTCTTATAAATAGCATGCTAGTCTCTCATCTTGCATAAGAAAAAATAGGAAGATAAAATCCTAATTCAAGTGAGAGAGGTTATTTGTTATTCTTGTATACTTGTAATCTTGTTCCAAAAGAGAAAGGAAAGAATAACAGTTTGTAATCAATCCTTGTTGTTTTACCTTGTTTTTTTTGTTAACCCTAATCCTTGCGTGTTTCCTGTCTATAAAGAAAACGTTTATATTTTGTTTCAAGACATCCCTTTTCACAACACAAACACATCAGAATCATCAGAAGAAGGCTCCACCAAGAATATAATGTAGTGAAACTCCTCCCATTCTCTAGCAACTGTAACCGAAAAAAAAGATGTCAAAGTAGATGGGATGTTCCAACACCAATTACCATCAAACCATGAACCAACATTGAAAATCTTGAATCAGTTAACTTGCAAACAACAAAAAAGAGAAAGAAATTGCTTCATTAAAGGTTCATCGCTAATCCATTTGTTCCTCCAAAAGTTGACGTTGAAGTCAATTCCTACTTTATAAGATACACTATTATCAAACCAACTGGAATCATTTTTGCACGAACCCACACAAATTCTAATATCTTTCCACCAAATAGGCCATTTGCGAATGTCCACCGAAGAAAACGAGTCTAAAATTAAACCTTTGATGTCCTTGTATTTGGATATAAGGAGAGAATTCTATAACGAATATGAAGTCTCATTCGATAATATTTTTCAAACCCACTTTCTTCAAAGAGAGAGCTTTGTTGAAGATTTCTCCTTCTTTTAACTCTCAAACCACCTTTTTACTTTGGTTTATTGAAGGTGTCCCAAGCAATCCAAGTCACTCTCCTTTTAAAACATTTTAGTAAACAAGCTTTAAATATTTCTATAAATATTTTTTGAGCTCTCAAAATTCAACACTTAACTTTTCATCATAATAATAAAACTTGTAAATTTTATTGAGAGGGATTAATGAAATCATAAAATAAAAAAGTAAAATTTCAAAAACCTTGATTTTTTATATAACTACAGTATTAGTTCGGTATATTAAACTTTATCTACAGAACCAGAAAAACTTATTTTGGTAATCACCAAAACAGCATATTTTGCCTATACAGCGAGAATTAGGGTTTGTAAACGCGATCTTCATCAAGAGCAGAGAGTAGCAGAATGGGTGGGTCTGTACGAGACGTGAACTCAAAGGGAGAGTTGGATGAGGTGGTTGGCGGTGGTTCTCCCGTCGTGCTTCACTTCTGGGCATCATGGTGTGAAGCTTCAAAACACATGGACCAACTCTTCTCTCACTTGGCCACTGATTTCCCTCACACCCATTTCTTAAGGGTTTTTATTCTTTTTCTTTCCCTCTTACTTTCCCTGCATCATCTTGTTGCTTTATTTGAGTTATCAATCAAAATCAATTTCTTTTGTAGGTTGAAGCTGAAGAACAGCCAGAGATATCCGAGGCTTATTCCGTCTCTGCTGTTCCTTTCTTTGTATTCTTCAAGGTATGCTTTCTTCAATTTGCAAACTCTTTTTTTAGTTCTTGAGAAAGAATTCAGTATTACTGCGTGTTGATTCATAAGTGATCGATAATTGTGGGTTTTTAGGGTTTGCTTAAGTTTTAAACTATGTTGATTTGGATAATCCTTTGTATTATTGCATATGCTTTTGTTGTTTTATGGCAGAGTGGTTTAGGAAAACCCTTGTATATTTCACTATTCTATTGTGGTGTGTCAATGCTGTTATGCAGGACTTTGTTTTTTACTTTCTTGTTTTCTTTTCTTTATTTCTTCCTCCTTCTTCCAA
The DNA here is from genome assembly GCA_963859935.3 of Lathyrus sativus. Lineage (NCBI taxonomy): Eukaryota > Viridiplantae > Streptophyta > Magnoliopsida > Fabales > Fabaceae > Lathyrus > Lathyrus sativus. The sequence goes on along the minus strand of OZ012741.1, from coordinate 585,073,602 downwards.
TTTGGTTCATTTCAATGTTATACCATTGACGAGTCAATGACCAGGGTTCTGTTATAGTGATTAATTTATTGAACAATAGAGTATAGTTTGTGCTAGTGTCTCTTGGTTTTTTATGGTAGAATTACATTTTGGGTGTAAGGCTTGAACTTCCCTCCTCGCTTTGAATATGGTTCTTTTACTTACGCATAAATACTTATAAGCTTTAGATGTTCACTAACATTTCCCTCTCCCCCTAACAAATTAACTGCTAACATTTTCCTATAAAAAAAAGAAGCTATTGTTTAAAGAATCTCATAGTTACACTAAGATTTTTTAATATATGTATTTGTCCCTAAGTACTTGTTCAGAACAAAAGACACACTAGCACAAGAAATTCTGAAAAATCTAAAATTAAAAAGGGAATGATAGTCCTATTATTCAATTGCTCAGTTTTTAGTCTTTACTCACTCTTAAGGCTTAGTACCTCCTCTATACAAAAATTGGACCTTTTTGATGTGAAGTATGAGAGTACTCCGACTTACATTCTCCTATAGTCCTATCTCGCTTTGGTAATATCTGAAATACTTTCTTTTGATAGAACTTGTTCATGTTAACAAATGATAATCATGTATTGATGCATTGCACTAATGAATCATTCTCTGCATACAGTTGAGACAATTGCATATTAACATTAATCAAGTTGAGTTTGCAACTTATCAAAGTTATTTGTTGTGTTGCAGATTTTTAATTAAGACTTGTTTTTGATGTTATTATTATTATTATTATTATTGTTATTGTTATTGTTATTAGTGAGAGATTACATGAAACTAATTAAATGGGTCTAATAGAGATGCACTGACAATATAAGTTTTACATTATCATCCAATAGGAATATATCATTCTGCCATGTCATACAAGTAATTTAAAAATTTCAGTCTGACTTGGCGGAATACACGACCGTCATTGGTTGACATTGTAAAATTAATTTACATTGTCAATGCATCACCCCTTTTTTCATTAAATTTTAGGGGGAGAAACCATAACGTTGTATATTTCGTTATTTTATTGTTTTGTGCCATTGCTGTCTCCCTCACATCTTTGCTAGGAAAATGCAGGATTTTGTTTTTTACTCGCTTATTTCCCCTCCTAATTTCTTGCTCCTGCCTTATCAGGTTCATTTTAATGTTATTCCACTCATGAGTCGATGACTACCGTTCTGTTCTAGTGTTCAATTTGGTTTAACAATAGAGTATAGTTTGTGCTACTGCTACTGTGTCTCTTATTTATTTTTTAATTAATATTATTTATTTATTTATTTATTTTATGGTTGAGTTAAATATTTAAATTGTCTAAAAACTAATTCCATGATCCTATCACTTACTTCCTCATCTGTACAAAGATTGGACTTTTTATCATGTGAAGTATGAGTACTAACATTCTCTTATCGCGCTTTGGTAATATCTATAATAAATTATTTCTTTTGATATAACTTGTTTATGTTAACTAACAATAATCATGTACTACTGCATTGCACTAATGAAACTTTCTCTGCATACAGTCGAGGTGATTGAGTATAAAAATGAAATGAAATTGATTTTGCAACTTATCAAAGTTATTTGTTGTTTATCTTAGCTTTTGCAGATTTTTAATTAAGACTTGGTTTTGATGTTTTTATTTATTTACAATTCAAAGTTTGCCATGTACACAGAGGATTTATCTTTGTTAGATTGCAATCATAATACTCCAATGATTCAGCAAATAACTTCTTCTGCAAAATTAACATTAATCAATCATAATACTACAATTCATAATACTCCAATAATTCAGCAATCATAATACTACAATTCAAAGTTTGCATATTAACATTAATCAAGTTGACTTTGCAACTTATCAAAGTTATTTGTTGTGTATCTTTGCTTGATTTTATCATTTGATTAGTAGTCATTATCTGTCAGGATGGCAAGACCATTGACACATTGGAGGGAGCTGATCCGTCAAGTTTAGCCAACAAGGTTTCTAAAGTAGCAGGGTCGATACACCCTGGTGATGCTGCATCTCCTGCTAGTCTTGGGATGGCTGCAGGATCTGCTGTTCTCGAAACAGTGAGAGAATTAGCACAAGATAATATCCCTTCAAAGGAAAAAAGTAAACTTCAACCAGGGCTTAGTAGTCATCTCAAAAAGCGATTGCAGGATCTCGTCGACTCTCATCCTGTCTTGCTTTTCATGAAAGGAAGTCCTGAGGAGCCACAGTGTGGATTTAGCAGAAAAGTTGTTGATATTCTGAAGGAAGAAAAGGTCAAGTTTGGAAGTTTTGACATCCTCTCAGATTCAGAGGTACGTGAGGGCTTGAAGAAGTTTTCCAATTGGCCCACATTTCCTCAGCTTTACTGCAAAGGAGAACTTCTTGGTGGGTGTGACATAGCAATTGCTATGCATGAAAGTGGGGAATTAAAGGATGTTTTCAAAGATCATGGTATTGATACCATCGATGAAGCAAATATAACAGATTCAGGAACCGCCAAGGGTGGTATTTCTAAATCTACAGATTTGAGTACAGCATTAACTGCTCGGCTGGAAAGCCTGGTCAATTCAGGCTCAGTTGTGCTGTTTATGAAGGGAAAACCAGATGAACCTAAGTGTGGTTTCAGTAGGAAGGTAGTTGAAATTCTCCGACAAGAGAAAGTCCCCTTTGAGAGTTTTGACATTCTTACTGATGAAGAAGTCCGTCAAGGACTTAAGGTTTTCTCAAACTGGTCCAGTTATCCTCAACTTTACATTAAGGGGGAGCTTATTGGCGGATCAGACATTGTGTTGGAGATGCAAAAAAGCGGGGAACTTCAGAAAACTTTACATGAGAAAGGCATTCTTCCAAAAGAGACCATTGATGATCGATTGAAGAAATTGATTTCCTCTTCCCCTGTCGTGCTCTTCATGAAAGGTACCCCGGAAGTTCCAAGATGTGGTTTTAGTTCCAAAGTTGTAAATGCCCTCCGAGAGGAGGGTGTGGAATTTGGTCACTTTGATATATTGAGTGATGATGAGGTGAGACAAGGATTGAAGGTATTTTCAAACTGGCCTACTTTTCCTCAGCTTTACTACAAAAGTGAGCTGATAGGCGGTTGCGATATCATCATGGAGCTGCGAAATAATGGAGAGCTAAAGTCGACTTTATCTGAGTAGAGATAATTTGTAATCCTTCAAATAACCTGGAATGTATCTTTTAAGCCATTTTAGCTATGAGTATTGAACGGTCTGATGAACAATGCAAATTTTATCTTGGTGCCATGAGGTTGTGTTTGTATGAATTCATTATAATGTTTTACATGGTTACTCTATATACTGTCTGATATGATATGAGGCCATTTTATCCATTGTGTGCTAACTTTTTCCACATTTGCTTCGATGTATTACTGACTAAACTAATTCACAAGTAACCATAGATCATCCTTGGGGAGAGTCTGAAATGCTAGTTTTGGTAATATTTTGAAGATTTAATGCAGCTTCTTCAAATGGAATACTGAGTTAGAATTCGAAATATATTAATATGGACCTCACTAATCTCATGATCAGAGAGAGAAATTCATTGATTTTCTATTGTCACTATATATTAAACAGTGCTAAAATAGATCTATGACTAGGGGTTTTCATGGTGCAGTTTGACTCACAACCTATTGATCCAAATCAAATTACCCATAAATTATTCGAACCCATTCATTTATGGGTATACCTAATCTATAACAACCCGTATAGTTTTGAGTTTGAATTTTTCAACCAGCATATCCATTGAACCAATCCATTTACATGGTTTTAGTAATTTTTTATTATTTTTATTTAAAATAAAAATATAAAACTAATATCTCACTAATAACTTTAATTTTTTTTTTATAAAAAAAATTACTCCACCAATAATACTACCTCCGTCCGGCCTCTTTCGCTCGTTCTTCACGATTTGTCCAAGATTTTTACTCCTTTTCATTTTGATTTCCACCAGATTTGCCTCGTTTAAGGTTCGTGTAATTGTTTTGGTTTCAAATGTTTTTTATTTTCTTTTGTATCGTTTTCAACTTACCTATTTTATAAAAATAACGCGTCTTGTTGAATTTTATACTAATATCAAGTGTCGTGTCGTGTTGATGAATTTTATTATATATTATATGATGTATTTCATTGAATTTAATTGTTGTAAATGAATATGATTGTATTGAATTATGTTATATTTTTTTAAACCAACAAAAAGAATCATAAAAAAAAAAAATATTTTAATTTAAAACACAACCCGCAAACCCAACCCAACCCATAAATGAACGAGTCTGTTCGGGTCGGTTTTGACAATTAAATTGTGGGTTGAATGACGAATTCAACCCATTAAAGTTTGAACGGGTTGGATAACGGGTTAGGCCAAATCCGGTCCAATCCAACCTACGTGCACTCCTATCTTTGACTTTAGTTTTATTTTATTTTTGAGACTGTTCATTATAACCTTGAGTTTTCTCACTTTCTCACACACTCATGCAAAATTTCAAGAATACCACTCGATTCTGGATTTTAAAATTTGAGTGCGCTCGAATCACAAAACAAACCATAAAAACTTCCAAAGCAAGCCACAACCTATCTAAAGTTAATCTCTAACGAAATTCAAGAACTTATCCAGATATTTTTCAGTGATATTATTAACTAATCACAAACTAATCTTAAATGCAACATGTAATAATATTTAGGAGTGTTTTCAAATTTTGTAATTTGAGACTCTTCGATTAACTGGATATTGCAAGAAAGTTTTAGTCTAGATTTCAGATCTACAAGAGGGGTGTCCTATATGACCCTAAATTTAAAAGGAGAGAGCGTTGAAGTAATAAATACGATATTGCCAATATATTTCAACTTCTTTTGTGAAATGAGATGTTCACTTAAGGGATGTTCATGGTATAAGACATTCCTTTTTCAAATAAATTTGAATATAATGTTGTGATCTTGAAAGCCATCCAATACACATAATGTGTTTAATTTTGAGGTGATTCACTTTGAAGTGGAAAAATGTTTTCGAAAAATCATATATTGTCATGTCAATAAACACCCTGTTATATGCACTTGCTATAAGATGATCCATTTCAGAGAAACACATCTAATTTGCCTCCGCTGCTAGACCCTTAACACAAGGAATAACAGTTGCATGAATTTCATCGAACTATTCTTTGCTTTCGTATAGCGCGGTGTATGATTTCTTATGCGCCTTCAACACTTTGATAAGATGTTGACTAACAAGTGTGTGACTCTCCTCTATGTTACCTAACGAAATATAAATATCACGATAGTTGCAGTTACCGTCATTCTTAGCATCTACAATCTAGTCAATGTATTTGTGAATAAAATTTGATATCTCTTCAATGTATCATTTTTGGTAAAGGTGTTAAAGGTGGTAAATTTGGTGAAAGCGATGGTTTACTTATGCAAGTAGCTTTGTTAGAACTTTTTTTGAATTGTGAATTTAAAGAGTCTAGAAAAGTGTGTCTAACGTGTTCGAAATATGATCGAGACATTTAGTTGAATTGTCACTCGATGTTGGTTTGACCTTCTTAGGATCACTTTTTGTTTTTAGTATTTCTGCAGGTGTTTTCAAATTTGTTGTTTCTGAATATGCAATCTTTCTCAGTTGCTCTTTGATGTGAAGTTTCAAATTGATATCTCTCTTGAATCACCTCCCATTATGTCATAGTAAATATATTGATTTACTCTCCTTCACCACATCATCATCATCAGATTGAAGCCTTTTCAAGTATGAGTAAAACTCATCCATAAATATGTGGCTATCAGGTTTGATTTTTTTAAATATTAAATAAGTACATGAAAGACTGCATGTCCTCTTAAGTGTATAACCACACTTTGAACTATCTGAACCTGTTTTCTATGCTCACACAATATTATGATATATAAAATTCAATTACACTGAGATGATTTAACTTTATTAGTTGTAGTATTTCTAAAGTGTCAAACCTAATCGTTTCAAATCCAAATAATCTTCTCATTCACTTGTTCTAGAATTGTGCTTTCAATATATTTCAAGAAATTCAAATATGTCACATACACCCTTCTTAAAAATATAAATTTGGTATATACCTCCATAGTATAAGAGTTTATTATAGCATTCTAGGCATCAATTATGTTTTTCAGTATCACATTAGGTTTGACCATTTTTTCTGTCTTCACCCTTGATTTGTTTAGTCCATACAACATGTTTAAGTCTTCCTCTCATTTTTTTTATATGACACATATACACTAAAGTATATGAAGTAGGAAACACCTTTGCGTCCTAACTCATCAGTGCGGTATTGCGGTCGATGACAATTACATATGACATATTTTCTTGATCTTTAAACATAGTCTGACACACTTCCAAATTCCGCTTAACATTGTCTTGTTTTTCACATTTCAAAAATGAAAAGTCAACTAAATAAGTCATATTTGTAGAAGTAACAACAACAATTTCTAGAAGTGATAGCTTTTACTTGTTGGTCTTATATGTTGAATCAATTATGAGTACAATGAGAAATGTGTTGAACAACTTGATGAAATTAGGATGAGTCTAAAATATATCTCAAACGGGTTTTTTATCCTCAGAAACTATGTACCTAGAGGATCCAACAATTTTAACAATTTTTTCATTTAAGATCTTGGACCTCTTATCGCATTGTTTTTTCGAGTGCGAACATTGTACACTAGCCTAATATTTGTGAAATTTTCAAGTCTTTTCCTTTTCAAAGTTGAGAGTATGTTTTTAGAAAGAACCATGTTCAATGTCATGTTATAGAAAAGTTTCTTCTCTTCAGAATTCATCCGACTTACAGTCGAATGACAGACTAACTTGTGACACAAAGCATGGTTATGTATGCAACAAATCACATTCAATATCTATGCATTATTCGCCTTGAGGTACCCACGCAACTTAAAAAGACACCCACGTTTTCTCGTTTTGATGTAATTGCATTTTAACTTCCGAATAGGCTTTTTATACTTTCCACTTCTTTTGCTTCTCATCGTCATAAATGCATATTTTCTATTAGAGTAAGAATTTGACCTTCCAATTACAATGCTGAATCCTACTCTAATTTTACATCCTCCGTGCGGATCCATTGAAGCATCTGTTCACATATAACAAACTTCTATTTATTTGTAAATTTTTTTCCAACATCTACATGGACATCATATGATTTAACATCTATAGATATAGTAGCCTCGAAGACATTATTAGAGACGACATCAGGGTGCACAATAACTATAATCAATCATAACAGAAGACAATTCAAATTTAACAGCAAAACAAATTGGATTTCAATTTCCAGAGACAATGTAAAAGAATTCATATTTCAAAATTCGGATGCAACTTACATATTTTAGCAAAATAAACTAGGTGATCTCAAGCAATGATCAATGTAATACACGTACATTACCTGGAATTTCAGCTTCTTTTGCTCCTTTTGACGTCAAAATCCAGAAGAATGTTGTTTTGAATTTAAAAATCTTGAATGAAAATGAAAGAAGATTTTTGTAGGTTTTCTTAATGGTGTTATGATCATGAAGAGCATGAAGAGTGATATGCATGCATAGTGATAGTCAAATTCGTTTTTTCCGTTTAGTTTTTTTTTTTGAAGATTGTAATCCAGACTATGTTTAGAAATTAAATTTCAAACATATTTTTGACAAAAATGGCGTTGCCTATCTGATTAATTTATTTAGTGTATAATCTACGCATCTAAATATTAAAATCTGAACAATACATGTTAGTGTATGAGGGACTTTTAGTGAGGAGAGAAAGAGAGAAAATAAAGAAACAAGGATTGATATTATTGAATGAATAAAACTGAATTAAAAAGTGTCTATTTATATATGCTAAAATAACAAACTAAATAAAAAACCCTAAACCCTAATTAGCTTTGGGCTTGGGTCATATAATACAACTTGGATTATATCTAATATCTCAACATACCCTCTATAATCCAAGTTGTCGAAACACACTAATCATTGTCGATCTGAATTATTCCTAATTTCTTTATCAAGGTTAGGAACCTGCCTTACTTCAAGTTCACCTCTACTCACCTTCTCCCTTAAGAAGTGAAATATAGCTTCGATATGCTTACTTCTTCCATGCAAAACTGGTTTCTTCGCCAGATTAATGGGTAACTTGTTGTCGATCTGCAGTACCAGATGTTTCTTCACTTTGACCTCCATTTCTTCAAGCAAAAACCTGATCCAAATTGCTTGACACACAATATAGGATCCTGCTATATATTCAGCCTCACACAATGACAATGCCACCACAAGTTATTTTCTTGAGCACCATGAAATTGGGGCACCAAATACTTGAAAGAAATGTCCAATAGTGCTTCTTCGATCTTTCTTATCTCCACACCAGTCAGCATCTGAATAACAAGTAACCATAGCTTCTTTGCTTTCAGAGTCTCGTCGAAATAAAATTCCATAGTTTATTGATCCTTTTAAGTATCTCAGGATTCTTCTTGCCGCCTTCATGTGTGACACCCTTGGTTCACTCACGTATCTGCTCACTAATCTGATTGAGAAACATATATCAGGTCGTCTGTTGCACACATATCTTAGAGATTCGATAATCTGTTTGAACAAAGCTGCATCGAATTTGTCTTCCTCTCCATGCTTCTCTAACTTCAAATTTGGTTCGATAGGCAAAGACACAGGAGTCGAATAATTCACTCTGAATATCTTGAGTATATCTTTGACATACTTTCTTTGATATAGCACCATGCCTTGCTTCGACATTTGAAATTCCATGCCTAGGAAGTATGACAACTTTCCCAGATCCGACATTTCAAATTCCTTCTTCATCAACTCTTGAGCTTCGACAAGTTCTTCAACCTATTTCCAGTTACTCACAAGTCATCAAGATATAAGTAGATTATTGTTCTATCTTGTGCCACAACCTGAACATAGACACCATATTCAGATTCGTATTTTACGAATCCCAATTCAACCAAGTATGAGTCAATTTTCTTGTTCCATGCCCTAGGTTCCTGCTTGAGACCATAGAGCGCTTTGTGCAACTTGTATACTTTACTTGCTTCCTTCTGAATCAGAAACCCAGGAGGTTGTGTGACATACACCTCTTCATCTAAAGGTCCATTAAAAAAAATTACCGATTTCACATCTAAATGAAATGTTGACGAGCCATGCTTGCATGTCAAGGCCACCACTAGTCGAACCGTTTCCAATCTTATGACAGGTGCAAATACTTTAGAGTAGTTGAGTCATACTCTCTGGAAAAAGCCTCGAGCTACCAATATCGTCGTATGCCTTGCTATCGACCCATCAATATTTTGATTCAACTTGAACACCCACTTTATTTCGATAACTTTTCTATGAGCTGTAAATTTGACCAACTCCCATGTGTTATTTCTTTCAATTGCTTGTAACTCTTGGACCATATAAGACTTCCATTTTTTATCTTTGAAGGCTTCGCTATAATTGATTGGTTCAGCACCTGCTAGTAAAACAAAATGAACTAGTTCCCCATCTATTGTGACTTCACCATTACCAACCATTTCATAGCCTTGAAGTCTTGCTGGACGAGCTCTAGTTTGTTGAGATCTATGACTTGTGCCAACCATATCCTCTTCGACTTCGAATGTGTCGAGAGTGTCAACAACTGCTTCGTCTTCTTCTTCGACTGGAGTATCAACAATGTCTTCTACTTCGATATCATTACTTGCTTCGTCAAAATCATAGCTTATAAGTGGCTTGTCAATTGCATTACTAGAATTCCAATCCCATGCAAAATTTTCATCAATCACAATGTATCGACTCATCATAATCTTATGATTAATTGGATTGAACATCCTGTATACTCCAATATTATGATATCCTACCAGAATTATAGGTTCACTCTTATCATCAAGCTTCCTTCTCTGAGCATCAGGAATATGCATGTAACAAATAGAGCCAAACACCTTCAGATGACTCACTGATGATCGTTTTCCACTCCACACTTCTTTAGGAACCTTGTTCTTCAGCTTCTTAGTAGGGAACCTTCCCAGAATATAAACAACAGTCGAAATAGCTTCACCCCATAAGGATTTTGGCAAATTCTTCTGCTTCAGCATGCATCTTACCATGTCCAATATGGTCCTGTTTCTTCTTTCTGCTATTCCATTATATTAAAGAGTATAAGGAGCAGTTATCTCATGATCAATACCATATTTTGCATAGAATGCTTCAAATATCTTGGATGTGTATTCACCACCTCCATTTGTTTGCAGAACTTTAATTTTCTTTTCACTTTAATTTTCGACAAGTATCTTAATTCTCTTAAAGATTTCAAATACTTCATCCTTTTGTTTTATCACATAGATCCAGAGCTTTCGACTGTATTCATCGATAAATAAGATGAAATATCTATTTCCACCAATGGTATGCTCATCAAAAGGACCACATACATCTGAATGTACAACTTCAAGTACGCAGGATGATCTCATTGGCATAGTCGAAACGAAAGATTTCCTGGACTACTTTCCGACTAGACAACCTTCACAGAGTTTGTCATACACCTCAAGATTTGGTATACCAATTACCATATCTTGAGTGATAATTTGATTTAGCGGCCTAAAGTTCAGATGGCCAAACCTCAGATGCCATAACAAACTATTCTTGTGTTTGACAATGCCACAACAAACTATTCATGTGTTTGACAACTGCTTTCAGACATTGTACCTCAGTCGAACTAATCATGCTCTTAAATATCCTATTCTTCGACAAAGGAGATTTTAAGAACAAGTTGTTCTGGATGTTGAAAAGTTCTAAGGTTCAATCTGTCATAATCACTGAGAAGCCCTTTTCGACCGGTTGTCCAACACTTAGCAGATTGCACCTTATTTCAGGGACATAGAGTACATCTTTGATCAAGGCTTTTGCTTCATTGCTCATTTGAATAACTATGTTGTCAGTACCTTCTGCTTGCAACAAGCCATTATCAGCAAGTTTGACCTTGCTCTTCTTCGACTCGTCAAAATCTACTAACCATATTTTTGGACCAGTCATGCGATTCGAGCAGCCTGAGTCGAGAAATCAGATCTTGGATTTGACATGGTCATCTGCAACTGCAGCCATAACTACCATATCATCTGAATTTTGACGTGCAAGGTTTGCTCCTTCATCCTTGTCTTTTGTCGAACCTTTTCCTTTCCTGTACCGACAATGGTAGACCAAGTGACCCCATTTTTCACAGTTATAGCATTGCACACCTTTTTTCTCTACTTTTTCTTTCTGCTAGGAATTTCCTTCTCCTCTCTTCGAGGATTCAGAAGTTCTATCATCGATCTTATTCTTGTGAGGATTCGACCATGACTTTTTTCCCCGAGTCTTGTCAATTTTTCCTTTGAACTTGTTTGAACCACCATTCTTCTTCCATGATTGAGCCTGTAGTGCTTATATCGAGTCTTGAACTCCATTCCTTTCGACAATCCTAATCTCATGCACTTCCAACGAACCAATCAAATCTTTTAATTTTAGGGTTTCAAGATTATTGGATTCTTTAATAGCTACGATAACGTGATTAAAGTGAGAGGTCAATGTCCACATTACCTTTTCAACTATCATCTTATCAGTCAGGGTTTCACCACAACCCTTCATGAGATGAACGAGTTTCTGCATCTTCGACACATAGCCTGCTTCATAGTACTTTACAAGAATATCCCACGCCTCTTTCGTTGATTTAACATGAGTGATTCTGTCGAAATTAGCCGCATCAACCGCCGATTGAATGTAGAATGCTGCCTTGCAATCCTTCTTCTTGGCCTCCTTGTGAGCGGTTTTCTGTGTGTCGGTTGCATCTTCATCAAACGCAGGAACACCATTTGTAACTATTTCTAGGATTTCATGAAAGCCAAATAGAGATTGCATCTGTTTTCTCCATCGGAGCCAGTTCTTGCCGTCAATAGATGGAAAGGAGTTTGGTAAATTTCCGTTACCATTCATCTTTTCAGCGATTGATCAACAATAACTCATTATCCCAGAAACACAATCTCTGATGTGTGATTCTTGAAAACACGATCAAGAATCTAACCGGAGCCCTAGATACCAATTTGCTAGTGCGTGAGACACTTTTAGTGAGGAGAGAAAGAGAGAAAATAAAGAAACAATGATTGATATTATTGAATGAATAAAATTGAATACAAAGTGTCTATTTATATACACTAAAATAACAAACTAAATAACAAACATAAATCATAATTAGATTTGGGCTTGGGGCACATAATACAACTTAGATTATATCTAATATCTCAATAATACAAAGGATAATTTAAAATTTTCATAAAGTGAGTGATCACTATATGGGTGTACTAAACAACACATTTATTTTTAGTAAAAACCTTAGTGGATTTCTTATTCCACCCTATATGTTGAAAAAACACCTTATGAAAAACTTGAAATGTCTCTCAGATTTCGGAGATGCATCTCTCAACACACATTTGTCTTAAGTCAAAACGATACAACGAATCCGGAGATGTATCATCGAAATATTTCAAAACACACCTCATGCGTCCCACAGAGCTACACCGATATATTTTGTAAACACGAATTCAGAGATGAATCTCTAAAATAATTCAAAAACATACCCCGTAATGTTTAACAAGTGAGGAAGAAAAAAGGTTATGACACGTTATGACAAACATTCTCAATAATGCATCTCCGTAATATTTAAAAATATGGATCTCTTTATTTTTTTTCCACATTAAATCATACTTTTATTAACTTATGATACGTTCACAGATGTATCTTTGAATTCTAAAGACACTTTCATGTTTTTACATGATATCCTAATAATACAGAGTGCATTAAACAAATTCTTATCCTATTTATCTTTTGAAAAGTATAAGTAAATATCTTTTGGTTCAGCCCATATATATTATGATAATCATTTATGAATCTCACCAATATTGATCCCTATTCATATTTGATTACTAAACCAAGTAATGTAAAAGATGCTTGCATTAATTATTCGATGATAACAAACACATCTTTTTCTTCACTACTTTTATAAACAAGAACTATCAATTAACATAACCTCCTAACTTTATTTTGTTGGCTATCCATACATTGTGAGAGACACTCCAACAACTTCATTTCAAGTGCCTTACATTCAGCTATTTGCATTTGCAACTCCAATCTCTCCTTTTTTAGCTTCTTATTCTCCTCCATAAGCAGTTCATGATTATCACCATTTTCTTCTACTGATGAATTATTATTAGTCATTGATTTTTCCTCTGAACAAGATTTGAGGTATGAAGGAAACACACTTGGCTCACACTTTTTTCTACTGATTTCAACCAACATATCCTTGCTACCCTTTTGAAATTTATCATGCTGAAATTCCCATCTTTTTGATGATATTTTCCTAAACCCCTGTTCAAGTAATTAATTAGTAAAAGATTACGTGAAACTGAAGCATCAAGTTTGAAACATTAAAATATATATCAAATGGCTTATTTATGTACGTACTTCACAAATTTTTTTTTAAAGGAACGGTCAAAGACAATATTGTTGAAAATTTTGTAACAAGCAAGATTGATTTTCTTTTCAATTTAAGTGTGCTGTCACTAACGTTAATACAGCATATGTGTACGTCGATTTTGACTTTGGGTTTAAATAACTTATATTTGACCACATGTATTATTTATTTGCAATTTGTGTCACTAACTTGACCAAATTCTTAATTATGTTCATGTGGGTTGAATCACAATATAGAATTCATTCCAACTATAATATTCACTTGGTAGCATTGTTAGATCAAATTTGCTAGTCTCTATTTCAAATTAACTACCATTTTAATATAAATAATAATCAAAATATATAACAAAATTTGAATTGTCTGATCTCAATCCAACCGATATCTATGATGGATAGAGTTACCTTTGTATTCCATTAATATAATCTCTTGCTTATAAAAAAAAACATAGCAAAAATTGTTATTATCAAATCAATAAGAACAAACTATCAAGTTAGAGAGAAAGAAAAACATAGAAAACAATCAATAAATATATTAACATATTTTTATAGGAAGAATAGGTAGCACTTACATAAGTATTCAATTGTCGAATAAAGCTAGAGAAATTGTTGTGTTTGAAATATCTAGGCAAGATAAGCTCTGAGAATTCAGCTGGAGACCAAACAATAAAACCATCTCCATCTTCATTCCATGACACTATTTTCATTCCATCTTCAACTGCACTACCTTCTTCCAATAATTCATAAGTTTTCAACAAAAATGGTGGAGGACACTTTAATGATGATGCCTTAAGGGACAAACCATCTTTATCACAAGATATATTGCTTATTGAATCACCAAAGTTTATCTCTATCACTTTTTCACACATCTTCAATAAATCTCTACGTGTTGCCAAAACAAGTTATATTCTACACAAACTTGCTTATTTATATATAACCACTTAATTTAAAACTTAACTTACCACTTGGTAGATAGGAACCTACTAGTACCGTGGAAGGTTGGTTATTATTTCTTTTTCTTCAACTTTCACGTGAGAAATATTAATATTTAAATCAAGACATATTCTAGTAATCTATTTTGTTTCTATATGGTAATTGGAGAAAATAACATCATAATCTCTAACATAATTTATGTTCAAGTCGATTCCAAGTTCACGCCATTGCGGCCACGAAATATTGTTAGTTTTGATTTTAAAAACTCTCATAAATTTATCTTTAAGTTTATATATATATATATATATATATATATATATATATATATATATATATATATATATATATATATATATATATATATATATATATATATATATATATATATATATATATATATATATATATATATATATATATATATATATATATATATATATATATATATATATTAAATTTATGTGAATTTCATCAAATTTATTCCATTTTTATGTAATTTAGTGAAGCTCATCTAAATAAACCTAATCTTCTCATTATATATATTGGTAAGAGTTAGGAAGTTTTATTTATGAGATTATTAGTAGGCATAACTAGTCTCTAGATCTTTTAACTTTGAACGAAGTTTCGCTTTGATCTTTGAACTAAAAAATGTTATATAATGATCCCTTAACTTCACTTTCGTTAAACCATTTGGTCCATACCGTTAGTTTGTGTGAAAAAATGTTAATTATTGCTGAGGTGGCATGTCAGATAAGCAAATGATAAATTAAACATTCAATTTCTGTCCTCTCCCAACTTTCAGTCATGTTCAATTTTCATTTGGTCCCTACTTATTTTCACTTTCTCTCTTTCCTCCATTGTTGCCACATATCTCTCTCTTCTCCAAACTTTCAATCATGTTTAATTTTTATTTTTTCATGTCATTTTGACTATTCGGTAAGCACAATTTTATTCACCGTTAACTTAAATTTTTTCACCAAAATCTCATTTATATTTTCTGGGATTGTTCTGTCTCAAAAATTGAACATGGGTTCTTATTGGATCTAAATTTAATACTTGGAAAGTAGTGGATTTTGGAATCCGAGGATGTTGGTTTTGTTTAATTTTTCCTTCCATCGCCGCCTCTGTTGTTTACCGGTTGACACCAATCATCAAAACCTTATTTTTCATTTAAAAATTTCACCTTTTAAACCTAACCGTGAGTAATAATGATTTCCTAAAATTACTCTTTGATGTTTCTAACTCCATTAATAATTTAGAAAAAAATCTCACCTTTTTATCAGCATCTCTCTCATTGAGAAAAAAAAATCCATATGAGATTTTTGAAAAAGAAAACATGGGTTGATAGGTGATGGTTGAAAAAAAGAGAGAACAAGTTATGATTATTGTTAAAACATGTGAAAAAAGAGTGGTTAGAGTTGCAGATGCAGAGGAGCGGTGGTTGAAGTTGAAGAAATGAAATCTTGTTTTCATTTATCTCTATGTTTGTGTGTGTAAATAGAATGGTGGTGTGTTTATTGGTTTCTTTCTCACTCACTCTAAAGTTTGTGTTTTTTTATTCTATG
Source organism: Lathyrus sativus (assembly GCA_963859935.3). NCBI lineage: Eukaryota > Viridiplantae > Streptophyta > Magnoliopsida > Fabales > Fabaceae > Lathyrus > Lathyrus sativus. The sequence goes on along the minus strand of OZ012741.1, from coordinate 585,057,599 downwards.
TGACATCATGTATTTTATTTTAAGTCATTTATTTTATTCCAACTTAACAATTAAAAATTCAACAAAACAAATTTTAATATTTTTTTAATAAAAACTAATAAAAATAACTAAAATATATAACGGAGGAGTATGAGTTAATAGATCACTATTTAACGTTATTTTTTTAAAAACCAAAAAGAATATTGACTAAAGTTAAAGAATAAAAAAATATATTAAACTTTATTAGTATTATGTGATAGTGACACCTAACATGCACGTGGATTCTTGTTTTTCCTATTAAGTTAAAATAAAAAATAGAACTTTTGGAGGCTAGGACCAATTAGAAAAAGGAGCCGAAATTCAATGCACATAAAACAAAACAATATTCAAAAGTTTGACACTGTAAATTAAGACCGCTCACAAGAATCCTTTAGATAAACATTTTATAAAACAAAACTGAAAGAGAAAGAGGTATACATTTCAAACTTGCTATAGTCATACTATTATACATGGAGGTATAATATTTTAGGACATGAAAAACCATTGATATAGTACTATATTTTATGGTTGAGATTAAAGAAAAGATATCTAATGTACATGTCATTTGTTTTCTTTATTGATACTTGTGAATTTTTATTTATTCTTTAGTAATTGTATGAACGGAAGAAATAATTTTTTTTATTTGGATTTGAATAAATTGGATAAGAAAAAAAAATAGACATGTATAAATCTACATTTAGGTTAAGTGATTAGTTAAGCACTTTTACCTAAAATTCATGTGTTGAATTTTTTAATTCTTTTAATGAGTTAAAGATTTCATGCGTCAAATTTTTTGTGTTCTTTGATGTGTTAAAGATGACAAGAGAAGATAAATGTTTAAGACTGAGTTTAGGACTGCCTTACCGTCGGGTACGGCCCAACCCAGCTCTGTGTCAGAGAGGGCTTAATACGAATGTCCAATCCTCCATAGCTGTTGGAGGTCATGTTCTCCACACACTCTCCACACGTCTTCCACGTGCCTCTCACGCGGGGTCACGTCATCAACCAACTGCCTACGCCTTTCATCTGCGATTTCTCCCTCAAGAATAAGTCTTCTACTTCCCGAGATTCGTTGGGCAGTTGACCTAGAACGAAGACCACGTGTTAGTCTTTCCTACTTTCACGCAAGATTCTAACAGTCATCTGTTGTGCACCTTACGATCTAACCCACATTATAAATACCTCCATCCACTGGAGGGTCAGATATTCTAAACTCATTATGTATTTGCTTTCTCTCTTCACGTTGAATCTCATTTTGACATCGGAGTGTCTTGCAGGTACATCTTCTCCTATTTTTCACCACCGGTAAACTTAAAGCTCACGACGTGTTGCTGATCACTGGTTGTTCTTTTGATCTCGATAAAATCAAATTATAAAATTATAAAAATGAGAGATGTTTGATAGAGAAAGAGTTTTATTATTTTTTAAAAGAGAAACAGATGACTACTTGATTTGTTTTTTGTTTTTGACTAGTATTGATTGATATTAAAAGAATTATTGGTACTAAAAAACTTATTGAATTTATATTTATATATTAATATAAGTAATTTATTTATATTTATAAACTAATAATTTAATTTGAAAAATAAAGATAAATTATATTTAATAACAATGATTAGAAAGTTATAATAATTTATATATATTATTTAAATTATATAATTTTAAAATGATTTGTTAACTAATAATTGTCTGTCAAAAACCATATTACCCAAAATTGTACTGGTCATGCTAAATATCACCTGTAAATCTAAAAATGTTAGGTGCAAATGAATAACGTGGTCGTCTTAAAGTCAACAATCTTGGTAAGTGTTTGTAAATTGTAACCTAATAAGACAATGAAATCCACTAAAATTAGGTGGCAACCTTGATTTGACTACTCTAGAACTAAAATAAATATACCTGGATTTTGATTATTCAACATTTTATTATTTGTATTGGCTTAAATTCACTATTGAGCCTTTACATTTACTTATTCATTATTTAAGTTATTTTATTCTTAAATCTGAAAATTTAATTATTGAAATAAATGGATTATTTCATGAATGAGAGAATATCTTTTGGATTTATTAAAATGATTTAGAAAGTGACTATTCACTAATATATATATATATATATATATATATATATATATATATATATATATATATATATATATATATATATATATATATATATATATATATATATATATATATATATATATATATATATATATATATATATATATATATATATATATATATATATATATATATATATATATATATATATATATATATATATATATATATATATATATATATATATATATATATATATATATGATCAATTGACACTAAGGTATCATGTCATCAAATTCTACCCGTTTATTATTATTAATTTAAAGGTTAGGATACATTCACTTAAAACTAACATAAGTTTTTTTTTAAGAGAAGTTGTCTTAGCCATTATATTGATAATAATAAAGGGTTAGGATTTGGTGTCATAACACCTTGATGTGGATTGATCATATCCCATATAGGGATGGAGAATAACATTATTAAATGTTGTGCTAAATAATTTACCTATTCATCATATCTCATTCTACAAGATGTTTGATAAGGTAAGGAGAAAAATCATTAGAATACAAAGACAATTTCTATGGTTTGATTGAAGGAAGGCAAAGGCGTGAATTGGATAAATTGACAAACAGTGTGCAAAGCAAAATTAGATGGAGGTCTTGAGGTCAAAGACATTACTAGATTTAATGAGACTCTTTTATGTAAGTGGATATGGAGGATCCTAAATGATAAGGAAGCTATATGGAGTGACATGATTCAACTCAGATATGGAGACTTAATAAGGAGCATGAGGCTCAATGAAAATAAACATCATCCCTCTAAGAAATCTCTTTCGCAAAGGGATCTCAATGCCATTGGACTGAATATGATGAGCTTTAACATTGACAAAACTGGAATCAGACACATTGTTATATTCAAACTTGGCAATGATGACTCAACTCCCTTTTGAAAAGGGATCTAGCTTGGATCAAAGCCCTTAGAAGAGATCTTCCCACTTTTATATTGTCACACTACTAACACTAAGGCCATGGTCAGTGACATGGGGGATTGCCTCCAGAGTTCATAGCATTGGAAGTCTGAAGAAGGTCTAAACATTGCAGATCAACTAACTGCAAATGAGCTAATGCAACTAAACACATTAGTGACAGAGTTCTATTCTAGCAACTTGGAGGAGGATCAAATCATTTGGGTGGTTGCTCTCTGTTCGAACTGCAGTGAAGCGGCAAGAAGCAAAAATTTAGTTTTGAAGGATTTCCTCCGGGGTTTATATCATCTCCACAGGGATCGGTGCGAAAAAAGAACGACATTCAATGGTCTCTACATTTCTAACCTTGTTGTACAAAAGGTTTGGTTTAAAAGGTTCAAAGAACCATGAATAAAAGGCAAAAAATATAAAGACGGAAAATATAAAGTAAAGAATGAAATATAAACGGAGCCTTGTTGGGATTGGATCTCATCAACTGATAACACATAAATTCTTCTGATCATGTTAAATGCAACTCAATCATTCGTCTAATATCCTCACGTATCACCCACAACAGATGTCATCTCTAACGCAACATCAAGAGAACAACCGTATTGTATCATTGGTGATGTCTCACGCAACAAAAAGACAACACAGAGCATTAATAACTGATACTCGCGCAAATGCTAAGCCTAAATCTATGTCTAGAGTTTAGGACCTAACAGGTAATCATCCTAGATCCAGATCTGAAGAGTACATGTCTATAGCGGTTCAAATCAAAGATAAATAGGTAAACAAAGACGACACCCATATCGGATAAACGATTGTTTTAAATAAATCACAATGATCAGAATACGTACATATGCTTAACCCTTTTTACATGTATACACCTAATCTGCCAAATGCTTGTGAACATCGTTCTTTATCACTATTATCACGCACCCGCACAATATCGTATTGATCCTACTCATGCTATTCATGCTACTTAATCAACACAATATAATAGAAGATACAATGAATATCAACTTACAAAACCATGTCAAAAGTTTTTTCATTGATAGATGAAAATCTTAGATCAAAGATGTGAAAAGGTTTTGTCAAGACCCACAAATAAGCAATCAAAGATAACCAATCAATAGAGAATCCAAACTAGTTCGCAAACATATATTAGATGAAATACATAAGGTATCAAAAGATTACATCCAAATCCCAACAAGAGATCAAAAATCTTACCTCCTCCTTCTTAGGGTTTTGTATTTCTCTCTCTAAAATAAACTTGAAAATGAAAAGAGATAAGTTCTGATATAAAAATTATATTCAATGTTTCTAAAAAGTAAGAAAAGTACTTATATAGTACATTCGGGATCTGTCTTGTTCGCACTGTGAACAGATCCTTCGCCTAGCGAACATCAACTTAGGCACATGAGGTGCCTCTGAACAGTTAAATCTCCCTTGAGAAAAATCTAAAATTCGTTGTGCGAGCAATTCTTCGCACTGCGAACCATCTTGCTACAAGTTCGCACAACGAGTTTCAGTTTCTTTTCTCTCTGAGTGAACAATACCCAATCTCCCAAGGGTCTTTGCCTGCAAGTTCGCTGTGCGAAATTGGTGATTATTTTTCTGTGGAAGTTCGCTAGGAGCTTCGCACGACAAACTTCTTGATGATTTTCTGTTGTCTTGGTTTCCTTGCCCAATTTATTGTGTCTTACTTTTCTTTTGTGTTGTGCCTAATTCCTGCACAATAACACACAAATCAAAGCAACCAAGGCATTTTCCAACAATGAAGCATATCATCTAAAACATGAGTGATTCTAATCACTTTCACCTGCAAAAATAATGAAAGATGCCAACATTTGATAGATCAAATAAGCAAATTTTGGCATCTAACACTCTCTCTCAACATTTGATATATATATATATATATATATATATATATATATATATATATATATATATATATATATATATATATATATATATATATATATATATATATATATATATATATATATATATATATATATATATATATATATATATATATATATATATATATATATATATATATATATATATATATATATATATATATATATATATATATATATATATATATATATATATATATATATATATATATATATATATATATATATATATATGTTGTGAATTTGGATGTCTTAAAATAAAATATACTCGATTTTTTTATGATCAAGAAACACACAAGGGTTAGGGTTAAGGAAAAACAAGGAAAAAAACAAGGATTGGTTATAATTGTTATTCTTTACTTTCTCTACAAAACAAATTACAAGTACTCAAGAATAACAAATAATCATCTCCTCCTAATTAGGTTTTGTCACATCACACTTAAGATGAGAGACTAGTATTCTATTTATAATAAAACCTAACATACTAAACTAATGGGCTTTTTAACAATTATCCATTACAAGCTAACTTAGTGTACAAGCTAACTTAAACAATTGAATCCATAACGCAAGCCCAATTCGACAACTACATACTAGAACACAATTCGACTACAACCTTCTTCATGCAGCTTTATCAACCGCATACAATGGAAAAACTTGCAACTTGGCAACGTTTTGGTGATCATATAACAACATTATGATCTGTCGAAGCCTTCAGTACTTGAACTTCTCCACACTCGATTATCCCTCTGACGAAATGCAACCTCACATTAATATGCTTGGTTTGCTCATGATAGGCTGAATTCTTCGACATGTGTATTGCATTTTGACTATCATATTTAATAGTGACAACTAGACCTTGAAGTTTCAGCTCCTTTGCAAAACCTTCAGGCTACAATGCTTCCTTCACACCTTCAGTTAGGGAGATATATTCTGTTTTGGTGGTTGATAAGACAACAACCCTCTGAAGTGTTTCTTTCCAAGTGATTGTTGTATCAAATATAATGAACACATATCTAGAAATAGATTTTCTGGAATCCATACAACCTGCATAATCTGAGTCGACATATATTTCAATGGATGTTTTACTATCTTCACCCAAGGCTCCACCATAAATTAGAACTCTGTTCAAAGACTCATTTATGTACCTTAGAATCCACTTCAATGCTTTCCAGTGAGCCTTTCCAGGATTCACCATGTACCTGCTTACAAGACTTGTTGCATATGCAATGTCGGGTCTAGTACATACCATATCATACATCAAAGAACCTGTTATATTAGCATATGGAATGTTATTCATATAAGCTCGTTCGCCATCAATACTAGGAAACTGATCTATACTCAGCTTGAATTAAGGGTTTGTCGGAGTCACAACAGGCTTTGAATTCGACATACCAAACTTTTCGAGAATATTTCATAGGTATGCCTCTTGAGATAAGCATAATTTCGACTCCTTTCTATCTCTTCAGATGTCAATCCCAAGAATCCTGGACGTAATTCCCATATCCTTCGTGTCGAACTCCTTATTGAGTTCATCTTTCACCCTCATTATATCTTCAACATTGTTTCTTGCTATTAGCATATCATCTACATAAAACAACAAAATAACAAATGAATTACCAGTGCGAAATTTGAAGTAAACACAATGGTCAAACTGAGTTCTAATGAATCTTATGCGTGCCATGAACTTATCGAATTTCCTATTCCACTATCAAGGAGATTATTTCAATCCATATAAGGATCTCTTCAGCTTACACATATAATATTCCTTCCTCTTTTTGACATATCCTTCAAGTTGCCTCATCAGGATTGTTTCATCTAGATCACCATACAAGAACGCATTATTCACATCCATCTGTTCTAGTTCAATGTCGAATTGTGCCACCATGGCAATAAACATTTGAATGGATTTGTGCTTCACGACAGGAGAGAACACATCATTGAATTCGACACCTTCTTTTTGAGTGAAACCCCTATCGACCAATCTTGCCTTATGTCTTTTCGACGCCACTCCTTCAATTCCTTTATTAACTTTGAAAATCCCTTTACAACTGACTAACCTAGCTCTAGTAGATTTCTTGATCAGTTCCCAGGTGTTTCTATCATGAAGAGATTTCATCTCATTATCCATGGCCTTCATCCATTCAGTCTTCTTTTGACTCCTCATAACTTTCTTATGCTCTCTAGGTTCTTCGTCGAGAATCTCACTTGCAGAGATTAAGGCATAAGTTATAAGATCTGCATACCCAAGTCTCTAAGGTGGCTTGATGAATCTCCTCGACCTGTCTCTTGCTAGAAGGTAGTCGTTATTAGTCTCCTCATCTTCTGCATCGGCTTCTGCTTCTTCCTTGACTTCATTTGGGGTACATAATTCAACATCAACATGCTCCACCTCAATAGGAATCTCTCCCTGTTCTAGCTCTTCATCAGCATCAGTAGTTTTCTTGAAAGTCATCTCTGCTTCATTTAAAACTACATCTTGACTGGTGATACACCTCCTGTGACCTGGCTCTAGGCACCATAGCCTATAAGATTTAACTCTTTCAGGGTATCACATGAACATGCATTTCAGAGCTCTAGGTTCAACCTTGTCTTGCCTAATGTGAGCATATGCCACACAACCAAACACTCTCAGTTTATCAAGACTAGGTGGATGTCCCGACCAAACTTCTTCAGGTGTCTTCATATCTAACGCAATCGAAAGACATCTGTTTATCAAATATGTTATTGTCGAAACAGCCTCAGTCCAAAACACCTTCTTTAACCCAACACTAGTCATTATGCATCTAACTCTTTCCAAAATAATTCGATTAAACCTTTCTGTCAAACCATTTTGTTGTGGAGTCCCTGCAGTAGTTTTGTGCCTTGCAATACCTGAGGCAACACAAAAATTATCGAACGCCTCATTGCAAATTTCAAGGCCATTGTCGGTTCTCAATCTCTTGACCTTTCTGCCAGTATGATTTTCGACCAGAGTCTTCCAACCTTTGAAATTCTCAAAAGTTTCATCCTTAGTCTTCTGGATGAGTACCCATAACTTCCTGGAATAATCATCAAATATGGATAGAAAATACCTTGCTCCTGAATGTGATGGACACTTTGCAGGCCCCAAAAGACCAGCATTGATGTAATCAAGGGATCCATGAGTTCTTTGTTTGGCTTTGTTAAATTTCACTATGCAAGATTTTCGAAGTTCACAGGTTTCACAAAATTTCAGCTTTCCGACTTTGTCTCCTCCAAGAAGATTTTGTTTCCTTAAATCGACCAGACCCCTTTCACTGACATGGCCCAATATCATGTTCCTAATTTATGTTTCAACAATGGTTTCATGGATGCAATATTTGTCTAACCATTGACAACTTCAGCCTCAAGGGTATACAAGCCTTGTTTCTTCACGCCTCTTAAGACTTCCTTCGACCCCTTCATGACTCTTAGGATATACCCCTTCATGACTCTTAGGATATTTTTCTCTCCTTGAAAAACATATCCCTTCCTAACGAATTCACCAAGAGAAATCGAATTTCTCTTCAAATCAGGTACATACCTGACTTCAGTCAATAACCTTATTGACTCATCATAGAGCTTGAATCTCACAGATCAAATACCTGCAATTTTGCAAGATTTGTTGTTTCCCAGCAACACTGATCCACCATCTTGATCATATAGCTCCTCAAACAATTCTCTGTTTGGAGTCATGTGTCAAGTGCAACCTGAATCCATAATCCACTCCTTTCTTGAGTCGCTGTTTAAAACCACAAGAACATCAAATGATTCGAAGACATCCTAAATAATGGTTGTGTTGCCATTATCTTTACCTCCATGATCTTTCAGGTGTTTAGGGCACACTTTCTTGTGTGACCCTCCTTCTTACAGTGATAACATCGAATACAGATGCTTCGCCACTATAAGACTTCTGCTGACTTTTACCTTTCTTCTTGTCGAACTTACCATCCTTTCGAAAGAATTTTCCCTTAACGGTCAAACCTTCACCAACCGTTGAAGGTTTATACTCCTTTCGTTCGTTCAATTCCTTAGAATACAAGGCTGATTGAACTTCTTCAAAGCTCAGGTGAAATTCTGGTATCAGATATAAGATGTCGAAGGCGATGTTACGACACTAATATTTGAACTATCACCAATAAGAACAAAGACAAAATGTTAACAATAGTAAAAAGACACAAGCAATTGTTAACCCAGTTCAGTACAAACACACCTACGTCTGGGGGCTACCAAGCTAGGAAGGAAATACGCCAAGTAGAATTAGTTTGAAGATACACAGTAGACTCTCTCTAGTTTACTATCTTCGCACCTAATCTCTACCCTTGCAATTTCTACCTAGGAAACTCCTAGATAAGAGACACCTCTCACTCCCCCTCAATCACAGCAGTGATAACAACAGATTAATAAAGCTTTAGAAGACACTCTTTAAAGACAAAACTTGATCTTGCTTAAAAGCTTCAATCAATGACAATACACTCTTGCTTACAAACTTTGAGTGAACAACTAAACACAAAAACTTAGTCCAATTCACACATTAAGGTAATGAGTGAATGTCTCACAAACTAACACAAACACACGAAAGCTAAAAAGCTCTAATCCTTACGCAATGCACTATATTAAACCTAGCTTCTCTGAACTTCAAAACAGGATTGTGAATCCTTTAACTCTTGGACGAGCTTGGCCTTTGGTAAAAATAACATCTGATCTTGATATAATCAATTTAAATAATTAGCATCAATGAGTAAAACCAAAACAGATTTGATTTGATCCAATCAACTCCAATCAAATCACTCTTCAGATCTTCAAGATTTTCCTTCAGAAAATAGCTCACACAATTCCATAAATACTCCACAAAAAATGCATCAAAAACACTTTTGAATAAAGACTATTTCCACACAGATTTGACCCATAAAAGACAGATTATAACAGCGCAAAGAGTTGCACAAAAAGTAACAGAAAAACAAACATATTCTCACAGAATGTTCTGTTCACAAATGTCAGGACATCATGCTTGACATCGTGAACTAAACCCTGCAACAACAAGCATAGCTACCTGCAGAATGTTAAGAACATATGTCAAGACATCCTGTAGGACATCTTGTGATATCACCAAGTTTTACCAAAATTCCTGCCAATCAAGAACTAACAAACTCCCCCTTTGGCAAATTTGGCTAAAATATTCAACAGATCACGAGAGCTCTTAAATCAGAGAGCACAACATCAGATACACAGAAAAAAAACTTCAAATCAGGAGTAAACACAAACTCCCTCTCAATACAATAATCAGCAACTCTCCAAGACACACAATAGCCCAAACATCCAGCAACCTGTAATCACAACCTCCCCCTCAAAAAAATAATCATCAACATCCAGCAGGATCAGCATGGCAGCACCAGATAATCAGCTAACAACTTTAGCAGGACAACACCAGATAATCAGTTAACAGCTTCAACAACACTTCTCCCCTTTTTTAGCCATAAATTAGGAACACATACTGAGGGTAACAAAATATCATAGATCAAATAAATAGAACCAAGTAAAGTTAAGAGTACAAAGATGATCCAAATAGAGTACAAACTAACAACACTTTAAGTGCAAGGAAAAACAAATTCTGCAGCAGCAGACAAAAAAAAAACCAAAGAACACATCAGTTAAGAAAAACTAATCTTCTTCATCAGATCCAATACTCTCATCTTCATCAGCATTTGTAGACTCATAATTATTATCATCAGTCTTCTCCCCTGAACCAGAAACTTCCTCATCTTCTTCTTCTTGATCACCAGCATCATTCATTGTATTGTCTTCACTTTGTTCCATACATTTAATCAAAGCTTCCAACTTAATCTTTCTTGTTGTAGCCACACTAATCACTTCACCTAACTCCCTGCAAGACTCCTTTAAATCAGATATAACCCCAGCCCTTGAAGTGGATGCCTTCTCAGATGATGTTAAGACAATGTCTGAGACATGTCTTTCAGCAAATAACTTGTAATGAAGAGACATAATTGATTCTCTTTTGCATGCCACATCATTGCTAGTGAGAATCCCAGGGTATTGGCTCAAGATTATTCCACAGATCAGAGAGGGAAAAGCCATAGGAAGCTTAATAGCATTTGTGGTGGTATGTTTCACAACTTAATCAAATATGTACCTTCCATAGTTAAACTTCAGCTTGGTCCCAACAGCAAAAATGAATCTTCCCAGTTCAATAGCAATGGTTGAGGTATGAATTCTAGGTACCCAACTTGCAGCACCAATCCTGTGAAGGATGGCATACTTAACACTAAGTTGCCCAGCAGAAAGCTTACCTTTAAAGGGCCATGCATTGATTTGATTTGTAGTTATTACCCTACACACCTGATTATCAGTAGCTTCCATTTCACCATCCCCTTCCTCATTCCTACCCAAGAACTTGCTAATCACATTTGAAGAAAATTCAACACACCTTCCTCTTACAAACACTTTTATAAAGTCATTGCTCTTTCTATCAGTAATGGTTTCAAGGATATTCACAATGAATTCCTTCACAAGCATATCATAACATTTAGAGAACCCAGCTACAATTTTGGTCAGCCCAGCATCAGAAATCAGTTGCATAACCTCCTTCATTTCAAGTGCATCCTTTCCTAATTCTCTTTCCAAGGAAATCCTTCTCTGATACACAAATTTCCACTTGGACACGTTGTCAATAGAGTGGAATGACACATTATCCAGAGGGGCAGTAGGAAAAGTACTAGTGGTTTTCTTGGCAGCAGTTCTCTTAGCAGAAGTGATGTCCTGGACATCATCCTCAACATCATCATCAGAATCAGTCTCCAACCTAACCTTTATTTTCTTAGAAGCAGAAGTTACTCCAAGCTTTTGGAGGACCAACAACAGTCTTCTTCCTATGACTCTTAGAAGGGGATTGCTCAAGCACAACTTTTCCTTTTCTAGACTTCAATCTTTTAGCAATACCAGGAGCGACATTCTTTATCAGCTCATCATCAGATGGGACATCCTCAAGGTCCACCACATTTTCAGAAATGTTTACCTTCTCCTTGTCTTGAACATAACTGTTTGTATTTTCTTCCATATCAGGGGTACCAACATTTTTATTAGCAACATCATCTACTCTTATTTCCTTGAGCACAGAGCTAGCAAGCTTGTGCAGATTATTTGTGTTAGGGTTTTTATCAGAAGGAAAGTTATCAACATCTTTACCTTCTTCTCCTAGGTAAGCAACATAACTTGGAGTAGCATCCATGCAAGATAGAGGAGTGGAAATCCCATGTACATTATGCCCACCATATAGAACCTTAGTCACTAGTTCCCTAATGGTTCTATCAACATAGGCACTGCCTTCTTTGTTCTTCATTTTAGTAGTATAATCAGCAAAGATATCAGAGGATTTACCTTTAGAAGTCTTTTGCGAGTCGCTTGCATGAGTGGGAGTGGACTTGGACACTTCAGTGTCGTGGCTAGGAACCATGGCAAGAGGGGTAACATCCAGAACTTCTTCAAACGAGATGCTCATGGGATGAGCCTTAGGTTTGGAATCAGACTTAGAAGGTTTTGATGAAGTTGAGACATGTTTAAGAGACATTTTGTGGTTTTTGAGAGTAGGAAAATAGGTTTCCATCGGAGAATCAAATAGAGAATGGGAAACAAGCAGAAACTTTGTGGGGGTATGGGAGTTGGACGGGTAGTTGGAGAGAAAGAGATGATTAGGATAGCGTGTGGTAGTCTCCTTGAACGTGTTATGTAATAATGAGTGATGTTGAGACATCTTTATTTTTGGAAAATACCACCCCTCATGAATGATAATCCCACCCAACAATAATTGCTATAAATCTTCATAAACACAAATCCTTAATTTTCCTTTCAAAGTTTCAAACTGACTGGCATCTAAAGCTTTAGTGAAAATATCAGCCAGTTGTTTTTCTGTAGTAACATGCTCTAGGGTAATGATTTTATTTTCAACAAGCTCCCTTATAAAATGATGGCGGATATCAATATGATTTGTCCTGCTATGTTGAATAGGGTTCTTGGAAATGTTGATAGCACTTAGGTTGTCACAGTATAATGTCATGACATCTTGTGTGACATTATACTCAGTAAGCATTTGATTCATCCACACAAGTTGAGAGCAGTTACTCCCAGCAGCTATATATTCATCTTCCGCAGTAGATAGAGAGGCACAATTTTGTTTCTTGCTAAACCAAGATATGAGGTTGTTTCCCAAAAAGAAGCAGCCTCCTGATGTGATCTTCCTATCATCAGCACTTCCATCTCAATCAGCATCACAGTAGCCAGACAGCACACAACCAGATCCCTGAGTGTACAACATCCCATATTCACTCGTCCCATTAATATATTTCAAAATTCTCTTGACTTGATTGATATGACTCATTTTGGGTTCAACTTGATATCTAGCACAAACACCCACAACAAAAGCAGTGTCAGGCCTACTTGTTGTAAGATATAACAAGCTTCCTATCATGCTTCTATAGAGACTTTGATCCATATTAACACCTTTTTCATCTTTAGACAACTTTAGATGGGTAGGTGCAGGTGCTCTTTTGTGACTTGCATTTTCCATTCCAAACTTCTTAACTATATTCTTGGCATACTCACTCTGAGATAAAAATATAGATTCTTCCATCTGTTTGATTTGCAACCCAAGAAAATGAGTTAATTCACCAACAAGGCTCATTTCAAATTCAGACTGCATTTGCTGCACAAAATGTTGAACCATCTCATCAGACATCCCACCAAAAACAATATCATCAACATATATTTGAGCAATCATGAGCTTTCCCCCTTCTTCCTTGATAAACAGTGTCTTATCTATGCCACCTTTTCTGTATCCATTATCAACAAGAAACTCTGTTAGTCTTTCATACCAAGCTCTAGGAGCTTGCTTCAGTCCATACAGAGCTTTCTTCAACTTAAACACATGATTAGGAAAAATTGGATCAATAAAACCCTTAGGCTGTTCCACATAAACTTCTTCATTTAGGTAACCATTTAAAAAGGCACTTTTAACATCCATCTAAAGCAGCTTGATTTTTAGAATGCAGGCAACTCCTAGAAGAAGTCTGATAGATTCAAGGCGAGCTACAGGAGCAAAAGTTTCATCAAAATCAACCCCTTCAATCTGAGTGCATCCCTGTGCAACAAGTCTGGCTTTGTTCCTAGTGACCACTCCCTTTTCATTAGACTTATTCTTGTAAACCCATTTAGTTCCAATCACATTTCTTCCTTCAGGCCTTGGCACAAGATCCCATACTTCATTTCTCTTAAATTCCCCCAGCTCTTCTTGCATGGCATTTATCTAGAATTCATCAGTTAATGCTTCCTTGATGTTTTTAGGCTCAATCTTAGACACAAAACAAGAACTTGAAATAACTTCTATAGATCTAGTGGTTACCCCTTTATTTGGATCACCTATGATGAGATCCATAGGATGGTCTTTCTGAATTCTGATAGAGGATCCTTTGTCAACTTGTTCAGGTTCAGTAATGGCAGGATTGGGATCATTGCCTCTGCTTTCAGACTCAGTTGCGATATTAAAGGATGTTCCAACATCTTCTGGGACATCAGTCTCCTTATGCACATCATCTATGACTACATTGATAGACTCCATCATGGTTTTAGTTCTGGAGTTAAAAACTCTATAGGCTCTGTTGTTAGTAGAGTATCCCAAGAATATTCCTTCATCACTCTTAGGATCCATCTTTCTTCTTTGGTCACGCTCTGCAAGTATGTAGCATTTGCATCAAAACACGTGTAAGTATTTTACAATGGGCTTTCTTTCCTTCCATATTTCATACAAGATGGTCATGGTTCCTGTTCTCAAAGTCACTCTGTTATGGATATAGCAGACAGTGTTCATGGCTTCAGCCCAGAAGTGGTAGGGTAACTTCTTTGCATGAATCATTGCTCTAGCAGATTCTTGTATAGTTCTATTAATTCTTTCCACAACTCCATTTTGCTGTGGAGTAATGGGAGAAGAGAAATCATGGCTAATTCCCTAAAAACAACAGAATTCAGCAAACTTTTGATTTTCAAACTCCTTCCCATGATCACTCCTGATTCTAAAAACCTTTCTTTCCTTTTCTCTTTGAATCTTTTGATAGAGGTCTTGGAACACATCAAACACTTCAGATTTTTCTCTTATAAAATTCACCCAGGTGTATCTTGAAAATTCATCCACCACCACATAAGCATACTTCTTTCCACCAAGATTATCCACCTGCATATGTCCCATTAAGTCCATGTGAATAAGTTCCAATACTTTAGAAGTAGTGAGATGTTGGATCTTCTAGTGAGACATCCTTGTCTGCTTTCCTATTTAGCATTCACCACATACTTTTCCCTCTTCAATCTTCAGCTTAGGAATTCCTCTGGCAACTTCCATAAAGATGATTTTCTTCATTCCTTTTAAATGAAGATGACCAAGTTTCTTGTGCCATAATTTCACTTCATCTTCTTTGGCTAGAGCATATTTGGAGTTCTGAGAGACCCATAGGTAGCAATTTTCCTTAAATCTGACTCCTTTCATGATCAATTCTCCTTTTTCATTTGTAACCAATCATTCAAGTTTAGTGAAGTTGGCATTGATTCCTTGATCACACAGTTGACTGATGCTAATTAAGTTAGCAGTTAATCATTTAACCAGCAACACATTGTCAACGTCAGGAGCTCCTGAGCAGTTCAATTTTCCAACTCCCTTAATTTCACCTTTGGCTCCATCTCCAAAAGTCATATAGCTGGTAGAGTGGGGTTTGATGTATACTAATAGATTTTGAATCTCTGTCATGTGTTTGGAGCACCCACTGTCAAAGTACCAATCTTCCTTAGTAGAGACTTTGAAGGATATATGAGCTATCAAGCAAGTAGCAGTAGCTTTAGGAATCCCTTGCTTTGTAGCAGGAGCTTTAGGAACCCATTGCTTCCTATTAGAATGAATATTATGATTTGGTCTTGTTTGAGGCATAGGTTTAGGATATCCATGCAGTCTGAAGTACAAAGGATTTATATGACCAAAACAGCCACAATAGTGACATCTCCATCTTTGGAATCTTCTTGGTTGGTTGGGTTGACCTCTATCATGATGTTGAGACATCTGATGGAACATCTTTCGCTTGGATCCAGAAGGCTTGTGGTGTGAAGAATGATTATTGTCTGAAGGTGGTTTCTTTTCTTCATCAAACCCTAACCCTGTCTTGTCTCCTGCACTTCTTCCAGAATGAAGGATCTTATCCAGGGTGTTGGTACCACTGTTCATCATTCTAACATACTTCCCAATTTGATCAAGTTGGGAAGTCAGCTGAGCAACTTAATCATTCAACTTAGTGGTAGTTTTAAGGTGTTCTTCCTTTTCAGACTTCAGTTTGATGATGAGTTTCTTATGCTTTTCACCTTGTTGACACACTTCTTCACTTCTAAGACACAACTCTTTGTAGGAAGCTTCAAGTTCTTCAAATGTTAAATCATCTTCATTGGAGTCTTCATCAGAATAGTATCTTCAGTCAAAGTAGTTACATGTTTGGAAAACTCTTCTTCAAGGTCACTATCTAAATCCTCATCAGTCCAAGAGACATAAATACTTTTCTTTTTTTCTTGAGATAGGTTGGGCACTCAGCTCTAATGTGACCAAAACCTTCACATCCATGGCACTGAATCCCTTTGCTATTGGTGGGTTTTTCTTCAGTCCTGGTTCTTCTAGCTGCATCGTTGGACCTACTGATGTCATGAGAGTTGTTCTTGACATTAGGTCTTGACTTCATATACATTCTCTTCATCACCTTGTTAAACTGTCTTCCAAGAAACACTATGGCATTGGATAAACTTTTAGTAGTATCTCCATCTGATTCATCCTCTCCATTCTCAGTATTTGACATAAAAGCTATGCTCTTTTTCTTATCATCTTTGTCACTTATTCCCACTTCAAAGCTTAAAAGAGATCCAATGAATTCATCAACTCTCATCTTGAAAATGTCTTATGCTTCCTCTATAGCAGTTACTTTCATGTCAAATCTCTTGGGAAGAGATCTGAGAATTTTTCTAACCAGCTTTTCTTCTGACATCTTTTCACCTAGGGCACTTGAAGCATTGGCTATTTCAAGAATATTCATATGAAAATCATGTATGCTTTCATCATCTTTCATCCTTAGGTTTTCAAACTTTGTAGTCAGTAGTTGAAGTCTAGACATCTTTACCTTGGAGGTACCTTCATGGGTAGTCTTGAGTATCTCCCAAACATCTTTAGCCACATCACAGTTATTCACCAATATGAATATGATTCTATCAATTTCATTGAACAGGGCATTCAAGGCTTTGGAGTTACCAAGAGCCATTTCATTTTCTTCCTTTGTCCATTCTTCCTCAGGATTCAAGTCAGATGTAGCCTTTCCATCTTTTCCAACAGTCACAGGATGTTCCCATCCTTTTATAACAACTTTCCATGCCTTACCATCCAAATATTTTAAGAAGAAAACCATGCGTGGTTTCCAATAGTCATAATTACTCCCGTCCAGAACAAGTGGTCTGTTCACAAATCCTCCTTCTTTGTCTATTGTACCAGAAAGTATCGTCCCTAGATCTCACCCAAAACCAGAGCAGGATGCCTGCTCTGATACCAATTGATATTCTGGTATCAGATATAAGATGTCGAAGGCAATGTTATGACACTAATATCTGAACTATCACCAATAAGAACAAAGACAAAATGTTAACAATAGTAAAAAGATACAAGGAATTATTAACCCAGTTCGGTGCAAATACACCTACATCTAGGGGCTACCAAGTCAGGAAGGAAATCCACTAAGTAGAATTAGTTTGAAGATACACAGTAGACTCTCTCTAGTTTCCTATCTTTGCACCTAATCTCTACCCTTGAAGTTTCTACCTAGGACACTCCTAGATAAGAGACACCTCTCACTCCCCCTCAATTACAGCAGTGATAACAACAAATTAATAAAACTTTAGAAGACACTCTTCAAAGACAAATCTTGATCTTGCTTAAAATCTTCAATCAAGGAAAATACGCTCTTGTTTACAAGCTTTGAGTGAACAAATTACAACACAAAAACTTAGTCCAGTTCACACATTAAGGTAATGAGTGAATGGCTCACAAACTAACACAAACACACGAAAGCTAAAAAGCTCTAATCCTTATGCAATGCACTATATTAAACCTAGCTTCTCTGAACTTCAAAATAGGATTGTGAATCCTTTAACTCTTGGACGGGCTTGGGCTTTGGTAAAAACAACATCTAATCTTGATATAATCAATTTAAATAATTAGCATCAATGAGTGAAACCAAAACAGATTTGATTTGATCCAATCAACTCCAATCAAATCACTCTTCAGATCTTCAAGATTTTCCTTCAAAAAATAGCTCACGCGATTCCATAAATACTCCACGAAAAATGCATCAAAAACACTTTTGAATAAAGATTATTTCCACGCAGATTTGACCCATAAAAGACAGATCATAACTTGCAAATAGTTGCACAAAAAGTAACAGACAAACAAACACATTCTCACATAATGTTCTGTTCACAAATGTCAGGACATCATGAACTAAATCCTACAACAACAAGCATAGCTACCTGCAGAATGTTAAGAACATATGTTAAGACATTCTGTAGGACATCTTGTGATATCACCAAGTTTTACCACCTGCCAATCAAGAACTAACATCAGGGACGCCCTTCCATACATGAGAGTTTCTTTGAAGTGAGCATGTATTATGGGAAAAGCGCACAATAACAATAGTGCTTGGTCTTCACCATCAATCTTCACATCAATATTTTCAAGATCAAGGACCAGCTTGCTGAACATACTCAACTGTTCATCCAACACTTTTTCTTCACTTATCTTGAATGAATACAAAGCTTGCTTCAAGTAGAGTCGATTCACCAGAAATTTTGTCATGTACAAGCTTTCAAGCTTCAATCATAACCCCGATGTCATCGTCTCATTTTAAACCTGACGGAGAACCTTATCATTAAGGCTCAATAATATTGCGTTATGGGCTTTCTCTATCATGATTGTCTTTTCTTTTTCTGTTAACGTATCATCCATGGTTGTCTCTCCCTTCAATGCTTCCAAACAACCTTGTTGAACCAGTAGAGCTTTCATCTTCAAGCACCACAGGCCGAAGCCGTTCAATCCAGTGAACTTTTCAATCTCATACTTTGTTGAAGGCATCTTCTCCATGCTCACCTCACCAATTTGTTGTGAATTCGGATGCCTTAAAATCAAAATATACTCAGCTTTTTTATGATCAAGAAACACACAAGGGTTAGGGTTAAGGAAAAAACAAGGAGAACTACAAGGGTTGGTTATAACTACTATTATTTACTTCCTCTATAAAACAGATTACAAGTACTCAAGAATAACAAATAATTCTTTCACCCTAATTAGTTTTGTCACACCACACTTAAGATGAGAGACTAGTATACTATTTATAATAAAACCTAACATACTAAACAAATGGGCTTTTTAAAAATTATCCATTATAAGCTAACTTAAACAATTAGACCCTTAACATAAGGCCCAATTCGACAACTACATACTAGAACACAATTCGACTACAACATGTAGGTATTCGACAACAGCATGTGAGTGAACTTCGACATCATGCTAACTAGAGTGCGATCCAATATCTCACTATATATATATATATATATATATATAATATATATATATATATATATATATATATATATATATATATATATATATATATATATATATATATATATATATATATATATATATATATATATATATATATATATATATATATATATATATATATATATATATATATATATATATATATATATAATATATATATATATATATATATATATATATTATATATATATAATATATATATATATATATATTATATATATATATATATATATATATATATATATATATATATATATATATATATATATATATATATATATATAATATATATATATATATATATATATATATATATATATATATATATATTATATATATATATATATATATATATATATATATATATATATATATATATATATATATATATATATATATATATATATATATATATATATATATATATATATATATATATATATATATATATATATATATATATATATATATATATATATATATATATATATATATATATATATATATATATATATATATATATATATATATATATATATATATATATATATATATATATATATATATATATATATATATATATATATATATATATATATATATATATATATATATATATATATATATATATATATATATATATATATATATATATATATATATATATATATATATATATATATATATATATATATATATATATATATCACATGAGAGGTGATTATAATTAACTTTGAATTAGTTATCCCCCTCTAACAATCTAGTTATGCATCCATGCACATTTCTAATTATTGTCATGCATGCTTATCATACACAACATGCATGACCTTCTTCTAATACATCCCTATAAGCTCGTGGTGGATTGAGTAAGAACACTTTGAGCTTGTCCCAATTTTCGCACAAACAAAATGAATGTCAAGGCAGTAGGTATAGGTTTTGTCATGGTATCAGCTATTTGAGTGTGTGCAAGGACATGTTGGATTTGTAGGTGGTTTGCCACAATTTTCGCACAAACAAAATGAATGTCAAGTTCTATGTGACTGGTGCGTTGACACGCTGTAAGTGTACAACTGTGCAAAGTAGTAAAAAGAGTTATCGAACCACAGAGACCAAAGGTTTGATTACCGATTTTTTTATCGGTGTATATCTATAGAAACCAAAAATTGGAGTTTTGTAAAACATCTTAAGTAGAAAAACATTTTTGGAAAAACAACTTAAATGAAAATGACTTAAAATACTCTTAGACAAAAAGGAGTTAGGGTTCATGATCCATACTCTAACATATCCATATGATCATATCGCTTCTATTACAAGAGTTTTGACACAACTATAGAAAATAGATAAATGTGGATAACACCTACTTTCACCGGTGTGTTGTTCTATCTATGATGAATAATTCATCTGCTTTCTCACTACCGAATTATTCTTTAGAGATTCTTTTCTTTGCGCAACTATAAAAGACAAAACATTTCTCAATCGCATTTGATCACTTTCATTGTATCAGACTTAACCGTTTTAAAACTTGTTCTTGGGTACTGATGTATATCCTCTCAGATTGTAATTGGTACCTGAAAACTCTTTACTTTTGTACAGGGTTGGTATGAAAAACTCATATTTTAAAATAAATTGTAAATAAAATTCTCGTAATCGATATTCTAAGGATTTTACGAACAATCATGAGGTAGGTCTTATGACCCTTAGTCCCTAGTGGACTACTCACTCATGGTGAGAAACAACACAATCGAAGCAATTTTCATAATAAAAAACATGATTAAATGTAAAATCGTAACTTGATAATGATAAACAAAGGTAAAAGTAACCCGATTGACAAGAAAATAACTTGAATAGATAAACGATCTAAGTGCTCCAATGGAGACTTTAGTACAAAAATATAGTAGAACTGGGAAAGTAAAGTACGTAAGACTAAATAGAAGAAAAAGTTGGATTAAAAACTGGATATGCAACTCTTACATTCTATGAGTTTTTATAATCAAAATCCTAATTGTGGAACAAAATATATCGGATCAATGCCCATCAATATGAAATATTTTGAATCAGGAAGTGCACAGATCCTAGAATAACAATAGAAAACGCCAGAATAGGAAAGAAAATACGGGGAAATTTTGTTTGCCTGCTACGGCTGCCAGTAGGAGGCCCCTGGTATGGGCGAGGCTTTTGAAGGGGATAAGGGGCATTGGTTGTTACGGCCCGTACCAGCCCTCTGGAAAATGCATGGGAAATCTGATTTTTCGCCTTTTTTGTGTTTTACTCGTTTTGGTTCATCTTTTGTCTTAGATACTTGCTTAAGCCTGAAAAACATTAAAAAAACACACTACTAAGCATAAAAAATGATAATAGGGAAGTAAATAGAACAAAAATGGGAAAATGACAAAGTAAAACAACTAGTAAAAGCAATGTGAAAACCACTTATCGAACTCCCCCAAACATAGATCGTTGCTTGTTCTCAAGCAGCCATGCTTGCTTATGAAATTTTTTGGATCAAACGGTTCAATAATGGGAAAACTTATGAAAATGAAGCTACTGATACTCATACGTGAGTTTTCATTTAGATTAGCTAAGATCCAATTCTATCTGTAATCATTTGACACCAAAGGTATTTACAAAGACACTAAGCATAGTGAGACTATAAACCCAAGTCTCCCTTTTTGACACCGCTCTAACTATGTTTTGTGCTTAAGTCTCATTTTCAATTTTTTCCTTCCCTTTTCATTTGAACAATTAAATTAAGGCATTTGGATTTATTATAATCATCACATGCACAAGATCAGTCAAGAATTTTTGTTTAGACACCATTTCTTTATTTACTGATAAAACTACCCACTTTTGTTTGTTTACTTTTTGTCCACTTTGGGACGACGTTTGGGGTTTAACCACTGTTAAGCTGACTAATCGGGTGAGGGTTACCCAACTTAGAAGGTATAGTTTCCTTTTTCCACATTTTCATTGTTTTGGTGATAATATATTCATTTCTCAACCAATCATATGTGCCACGTGAATTTAAATTTTGTCAAACTATCTTGATAAACTTGTTAGGGAGTAGTTCTCAGAATACGAGTACTATAGTACAAATATATACATTGGACTCGTATCTTACTTTGGGGGACTTAGGGGTGTTCAAGTAATACCTATTTTGTTGAACTTTCCCAATGTCTCTAGACTTAGCCTCACATCCCTCTTAATCTATATACTGTTACGATTTCCTCATGATCAAAGATTTTTTTTGAACAATCCTAATTCAGGAAAAATTTGGAAAAAAAAGTCTTTAAGAAATAAAAAATTAACATAAATAACTAAAAGAACAAAAAGCAAAAACACATTGAAAAAGAAAAAGAAAAGTACAGAATCCCCCCCCCCCCCCAAACTTGAACCAAACATTGTCCCAAATGTTTTAGCATAAATAAGAGGGAGTGAACTCACAAAGGCCCTCACTCAGGAGGGGAAGCACAACATAAGTTTCCGCAACATCATCCAATACTACACCTTGTCTTATTTTCTCCTATTTCATGCCTTGGATTTCAGATTGCACCCACCCCACCTATTCTGATTTTCATTGAAAGTCCCAGCTTTATGTTGGGTAGAATGAGTAGGTGGTGGGACAATGTCTTCCTCCATAGATTTACATGCATCATGGTTAGAAAAATCATGGTCTCCCTCCTCCTCGGAGCAATTATCTAGAGTATGAGGTGCCCGCCTTATAGAGCCAATTACTTGCGACATCAACCCATACTTTCCTAGAGTTAGGAAAATCAATAATATCTTTGTTACAGATCATCATCGTATAGGTGTTTCCGTCTACATAAATCATGCCTTGTGCACAAGGGCATCCATGTCAATCTTATCTTTTCTCTCTACAAGGCGGTCATCCGCCAAATTAAACTCAAGTCGAGGTGCTAGACAATTTGGATAATCATATCCATACCGAAATTCCTTTAGTGGTTGCACGGCAACCCTCCCCAAATAATTGACTGTGAAGGCAGAAACATTAACTATGTCATTCTGAACCATAAAGTTATTTCTTGTGAAAATTGGAAAATAACTGCTGACCTTCCAAATCTAACTTTGGTGACTCACATGATCAATCAGATTGATCCTAGGACATGTGCTAACTATTGATTCAAAGTAAATTCTGAAGACTAAACACTTCAACAGTGTTCATAAAGAAAAATTTATCTAAAAGTATGGTTCGAAAGATACGCAAGAACATTAAATTGAGAAAAGGTTAAAGACATCAAAGAAATGCTGAAAAAATAAGACACAATGCTGAAATGTAACTTGCGATAAAGTAAAAGATAAACTTTTGATGAAAAGTTAAAGTAAATTTCATTAAAGAAGAAAATGGTGTTTACATCACATCATGTACATTCTCCTAAGACTTTTTTCTCTACACGCGGATACTTTGAGTAAATCTGGAGTAACTTGTACCAAGTGAACACCACAATCCTATTGCTAGAACTCCTATTTATAATAACAAAACTAATTATTGTTAACTTCCTAAAACAATTAACATATGACAAGTGTCGTGATGCATGCTTCTGTCCCTTGGATGTGCGCCACTTGTCTTATTTAGGAGCGGACAAGAATAACTACTCCTTCCTTTATTTGAATTTTGAATTCCCTTAGCGCCGGACATCATGAATATTCTCGGTCGAAGGTAGCTTCCCCAGTAGAGTCGCCAGCTGTCGCTACCGCGAAAATAAGGTGCCGGCAAAACAGAAGAGTCACTACCTTTCGTTATTTATCCCTCAGAACGGGAAAGGAAATGATCGGAAAAACCTGACGAAAAGGTATAAGACAAGGTCATCGCAGCCATTGTCTGGGTTCGGGAGTCGGTTACGCAAGGGGAAGGTATTAGCACCCCTCACGTCCATCGTACTCGATGGGATCCACGCTTGTTGTGTTTATCTGACGGGTTGGTTTTATCTATCTACCTATCAAGGATGGCTTAAAAAAGAAAAGAAAGTGACTCGGCAAAGCGTCACACTTTATGCCTACATATTCTCATCAGAGAATGAGAAACCAGAGTCAACGTAGTTCGGCTAACTACGGGTAACGGATGGGGGAAGGTGGCTCGCCAATACATCAGTATTGTGCCTACTTACTCTCAACAGGTATGAGAGATCAGAGCTTACATAGTTCGGGATAATATGGATTACGGGGGTTCAGATTCATCTGTTTTATCGAGTAGGGTTAACAAACAGTTCCAGCAGTTTGGATGTACGCAGCTCGACCCTTGGAGACTTAGGCGTTACCGTTTGCGGTAGAACTAGGAGTTAACAGAACTCTTTTCTTCAGAAAAGCTTCCTTTGAATTATGGGCCCACGGGGCAAAAAGGTTTGAAGTTTGTTTTCTGTCTTTTACGGAAGAACTGTTTTTTATGTTTGTCTGTAGTTTGTACAACACTAGAGACTATGACTTGGGAATGAATGCGTCGCATATCGTCCAAAGGACGTATACTAAACATTCTAGACGATTGAGAGAAGGCCGCTCAATTATCATTACCCAAGTAGCTTAAGGCTCGTAACGCGCTTATACCAACTTGCCTTTATTACGTTTTTTACTGTTGTTTTGAGATGAGAAGAGAGAGGGACAACTACGGGGAGACTATCAAGTCCTAATGTTGTCATGCCAAGGATTCATCCTATAGTTGAGGTTTGAAACAGGGAACTCATAGAAGTTATCATACATAGGTTTAAACCTAAAGTTCTAATCATCACTTCCTTATCAAAGGAAGTGGGATTCCTAGGGGATCATGTCAATGATAAACAGAAACAGATAAAGCATCAGCTAAACGGTAAACAACTGTAAAATGCATGCAATGCAAGTGAGGGAGGAAATGTGTGCGGGGCATCAGCCTCCACAAGCTCGTCTCAACCTCAAGTCAGATATGAATAACTGCAATCATACAGAAATAAAATTCCATCAAGCAAATCACAAACCACGTAGGCAAGGGAGCAGGGCTCTACCGAATACCCGCAAGCAAAGCCATACAGTAAAAATACAAGCAGAGGGAGCAACTCAACCTCTAGTGAAATCATGCTCCTAGCTTAACACAATCTAAACATGAACTTATTCTAATGCATCAAGCAAATCACACAAGTCACATCAATACAGTTGCGCAGAAAGCAAACAGACAGGAAAGAAAGCAAATCAACAGCTTCTACAGCTCCACAGAAAAGCAATCTTTTGACAGCAGTTCAGTCTTCAGCCTGCAACTGTTCTTCAAGGCTTTCATCTTCAATAACAAGTATCAACTTGCTTCTTCAAGCTTTCAATACCTCAATCACAAGTATCAACTTGTTCTCCAACTTTTTCAAGCTTTAGCTCTTCTTCAATCTCCAATTGCTCTTCTTCACAAGTGTCAACTTCTCCTTCTTGATCTTCAAGCTTCAGCTCCACAGGCAGTCTTCAAACACAGGGAAGTGGCAACCTCTAGCATCTTCATTCTTCTAGCAAGGAACTCCATCCTCTAGCAAGGGAGAAAGATTCATCTAACAAGAGCAAGGTGTGGATAGTGGTGAGCAAAGTGAAGACCAAAGGTCACCTCTAAGCACTCCACCATCAAGGAAAGGCACCCTTAAAGGTTCTACCAATTTGTGAGGGGCCACTCATCCTACCAAAGGAGGGATGAGGCCTTCACAATGGGACCTTACATCATAGGGAGGAATGGAAGTGATCAACACCTTCCATGTTTCATGAAGGAAGAAAATCTATTCTAAGAGATCTCCCTAAAACCCTAATCCTTAACCCTAAACAAACTACACCAAAGGAAGAGAAAACTTCAAGTCCAAGCCCCACCATGCATTCCACAGAAGCCCACACGAGTCTTCATCATCATCCAAGAGCAAGATAAGCAACACCCTAGTCTAAGAGAACTAATGAAATCATTCTAGTTGAATTAGCAAGTTAGGATCACCTAAAACCTAGTACTAAAGTTAATTCTAACTAAAATACCAAAACCAATTATAAAATCCTACAAAAATAACTATGGATACCTAAGTCAATCATGACTCTACCATGTTAATTCCAGAGATCAAATCATCCAATAATCCTAGAATTAAATCATAAACTATGGGGTACTAAGGTTAAACCCTAAAACTAGAGCACCTAAAGTTTCAATCTAAAAACCACACCCAATTTCATCACAAAAATGTGAGAAAATTACTATGGGAGCATACATGTCTAAGATAACTACACACAAAAAATCAGCTCAAAAATCATCACCAAGTGATCACACAAAAATCCACAAGACAAGGTATCAACCATAATGAAATTAATATCAATTAATAATACAAAAAATGCAATTAAAATCACAAATGCATGAATTCCTAATCTTTTAATTTCCTAAAATTCTAGACTCATTCATGAGTCAGTGGAAAAAAACCTGGATCCAATTGAGTTATTTTCCTATTTATTATGAATTATTTGCAAACTATATGAAATGTGCAAAATAAAAGAAAAACAAAGAAAATAACAAAATACACGTGACAAATAGCAAATATTTCAAGTTCATTTTCCAGACTGGGCCAATTGGGGGGTGTGAATATCACTTGGATCCTTAAGCCCAAACCAACCAATTAATGAAATGGTGCGTTTCATTCAAAGTCTCTCTTCAGAGTTTGAAATCAAATCGTGGCCATCCATCCATTGCCTGAGTCAAAGGTCCAACCCTCATCAGATGGCTCATGTTCATCGTCTCCAAATTCAAACTGAGGGAGGGAAATCTCCAGACGGTGGCCTGAGTTGCAGCGCCACCGTCTTCTCCGGTGAGGTGGTCATCTCAGGTCATCAAAAATGACAAACCAATACCCAATCTTACTCAATTTTTCCTCCTGAACACGAATCCAATCTCCAAATTCACTAATTCTTTCTCTAACTCAAAACACGGTCGCATTTTCAGAAATACACCAAATCTTGATCATCACAATTCTCAAAGATAATGATCCTAATGTAATCTACACTTCTCACTGATCAATCTCCACTATCCAATCATGAATATACCACCAAGAATCACAAGAAATCAGGCTCAACAGAAAGTGATCCATGACCTAAAGTGTCTCTATCCATCAAATTCTTGTACCAAAATCCATCTATGTCATGCTAATAACCTAACCACATGCAAGTTTCTAGCTATCTCTCCATAAATTAAGCACAAATTTGATTTGTACAAACCTGGTTTCAGATGAAGAACAGGTGCAATTCTTGCTCGATTCCTCCTCCACAGTGATCCAGATTCACTCCAAATCTTCCTCTAAAGCTAATGCACACCTCAATTTGCTCTGATTCTTCCTCAATCCAAGAACACGATCTTGAGTTATAGCTCTGCAAAATCCAATGCTTTCTCTGCTACCAGCTTCAAATGCTTCCAAAAAAATGGCTGAACACACCCCAAACCTTATATAGAACTCAATGGAAATGTCTAGAAACTTCTGTAACCTTCCAAATGAGATTTTGCAATTTCAATTTCTCTCCAAAATTTCATCCACACCAGTCACGATTCTAGCTCTGTTTGGGCATGAAAATGCTTGGAAAATTCATCTCATGAGATATTGAATTGGTTGGTTATGCTCACTTCCTTGTTTGCAATCCAATGGTTCATGTTGGTTATGTTGCTTCATCATGAAGAAATGAAATGAAATGGCATGAATTTGACCTCAAACCAAAATTCTAACATTGCCATTGTTTCTAAAATGATTTTTCCAATCAAAATGACCTATAACTTTGCCTTATTTGGACACAAAATGAATTATTTCAAATTTTGGTCATTAAATGCCTTTAATTCTTCCTTTTCAAAATTTTCTCAAACCACATCCTTCCTTGAGCCATTTCAATGTCTCCTTGATACATGGTCAAGGTTAAAACCCCATTTTGAGCCACTTTAAAGTTGAACAAAATTTCATTTGATGTGTCTAAGTTGGTGAAAATGACCTATAATCATAAATGACCTATAATCCTAACTTCCCAAAATACCCTTGACTTGTCAAAGCCATAACTTGAGTTCTACAAATCCTATCAGGGACTTCTAGTACTCTATGGAAAGCTAAGAGAATAAGGAACAACATTCATGTTGACCAGAAGTTCATAGGAATCATACTTCTTGGGCAAACGTTTCATGCAAGTTGGGTAACATTCAAGCTCCAAATTCACATGCCTCAGATGACTTGTAACTTGTCAAAGCCATAACTTGAGTTCTATGGACCCTATCAAGGACTTCTAGTACTCAAATTAAAGCTAAGCTCATGATCTACAACAATCATGTTGGGGTCAAGATGAGATGACAATCATATATTGAGCTAAATTGCCTTGAAGATAGGGGTCAAACTAGGGGATTTTACACTGTCAAGCCTTAGAAACCCTAGCTTGAAACTTCTCAAACTCTTCAATCATGATGAGTTAACCTTGGAATCATCCTTATAACATCTCAATGTATCAATGCATGATCACATGGATCTTG
This sequence comes from Lathyrus sativus, assembly GCA_963859935.3. Classification (NCBI taxonomy): domain Eukaryota; kingdom Viridiplantae; phylum Streptophyta; class Magnoliopsida; order Fabales; family Fabaceae; genus Lathyrus; species Lathyrus sativus. The sequence goes on along the minus strand of OZ012741.1, from coordinate 585,028,465 downwards.
AATTAGGTCTCAACCTTCTTCAAATCATCAGTTGACTTAGGGTTGACCCAGTCAAACCCTAGCTGCACCACTCATGGCTGAGCCTTCTTAACCTTGCACAATGACCTGTCTAGGCCTCAAAGTGATCTTCAACACTTCTCATGAGCTCTTTCAAGACCTCAAGTCTAACTTCATGGCTTCAGAATCATCTGATGACTTCCCACAACTCTCAAGTTAGGAGACACACCCTCTTGGCTTCAATCACTCTCTCTGAGGATCTTTTAATTTCTCTGACAAGGATATCAACCCTTGAACACTTGAATAACCTTCTTAGCTAGCCTCACAGTCTTGTATAGATCTTGATTGGTAATCATAACTCTTGATCTCCTGCATACATGTCAATGAAATGCAAATGATAATGCTAATGTGAATGAAATGAAACATAAGCTAGGTGAAGAAAAGTTGGGCAAATTTTGGGGTGCAACAGCTGCCCCTATTCAAACGGCTTGGACCTAACTGGGTGAGAAGTGAACAACTCTCAAACAATCAAGGTAAAAGACGGTTCAATACCCACAAACCCGGAAATTTGCCAACTGCACAAGTACACGGTACTCTGATGGGGACAAATCTTCGGAAACTGAAATAATAGTTGCACGACAACTAGCTGGAGAAATACTGATCTGAACCTCCTTCAGGATGATTATATGATTTATCTGATATCATTGCATCCTCAAATCATCAAGGGGTCATCGGTTACACGGTGACTGGCGATCTGCCAGCCGCACAGGTAAACAATACTTGGATTGGTAGGAACATCTTCGAAACTGAGCATGACAGTTGCACGACAACTCTGCTGGGGAATTGGTCACACGGTAATTAGTGAAGGGTCTAATCTCAAATCTCCGTCAGGATGATCATTCGATTTTGCTGTAGATATTTGTCCTCAAGTCATCAAGGGGTCACCGGTTGCATGGTAACTGGTTATACATAGCTGGTATTGCCGTCAGGCATTCTGCGGCACTGCGGCAGAAGGATTCCTCGGGACTCATCAAGTCATTAGGAACTTTTTACAATCAAGTTAATTATGCCGTCGGGCATTCAAAGAAATTTTCGGGCGTCAGCCGGACTTCGTCAGTAAGTCGGGAATGGAATTCTTGGTCAATCATGAACCAATAGGGATATCTAAACCATTGCCATCAGGCACTCTGCATCAGCTGAGATAACTGCTTCGACATCGCGGTGGGACTTCGTCAGTAAGTCTTCAAATGGAATCCTTAGTCATTCGCGGACCAATAAGGATATGCAATCTTTTGCCGTCAGGCACCCTGCGTCAGCTTGGTAAACTGCTTCGACATCGCAGCTGGACTTCATTAGTAAGTCTGGGGTTTTGGCACCGCTGCCGGACTTCAATCATCAAGTCTTCAAGGAAACTTCAACTTCTATGTTTAAGACCTGCTGGGGATGACACATCTCCGCTGGGGATTCTGGAGAACTATCAAGTAACTCTGCTTCGGGGATTTCAAAAATCATTCTAGACAAATAAACTCTGCTGAGGGAATCAAGAATCATCTTGGACAAATAACTCCGTCGGGGACTTCAAGAATCATCTTGAACCAATAACTCTGGTGGAGATTTCAGGAATCATCCTGAGCAAACACTCTGCCTGGGACTCTAATCATTAACTTGAGAAACCCTCTCTGGCGACTTTACTGGGGATTTTAAGAATCATCTTAAACAATCAACTTCGCTGGGGAATTCAAGAATCATCTTGAGCAAACCATTCTGCGGAGGAACACCTGCAAACTAAGAACGGTAACGACCTAGCTCATGCTTCATATGCATATGTTTGACTATGGCGCAATGCTCCACACGGTGGAAATGCTACGCATTTTTAGGGTAAATGCTATGTAATCATGCAAGATGCTACGACCCCATCAGCAAAATAAATGCTGAAGGGAGAATCCTCCTGTCAAGGAGAAAGAACCACTCTGGTGGAGCAAGGAATCATCCCGCCGAGGAGAAGAAGTCACACCAATCTCAATTGGATTCCGCCTGGGGAAACTGTCGCTACTGCGAAAATCGGCGCCGGCTGAACAGAAGAGTCGCCACCGTGCGTTATTTATCCCACGGGAGGGAAAGGGAACGCTCAGAGTAAACCTCGCAAAGACGGGAAAGGTATGGTCGTCGCAACCAAAACCTGGGTTCGGGAGTCGGTTACGCAAGGGGAAGGTATTAGCACCCCTCACGTCCGTCGTACTCGACGGGATCCACGCTTGTTTTCGGGTATGGATTGTTATTCTATCTAAACTAAAAGGTAAGGGGTTAAAAAAAGAAAATAAAATAAAAATAAAAATGACTCGGCAAAGTATCGCACTTTATGCCTACGTATTCCCGCCTGGAACGAGAAATCAGAGTCAACGTAGTTCGCCTACCTACGGGAAAGGAGGGGAAGGTTGCTCGCTAGGATATCGCATCCTATGCCTACGTACTTCCACACTGCATGGAAGATCAGAGCAAACGTAGTTCGGGCCACGTACGACACAAGCTTGTCCTTGATTGATTTTATTCCTTCTGAAAAAAGGTTTCTCGATTAACAGTCCAAGCGGACAAAAATGACGTCTTGATGAGTTCACATTCTTTTACGGAAGAAGTGTCTTTTATTGTGTTTGAAATCTTTATGTGTTTTTCTGTTTGTTTTGAGAAAGAAAGAGACAGAACTCTAACCTACGGTTGCAAAGGGAATCAAACTAACCTAATGTTATCATGCATGGGTTAAGACCTAGTGTCTATCATGCTCCTCTCTTGCACAGAGAGAAACAGAGATCCTACGGGATAGGCAGAAACAGAAACAATATCAGATATATACAGTAAAGCAGTAAAATGCATGGATGCAACAGTACAAGCGAGGCAAGGGAGTCCCACTCAACCTCGAACCTAGAAAACAATAGGCAAAAGTGAACAGGCTTCACTTTCAACCCAGCAGGGTAAACAGCAAACAATACAACCAGGAAAACCAATCAATACATCAGCAAATGGAATACAGCAAAAGAGACAGCCACAGCAGCTCTGCATCAATATCCATCTTCAAGTAATCTCCAATCAGCTACAGGCTTCAACAAGCATCAATCTCCACCTTCATGACCTTCAGGCAAGGGCTTTGATCATCAGTCTTCCATCTGCAATGGCTTTTCTTCAAGCTCAAACCTCCAGGATGAGGGATTAGTCACAAGAGTGAAGTGAATGAATGTTAGACAGTTAATTACCTACCAAGGGTGGTTCATCAACTGTTAACGTTAAACAGAAAGTTTCCTCTCAAAAGTTCTATCTTTCAAATATATTCACTGATCCTTCCAAAGGAAGGAGGTGGATATTTGAAAGAGACTTTGAATCATAGAGGAAGGATGGATGCAGACAAGGCATTCCATGTTTGAGAAACAAGCTTTCTAATCTAGAGCTCTGCCTAGCTCCTAAACCCTAGTCTCCTCAACAGCTGCTAGCAAGAACCTCCTCTCCTCAACTCTGGCAGTTGATCTTCAATCTCTGGGTCTCCAATGGTCTTCATCTCCTCAAGTCTTCAGCTTTCCCAAGTCCCCAGACAATCCCAATACCCAAGCAAGCAAGCAATAATCCCCAGAGGGCACACCACACCAGTCAATCAGATATACAGACAGTATTAATAGCAGTAGGGGAATCCTGACTTTTTCTAAGGGGATCTAATAACTACCCATAGTCCCTATAGTCCCATAACTAATCTAGTTAAATCCTAAGTCCTAAGGGAAAGAATCAAACTTCCTAAGTCATCACCTAAAAAACCCTAATTTGTTCATGTTGTTCAAGCCTACATTAAGCACCTAAAATTAATTCCTAAAAATGGGAACTAAATTGAATCTACAAGTTGAATGTCTCCTCTAACCAACATAAAAAGAATGAACAAAAAAAAAATAATATGAAAGCATGTAATAGAACAAAAATCATTAAAATTATGCATGAAATGAAACTACTTAAAATGACATTTATTTAGAAAATATGGAAAAAATATGAAATAAAAATAAAAATGCAATTTTATTTAATGACAATTTTCTACACATCCTAAAGAAAATAGCGTAAAAAGAATGGACTAAAAATGATTTTTTATGAATTTATTATGAATTAATGAAAAATCAAAAATATTAAGAGAAATAAAAAACAAAATGAAAGAAATAAATGGGGGAGGGGTGTAGTTAGTAGGCGCGCTCAGTTAAAATTAGGATGGGCCAAGCAGACAGGGGTGCGCATAGCAATTGGTTAAGGCCCAGCTTGAGTCAGCAATAATGAAAAATAAAAGAGGCGCAGGGGGGTGAAAATAGAAGCAGAATCACGTTCAAAATGGAATTGGGCTTGATAACTGGGGGTGGGGATAGCACATCAATCCTAGGCCCGCCCGTTTCAATTAATGAAACGGTGCGTTTGGCACCAACACACTTCCCTCCAAATCTGAATTGAATAAGAGCCATAGGATTGCTCCTCAAGTCAAAAGTCTACCACCAAACGGACGCTCATGATTGCGTCTTCCTCATCAGTTCAAATGAATTAGGGTTTCCTCTCCCATGGCAGCCATGCACGAGCAAAATTCAAGCTCTCAGTTCTCCCTCTCCAGGCCACAACACATCACGATATAAACATGAAAAATGTTCTAAATCTCTCCCTCTATAATCCTATGGTCTTTGCTTGCTTTGAAATTCAACACAACTCTCAACCCGATCGATGCAAGTTCTGGTCACCATGAATACACTCTGCAACTCATCATCACAATTCTCCATCAAGCTTGCACTAATCTAATCTATAACTAATGGTGATTATCCTGCGCTAACAACCTAACATTATAATGCACTAACCTAAGAGTTCTAGGTCCTAACAGTTTTTACAACCTGCTAATCATCATCACCAAACCACTCCAAATTCATCCTAATTGCTCTACTAACATCCTACATTATATCTAAACTAACAATTCTATGCTAAACTAACTGAATCAAGCAATTTGAATGAAAACGCACCTGGTGCAAAAACTTGAAAACAGCTATGGAAACTCGTGGATCCACCAACACCAATGCTCAGATCTTGATCAGTGAGTGAAGCTCTTGCTTCTGTATGCAACACTTGAATGAAACTTGGCTTGAATTGTGCTATCAACTTGAAACTTCAATTTTGATGTTGATGATGGAAGTGCTCGAAAATGGATTGATCACACTTGGTTCTTGATTGAATTCTGATCTATGATGATGAAACAGTATAATGAAGTTGATTTTGATGATGATTGGTGAAGAATTTGAGGAATTGAAGTGAAAATTCAATGAAAAAGAATGAGAGAATTTGGGAGATTCTTGGTGAAAAATGAGTCCAACCCTTGATCAATCCTCATTTCATGAATATATAGTGTTCACATGAACATTCTAGATCCCTCTTACACATTCCCTTGCCTTCCAACTTTGGTCCATTTTTGAAATGTTTCTTAAAATGCAAGTAACCATGAATATCTTTCTTTTTTCCTTCTAAACTCAAAAAAGTGTTTGAACCATTGTTCTTAGAATTGCTTTTCCATTCAAAATCATATATTGGAAGTCTCCATTTGGACTCATAAATCTCCCAAACCATTTTTCACTTTGAATTTCTTTAAATTATAAGCCATTTTAGTTCAAATTTGGACCAATCATGCAACTTCATGTTATGAGCTTTTCCAACAATTTGTGACCTTCTTTCTAGACTTAAAATCTCATTTGGAGCAAGTTTGATGTTGTAAGTTTTTCCATTTGAGGCCTCCTTGTATGAGTTTTGGACATAGGTTAAAATGACCTGTAATTCACAAATGCCCAAAATACCCTTTGCTTGCCAAGACCATAAGTTGAGTTCCACACATCATATGAAGGCATACTATACCATTCTAGAAATCTAAGACAATGAGGAACAATTCTTATGTTGACCAAGAATTCATTTGAAATCTCCTTTAGGGGTAAAAATTGCTTGGAAGTCAAGTCACTTTCACAGACAAAAATTCAGATACCTCAGATGACCTGTAACTTGCAAGGGCCATAACTTGAGTTCTATAAATCTCCTTGATGTCTTCCACCACTCAAATTAAAGGTCTTGAGATCCTCTACAAGTTCCATGTTGGCCAAGAAGCCATTTGAAGCTAGCATTTTGACTTATCTTGCTTGGAAATTTGACCTAAACTAGGGGATTTTACACAGAAACCCTAATTTAGAAACTCCTCTTCTCCTTGATTTATCTTGAATTCTTCTTGGCATATCTCCATATCCTTCTTTTATATGTCCAATGATGAACCCCACATCTCTCCACTAGACTTGAATGCCCCTTAAATCAGTCAATTGACCTAGGGTTGACCTAGGGTTGACCCAGATGAAACCCTAGTTGACTGCCTTCAGCTATAGCTCTCTTGCTTTCATCAATGACTTGTCTCCTTCTCCAAATGACTTTCTAAGCCCCTCATAATGTCTAGATACTCTCCATGCCTTCACTTCACAGCTCACAACCCTCTTGTTGACCCTCAGATATCCTCAGCTAGGAGATGGACTCAAGGCTTGATCTGCTGAACTCTTTGCTTCCAAATTCTTTCCTGATGACTTGAATAAGATTGAATTGGGATAATAACCTCTTGATAGGCTTCTAGAGATGAGAATAATGATTGGTCCCCTGTTGAATGACTTGCTATGCTTATGCTATGCAGATGGTTAGTCTATGCAAATGCTAATGATATTAAAACATAAACCCAAGGAATAAGGTTGGGCAAATTTTAGGGTGCAACAGCTGCCCCTATTCAAGCGACTTGGACCCGATTGGGTGAAGAGCCCGGAGCCTTCAGACATTCGCGGTACGAGACGGTTGAATACTAGTGAAACCAGAAAATTTGCCAACCGCAGAAATAAATTGCGCTCCTGCTTGAGGAACGACATTCATCAGCTGAATCTGACTGTTACAGCAACCCACTGATCTCGCGCGACCGTGCTGGGGATTATCTTCATCGTTCTGAAGAGGATTCTGTCATCACAGATTGCTTGCTTGTCCACGTTAGGACTCTGTCTGTCATCAATACGAAGAAATCTCAACTAAAACCTGTCCACGTTAGGACTCCACTTGCTGTTAACCCAGAAAAATCTCGGCAACTCCGCTGGGGATAATTCGTCTGCATTTCCATAAACTGAATCGTCCACGTTAGGAATAAAACTCTTCCACGTTAGGAGTAACACCTCGTCTGGCCCAATCCCCGTTAGGACTCCATCCTTCCCGAAACCTGTCCACGTCAGGACTAAACTATCTTTCCACGTCAGGAATCAATCTTCTTTCTATATCGATCTGTCCACGTAAGGACTCCAATACCACTTGATATGTCCGCGTCAGGACTCCCAATCTTTCCGCGTAAGGAATTCAACTTTGATTCTGAATCTGTCCACGTAAGGACCCCAATTTTCCACGTAAGGAGTACATCATTCTTCCACGTCAGGAATCAACTTTTCTTGACTCTGTCCACGTCAGGACTAAACTCTTCCACGTCAGGAATAATCCATTTCTTTCCACGTCAGGAATCAATCTCTTTTCCACGTAAGGAAACACCATTTTTCCACGTAAGGAAGCATAACTTTTCCACATAAGGAAACCAACTCCTTCCGATTTGTCCGCGTCAGGACTACATTTTTCCGCGTAAGGAATGCCATCTTAATATGTCCGCGTAAGGACTCCACTCTTTCCACGTCAGGAATGCAACTTCTGATATGTCCTCGTAAGGACTACATCGTCCACGTTAGGACCCACTTCTCCACGTTAGGAATAATAATTTCTTTGATTTGTCCATGTAAGGACATTGACCTCGTCTTGATATGTCCACGTTAGGACTCAGGCGTCTTCGACCCGCTGAGGAAATAAGACTTGTCCACGTAAGGACTCACACCCTGGTCTGATCTGCCCACGATAGGACTAACACACCTCACCAATCCAGGGAAATAAAACTGTCCACGCTAGGATGCCCACTTCTGAAGAAATCCCGTCAATATAGGAATAAATTGTCCACGTCAGGACTCAGTTCTCCCACAAACTTCTCAACACTGACGTGACAGCGACCTTGAGACGGACTCTACTGGGGATGTTCGGAAACCAAACTATCGGACGCCTGTTCTGATAACCGGCGGTGGCCTCTGAAATTCTGCTTCACGGAACCCTTGATGACAACTGATTCTGCCTGGGAACAAAGAGAAACTTATCCTGGCAACTCTGGCGGGGAAAATAAGAGACATTTGCATAAATGACCCTGCTAGAGACAAAGAGAATCTCATCATGCTAACTCTGTGGGGAATACGGCCGAAACTGACATTATCATTGGATGTCTCATGCCGAGGTCTTGACTGTTTGATCGTTCATTTGAGCAAGAACTCTCTCTACCTGAACTGCTAAAATACAGGAACCGCTTCAGCAAAATAAATGCTGGAAGGATAATGTCGACTCCGCCGGGGATAGCCAGATGCTACAGACTTATTCCAGCAAAATAAATGCTGGAAGGGTGAAATCGACCCTGTTGGGAAATTGGGAACTCAAACCCCACACCCTATTGAGGTAACCCCCTGCTGGGGAATAGCAGATGTGCATAGTTCGATCGGACTTTCTGCTGGAACGTGAACTGATATCACCAGTATCTCCGACAAAATAACTGACAGGACCCACCATCAACTCTGCTTTGGAGAGTCACAATCTTCGAGTTCCACTGGAAGGAATGAAAACACTTGCAAAGAGAATTCCGCTGGGGATGGGATGATTCTCTTGGGGAAAATTAACTGACTCCACTGGGGGAGAGTGCATGACCCTGCGGGGAAAGATGAACCCGTCTGAATATAGCCTTACGATCTTGGAATCGCCAAACTCTGTTGAGGGTGAATAACTTTTCTGCTCCTTTTGGGTAAGCTACGGCTAGCTGGGGAATTCTATCCTTCTTCAGGAAGAACATGCATGACCTGCGTGGGGATCAAGTCTTTCGTTATCACACTCTTTTGATCATTTTCCTCGTACGGTTATAAAACCTGCAACAACACAAACAAGACAAGACAAGCCTATGCAATCAAATCAATTCAGGTTAGTGACGTTACACTCAGTTAATTCAAAGCTTTAGCAACTGTCGGCAAGGGCCAGTGATGTTATACTCATGCTAGTTTCAATAAACTTAGGCGTTTTATCATGCACAAAACAGTAAAGAACCAGCATCAAGTACTGAATAACATATTTTCATTGATTGGGCCCCTGAATGGGCGGAGTTTTATACATGGGATGTAACTCCTGAAAAGAGGAAGCTACGCAAAGCAGATATACAAGTATGCACAAGAAGCATAAATATTTTGACAAATTAAATTTTGTACACATGTCGGCAACGGGATGCAGACGAACACCACGAACTGATCCTCCCATGACTCGTCCGACTCTAATGCTTTCCCGGTATCCACACTTCCGAAGAGATTGTATCTGATAATCGACCCCTCAGGTATATTCTCCCGCACTGATGCTCACTGTAATATCACATTCGGACTGCAGTCATTTCCTTTTCACATCCCTAACTTTTGCGCGAACCGCCCTTTACGGGTTTTCAGTTCACCGGGATACCCTTTTTTGCCGAAGCCGCCCAGTGTAGGTTTTCAACTTCGCGGGTGTACATTTTTCAATTTTATCCCTAACTTTTGCCCGAACCTTTCATTCTGTTTTTGGTTCGCCAGGATGCCCCATTTTTGCCTGGACTCTCTTTTTTCTGTCCAGCGGGTCTATTTTAAGCAAAGTATTTTTTAACTGCGTCCGAATTCACAGGTGACGCAAAGTCTTCTCCGTCCATGGTGGACAACAATAACGCTCCTCCTGAAAAGACCTTTCTGACAACGTATGGCCCTTCGTAGTTGGGGGTCCACTTGCCCCTGTGATCTGCTTGCGGCGGGAGAATCCTTTTCAGCACAAGGTCGCCCGTCTGAAAGCTTCGCGGAAGTATCTTCTTGTCGTACGCTTTCTTCATTCGTCTTTGGTACAAACGACCGTATGCTAGAGAAGCTAGCCTCTTCTCATCCATCAAACTCAGTTGGTTCAATCTATTCGTTACCCATTCTGCCTCGTCCAGCTGAACGTCTCGCAATACCCTCAGAGAAGGGATCTCAACTTCCAATGGTAGTACTGCTTCCATTTCGTATACTAACGAGAACGGAGTTGCCCCGGTTGATGTGCGTACCGTCGTACGATAACCGTGCAGAGCGAAAGGTAGCATTTCATGCCAATCTTTATAAGTCACCACCATTTTCTGAACAATTTTCTTGATATTCTTATTGGCCGCTTCGACAGCGCCATTCATTTTGGGTCGGTAAGGGGAGGAGTTGTGATGTTCGATCTTGAAATTCTGACAGAGCTCCTTCATCATTTTGTTGTTCAGATTTGAACCATTATCCGTGATTATCCGTTCGGGAATCCCATATCGGCAAATGATATCTCTCTTGATGAATCTGGCCACCACTTGCTTCGTTACATTCGCGTAAGACGCCGCTTCCACCCACTTGGTGAAATAATCGATTGCTACTAGGATGAACCGATGCCCATTAGAAGCCGTCGGCTCAATCTTTCCGATCATATCGATTCCCCACATCGAGAACGGCCATGGAGATGACATCACATTTAAAGGACTCGGAGGCACGTGTATCTTGTCAGCATAAATTTGGCACTTGTGGCACTTCCTTGCGAACTTGAAACAATCAGTTTCCATCGTCAACCAAAAGTAACCTGCCCTCAGCAGCTTTCTCGTCATAGCATGCCCACCAGCATGCGTACCAAAGGCACCTTCGTGAATTTCCTCCATGAGAAGCTTTGCCTCTTTCTCGTCTACACAACGCAACAACACCAAATCGTGGTTTCTTCTGTACAAGACGCCATCTGGATTCAAGTAGAAATTACCCGCTAATCTCCTGAGAGTCTTCTGATCTTGACTGGATGCCCCAGCCGGATACTCTTTATTCTTCAGGAAATTAAGGATATCGAAATACCACGGTTTGTCATCAGATGCTTCATCAATAGCAAATACATAAGCTGGCCTGTCCAACCGAGAGATAGTGATTTGGGGAGCTTCGTTCCAGAAGTTGACCTTGTACATGGAAGATAAAGTGGCAAGGGCGTCAGCCATTTGATTTTCTGCCCGCGGTACGTGATGCAATTCAACCTTGTCAAAGAAAGGCAACAATCTTCTTGCGTAATTCATGTAAGGTATCAAATTAGGCTGCCGTGTCTCCCATTCCCCTTTGATCTGATTCACTACCAGAGCTGAGTCTCCGTATACGTCTAAATGTTTGATTCGCAAATCAATGGCTTCTTCAAGCCCCATTATACAAGCTTCGTATTCGGCCTCATTGTTGGTAACGGCAAAGGTCAATCGGGCAGTAAACGGGATGTGCGACCCGTGTGGCGTGGTGATGATTGCCCCTATTCCACTACCATAAGCATTCACAGCTCCGTCAAATATCATTTTCCACTGGGACCCCAACTCTGGTCCTTCGTCTGGCAACGGTTCTTCGCAATCCTTCATCTTGAGGTACATGATATCCTCGTCAGGAAAATCAAACCTCATCGATTGGTACTCTTCAATAGGCTGCTCCGCCAGATACTCAGACAACACACTCCCCTTTATAGCCTTTTGCGAGACGTATTGAATATCATATTCAGTCAAGACCATCTGCCACCGGGCAATTCTACCTGACAACGCCTGCTTTTCGAATATATATTTGATAGGATCCATCTTCGAGATGAGCATGGTTGTATGATTCAGCATGTACTGCCTCAAACGCTTGGCGGCCCAGGCTAGCGCGCAACAAGTTTTCTCCAGCATTGAGTATCGAGATTCACAGTCTGTAAATTTCTTACTCAGATAATAGATTGCATGCTCTTTTCTCCCCGTCTCGTCGTGTTGACCGAGAACACAACCCATGCTTCCCTCAAGAACCGTCAAATACATGATCAAGGGTCTTCCTGCCACCGGGGGTATCAAAATAGGAGGCTCCTGCAGATACTTCTTTATTTTATCGAACGCCTTTTGACAATTTTCGTTCCACGTTACAGCTTGATTTTTCTTCAATAGCTTGAATAATGGTTCACACGTGGCCGTTAGGTGAGATATGAACCGGGCAATGTAGTTCAATCTCCCTAAAAACCCGTGCACCTCTTTCTCTGTTTTAGGCGTCGGCATTTCTTGAATCGCTTTTATTTTAGCAGGATCGACCTCTATTCCTCTTTCACTTACGATAAACCCCAGCAGTTTACCCGATCTCACCCCGAAGGTGCATTTATTAGGGTTCAGCCTCAGCCTGAACTTCCTAAGCCTTTTAAACAACTTCAACAGATTCACCAGATGCTCTTCCTCCGTCTGGGATTTGGCAATCATATCGTCAACATAAACTTCGATCTCTTTATGCATCATGTCATGAAAAAGAGTCGTCATCGCACGCTGATATGTTGCCCCAGCATTTTTCAAACCAAAGGGCATCACTTTGTAGCAAAATGTTCCCCAAGGCGTTATGAAAGTAGTCTTCTCCATATCCTCTGGCGCCATTTTAATTTGATTATAGCCTGAAAAGCCATCCATGAAGGAGAATACAGAGTATTGAGCAGCATTATCAACTAACACGTCAATGTGAGGAAGTGGAAAATCGTCTTTTGGGCTTGCTTTATTCAAATCTCTATAATCCACGCACATTCGAACCTTGCCATCTTTCTTTGGCACTGGTACAATGTTGGCAACCCATGAAGGATACTTCGTCACAGCCAGGAACCCAGCGTCCCACTGTTTCTGAACCTCCTCTTTGATCTTCATTGCCATATCTGGTCGAGTTCTGTGAAGTTTTTGTTTGACCGGCGGGCAATCTTCTTTCAGTGGCAGGCGATGCACAACCATATCTGTATCGAGCCCTGGCATATCTTCATATGACCAAGCGAATACATCATTATACTCTCGGAGCATTTCAACCAGTTTTCGCTTGATATCACCCTGCAGTGCGGCTCCGATACGAATATTCTTCTCAACCCCTTCCGACCCCAAATTGATAATTTCGATAACCTCGTCGTGAGGCAGGATGGCTCTTTCCTCTTGCTTCACTAACCAAGACAGTTCTTCAGGAATGTCGCTATCTTCGACTACCTCTTCTTCAGTCTGGAATACCGGGTGATCGAAGTCGGGACGAGTCATAGGTGGTTCAAGGATGTCATCTGAAAATGTTATCCTGCAAAAGGAATGGTTAAGTGCTTCAAAATGCGTATAAAGCGAATAACCACATTGCCATTTTATTGAAAAATATAAAACAAGAAGGACAGGGATTACAGTATTTGCACATGAAAAAACGCCATTCATTTAATGATTAACGCGCAATGTTTATAACAACACAGCCCTAAGCAAATCCTGATGCCCCGGGCAAGACATCAGATTATTCAACAATTAATAAAGCAAAGCATTACTGTTTAAAAGTCACAGGAACAAGCTCCTGAATAGACCAGTTGCACAGTCCTTGTCCTGGCGTGCTTGGCTGAATCCAGGCATCCATATCACAATCGCTGTCTCCTTCATCAGACTCTGAAGCAGCATTGACAGTTTCATGACATACTCCACTGGCAGAGATGGTGATTGACTTTCTGAAACGGGGGGCCTCCACGGAAGGAGTTGATGACGACGGTCAGTACCCCAGTCCGAACTGGTCCATTTTCACGGGAATGTCCAGCACTTTGCCCCAGCCCTTGGCTTCTCCCGCTTCTACTAGAGCTTGAGCTTCCTTATACGATGAGACAGCTATCTCTGGCACTTTGCTCGGCCCGGGACCTTTGTCCTTGATGCGCAAACCTTCGAATGCCTGGCATGGCGTCTCGTGGATCTCCCCGTCGACTTCCACATATTTAAACGATGATAGATGGCTGACCAGGATGTCTTCTTCTCCGCACACGGTGACTACGCTGTCTCCGACCATATACTTTAACTTCTGATGCAGGGTAGACGTGACTGCCCCTGCCCCATGAATCCAAGGTCTTCCAAGCAAGCAGCTGTACGCAGGCTGTATATCCATGATATAAAACTCAGTTGCAAACACTTCCGGCCCCACTTGCAGAGGCAAGGTAATCGATCCGAAGACTGTTCTCCGCGTGCCGTCAAACGCTCTGACTACCAAATCGCTGGTTGTACACAAAATCCCTCGAACATCCAGCTTCATCATCGCCTTCTTGGGCAGCACATTCAGAGATGACCCGGTGTCAACCAATACGTGCGACATTACTGATCCTCTACACTCCACAGACACGTGTAATGCCATATTATGATCTCTCCCTTTCGGAGTCAAGTCAAAATCAGTAAAGCCCAGACTGTGGCCTGCATTCACATGTGCCAATACTCCTTCTAGCTGATTTACGGAGACATCCTGGGGTACAAAAGAAGTGTCCAGGACCTTCAGCAAAGCGTTTCTGTGAGCTTCTGAACACAGCAGCAATGACAAGATGGATATTTTGGACGGTGTCTGCTGCAGATGTTCCACAATCTTATAATCACTTTTTCGAATTAAGCGCATGAACTCTTCTACATCCTTCGATGCTGCTTCTTTTTCACTTGCTTGTACCGGAACATTTTCAACCGCTTTCCCTTTTCCTTTCGCTAGTCTTTCAGCCTCCACTTCAGGAGATATAAAAATCCTGCCACTCCTCGTCATGCCTCCTGAGCCAACAACATTATCCACAATCTCCGCTGGCTGCTTGTTGACATCAATCTTTATCCCGTCACAATACACCTCTAACCCATATGACCATGGGACTGCTCTCGTGTTCTCGTACGGGGTTGGCCCGGCCTTAGTTATGGTAATCGGTGGTCGCTGAGCTGGTGCTGCAATAGTGATCGTCTTCCGAGGAATCGTCACCGTGGCCACATCACTCTGATTATCCACTACTGCCCCTGCAGGCTCGTCAGTTGCCGATCGATCAAACTGCAATATGCCCTCATCAATCAAAGCCTGGATGCCTTTCTTCAAATCTTCATACCCCCCAGTTAGGGTCCAACAATCTAAGCAATACTCGTTACATCCTGGGTAAACACCTCCTTGTAACAGTCGGCTCTTTATCTCGCTCAGCGGCGTCTTTAAATCTTCAACATTCATAATCAGATTCAGACCTTCCTCAGTCAGCACGGCGTTCGCCCCATGATTAGGCATGGGTTTCTGGACTATATTCGGACCTGCCGTTCCGAAATTGATAGTCTTGTTATCTAAAAGATCCTGCACAACGTGCTTAAAAGCATGGCAACCTTCTATATCGTGGCCCGGGGCCCCAGAATGAAACTCGCAGTGCCTGCTTGCATCGTAGCCGAACGGGGGAGCTCCCGTTATCGGCGCCAGAGTTATTTTCTCTACCAGATTCAATCCCAACAATGTCTGTAATAAATCAGCATAGGTAGAGGGAGGCTTCTCAAACACTCTTCTCGGTTTACTACCCTGGAATCTTCGTTGAGCCTGCTGTGCCCCCTGCTGAGGCTGCTGCTGCTGTGGCATTGGTTGCTGCTGAACCGGTTGTTGTTGCTGGAGTGGTTGTTGTTGATATGGGATAGTAACACTCGACACCTGCTGCGGCTGACGATATTGACCTCGTCCCCTGCCTCGGCCTCGGCCTCGGCCTCCAAATACCGCGCTTGCCTCGCCCTGACGGCGCCCACCATAAGCTTTCCTGTTACTGCCAGATGCAGTTGATTCCTCGACTTGGAACTTTCCTTGCTTAATGTTACGTTCAATCTTTTCTCCCATTAGAATCAGGTCTGAAAAACTGGCCAGAGACGTGTGAAACAGCATATCATGAAACAGCCCTGTGAATGTGCCGACAAACATATCATTCATTTCCTTATCTTCTACAGGAGGACGTACCCTGGCAGCCATATCGCGCCACCTTTGCGCGTACTCCTTAAAACTCTCCCCCTTCTTTTGCGAAAGCCCGGCCAACTGGACCCGATTGGGTGCCAGGTCGCTATTATACTTGTAATGGGCTACAAACGCCTCCACCAATTGCTTCCATGTCTTGATATCAGTTGGCTCCAACCCCATGTACCACTCTAGGGAAGGGCCCGATAGACTATCCTGAAAGAAATGCATTAGCATTCTTTCATCAGTGGAGTATGCAGACATCTTTCTGTAATAAGCTCGTACATGCACTTTCGGACATGTGTCTCCTTTATACTTGTCGAACGCAGGAGCTTTGAATTTAATTGGCACCCTCAAGCCAGGTACCAAGCCCATGGTTGCCATGTCCAATCCCACAACACTCTGATTTAAGACTCCCTTCATCTGCTCTTCCAGCATTTTAATCTTTTGGGAATCATCCATCGGCCCTTCAAAACCTCCTCCGGAGAAGGCGTCCTCCTGCTGATCCTCTTGCCACATACCGTTTCCAGCCCCGTACCCATCGTACGCATTATTACGTCCAGCTCTGATCTGATTCATCCCCGGACCTCGGCCTCTGTTGCCGTACCCTTGAACACCTCCAGCAGGACCACAAGCCATAAATCCAGTACCGTTTCCGTTACCAAAGCCTCCGTAACCCTGATTGACCATACCATGACCATCTTGCCCAAAGCCTTGAGCATTAAAGCCATACTTGCCAGCGTTATCGAATCCCTGATCGTTGAATCCGAACCCAGTATTGACAAAGCCATTGCCTCCTAGATTATCTCCCAAATTGACATCACCCAGCCCAGCATTATGGACAGCAGTCTCATTCCCCACTCCAACGTTACCATTCACAGCGGCGGTAGCGTTGTTGACATTAGCAGCAGGTATATTGACCACAGGCGGAGCCACTGGCGTGGGAGTGCCGTCTCCATGAGCAGTATCAACCCGGACAGACTGATGATCTTCATTACCATGACCAGCGTTGCGAGCCAACAGAGGCTGGACCATGGCCTGCAAATTCTCTTGCCCTTTTTCTATAGCTTCCATGGTTTGCATGAAGAGAGCGAGCTTCTCGCGCACATCTTGCATCTCGTTCTGAATTTGGTCCATGATTCTTCGACAATTGGAGCGTGTAGAATAGCGGTGCGAATGCTGATCTGCAATCCTGTTAAGTACCTGGTACAAGCGGGAAGTAAGACACTATCCAAAGATTACCTGTAATGCAATATGAATATGAATGCAATGCAATGTGTCTGTGCATTAGGGAAGTTCATTCCCCCAGTTCTAGTGCGAAGGTGCCAGTGCAATGACAGTGCTGACAATAGGAATATCGGAGTTGAATCATAGAAAGCCTCATATATTGCAGAGAGAATCAATAAGCCCAGGGTACAATATCACTGAGAGTACAAAGAAGGCATGACCTCAACCAACAATCCTGGTGATGGTCAGCACTATGCAAATAAAGCATACAAGTTATTATATGAAATGATCAAATCCTCCCAAAAGTCTGGTACTCTTCTATCAACTTCTTGGTCTCCGGATGGCTTGGTCGATCAAGCAGCCCTTCAACAAGTTGGTTTCTCTTCTTAAGAACACGGCGCACGTCTTCAGCAGTTTCTTCCCACGTTGCTTCTCCGAAGCAATCTTCTAGCTTTCGCTTCTGAGACACTGCTTCATCTCTGGATTTGATTGCCTTGTTCAGTGCATGCTGGACACTATACCGGGTCATCACTTCCTCCTCACACTTCTTGATGCTAGACTTCAACTTCTCTTCGAGGTCGGAAATTTGCTGCTTCAGCTTATCTTCCCTCTTCTTGTTGTTGGTGAGTGTAGCATTCCAAGTCTTATTGCAAGAAGATATCTCTCGGTGTGCTGCGTCGAGCGCCTTCTTTTTGGCTTCCAGCATGTCATGGGAACTTCTGAACTCTTGCCCCAGACGTTCGCGCTTTTTCTTTTCTTCAGTCAACTCAGCTCCTAACCTGTTTACTAGCTCGATCTGTTGCTGGAAAGCATATACGGCCTTGTTTTTCTCACTGCGTACTTGGGCTAACTCTTGCTCTAACCCTTCATTAATCTTCATCAAGGCTTCTTTTTCTCTCACAACTTGTTCGTAGACTTCTCTAGGAACAGTAGTCGGCTCTGCTACCGGAACGGGAACAAGAATTGGCGCATCTGGAAACGGCATCTTCAACTGACTAGCCCTCTCCTGAATCCAAACCCTATAAGGTGCATAGGCCTGACAGTCATTCTTACCTAACAGCGGCTTCCCTTTGCGGTTAATACGTGTCCAGGCATGTTGCAACTTGGCTAACAACTCCCCCTTCACGTCCCCGGTGAAGTACAGAGATTCCTGTACTTCTTCCTCCTGAGGTGGATTCTTCAGCGCATATCCGAACTGGCGAATGAATAGAGAAGGGTTGTAATTGATACACCCTTTTCTTCCTATCAGCGGCACATTAGGGTACCCAGAACAACTGAAGATGAGCTCAGATCCCAACAGGTCTCGATCAAACCACACAACGTCTTCGGAAGATAGCCTCATCAGGCGCTCTGACCAACTGGCTGAGGTTGCACTGTCTACAAATGGTCCCTTCACGGGAAGGTGACTCTTGAACCACATATTCAACAGAGGAGCACAGCAGTACACAGCCTTTCCTCTTCGGTTCTCATTCTTATAGTGCAATGAATGATAGAAGTCTCCGATCAAAGTTGGCACTGGGTTGCCTGCAGCAAACAGATAGAAAGCATCCAAATCCACAAAGTTGGGCAAGTTAGGAAACAGCACAATCCCATAGATGCATAAAGCCAGAATAGCATTGAAAACCACCCAACAACCGTTCTTGGCGTACTCTCGAGCTTTGACAACTAAGAAATCCAGAGAGAAACCTGACACCCCGAGCCAAGAAGTCAATAACAGATCTGCAGCGTTCATATGCAAGGCTTTGGCTAAGTCCTCCAGCTTGGGCTCAGCAGCAGAGTGGATAAAGGGAACCTTGTTCTGCACGGGGAGCTCAGTAAACTCCACATACTCCTCAATGGTAGGTCCTAGAATGAAGTCAGCAAAAGTAAAGCATCTCAATGCGGGGTCATAGAACTGCATCAAGGTGTATAGCCCGTTCATCTCATCAGCAGTGGGCTTACAGACTAATCTCAGTAATCTCCCATGGCTCATTCTGAAGCTTCTCCTAACCTCCTCATCGGCAAGAGATATCAGACCAAGCAAAGAAGTAATATCAGGTGAAGGCAGCTTGTACGCAACTGTTTTCCTCAAACCAGCCATAATCAATACTCAGAAGTCCGGGCACTAGAACTAGGGAAATGCAAATGCACCTGCAGCACAGACACACGTTAGTGAAATGCAAATGGTAATGGATATGCAGGCAATGCAATGCAAGTAACATGCAACAGGGACCAAAGCTGCAGCTGAATAGCCTAAACCCAATCAAGAAAGGTCTCAGATAGACCATCCAGAAGTCCTCAAACCCTGGTCTCAGATAGACCTAACACAAAGCTCCAATACTGGTCTCTGACAGACCTCAAACCTTAACTCCCACTGGTCTCTGGTAGACCTCAAATCATATCTCCAATTGGTCTCTGACAGACCTCATAACACATCTCCAAATGGTCTCTGACAGACCTCATAACTCTCCATAGATAACCAGGATCTCTGATCAAGAAATAACCGGTATCTGAAGGTCTGGTTACCTGCATAACCCCAAATCCCCTCACAGGTGGGTGGCCCTATAACTGGCACAAGGTACGGCATCCTATGCGGTCGTCGGCGTCACAGACTTTCAGGGTTGATGATACGATTCCCAGAAGGAGTGGCATCATCAATTCCTGAAGAGGCCTCACTCAGCCAACTTCCAATTGATCGGTTCCCGGAGTCGACAATTCAGCTGACCAACAACCCCTTCGACCCAAAGGGTAGAAAAAGAAGCCAACCAGAAGAATCTCGTCCGAGTGTAGATTTCATGAGACACTAATGCAAGCAAAGCCGGCACGCGCCCACTACTTTCTACGCTAATTCTAGGTGCACTCAAGCCCAGGTCCGGCTTATCTCTCAATATCAGAACACCCGTCACACCCCAAATACAGCAATAATAATCAATATACAAAGCTGAAAATACAAGGTTAGAAATATATAATAACTCCATACAAAATCCTCGACGGGAAAACAAGCGCTAGGATTGACTCTCTTAAGGGACGTTGGATCCCAAATGCATAAGAACCATCGCAGTCCTTAGCAGCCAGGGGACGTTGGTTCCCCAGCAGAGTCGCCAGCTGTCGCTACTGCGAAAATCGGCGCCGGCTGAACAGAAGAGTCGCCACCGTGCGTTATTTATCCCACGGGAGGGAAAGGGAACGCTCAGAGTAAACCTCGCAAAGACGGGAAAGGTATGGTCGTCGCAACCAAAACCTGGGTTCGGGAGTCGGTTACGCAAGGGGAAGGTATTAGCACCCCTCACGTCCGTCGTACTCGACGGGATCCACGCTTGTTTTCGGGTATGGATTGTTATTCTATCTAAACTAAAAGGTAAGGGGTTAAAAAAAGAAAATAAAATAAAAATAAAAATGACTCGGCAAAGTATCGCACTTTATGCCTACGTATTCCCGCCTGGAACGAGAAATCAGAGTCAACGTAGTTCGCCTACCTACGGGAAAGGAGGGGAAGGTTGCTCGCTAGGATATCGCATCCTATGCCTACGTACTTCCACACTGCAT
Organism: Lathyrus sativus; assembly: GCA_963859935.3. Classification (NCBI taxonomy): domain Eukaryota; kingdom Viridiplantae; phylum Streptophyta; class Magnoliopsida; order Fabales; family Fabaceae; genus Lathyrus; species Lathyrus sativus. Next base: position 585,007,814 of record OZ012741.1, on the reverse strand, counting down.
GGAAGATCAGAGCAAACGTAGTTCGGGCCACGTACGACACAAGCTTGTCCTTGATTGATTTTATTCCTTCTGAAAAAAGGTTTCTCGATTAACAGTCCAAGCGGACAAAAATGACGTCTTGATGAGTTCACATTCTTTTACGGAAGAAGTGTCTTTTATTGTGTTTGAAATCTTTATGTGTTTTTCTGTTTGTTTTGAGAAAGAAAGAGACAGAACTCTAACCTACGGTTGCAAAGGGAATCAAACTAACCTAATGTTATCATGCATGGGTTAAGACCTAGTGTCTATCATGCTCCTCTCTTGCACAGAGAGAAACAGAGATCCTACGGGATAGGCAGAAACAGAAACAATATCAGATATATACAATAAAGCAGTAAAATGCATGGATGCAACAGTACAAGCGAGGCAAGGGAGTCCCACTCAACCTCGAACCTAGAAAACAATAGGCAAAAGTGAACAGGCTTCACTTTCAACCCAGCAGGGTAAACAGCAAACAATACAACCAGGAAAACCAATCAATACATCAGCAAATGGAATACAGCAAAAGAGACAGCCACAGCAGCTCTGCATCAATATCCATCTTCAAGTAATCTCCAATCAGCTACAGGCTTCAACAAGCATCAATCTCCACCTTCATGACCTTCAGGCAAGGGCTTTGATCATCAGTCTTCCATCTGCAATGGCTTTTCTTCAAGCTCAAACCTCCAGGATGAGGGATTAGTCACAAGAGTGAAGTGAATGAATGTTAGACAGTTAATTACCTACCAAGGGTGGTTCATCAACTGTTAACGTTAAACAGAAAGTTTCCTCTCAAAAGTTCTATCTTTCAAATATATTCACTGATCCTTCCAAAGGAAGGAGGTGGATATTTGAAAGAGACTTTGAATCATAGAGGAAGGATGGATGCAGACAAGGCATTCCATGTTTGAGAAACAAGCTTTCTAATCTAGAGCTCTGCCTAGCTCCTAAACCCTAGTCTCCTCAACAGCTGCTAGCAAGAACCTCCTCTCCTCAACTCTGGCAGTTGATCTTCAATCTCTGGGTCTCCAATGGTCTTCATCTCCTCAAGTCTTCAGCTTTCCCAAGTCCCCAGACAATCCCAATACCCAAGCAAGCAAGCAATAATCCCCAGAGGGCACACCACACCAGTCAATCAGATATACAGACAGTATTAATAGCAGTAGGGGAATCCTGACTTTTTCTAAGGGGATCTAATAACTACCCATAGTCCCTATAGTCCCATAACTAATCTAGTTAAATCCTAAGTCCTAAGGGAAAGAATCAAACTTCCTAAGTCATCACCTAAAAAACCCTAATTTGTTCATGTTGTTCAAGCCTACATTAAGCACCTAAAATTAATTCCTAAAAATGGGAACTAAATTGAATCTACAAGTTGAATGTCTCCTCTAACCAACATAAAAAGAATGAACAAAAAAAAAAAAATATGAAAGCATGTAATAGAACAAAAATCATTAAAATTATGCATGAAATGAAACTACTTAAAATGACATTTATTTAGAAAATATGAAAAAAATATGAAATAAAAATAAAAATGCAATTTTATTTAATGACAATTTTCTACACATCCTAAAGAAAATAGCGTAAAAAGAATGGACTAAAAATGATTTTTTATGAATTTATTATGAATTAATGAAAAATAAAAAATATTAAGAGAAATAAAAAACAAAATGAAAGAAATAAATGGGGGAGGGGTGTAGTTAGTAGGCGCGCTCAGTTAAAATTAGGATGGGCCAAGCAGACAGGGGTGCGCATAGCAATTGGTTAAGGCCCAGCTTGAGTCAGCAATAATGAAAAATAAAAGAGGCGCAGGGGGGTGAAAATAGAAGCAGAATCACGTTCAAAATGGAATTGGGCTTGATAACTGGGGGTGGGGATAGCACATCAATCCTAGGCCCGCCCGTTTCAATTAATGAAACGGTGCGTTTGGCACCAACACACTTCCCTCCAAATCTGAATTGAATAAGAGCCATAGGATTGCTCCTCAAGTCAAAAGTCTACCACCAAACGGACGCTCATGATTGCGTCTTCCTCATCAGTTCAAATGAATTAGGGTTTCCTCTCCCATGGCAGCCATGCACGAGCAAAATTCAAGCTCTCAGTTCTCCCTCTCCAGGCCACAACACATCACGATATAAACATGAAAAATGTTCTAAATCTCTCCCTCTATAATCCTATGGTCTTTGCTTGCTTTGAAATTCAACACAACTCTCAACCCGATCGATGCAAGTTCTGGTCACCATGAATACACTCTGCAACTCATCATCACAATTCTCCATCAAGCTTGCACTAATCTAATCTATAACTAATGGTGATTATCCTGCGCTAACAACCTAACATTATAATGCACTAACCTAAGAGTTCTAGGTCCTAACAGTTTTTACAACCTGCTAATCATCATCACCAAACCACTCCAAATTCATCCTAATTGCTCTACTAACATCCTACATTATATCTAAACTAACAATTCTATGCTAAACTAACTGAATCAAGCAATTTGAATGAAAACGCACCTGGTGCAAAAACTTGAAAACAGCTATGGAAACTCGTGGATCCACCAACACCAATGCTCAGATCTTGATCAGTGAGTGAAGCTCTTGCTTCTGTATGCAACACTTGAATGAAACTTGGCTTGAATTGTGCTATCAACTTGAAACTTCAATTTTGATGTTGATGATGGAAGTGCTCGAAAATGGATTGATCACACTTGGTTCTTGATTGAATTCTGATCTATGATGATGAAACAGTATAATGAAGTTGATTTTGATGATGATTGGTGAAGAATTTGAGGAATTGAAGTGAAAATTCAATGAAAAAGAATGAGAGAATTTGGGAGATTCTTGGTGAAAAATGAGTCCAACCCTTGATCAATCCTCATTTCATGAATATATAGTGTTCACATGAACATTCTAGATCCCTCTTACACATTCCCTTGCCTTCCAACTTTGGTCCATTTTTGAAATGTTTCTTAAAATGCAAGTAACCATGAATATCTTTCTTTTTTCCTTCTAAACTCAAAAAAGTGTTTGAACCATTGTTCTTAGAATTGCTTTTCCATTCAAAATCATATATTGGAAGTCTCCATTTGGACTCATAAATCTCCCAAACCATTTTTCACTTTGAATTTCTTTAAATTATAAGCCATTTTAGTTCAAATTTGGACCAATCATGCAACTTCATGTTATGAGCTTTTCCAACAATTTGTGACCTTCTTTCTAGACTTAAAATCTCATTTGGAGCAAGTTTGATGTTGTAAGTTTTTCCATTTGAGGCCTCCTTGTATGAGTTTTGGACATAGGTTAAAATGACTTGTAATTCACAAATGCCCAAAATACCCTTTGCTTGCCAAGACCATAAGTTGAGTTCCACACATCATATGAAGGCATACTATACCATTCTATAAAGCTAAGACAATGAGGAACAATTCTTATGTTGACCAAGAATTCATTTGAAATCTCCTTGAGGGGTAAAAATTGCTTGGAAGTCAAGTCACTTTCACAGACAAAAATTCAGATACCTCAGATGACCTGTAACTTGCAAGGGCCATAACTTGAGTTCTATAAATCTCCTTGATGTATTCCACCACTCAAATTAAAGGTCTTGAGATCCTCTACAAGTTCCATGTTGGCCAAGAAGCCATTTGAAGCTAGCATTTTGACTTATCTTGCTTGGAAATTTGACCTAAACTAGGGGATTTTACACAGAAACCCTAATTTAGAAACTCCTCTTCTCCTTGATTTCTCTTGAATTCTTCTTGGCATATCTCCATATCCTTCTTTTATATGTCCAATGATGAACCCCACATCTCTCCACTAGACTTGAATGCCCCTTAAATCAGTCAATTGACCTAGGGTTGACCTAGGGTTGACCCAGATGAAACCCTAGTTGACTGCCTTCAGCTATAGCTCTTGTGCTTTCATCAATGACTTGTCTCCTTCTCCAAATGACTTTCTAAGCCCCTCATAATGTCTAGATACTCTCCATGCCTTCACTTCACAGCTCACAACCCTCTTGTTGACCCTCAGATATCCTCAGCTAGGAGATGGACTCAAGGCTTGATCTGCTGAACTCTTTGCTTCCAAATTCTTTCCTGATGACTTGAATAAGATTGAATTGGGATAATAACCTCTTGATAAGCTTCTAGAGATGAGAATAATGATTGGTCCCCTGTTGAATGACTTGCTATGCTTATGCTATGCAGATGGTTAGTCTATGCAAATGCTAATGATATTAAAACATAAACCCAAGGAATAAGGTTGGGCAAATTTTAGGGTGCAACAACTGCCCCTATTCAAGCGACTTGGACCCGATTGGGTGAAAAGCCCGGAGCCTTCAGACATTCGCGGTACGAGACGGTTGAATACTAGTGAAACCAGAAAATTTGCCAACCGCAGAAATAAATTGCGCTCCTGCTTGAGGAACGACATTCATCAGCTGAATCTGACTGTTACAGCAACCCACTGATCTCGCGCGACCGTGCTGGGGATTATCTTCATCGTTCTGAAGAGGATTCTGTCATCACAGATTGCTTGCTTGTCCACGTTAGGACTCTGTCTGTCATCAATACGAAGAAATCTCAACTAAAACCTGTCCACGTTAGGACTCCACTTGCTGTTAACCCAGAAAAATCTCGGCAACTCCGCTGGGGATAATTCGTCTGCATTTCCATAAACTGAATCGTCCACGTTAGGAATAAAACTCTTCCACGTTAGGAGTAACACCTCGTCTGGCCCAATCCCCGTTAGGACTCCATCCTTCCCGAAACCTGTCCACGTCAGGACTAAACTATCTTTCCACGTCAGGAATCAATCTTCTTTCTATATCGGTCTGTCCACGTAAGGACTCCAATACCACTTGATATGTCCGCGTCAGGACTCCCTAGTTTAGTCCTGACGTGGACAGGTTTCGGGAAGGATGGAGTCCTAACGGGGATTGGGCCAGACGAGGTGTTACTCCTAACGTGGAAGAGTTTTATTCCTAACGTGGACGATTCAGTTTATGGAAATGCAGACGAATTATCCCCAGCGGAGTTGCCGAGATTTTTCTGGGTTAACAGCAAGTGGAGTCCTAACGTGGACAGGTTTTAGTTGAGATTTCTTCGTATTGATGACAGACAGAGTCCTAACGTGGACAAGCAAGCAATCTGTGATGACAGAATCCTCTTCAGAACGATGAAGATAATCCCCAGCACGGTCGCGCGAGATCAGTGGGTTGCTGTAACAGTCAGATTCAGCTGATGAATGTCGTTCCTCAAGCAGGAGCGCAATTTATTTCTGCGGTTGGCAAATTTTCTGGTTTCACTAGTATTCAACCGTCTCGTACCGCGAATGTCTGAAGGCTCCGGGCTCTTCACCCAATCGGGTCCAAGTCGCTTGAATAGGGGCAGCTGTTGCACCCTAAAATTTGCCCAACCTTATTCCTTGGGTTTATGTTTTAATATCATTAGCATTTGCATAGACTAACCATCTGCATAGCATAAGCATAGCAAGTCATTCAACAGGGGACCAATCATTATTCTCATCTCTAGAAGCCTATCAAGAGGTTATTATCCCAATTCAATCTTATTCAAGTCATCAGGAAAGAATTTGGAAGCAAAGAGTTCAGCAGATCAAGCCTTGAGTCCATCTCCTAGCTGAGGATATCTGAGGGTCAACAAGAGGGTTGTGAGCTGTGAAGTGAAGGCATGGAGAGTATCTAGACATTATGATGGGCTTAGAAAGTCATTTGGAGAAGGAGACAAGTCATTGATGAAAGCACAAGAGCTATAGCTGAAGGCAGTCAACTAGGGTTTCATCTGGGTCAACCCTAGGTCAACCCTAGGTCAATTGACTGATTTAAGGGGCATTCAAGTCTAGTGGAGAGATGTGGGGTTCATCATTGGACATATAAAAGAAGGATATGGATATATGCCAAGAAGAATTCAAGAGAAATCAAGGAGAAGAGGAGTTTCTAAATTAGGGTTTCTGTGTAAAATCCCCTAGTTTAGGTCAAATTTCCAAGCAAGATAAGTCAAAATGCTAGCTTCAAATGGCTTCTTGGCCAACATGGAACTTGTAGAGGATCTAAAGAACTTTAATTTGAGTGGTGGAAGACATCAAGGAGATTTATAGAACTCAAGTTATGGCCCTTGCAAGTTACAGGTCATCTGAGGTATCTGAATTTTTGTCTGTGAAAGTGACTTGACTTCCAAGCAATTTTTACCCCTCAAGGAGATTTCAAATGAATTCTTGGTCAACATAAGAATTGTTCCTCATTGTCTTAGCTTTCTAGAATGGTATAGTATGCCTTCATATGATGTGTGGAACTCAACTTATGGTCTTGGCAAGCAAAGGGTATTTTGGGCATTTGTGAATTACAGGTCATTTTAACCTATGTCCAAAACTCATACAAGGAGGCCTCAAATGGAAAAACTTACAACATCAAACTTGCTCCAAATGAGATTTTAAGTCTAGAAAGAAGGTCACAAATTGTTGGAAAAGCTCATAACATGAAGTTGCATGATTGGTCCAAATTTGAACTAAAATGGCTTATAATTTAAAGAAATTCAAAGTGAAAAATGGTTTGGGAGATTTATGAGTCCAAATGGAGACTTCCAATATATGATTTTGAATGGAAAAGCAATTCTAAGAACAATGGTTCAAACACTTTTTTGAGTTTAGAAGGAAAAAAGAAAGATATTCATGGTTACTTGCATTTTAAGAAACATTTCAAAAATGGACCAAAGTTGGAAGGCAAGGGAATGTGTAAGAGGGATCTAGAATGTTCATGTGAACACTATATATTCATGAAATGAGGATTGATCAAGGGTTGGACTCATTTTTCACCAAGAATCTCCCAAATTCTCTCATTCTTTTTCATTGAATTTTCACTTCAATTCCTCAAATTCTTCACCAATCATCATCAAAATCAACTTCATTATACTGTTTCATCATCATAGATCAGAATTCAATCAAGAACCAAGTGTGATCAATCCATTTTCGAGCACTTCCATCATCAACATCAAAATTGAAGTTTCAAGTTGATAGCACAATTCAAGCCAAGTTTCATTCAAGTGTTGCATACAGAAGCAAGAGCTTCACTCACTGATCAAGATCTGAGCATTGGTGTTGGTGGATCCACGAGTTTCCATAGCTGTTTTCAAGTTTTTGCACCAGGTGCGTTTTCATTCAAATTGCTTGATTCAGTTAGTTTAGCATAGAATTGTTAGTTTAGATATAATGTAGGATGTTAGTAGAGCAATTAGGATGAATTTGGAGTGGTTTGGTGATGATGATTAGCAGGTTGTAAAAACTGTTAGGACCTAGAACTCTTAGGTTAGTGCATTATAATGTTAGGTTGTTAGCGCAGGATAATCACCATTAGTTATAGATTAGATTAGTGCAAGCTTGATGGAGAATTGTGATGATGAGTTGCAGAGTGTATTCATGGTGACCAGAACTTGCATCGATCGGGTTGAGAGTTGTGTTGAATTTCAAAGCAAGCAAAGACCATAGGATTATAGAGGGAGAGATTTAGAACATTTTTCATGTTTATATCGTGATGTGTTGTGGCCTGGAGAGGGAGAACTGAGAGCTTGAATTTTGCTCGTGCATGGCTGCCATGGGAGAGGAAACCCTAATTCATTTGAACTGATGAGGAAGACGCAATCATGAGCGTCCGTTTGGTGGTAGACTTTTGACTTGAGGAGCAATCCTATGGCTCTTATTCAATTCAGATTTGGAGGGAAGTGTGTTGGTGCCAAACGCACCGTTTCATTAATTGAAACGGGCGGGCCTAGGATTGATGTGCTATCCCCACCCCCAGTTATCAAGCCCAATTCCATTTTGAACGTGATTCTGCTTCTATTTTCACCCCCCTGCGCCTCTTTTATTTTTCATTATTGCTGACTCAAGCTGGGCCTTAACCAATTGCTATGCGCACCCCTGTCTGCTTGGCCCATCCTAATTTTAACTGAGCGCGCCTACTAACTACACCCTCCCCCATTTATTTCTTTCATTTTGTTTTTTATTTCTCTTAATATTTTTGATTTTTCATTAATTCATAATAAATTCATAAAAAATCATTTTTAGTCCATTCTTTTTACGCTATTTTCTTTAGGATGTGTAGAAAATTGTCATTAAATAAAATTGCATTTTTATTTTTATTTCATATTTTTTCCATATTTTCTAAATAAATGTCATTTTAAGTAGTTTCATTTCATGCATAATTTTAATGATTTTTGTTCTATTACATGCTTTCATATTTTTTTTTTTTTGTTCATTCTTTTTATGTTGGTTAGAGGAGACATTCAACTTGTAGATTCAATTTAGTTCCCATTTTTAGGAATTAATTTTAGGTGCTTAATGTAGGCTTGAACAACATGAACAAATTAGGGTTTTTTAGGTGATGACTTAGGAAGTTTGATTCTTTCCCTTAGGACTTAGGATTTAACTAGATTAGTTATGGGACTATAGGGACTATGGGTAGTTATTAGATCCCCTTAGAAAAAGTCAGGATTCCCCTACTGCTATTAATACTGTCTGTATATCTGATTGACTGGTGTGGTGTGCCCTCTGGGGATTATTGCTTGCTTGCTTGGGTATTGGGATTGTCTGGGGACTTGGGAAAGCTGAAGACTTGAGGAGATGAAGACCATTGGAGACCCAGAGATTGAAGATCAACTGCCAGAGTTGAGGAGAGGAGGTTCTTGCTAGCAGCTGTTGAGGAGACTAGGGTTTAGGAGCTAGGCAGAGCTCTAGATTAGAAAGCTTGTTTCTCAAACATGGAATGCCTTGTCTGCATCCATCCTTCCTCTATGATTCAAAGTCTCTTTCAAATATCCACCTCCTTCCTTTGGAAGGATCAGTGAATATATTTGAAAGATAGAACTTTTGAGAGGAAACTTTCTGTTTAACGTTAACAGTTGATGAACCACCCTTGGTAGGTAATTAACTGTCTAACATTCATTCACTTCACTCTTGTGACTAATCCCTCATCCTGGAGGTTTGAGCTTGAAGAAAAGCCATTGCAGATGGAAGACTGATGATCAAAGCCCTTGCCTGAAGGTCATGAAGGTGGAGATTGATGCTTGTTGAAGCCTGTAGCTGATTGGAGATTACTTGAAGATGGATATTGATGCAGAGCTGTTGTGGCTGTCTCTTTTGCTGTATTCCATTTGCTGATGTATTGATTGGTTTTCCTGGTTGTATTGTTTGCTGTTTACCCTGCTGGGTTGAAAGTGAAGCCTGTTCACTTTTGCCTATTGTTTTCTAGGTTCGAGGTTGAGTGGGACTCCCTTGCCTCGCTTGTACTGTTGCATCCATGCATTTTACTGCTTTACTGTATATATCTGATATTGTTTCTGTTTCTGCCTATCCCGTAGGATCTCTGTTTCTCTCTGTGCAAGAGAGGAGCATGATAGACACTAGGTCTTAACCCATGCATGATAACATTAGGTTAGTTTGATTCCCTTTGCAACCGTAGGTTAGAGTTTTGTCTCTTTCTTTCTCAAAACAAACAGAAAAACACATAAAGATTTCAAACACAATAAAAGACACTTCTTCCGTAAAAGAATGTGAACTCATCAAGACGTCATTTTTGTCCGCTTGGACTGTTAATCGAGAAACCTTTTTTCAGAAGGAATAAAATCAATCAAGGACAAGCTTGTGTCGTACGTGGCCCGAACTACGTTTGCTCTGATCTTCCATGCAGTGCGGAAGTACGTAGGCATAGGATGCGATATCCTAGCGAGCAACCTTCCCCTCCTTTCCCGTAGGTAGGCGAACTACGTTGACTCTGATTTCTCGTTCCAGGCGGGAATACGTAGGCATAAAGTGCGATACTTTGCCGAGTCATTTTTATTTTTATTTTATTTTCTTTTTTTAACCCCTTACCTTTTAGTTTAGATAGAATAACAATCCATACCCGAAAACAAGCGTGGATCCCGTCGAGTACGACGGACGTGAGGGGTGCTAATACCTTCCCCTTGCGTAACCGACTCCCGAACCCAGGTTTTGGTTGCGACGACCATACCTTTCCCGTCTTTGCGAGGTTTACTCTGAGCGTTCCCTTTCCCTCCCGTGGGATAAATAACGCACGGTGGCGACTCTTCTGTTCAGCCGGCGCCGATTTTCGCAGTAGCGACAGAAACGAACTTCAGTCGACTGCTGCAAGGGAGACAAAGTTCTACAAGAACCTAACCCTCTCAATTAGGTATTCAAACCACAAACTGTCGAGGGAACAATGTCAATCGCAGAAATAAACTGCACGGCCTTCGTGGCAAAACTTTCCTGGAGATAACGACTCCGATGGGGAAATACAGCATCAGCTATTCAACACTCTACTGGGGAAAACCAATCATGGCCTGAACGGCTTCTAAGGACTCAACCCCCCTGGGGATTTTCCAATTCGGTTGGGGTAAGAAGGAATCATCCTGCTCGCTGGGGAGAGTACAACTCTGTGGGGAATTCCAATTCTGCTGGAGACTTCAGTCTGAACTATCAAAAAGCTGAACACGTGCGAGTAGTCTTACACGAAAACTTCACTTTAACCCCGTGCTGGGGAATGAATGCACACTTCAGTGTATGACTCAGCTGGGGAGATGGTGATCCTTCAGGATACATCTGGTTGGGGAGAGAATCTACTCTTCTTGGGGATACATATCAATGTTCTTGGTCCCATGTTCAGACTCCGTGGGGAGATGCTGCTGAACTTGTCGGGGTAGAAGGAATCATCCTGCTTGGGGGACGCATACGGCGTACTGCCTGGAATAGGTTGTACCTGCAACAACATAAACAGACAGACAAGATACCCTTCTCAAAGGGACCTATCAAGGTTATCATCTTGTGACAATGTTCAAGTAATTCATTGTTTCAACAATCAGTGGCCTAGGCCGGTAAGTTTATGTATGCATATTTTATCACAAACCTCGGCGTTCTTTTTCGCAAACAAAACAGATAGACGCTAAACAAACAAACAGAATTGTTGAATAGTATATATTTCATTGATAACGAACCCCTGAATGGGTGAAAATGTTTTACAACAGATGCAAGCTCCTGGAATGAGGAAGTTGCGCAAAAACATAAAACATAAATATACATCAGTATATACACAAATGTCGGCGTAGACGAACACCATGAGTGGATCCCTCTATGACTCACTCGACTTCGATACTTCTCCGATGCTTCAGCTTCAGAAGAGATTGATTTAGATAAACGTCCCTCAGGTCTTCCAAGCCACTAAACAAAGAAAGTCCATACGCGGAACGCAGTCATTTGCTTTTTCAAATCCCTAACTTTTGCCTGAATCACCCTTTCGGGTTTTCGATTCACCGGGATACCCTTTTTTGCCAAAGTCGCCCTTCCGGGTTTTCGACTTTGCGGGTGTACATTCTTTTCTTTTATATCTCTAATTTTTGCTCGAACCCCTTTCCCTTTTTATGGTTCGCCAGGATGCCCCCTTTTTGCCTGGATATTCTTTTTCTTTCCAGCAGATCATTCTTTTAAGCAAAGTATTTTTTAACTGCGTCCGCGTTCACCGGGGATGCAAAATCTTCGCCATCCATCATGGATAACAACAAGGCTCCTCCCGAGAAGACCTTGCTGACGATGTACGGACCTCCGTAATTGGGAGTCCACTTGCCCCGGTGATCGGAGTGTGGAGGAAGAATCTTCTTCAGAACGAGATCACCCGTCTGAAAGCTCCTAGGACGCACCTTCTTATCATAAGCTTTCTTCATTCGGCTCTGGTACAGACGACCATATGCAATCGATGCCAACCTTTTTTCGTCCATCAGGCTGAGTTGGTTTAGTCGGTCCTTAATCCATTCTGCCTCATCGAGTTTCACGTCAACCAAAACTCGTAAAGAAGGGATCTCAACTTCTAACGGTAGGAAAGCTTCCATACCGTACACCAGTGAGAAAGGGGTTGCCGCGGTTGATGTACGTACCGTTGTACGATAACCGCGCAGTGCAAATGGCAACATCTCGTGCCAATCCTTATAGGTCACAACTATCTTATGTACAATCTTCTTAATGTTCTTATTGGCCGCTTCAACGACGCCATTCATCTTTGGCCGGTAAGGAGATGAGTTGTGGTGTTCAATCTTGAAACTCTGGCACAACTCCTTCATCATCTTGTTATTCAGATTCGAACCATTATCAGTAATGATCCTCTCAGGAATTCCGTAACGACAGATGATGTCCCTCTTTATGAATTTAGCCACCACCTGCTTGGTCACGTTAGCGTACGAGGCTGCCTCCACCCACTTGGTGAAGTAGTCTATGGCTACTAAAATGAAGCGATGACCGTTAGACGCAGTGGGCTCGATCTTTCCTATCATGTCGATGCCCCACATGGAGAACGACCATGGGGAGGACATGACATTTAACAGGCACGGCGGCACATGAATCTTATCAGCATAAATCTGGCATTTATGACATCTCTTCGCGAATTTGAAGCAATCAAACTCCATTGTCAGCCAGTAGTATCCTGGTCTCAGGATATTTCTTGTCATAGCATGCCCGCCGGCGTGCGTACCAAATGTGCCTTCATGGACTTCTTCCATGAGCATACTCGCTTCTTTCTCATCTACACATCTGAGTAGCACGAGATCGTGGTTTCTTTTATACAAGAATCCATCAGGATTGAGATAAAAATTTCCAGACAGCCTCCTCAGAGTCTTCTTATCCTGGGTTGACTTTCCCGCAGGATACTCCTTAGTCATAAGGAAAGTCTGGATATCATGGAACCATGGCTTGCCATCGGAGGCTTCCTCGATCGCAAAGACGAATGCAGGTCTATCAAGACGAGAGAGGACAATCCTTGGAGCTTCTTTCCAAAAATTGACTTTGTACATTGAAGCCAACGTGGCTAGGGCATCAACCATCTGATTTTCAGCTCTGGGTACATGATGGAGTTCCACTCGATCAAAGAACGGAAGCAGCCTTCTGGCATAATTCATGTACGGCACCAAATTCGATTGACGAGTATCCCACTCCCCTTTAATCTGGTTGATCACAAGTGTTGAGTCACCATATACATCTAGGTTCTTGATTCTCAAATCAATTATTTCTTCTAGACCCATGATACATGCTTCATACTCTGCCTCGTTATTGGTGACCGGAAACGTCAGTCTAGCAGTGAACGAGATGTGGGATCCGTGGGGAGTTGTGATGATTGCCCCAATTCCACTTCCGTAAGAATTAATCGCCCCGTCAAATATCAATTTCCATTGGGATTTCCTGTCTGGACCCTCGTCGGGCAACGATTCATCGCAATCTTTCACCTTGAGAAACATGATATCCTTATCAGGGAATTCAAATTTCATCGGCTGATAATCTTTGATCGGCTGTTTGGCAAGGTAATCAGACAATACGCTTCCCTTGATGGCCTTCTGGGAAACGTACTGAATATCATATTCCATCAACACCATTTGCCATCTGGCAATCCTGCCCGAAAGCGCTTGCTTCTCGAAGACGTACTTGATCGGATCCATCTTCGAAATTAGCATGGTGGTGTGATTGAGCATGTACTGTCGTAATCGTTTGGCAGCCCAGGCTAGTGCGCAACACGTTTTCTCCAGCATCGAGTAACGAGATTCACAATCTGTGAACTTTTTACTCAAATAGTAAATGGCATGCTCCTTTCTGCCTGTCTCATCGTGCTGACCGAGAACACACCCCATACTATTCTCAAGAACTGTCAAGTACATGATTAAGGGTCGTCCGGCCACTGGGGGTATCAAGATCGGAGGTTCCTGTAGATACTGTTTTATCTTATCAAATGCCTTTTGGCAATCCTCGTTCCAGATAATCGCCTGATCTTTCTTTAGCAGTTTGAACATCGGTTCACACGTGGCCGTGAGCTGAGAAATAAACCTTGCAATATAGTTTATTCTGCCCAGGAAACCACAAACTTCTCTTTCAGTTTTTTGCGCTGGCATTTCTTGTATTGCTTTTATCTTCGCAGGATCAACCTCGATGCCTCTTTCACTCACGATAAACCTCAGTAGTTTTCTAGACCGTACTCCGAAAGTACACTTGTTAGGATTTAGCCTCAATCTGAATTTCCTAAGCCTCTCAAAAAGCTTCAGCAAATTGACCAGATGTCCCTCCTCCGTCTGGGACTTTGCAATCATGTCATCAACATAGACTTCAATCTCATGATGAATCATGTCATGAAACAAAGTGACCATTGCTCGTTGGTAAGTGGCCCCTGCGTTCTTCAGACCGAAAGGCATTACCTTGTAGCAAAATGTTCCCCAAGGTGTAATAAACGTAGTTTTCTCCATGTCCTCTGGCGCCATCTTGATCTGATTGTAGCCGGAGAAGCCATCCATGAACAAAAATACGGAGAATTGAGCTGTATTGTCGACCAACACATCAATATGAGGGAGCGGGAAATCATCTTTAGGGCTCTCCCGATTCAAATCCCGATAATCGATGCACATTCGTACCTTACCGTCCTTCTTCGGTACAGGCACTATGTTGGCAACCCACGGAGGGTAAGTAGTGACCGCTAAGAAGCCAGCATCAAGCTGCTTTTGCACTTCTTCTTTGATCTTGACGGCCATATCTGGTCGTGTCCTTCTAAGCTTCTGCTTAACGGGAGGACAATCTTCTCGTAGCGGCAAGTGATGGACCACGATGTTAGTGTCAAGTCCGGGCATATCTTCATACGACCAAGCAAAGATGTCACTATACTCTCGAAGCATCTCGACTAATCTCTGCTTGACATCATTATGCAATGCAGCCCCTATCCTGACGTTCCTGACCAGTTCTTCAGAACCCAAATTCACAATCTCAATCTCTTCCTCGTGAGGCAGAATAACTTTCTCTTCTTGTTTCAACAAGCGGGACAACTCTTCGGGAAGGTCTTCATCTTCATCCATCTCTTCTTCAACTTGATAGATCGGGAAATCAAAGTCGAAGTAAGTCGTAGAAGGTCCAGAGTCGATATCATCTGCTATGTGGATCCTGCAAAATCAAGGGTTAAGCTTAAGATAAGGATATTCAGGTTAGCACAAACCTTATTGCCATTTTATTGTTTTTCAAAACAAATATAAAACAGGAATAACAGAGATCACAACATTTGAATGCGAAGAAAAACGCCTTTTGATTTATTGGTAAAATGCATGTACATAATCAAACAAGGCCCTGACAATGAAACCACTATGCCCCGGATAGGACATAGGGTTGTACAATAATTGGAGAAAGTAAATCATTACTCTTTGCATGTCACTTGGATGGTATCCCTGATGGGCCAGTTGTTGAGGCTCTGGCCTGGTTTGCTTGGCTGGATCCAGGAATCCAAGTCACAGTCGTTGTCTTCGCCGTCTTCAAACACTGCGCTGACACTTTCAAATATCACCCCGCCACTGGTAAACTGGATCGGCCCTTTACCTCGCGAAGCACTGTGAGAAGAGGAGGCTTCAGCCGCAGGAGAGTATCCTAACCCAAACTTGTCCTGTTTGTTAGGTATTTCCAGAATCTGCCCCCAGCCTGGGGTGGATCCGGCTTGAACAACGGCCCGGGCTTCCTTGAAGGAAGAGAGAGTCATCTCCGATTTCTCAGTCATTACCGGCGCCACGTCCTTGACCTTAACAGCTTCGAACGCCTGACATAGGGTTTCGTGGATTTCCCCATCCATCTCAACATATTTGAAGGATGACAAATGGCTCACCATTATATTTTCCTCGCCATATACAGTTACAATGCTGCCTTCGACAGCATACTTGAGCTTCTGGTGCAACGTGGAGGTCACGGCACCAGCAGAATGGATCCATGGCCAGCCTAAGAGACAACTGTAGGCTGGCATGATGTCCATGATGTAGAAGACTGCGTCGAAAGTTTCCGTCTCCACTTGGATTGGCAATGTTACCTCTCCAAAGACATGACGCTTGGTTCCATCGAATTCCTTCACAACCAGATCACTGGGTGTGCAAATCAATCCTCGAGAGTCTAACTTCATCAATGCCTTCTTCGGAAGAACATTGAGTGATGACCCAGTGTCCACCAACACGTGAGCCATAATTGTTCCCCTACACTCTATCAAGATGTGCAGGGCGCTGTTGTGGTTTCTTCCCTTCGGCGTCAGCTCCAGATCAGTGAACCCTAACTTGTTTCCAGCATTTACGTGGGCTACTACCCCTTCCAACTGGTTGACCGAGATTTCCTACGGTACATACGTGGCATTTAAAACCTTTAACAGCGCGTTGTGATGTGACTCCGAACACAGCATCAAATTCAGGATGGAAATTTTCGAGGGTGTTTGATGGAGGTGATCCACAATCTTGTAATCACTCTTCTTGATCAACCTCATGAACTCTTCAGCGTCCTTTACTAGTAAGTCCTTCTCTACCCCGCGAGGGGTTTCCTCAACGACTTTACTCTTTCCCTTGTCAGTTTCATCAGTTTTGTCCGCTTTGTCCGCCAAAATCTCAAGTGGAGCAAATACTCTTCCTCTGCGCGTGATTCCGCCAATTCCCACCAAGTTATCCACAGACTGCTGTCATACCCCAAATTTGTCCTACCCTGTATATAACTTGCATTTGTATATCCATCCATCAACTGTTATTCAAAAAAATCCAAAAAAATGTGTTGTCTTCCATCCAGGTTGTTGCAAGGATGAGTTCAAAATCCATTTGAGGTATCAAGTCAAGGATAGGTGTTGTATGTGTTGAAGTTCACCTACCAATCAGACAAAGGTTGAACTAGGCCAAGATGCATGATTCAAGTGGCACATGTTTGAAGTCTTCATCAATATTTTTTGCATATCCAAGGCTTGGTTATGTGGTTATTACACTTGTTATCAACCCAAGAAAAAATCAAGTTTGCTTTCTGATTCAAGGATCTGGTGGTCAAAAGGGTTTATTGTAGAGATTTGGTTTAATATGATTTACAATGATTAATTTCAAGATTAATTCATTAATTCAGAGTTGTCATCCCGTTCAAGACTGATTTCGTGATGGATTCATTTTAATTTAGGGATCTAAATTAGAGATGGATTCACGTTTTGCTCGTCAAGAATAGATTTGAGTCACTTCTTCGTTAGATGAGGAAATTGAGAATATGGGAGTTTTGATTTTCAACGAGCGGTCAAGATTAATTGTCGTGACATTTTAAGTCAAGAATTGAAATTTCAAATTTGTTATCAAATTACAGCTTTGAGACCAAATATCGAGGGGTGCCAATATTACAAGCATCTACAAAGCCCATTTTGTTCGTTATTTTGCAACAACAAAAGGCCATAAGGATTATTCGGCCCACTATGTCACATTACAAGCTATTTTGAAGGAAAAGAGGCCCCATTTACAATTGCTAGCATCCCAAGTCCATTCTTTACAAGAATTGTCACAAAATTAGTACAAGGAAAACAGGCCCATGTCATTAAATCAATATTCAAAAAAACAATGTGTGTACAAAATTATGGTCCAATGTTCAAATCCATCACCAATTACCAAAAGCTCTACAAAACAAAACAAAAGCCCATTGTTACATGTAAGCCCATTTATTTGAAAGAGCTTGCAATGGAATTTTCAGCAGCCACAACCATGAAGAAAGGCATATAATATTCCCATAAACTATGGTTTTACAGCACAAAACGACGCATCGTACCCCACAAGCTTGTACGAAATTTCAGCACCCCACCTCCACACACCACTATGTACAAACAGCACCTCAACATCGTACCTGCAAAATGCCAACATACCATAAATTTTCACAAAAAAAAACATTACAAAATGGCACGCCTAAAGAACAAAACCTGCACAACACGACAAACTCGTACATAGCTAGCTGCAATGAAAATGACGTTTCAGCCACAAATCGTACCAGAAGGAATAGAGGAAGACAACAATAAGAGATGTTTTGAGAAGAGTAGGAGGGGGAGGAGAGATAGAACCTGAACATGATTTTTTTGGTGAACGAAATCTCTCAGAGAAGTGTTCGATTCATCCCTTTCCTTGAACTTCCTTCAATAACCACCATCGTGAATCTTCAATCATCAACCTTAACTCCAAAACACCCATTTTCCTCTGCCTCTCCTGACCATTAAAACCGCTTCTATTTCCGTTAGTCCACCAAAAAACCTCCGTCTTTCTCAACAGAGCTCAATCCAAAACCAAACAGATCCAAAAACGAAAAACAACAGAAAGAGATGCAGTGAGAAATTATTCCATAAAAACCAGAGAGAGAATAAAGTAGAAGATAAATTTTGAGCGAAACAAAACAAAAGCTGAGTTTGAATCGAACCTGGTTCAAAATGAATCAAGAATGGAAAACAAATACCATCCCGATTGAACCCACTTCCATAAGTTCTTAACAAACCCTCATCAACTTCTTCTTCTTCCCATTTACACCACATATCCTACTCATCACCATCATCGTTTAACAACTTTGAACCGCCCTGTTACCACCTTTAAACAACCACTCACTTCTTATTTTTCTGCAGCATATCATTCCTGCAACCCCACACGTCTAAACCTCCTCCCATGTGCAAGTTTTTTTTCCAGAAACATTCACTCAAACTCAATCTTATTGGACCATAAACACCACAGCTCCACCCTGTTTCTTCTTCATCTTCACTACTTGATACAACCATGCAAACCTCAACCAAAAATCCATATAACAACAAAACTTATGTTTCCAAACTCGTACACCACGACCTCGCAAGGACATCAACCATTATCCCATTCGCAGTGGCAACTTGTACGATAATGTTTTGCCAAAATACAAACGGACAAAACTCTTTCTCACAGATGAGTGATGCATGCACAAGTTCCGCAAGGACCCGCAAGGCACAAACGGTTTCAACCAGCTGTTACATCGCAGACAAAACGTACACAACGCACATACACCAAGCGACTCACACAAAAAACCAGTACCTGCATATTGGTACCTGAAAATTCAAAAGTGGTTGTACAACACGGCCAACACATACCACATAACCACAACTCCACAATCTCTCTTCTATAAATTTTACTCCCTCTCTTCTTCCACAACAGCAACAGCCCAGAAAACCCTCAAACTTCCACATTAAACAAACCATTAACCTTCATCCAACTCATATTCAAATAAGCTTCAAACATAATTACCCAGAACAACAAATCCCAAACCTCTCATCTCATTCTTCAACAAGAACAATCATCATCAACGACAATCTTCACAACCACCCAAACTCGGTTCAATCTCAAACCATATCAACATCAAATCCCAAGCCCAGAATCTAATGCTATCGCCATTTTCGGAAGCTCAACCCATATCCAAAACCAGAACCGGAAGTAGAAGAGAGGTTCAAAATTCAACAACTCTCCGACCGTAAAACCCCTTTCCGTTTGACCCTCCACCAAACAAATCATCTTCAACTTCCAAACTCCATAACCGTAAAACTTCAAACTCTCAACTCCATGAACACAACCCAACACAACTAAACAACAACCCGTCTACTTCATTTTCGGTTTCCTTCCCTCACAAAACCTTCAACACCTCCCCTTAACACAACCCGCACAACCAACATAAAAAACGTCTCACCATTTAAAATATCCCCAAAATCCCTCCTTTTCAACAAAAATCACAATAGCTTCAACTACAATTTTCGAAACCACCGCTGAACCCATAACCACCGACCCATCTCTGAACCAACCACCACCATCTTCACCACATAAAACCTAAACCCATCTACACTTTCAATCACCAAATTGAACCAGAAATTGGGGAAGAAGGAGATAAATCAAAAAGTTAGAATCGAAACCAGATGTGAACCTGAGCGAGCACAGTGTCTTGAGATGTGAGGCCGTAAGCGAAGGTTGCAACGAAAACCTTGGTCCGTCTTTGAAGAAAGGTCGTTTCTTTGAGCTTGTTGTTTCATTTCGTTTGCGAATCGGAGAAGGACGCAAACCATTACTTTGTTTCTGGTTCTTGACCTCATCCCTCTTCTTAAAGTTTTATTTAGTTTTTCTTTCATCTTCGTTTCTATTTACACCACCCTATTCCTTTTCTTTTGTTTCTTAAAACTTTGTATTATATTTTATTTATTTTTTTCTAAATATAAATATTTAGTTAATATTTTTATTTTTGTTATATGTATATTATTATTAGTTAATATGTATATATTATATATTATATATATGTTTAGTTTCTTCAGAGTTTTTGTTTATATATTATGTTTAGAAGTTTTTATACTATTTCTTTTAGAATGTTTTTTTTATATATATTAGAGATTTTGAGTCTTTATTTTTAGAGTTTAATTTCTTTCTCTTTTTTTCTTTTTTTATTGGATATTTTTTTGCCTTTTGGGTCGATGACGAGATCACCACTGTTTAGCCGTCAAATTATTGACGTGAAACAAAGGATCTGAGACCACCTTCTTTCTCTCCTCATTTCTTTTCATATTTCTGATTTTATCTTGACTTTTTGTGATCGATGAAGTCTTGTGTCCGCAAGACGAGATCCTACTGTTTTTGTCAGTGCGACACGATTCAATTGGAGAACGATCCTCAATATCGTTTCTCTATCTTGTCCATAGCACGGAAATCAATGTGCGACCTCTTATAGTTCAACTTCCCTCATAAGTCGAGCTAAGATGGTTTAACACCACATTATGCCCCGATTCGATTCATCGACGCTATCAAGCCATCTTCAATAAAGGAATCGAGTTATATTCGTGTTGAATTGAAAAAAGAGGATTAAGTGTAGACTTTCTCCCTCTCCGAGTGTCGAGATGCTCACTGTAGTGTGGGTGGTTTTGACACTCGTCTTTCAATACGAAGACGCTCGTATTCTCCGCACTCATCCATATCCTTCTCTCCTAAAACCTCGACTCCGCACCGAGTACATTTTCAAACCATTTTTCTCCTAAAACCTCGGTCCCGTGTCGAGTTCATTTTCAAAAACCCATGCAATAAAGAATTGAGTTCTCTACGTATTGAACTAAAAGAGGGGATTAAGTGTAGACTTTCTTCCTCTCCGAGTGTCGAGATACTCACTGTAGTGTGGGTGGTTTTGACACTCGTCTTTCAATACGAAGACACTTCCATTTTCAACCTTCCCTCCTAAAAACCTCGGCCCCGTACCGAGCGCATTTTCAAACCCCTTCAATAAAGAATCATTTATCTTTGTATTGAATTAAAGAGAGAGGATTGGGTGTAGACCTCTTCCTCTCCGAATGTTGGGATGCCCACTGTAGTGAGGGTGGTCTCGATACTCGTCTTTCAATACGAAGACACGCCTCCATCCACCACCTCTCCCTCTTTAACTTCATTCCGTAACCTTTCTCACCTAAAACCTCGGTCCCGTACCGAGTGCATTTTCAAATCTTTTCATAACAAAAACTTGAATGGTCGTGGAGCGGTTAGGCGTAGGCCTTCTCCTATCCCGAGTGCTGACGTTTACCGTAAAGGTTCTCTGTTGCAAAGCACTTACCATTAAAAATCAAAAACATCTTTAATAAGAGAACGAAGTTCTCTTCGCATTGAATTAAAGAGAGAGGATTAAGTGTAGTCTTCTTCCTCTCCGAGTGTTGGGATGCTCACTGTAGTGGGGGTGGTCTCGATACTCGTCTTTTAATACGTAGACGCTACGTTCGCCACACCATTTCATAACAAAAACTTTGAGATAAAGAATTGGGTACTACCCGCAAGGGGTTACTGTCCGAAGACTTATCTCGCCCCTAAAAAACAAATCCACAAATCAAATGTGACATCTTGCCTCGCCTAGCGAAAACCTAATATCTTTCAAAAAGGATATGTTACGTCTGTTCTACCGCAAACAGGTAACGCATAAGTCTCCTCACATGCGAGAAGCAAAACACCTAAACTGCTAGAATGCGCACGATAACATCATCCACAAAACATCAACAAACCGTAGGCCGAACTACGGCTGCTCTGATTCTTTACTTCTTTAAAGTAAAGATACGTAGGCACAAGGGCCACAATCCTTGCCGAGCACATTCCCCCTATATCTGTAGCCCGAACTACGTCGACTCTGACTTTCTCACATCTATTGAGAATACGTAGGCCTAGGACCGCGAAGTCCTACCGAGTCTGTTCTTTCCCTTTTCTTCCCCGTTATCCCTCCTTTCTTTGTTTCTAAACCCTCTTTCTTTACCCTTTGGAAAACACTTCTTATAATATAATACTTAAGCAAATAAATTCACATGTTGACAAGCAAATGGTTCCCATCGAGTACGATGGATGCGAGGGGTGCTAATACCTTCCCCTCGCATAACCGGCTTCCGAACCCGTTCTTGGTCGCGAGACCATCTTATCCATTTCTTCCTTAAGGTTTTCTCGATATTTTCCTTTCCCCTCATGGGATAAATAAAGTTCGGTGGCGACTCTTCTGTCTATCTTTTTTGCCTCCCCGTCGTTGCACGATGCATTTTTCGAGTAGCGACAGCTGGCGACTCTGCTGGGGAGCCCCTAGCGAGCCAAACCTAGTTTGCTTGTCGCGTGTATGATTTGTTTGCTTTCATTATTTATTATGTTGTGTTCCTTTCTAACTTGTTGGGTTTATGGGGATTGGTTTGTGAGGAAAAGCTTTCTACCCGAGCTTTATAGTATACACTAAGTTAGGAGGTGGATTCTTTCTGATTTGCGAGACTTAGGACTCGTTGAGTTGGATCGAATCCCACCACTTAGATGAGACCCCGTTGGGATGATTATGTCTTACGTGTAGTCGTAATGACGTTTTTATTTCTGACGTGGGAGTCCGTGACTCTGAGGACCTTTGTAGAACCTTATTCCAAAGGTGGCTAAGACATAACTCTGTGTTCATCCTTTGAAAGGATTATCGTCTTACGAGTAGTCGTTATGATGGAAAACTTTTGAGGGTTAGTGCATGGGACTTTGTTTTAAAGCCTTTGGGATATCCTCTTATAAACTAGTATATTTTCCACCCGAGGTGAGAGATACCTTTTGTTATTATCTTGTAGGATCTGTGACCTTGATCCTTGATGTGGATCTGTTCTCGTGTGCACTCATTGCATTGCATTTTGCATAAGCATTTCTGCATCTTTGCATTTCCCCTGACCAGATACCAACAACTTACCCATCCTTTGTTCATAACCCGCAGTTGATTTCCCGACACTCCCATTGAACTTGTGAGAGTTGTGAAGCATTTGAAGCAAGAGGAACATAGACGCCTTGAAAGGCCAAAGCAGAAAATGCAAGCCGAGGTAGCTATGGAGCAGAAGCGGTATATGGAGCAGATCCAAGCAGAATTGAAGGAAGTCCGAAGCCAGATGGGACAATTCGTGATGGATATGCAAGCTTTGCGTCAAGATCAGAAAATGCTCAAGGAAGAAGTCCATCAGCTGAAAACTCAGATGGGCCAGATTATGGAAGTCTTGGAAAATGTGCTAAGAAAGGACGAAAATCTTAGGCCTGAAGTCGCAGCAGGGATGATCGTTCAACCCGCACCTCTGGAATATCTCCTAGAGCACGATTTGTCTCGTAGATCTTTTGCACAACCTGAGGTTCCAAAATTTTCCCGTCAACGGCTACCTCCTGTTTCCCAGGACAATCCTGAGTTTAAGAGGTGTGCGCAAAGAACGAAGTTCCCCGAAAGAATTTTCGACCGGATCTCTATGACTTACACTCAGTTGTTGCAACTCTTGCTTCGATTTCGATTGGTTGAACTTTATACTATAGCTCCGCGTGTTGGTAAGCCACCACAAGGCTATGATGCAAGTGCCCATTGCGATTTCCATTCTGGGGCACCGGGCCATAATGTGGAAGAATGCAAAGCTTTTAAATACAAAGTTCAAGATTTAATCGATTCAAAAGCATTCAAGTTCATGCCAAGCGGTATGAGAGTGCCAGGTGGGTTTATTCCAGTTGCTGTAAAAGAAGTGGATATCCCGGCTTTCTCCCCTGAAGCTGCATCAGGTCAGGAGCGTATCTTACAATCTTTGGTTTCTGAATCTCCATGCCCACAGCTATTGCCCGTTCCTGGGCCAAATCTGAGGATAAAAGGGCCTGCACGTGAAGAATGCCCTAATCAGTGCCAACAATGTTCTCAGTAACAAAATTGTCAGCGCCAAAATCAGAGAAGGCCTCGCAACAACTTGGAAAGAAGGACTGCTCCTTTTCATCCAGTCCCTATGTCGCAGAGTCAGCTTCTGCCGCATCTAATTCAGAATTCTTTGGTGGAGCCCAAGACTCTCAACCTATTGCCAGAGCCTTATCCTCCCGGGTACAATCCCCATGTTCAGTGTGAATATCATGAAGGATCCAAGGGGCACTCGACTGAAGAATGCAAAGCCTTCCAGGCCAAAGTGCAGCAATTGATTGACAAAGGGTACATATCATTTCCAGAGGGGGGTTTGGTCGTCCATATCAACCTCTCAACTGTCTAAAGCTTGAAGATTTCAAGGGTCATCTCCCAAAATCGGTGGTCCAGACAAGCAGACATCCTCAACATTGGCAGTCCTGGGGCGCCTTTATCATTTGCATCTTGTAGTTTACTTCCTGTTAATTGCTACTTGCTTTTAAACATTGTTGTTTTGAATGGTGATTAATGAAATGATTATGCATTTTCCGAATTGGTCACGTCGTATTCACTCATTCTTCCCACTTGTCACAGACACATACACTTTTATTCACTCCACTATATCACTGTTGTTTTAGCAAATATTGGAGGGAGGATGACGAAAACGAAATACCCATAATTGCAAACCGTATGCTTTTAGATAGAATCTCGTCAGTGATGTACATGCATTGTTTTAAATCCGCTAAACACCGGATATATAAGGAGTTAATCCCTAGTCAACCACTTCGAGCCTAGAAGTAGGAGTTTCCTTCGGATATTCAAACCCTTACACTCAACCTGGGGAAGGGTAGTTGTTCAGTTAATCCAACTATGCACTCAAATCAACAAAGAAAAATCCAAAAGACGGTTGTTCATCAATGACCCTTGACATGGAAGTCACAAATCCTCCGACTAAATTCAAAAAAAATCAAAAGCCTGCTAAGTCAAACACCTCAAAAGGAGACTTAGGCAAAAATCAAGGCTATCCCGTTGGATCTGATAAGCAAAATCAGTCCATGCAAAAGTTAGGGATCCAAAACAAAAGCAAAAGAGGTCCTCAAACCCTCAACAAAAACAAAAATAAGATTCAGTGGCCACCCAAATCAAAGGGTCACTAACACCCATCAAAATCAAAATAAGGTGGCTATCATTTCAAATAAACCTTGAACCATCAAGCTTACACCGTCAAGGGAAATAAATGCAAGATTAACTGAACGTAGGTATGGGGGTCATCAAGAAGAAGGGGTAGGTACAAATAATACTTTGAGCCTAATATCCTTTGTTTTATAACTGTGAACCAAACCACGTTACAACCCTCGAAAGACCTAATTGAGGCGAGGTTTATTCTGAAAGCATATTGTTGCGAGGTTGCGTAAACTGACTCCCCACGTATTTATTAATCATTAGTATTGGTGTCATTATCATTGCTATATCTTTCACACCAATCATTTCAACACAACTTTTGGACTAACAGTCCATTCGTCTCACAATCACGACACGTAATAAAAGGAAATTCTTTCAAAAACTTGCATGAACTTTGCATTAAGATTACCATTCGTGAACAAACAATTTTATTTACAAGTTAGTAGTTGGAATTAAGGAAATGCCAACACGAAGCATTCAAGCAGGACTTGACCACTTCAGCAGTCTGGATCGAAATCGAATATATCATGGAGCCTTATGGATCTGGGACACTGTCATACCACAAATTGGGAATAAGTCAGTATGAGGCAAACCCCCAAAGCATCGGTTGATTATGGAGCAAATTATTCGAGAACCGGTTAATCAGAAGTGAATCATCTCGAGAATACCAATCAGGGGCAGGCCACCTGGAGTTTCTTTTAGCTAAGGGAAGATCCCTCTAGTGTTCATTCAAGACAAGTTAAGTCGCTTCCACGCTCTTTCAGGGGCAAGCTACTCCAAGAGTATGTCGAAGTCCACTACCATGAGAATCGGTTAAACAATGATGAATCCTTTCGTGGTACCAACCAGGGGCAGGCCACCCAAAATTTATTTAAAGGCAAATCCCTCTAGTGCTCATTCAGGACAGGTTAAGTCGCTTCAACGCTCTTTTAAGAGCAAGCTACTCCAAGAGTATGTCGAAGTCAACTACCAAGAGTCGGTTGATGAAGGATGAATCCTTTCATGATAAAAACTCTGGGGCAAACCATCTCGAGGTCGTCTCATGGCAAGTTACCATCTTTTCAAGATGAACTTTCCCAAAGATCATACTAGGGAAAGTTTGAACTACACTGGGGCAAGTTACTCAAGCAAGTTCATTTTCATCAGCAACTGTTGGGTTCAAGACGAGTGTCGGGGAGTCGTACCTTCACCTTCCCACCCAAAGTCCAATCTGCATTGGCAACTACCAAAACTCAGCCGCGTCAGCACCTGCATTTCCAATTACCCGTCTGCAATCATATGCATCATACACATCACATTCGACTTCATGATCATCTTGCATCGCATGCATATCTAGAATCATATCATACTCTCCCTAGCTTTTTCATCTCCGCGCATTAGCATTTTCATTTGCATTTCTATTTATGGAACATCATTATCATCAAGCATGAGCATATGCGAGCTCAGATCCAAGATCGATCTCGAAGATTTCCAAGATCATAATCAGCCCAGTCAGGGGCATGTCATTCCAGACCGTGGGTGTTCCCCATGAAGTTGTGCAACTCTGGTTGGACAAATTTTTGAGCTTCAAAGCAACCATTAACCCAGTCAGGGGCATTATCTGCGAAGAGCGTGGGTCCTCCCATGAAATTAAAGAATATCAAAGCAAAATTCAGCCCGGTCAGGGGCACCTTTTCAAGACCATGGGTATTTCCCATGACGTATTTCAACCCCGTGTTTACTCAGATCATCAAATCAACATTCAGCCCAGACAGGGGCATCTTCAGTAAAGCCATGGACGATCCCCCCAGTGATTTGTCTCCAGCAGACTTGACTATCTTTCTTCAGTGATAAGTGGCAATCTCTTGGGAGAAGCTTATCCATATTCAGCGATAAGTGGCAATCTCTTCATAGAAGCTTATCCTTCATCATTGATAAGTGGAAATCTCTTGGGAGAAGCTTATCCTTATTCAGTGATAAGTGGCAATCTCTTTAGAGAAGCTTATCTTTCTTCAGTGATAAGTGGCAATCTCTTGGGAGAAGCTTATCCATATTCAGCGGTAAGTGGCAATCTCTTCAGAGAAGCTTATCCTTCATCAGTGATAAGTGGCAATCTCTTGGGAGAAGCTTATCCATATTCAGCGACAAGTGGCAATCTCTTCAGAGAAGCTTATCCTTCATCAACGATAAGTGGCAATCTCTTCAGAGAAGCTTATCCTTCATCAACGACAAATGGCAATCTCTTGGGAGAAGCTTATCCGTCTTCAGCGATAAGTGGCAATCTCTTTAGAGAAGCTTATCCTTCATCAACGATAAATGGCAATCTCTTCAGAGAAGCTTATCCTTCATCAACGATAAGTGGCAATCTCTTGGGAGAAGCTTATCCATCTTCAGCGATAAGTGGCAATCTCTTGGGAGAAGCTTATCCATCTTCAGCGATAAGTGGCAATCTCTTCAGAGAAGCTTATCTTTCTTTAGTGATAAGTGGAAATCTCTTGGGAGAAGCTTATCCATCTTCAACGATAAGTGGCAATCTCTTCAGAGAAGCTTATCTTTCTTCAGTGATAAGTGGCAATCTCTTTAGAGAAGCTTATCTTTCTTCAATGATAAGTGGCAATCTCTTGGGAGGAGCTTATCCATCCTCGGCGATAAGTGACAATCTCTTAAGAGAAGTTTATCCTTCATCAACGATAAGTGGCAATCTCTTCAGAGAAGCTTATCCTTCAGTGATAAGTGGAAATCTCTTGGGAGAAGCTTATCCATCTTCAGCGATAAGTGGCAATCTCTTCAGAGAAGCTTATCTTCCTTCAGTGATAAATGGCAATCTCTTGGGAGAAGCTTATCCATCTTCAGCGATAAGTGGCAATCTCTTCAGAGAAGCTTATCTTTCTTTAGTGATAAGTGGCAATCTCTTGGGAGAAGCTTATCCATCTTCAGCGATAAGTGGCAATCTCTTCAGAGAAGCTTATCTTTCTTCAGTGATAAGTGGCAATCTCTTGGGAGAAGCTTATCCATCTTCAACAATAAGTGGAAATCTCTTCAGAGAAGCTTATCTTTCTTCAGTGATAAGTGGCAATCTCTTTAGAGAAGCTTATCTTTCTTCAGTGATAAGTGGCAATCTCTTGGGAGAAGCTTATCCATATTCAGCGATAAGTGGCAATTGTCGCTACTGCGAAAATCGGCGCCGGCTGACAGAAGAGTCGCCACCGTGCGTTATTTATCCCTCAGAGCGGGAAAGGAAACGCTCGAAGTAAACCTCGCAAAAAACGGGGAAAAGGTATGGTCATCGCAACCATAGCCTGGGTTCGGGAGTCGGTTACGCAAGGGGAAGGTATTAGCACCCCTCACGTCCGTCGTACTCGACGGGATCCACGCTTGCTTGGGTTGTCTACTGGATGCAAAACAATCTATCTACGGCTGCTAAATCTAAACGGAAGGGAATTGACTCGATAGAGCGTCGCACTCTATGCCTACGTATTCTCAAGAGAGAAAGTCAGAGTCAACGTAGTTCGGGACTACAGGGAAAATTGGCTCGCCAAGACCTCGCGTCTTGTGCCTACGTACTTCCACTGGATGGAAGATCAGAGCCTTGCGTAGTTCGGACTAACCACGGCTAAACAACATTCTCGCACAGCAGTGAGAAAAAACAAATGGTTTCACAGGGTCGGGAACCTATGGTCAAAACTATGGCTGAGTCTCAAATGCACTTGGGCAAGAGAGAAAAAGGGTACTCAATTAATCGTCAGCGGGAAAGTCTCGATCGCACAGCCGCGAGAGAACAACAGGTTAGTCGTTAGTGTGCTCGCTAGGATATCGCATCCTATGCCTACATATCTTCGTCTGGTACGAAGAATCAGAGCAGCTGTAGTTCGGCTACTACTGGACCACAGCTCAAATCTCGTTTTATTCATCTCTGAAAAATGATTACAATGGGTTGAATACTGAAATAAATCTCCTAGGAAACGCTATCCTATTCTATCTTGAAAAGTCGAATGAAAATAGCCCCCTAACAAATGGGCCTCTAATTCTATCCCTAAAAGTCGAAACATAAAGTCTATGAAAATATCCTAAAAGAAAATGCTCTAAAAATATTAAATCGGCACTTTAATATTTTTTCTCTTTTTTTCCTTTTCTCATATTTTTTTATATTTCTCCACATATTTTTTTCTCTATTTTTTCACAATATTTTTCACAATATTTCTCTATTTATTTCTTTTCTTTTTCTATTTTTCTCAAATATTTCTTTAATATGATTTTCTTTTTTTTCAATATTTTTTTATAACATTTCTTTTCTCTCTTTTTTTTTCTATTTTTTTATATCTTTCTTCTTTCCATATTTTCTCTTTTTTCTTATTTCTCTTTTTTCTTATTTCTCTTTTTTTCTTTTGACATTTTTCTTTTTCACAATTTTCTAAAAAAAAGAAATCATAAAAGTAGAAAATTAAAAGAAAGGGACTGGGGGGTATATGGCTATTACAGGGGGATCAGAAAAATAAAATAATAAAAAACTGGATGCTGGGGCCCAGCCCAACTTTCTTCAAAAAAAAAAACGCAGGGGGAGGTGTATTGGTAATCTGGGGTGTGTATGGAGGAATAGGGCCCAAAGCCCAGACTGGCAAAAAACGTGAGGCGTGGTGTGGCTCAAAAAAATGAATGGGCCTGAGGCCCAATCTTCTTCCCTCCTCTCAATCTCAGGGTCTGAAACCCTAGCTCACATCTTCAGCGCCGCCGTCACATTCCGTCTCTCTCGTTCTCCATCCTTCGTCTCTCCCCAAACTCCCTCGTTTCTCTCCTCCATTCAACCTTCGTCCTTCCTCTCAAACCTTAACCATGCCCTTTCACTACCCCTAATGCAACGCGAACACCAAAGCTTATTGAAGGCGTTGATGATTCTTGAGGATGATGGATTCTGGAAAACAAGACGATGAGGATGTGAAGATCTGGATCTTGTTCGTGTTTGATGAAGCTTATTTCTGGAGATTTGTGCTGTTCTTGAAGTTGTTGCGGTTGAAGATCTTGAAGAGGTTCTTCTGGAAGGTTGAATTCCTGGGATTCTTGATGAAGCTCCATGAAGAACTGGTTGAACACATGATGATGCTCGAAGAAATTCTTCTGGAGACGCGATCCTGAAGTGACGAAGATCTTCTGGAAAAAAAGTGATGACGAATGTTAAGGCGTTCTTGTGGTGGATCCGTTGTTCAATGGTGGTGAATCGGAGGAAAGGATGGAAGTTTCTGGTATTTGATGGTTGAGAACGATGAAGACCATAGGTTTTCTGGTGATGAGGGTTAGGGATTTGTGGTGGCCGGATTCTGGATTTGGTGGTTGAACGATGGTCCTTGACGGTTGTGGATGGTGGTTTGTTGATGATGAAGACTGGAGAAGATGATGAAGGGAGGAAGAAGATGAAAAGGATGAAGTTGTTGGTGACCGGAATCTGGAGTTGTTGGGGCTTTCCGGCGACGGTATGGTTGCCGGAGTACATGCACGGCGGTTGGCGGCGTATTCCCGGTGAAGGTCCTGGTGACGCCACGTGGTGAGGGACGGTGGAGGCTCTCTGCATGTCCTCCACGTGGGGGATAACGTGGCTGAGAGAGAGAGAGGTTGGAGTGATACGTGGCGTAGAATGGAAGTGAAAAGTGGGGCCTCCAATCTTTCTACACGTGTCGCTTCTGGCTTTTAAAGGCTGAATTCGCTGGCACTTTCTGGAATATGCTGGAAGATAGTGGAATACTCTGGACTATTTTTGGACGAGCTGGACTCATTGCTGGACCTTTTTGGCTGCATCATGGACAAAAAAACCCCATACTGGGCCTGCGAAAAAAGAACTAAGCCCAATACGAAAATGACTTAAAAATCTGCACAAAAACTGGATTATGATATTAAAACAACTAATCAACACTTAATCCCACTAAACTAATAATACCCTAACATACTAATCAGAAAATTAAATCTAAAATTGATTAAATGTTTATTAAAATCTATAACAGAAAATAAAAAGAAAAATCTATATATTTCTTAATTTCTATTTACAAAACTATATCAAAAAAATCAAAACTATTAAGACTATTAAAAATCTATTAAATTCTATTAATATTCTAAAACTAATATTACTATATTATCTAAAAATATTAAAAATCTATTAAAACCTATTAAATCCTAAAATGAATTTAAAAATCTATTTAATGCTAAAAATTGATTTAAAAATATTAAAATCTATTTAAAAATCTATTAAATCCTAAAAATTGATTTAAAAGCTAATTAAACCCTAAAAAATCCTATAAAAATCCAGAAAAATCATAATAATTCCCAGAGGGACAAAATGAGCACCGAACGACACAAAAATAATCGGTAAAAGTAAACGGGCACCGAAATATCCCAAAAATCGATTCTACTGATTAAAACTGATAAAAACCCCTGAAACACGAGACGGGAGCTGTGATCCCTGATAAAATCAATACAAATGACAATATGCAATGTATGCGATATGCAGATGCGAACGCGGTTATGCGTCGAAACATCGAGCCAAATGCGAGACCCGGTTGGTCAAATTTTGGGGTGCAACAGCTGCCCCTATTCAAGCGACTTCGACCTGAATGGGTGAAGAGCGCTCAGCCTTCAAACATTCAAGGTAGATGACGGTTGAATACAAATGGAACCCTGAAATTTGCCAACCGCAAGAATGTACTACAAAGTTGCTTGAGAAATAGCTTCCAATAAACTGAAGTTTGGTTGTAACGGCAACATCTGGTCAATTTTCTGATAAATTTTCTTCTCTTTTTCAACACCTGTGTGACGCCACAAGTATTGAAATAATGCTTCATAAAGCAAACACTTTGATTCCCATCTCTCTCATGGGATCAAATCTGGTCAACTCACAGTTCAATGCGAACTTGAGGACAATTCTCCTGGGGAATTCTGAATGGAACTGCCTGGCACCTGTTTTGACAAAGGGGGCAGCTTCAGAAGTCTGATATATGTCAATCTTTGTTGTTGTTGTTGTTGTTTTTTTCCCGATGCTGACGTAACAAACAAATATGAAGAATCACTCCGCTGGGGAAGACAAGAAGCTGAACCACACAACTCTGCAGGTGAACAAATTCGAAATCCAATAGGCAACCATCTTGGTCTATGTTTCGACATGCGTATGCTTGATAATGATGCGATGTCCTATATGATATGTAAATGCTATGCGTTTTGTTTGAAAATGCAATGCCTAGACGGCATGGATACACTATATGTTTGATAAATGCAATGACTATATATACAAATGCTAATGCAAGCTCTAGCTGCCAGAGAACACCAGGTCTGAAAACCACTTGGCAAAATAAATGCCGAAGGAAACGTCAACTCTACTGGGGATGACCTGAAGTCACAGAACCATCTCAGCAAAATAAATGCTGGAAACGAGAAATCAAATCCGCTGGGGATAACTGCCCTGCTGGAGAAATGAAAAGGCAACCCTGCTTGACGACTTCACTGGGGAAAGAAAACAACTTTACTCGGGGATACTCTCTTCAAACCATTGGCAACTGATTGCGCTCTGCGGGGATTGGCCCAAACTGAGATTGATTACGCGCAGCACACTGCTGGAAATGCTCTTACTATCAAGGATATCAATCTTAATCTGCTGAAGGTACTCCTGATCCTACTCTGATACGGGGTAAAAGACAATCTCGACTCTTCCGGGGATAATAAGCAACTTTCATCTGCTGAAGAGTGGCAATTCTGATTTAACAACATCCAAAAGGAATTCAAACATTACTCGGAGCACTGGCATCCGTCGAGCTTCGTATCGGGGAACATGACAACATGCGGGTCATTGGGAAATATTGTGTCAGATACCTTTAGGTTTTTTTTTGTATTTTTCGGTTTAGAATAAACATGGATTATGTACACAGTGGAATGTATAAGAAATACTAGACGAGAACTAGCATTCAAAGGTAGACTACCAGGCGAGAACTGATAGGAAAATAGATTATCGGACAAGAATTGATTTTTGGTTTTTGAACATCAGACGGGGCTGACCGAAATAACAGACTGAGATATAGACAACCAGGCGAGAACTGGCTGAAAGCTAACGTACACCAGGCGAGAACTGGTATAACACATAGGGTAAAACACACGAGAACTGATTATGCGATGACATGTACCAGGCGAGAACTGATACCACTCTTGAAGCAACGGTGACCAAACGAGAATTGGTTACCAATAAACTGCACCAGGACGGGAACTGCTGCTTACAATAAACTGCACCAGGACGGGAACTGCTGCTTACGGAAGGGTGGGCCAGACGAGAACTGGTTACCGATTTGCCAGGCGAGAACTGGACTTTGGAGACGACTGGTTACTGACACGCAACAGGTTTAAACTGCAGGATAATGATCCAACGACAACAAGATCTTCTTATTTGAAAGATTTTCGATAAGGGTATTGACATGATTCCCCGATACTCAACTCTGGCTGGGGATAAACAAGCTGATTTGAATGACTTGCCCCTGGTACACTCAGCTGGGGGATAAAAGACTGGCTTGCACAACTTGCCCCAGTACAATCCAACTTGTCCCAATCTATCTCTTTGGGAATACCTGCTCTGAACAGCTTGCTACGAGAAGACTTCGAGAATACTTGCCCCGGCATTTGCACAACAACAGAATTCAATCTCCAATTAAACACCTAACAACCCAGTTGATTTCAACATTCTCTGCAATGACTTGCCCCTGAATGAGCGTTCTAGCGACTTAACCCGATCTGATTATCCATTGGAAGCATCTGCTTTCAAATCTCAGCATTCTGCATAATTGCCCCTGAATGGCTCTCGAGAAGACTCCTTCTGATCAACTGCTTCTCAAACAAACTGCCCCTGCTCAACTGGAACTTCGGGACTTGTCCTCAGACTGACTGATACTGAACTTACTGGAAGATAATGCCCCTGATTCACAAGGCTTCACAACATACACCATTCTGGTTCAGACTGCTGGATTACTCAGTCCTGCTTGATTATTCCTGCTGGGATTTCTTTCATGCCAACTACTAACCTGCTATTAGAATCGTCTGTTCACGAATGGTAATCTTAATGCAATGGTTATGCAGATTTTGAAAAATTTTGAGCTGTCACTCATTTACATGCATATGATTGTGAGTGACGAATGAACCAAAGTTCAAACGCAGTGCTTACGTGGTCAGTGAAAAATACAACAAGATGTGACTAGCAAGTCAAGAAAGAGTCAGGTTACTCAACCTTATCGTAATGCGCTTCAGACTAACCCTACCTCAATTAGGTCTTTTGAGGGTTGTATCGTGGTCGGGTTCACGGTTCGTGAAACAAAGGATATTTGGCTCAAATTTTGATTTGTACCCACCCCTTCTACGTGATGTTCTCCGATCCTAAGGTTCAGTTAACTTGGCACAAGCACTCGCCTCTTCGAGAAGTATGCTGAATGGTAAGAACCACAGTTAAGGAATTCACAAGCTTTTCTTCTAGAGTGATAGTTACTCCTTCTTCGCTTTCGGTGTCTGTGTACACGACTTTGTGATTTGCTGGGGAAAAGTTTTTAATCCCTTCTTTTTCATTCTTTTGATTCCCTAACTTTTGCCTGGACTGACTCATTTTGAGTTCTTTTCGATTTTTTTCGATTTCTTTTGAAGTCCAGCGGGATGCCCTAATTTTTTGCCTAAGTATTAGCTTTCCAGCTCTTCTTTCTTTTTACTTAGCGGGCTTTCTTTCTTTTGGAACAAAGACGTGTGACACTGGTTGTCTCGATTGCTCCGAAAGGATTGTAACTGTCTCACTCCTGATTGGTGAGGTTTGACCTCTTGAAAGGTATAAACTGATTGGTCCTCGAAAGACAACACTCCTCTGTAAGACTTGAACGCTTGGTCAAGCTAACTGACAACTACCCTGCCCCGGGTTAAGATGTGAGGGTTTATAAGTCCGAAAAAACTTCTACTTCCTGGCTCGAAGTGGTTGGCAAGGGACTAACTCCTTATATCTCCAGTGTTTGGGGAATTTGAAACAATGCCTTGTACGTCATCGGTACGGTCTTATCTGAAAGCATACAATCATTGGTTATGAGTTTCAGTTTCGTCATCCTCCCTCCTAACTTTGCTAGTCACAGCGAAAAAGTGGAGTGAAATAAATGCAAGTGTCAGTGCAATGCAATAAATGAGCGACAGCGACCTGATTAATTCAGAAAAATGCATAGTCACTTTATTATTATCACCATTCGAAACATACAATGTTAAAACGCAGGTAGTAACTAACAGAAAAAGAAACTACAGATGCAAATGATATAAAAGCTTGAGGACTGCCAATGCTGAGGCGCCTGCCTGTCTGAACCACTGGCTTTTGCTGGGGAATACCCTTCTGAATCTATGAGCTTAGCCAGCTGAGCGGTTAGGGATGAACAAACAGAAATCCTTCTCGAAAGGAAATGCGATCCTGATCAATCAACTGCTGTACCTTCGCCTGAAATGCTTTACAATCTTCCGTCGAATGCCCCGGAGAGCCACCATGATAACCACACTGAACGTGGGGATTATACCCAGGAGGGTAAGGTTCTGGAACTGGCTTAAGAGCTTTCGGCTCCACCAAAGACTTCTGAATCAAAGATGGTAGCAACTGGCTATACGGTATAGGCACTGGGTGAAAAGGACCATTCCTCCGTTCCAAATTGTTACGAGGTCTGTTCTGATTCTGACGCTGATTCTGGTAACCTCGACCACGAGTTCGCTGATTTGCAATGGAAGCGACATAAGATTCTTGATAGAGTGCCCCAGGCCCGGCTGTCTGTTCAGTATAATAAGCCACGGGAGGTACTGATCTCTGATAAGATGATGAACCAACAAAATTCACTGATTCGCTTCGAGGATATTCAATCTTTGGCATGACTGAGTTGATCACTTCTTCTTCTTCACTCTGATAGTCACAAGGGTATTCAGTTTCACCAGTTTGATCATATGAAGTAATCTGAATTTTCCCCATTCTTATGGAGTACTCAAGGCGTTCTCCTAATGCTACCACGTCAGAGAAACTTGCCGGAACTCCGAGCAATCTTTTGAAGTACGGATATTGTAGGGAATCCACAAACATGCTTGCCAGCTCTTGGTCTAACAGCGGGGGACGCACTTTAGCAGCAAATTCTCTCCATCTCTGAGCATACTTCCTGATCGGTTCATTGATCTCTTGAGACAACTCTTGCAAATGCATGCGATAAGGAGCAATGTCTAGGTTGTAATCGTACTGCTTCAGAAAAGCTCTGGCTAAATCCATCCATGACTGAATCTGATTCCTCTCTAACTGCATATACCACCTCAAAGATGCCCCAGTCAGACTATCTTGAAAGCAATGGATCATCAACTTATCATCTCGCGCAAACGCAGTCATTCTTCTACAGAACATCATCAAATGCAGCTTTGGACAGCTATCTCCCGTGTACTTCTCAAATTTCGGCACTTTGAACTTGTAAGGCAACACCAGGTCAGGAACCAAACACATGCCTACAGCATCCAGGTTGACAGCATCTTTGGCTTTCAAAGCTTTCATTTGCTCTTCCAACACTCGGACTCTTCTAGCCTTTTCGAGAGCTCCTGGATCTACCATCCCAGCTGCTGGAAGATCTCTTCGGTAATTCATCACAGGGAAAGCAACACCTTGATTGTTGACAGGAGGAGGACGCTCATTCTGGGCAACAAACTGCTCATGTCGATCTCGGTTCTCAACAAAAGGCTGTACAACTTGGTCTGCAGCAACGTTGTTCACTTGCGGGGAATCTTCCATGGAATCATACAGAGGGTTGGACGCCATAGTGAACCCTGTCAAGGTGTTAGGAGACTGGAAATTGCCTTCAGACATGGCTACCAATAGTCTTCAGCTGATTTCAACACTTGATTCTGCTCAAATCTACTCAACCCCTAGGTAGGTCCTCTGACAATCAACAGCTTCTCAATCCAATCTCCGGGTAATCACCTTCATGAAACAAAGGCTGGATCAGAACTCTGGCTAGCTGGAGGATGATATGCAATGCAACACTGATATGCATATGATATGCAAAATGCAGCAAACAATGGGACCACAGCCCCCACACAAAATCTGAATACTGCTGCGCTGCTGACGGAGACATTCTCTGAAAAGAAGACCAGAATAACGGGTAGGTTGAAAGTCAAATTTCCTGCACAAAAAAACCCCCCCACTCACAGGTATGGACCTATATCTGACAAGGTACGGCATCCTATGCGGTCGTCAGCGTCACAGACTTTCAGAACTGACGATACGATTCCCAGAAGGAGTGGCATCGTCAAGTCCTGAAGAGGCCTCACTTAGCTAACTTCCAATTGATCGGTTCCCAGAGTCGACAATCCTCACGTCTGGACTCCCCTCAGATCCTCAGGACCGGAAAGGAGCACCTCTGCGAGAACCTCGTCCGAGTGCGAATTTTCGTAGGGAACTGCGCCTGCTCAGCAGACAGGTTCGTCTACTACTTCTCCGCAACTATATCTAGGTGTATACTCATACTCGAGCCCAGGTCCGGCTTATCTCAATCATAGAATACCCGTAACAGCCCAACAGCAACAGATAATATCAATAAATAAGCACCTAATAGACAAGCAAACAAGCGCTAGGATTGACTCTCTCTTAGGGACGTTGGATCCCAAATGCATAAGAACCATCGCAGTCCTTAGCAGCCAGGGGACGAGGTATCCCCAGCAGAGTCGCCAGCTGTCGCTACTGCGAAAATCGGCGCCGGCTGACAGAAGAGTCGCCACCGTGCGTTATTTATCCCTCAGAGCGGGAAAGGAAACGCTCGAAGTAAACCTCGCAAAAAACGGGGAAAAGGTATGGTCATCGCAACCATAGCCTGGGTTCGGGAGTCGGTTACGCAAGGGGAAGGTATTAGCACCCCTCACGTCCGTCGTACTCGACGGGATCCACGCTTGCTTGGGTTGTCTACTGGATGCAAAACAATCTATCTACGGCTGCTAAATCTAAACGGAAGGGAATTGACTCGATAGAGCGTCGCACTCTATGCCTACGTATTCTCAAGAGAGAAAGTCAGAGTCAACGTAGTTCGGGACTACAGGGAAAATTGGCTCGCCAAGACCTCGCGTCTTGTGCCTACGTACTTCCACTGGATGGAAGATCAGAGCCTTGCGTAGTTCGGACTAACCACGGCTAAACAACATTCTCGCACAGCAGTGAGAAAAAACAAATGGTTTCACAGGGTCGGGAACCTATGGTCAAAACTATGGCTGAGTCTCAAATGCACTTGGGCAAGAGAGAAAAAGGGTACTCAATTAATCGTCAGCGGGAAAGTCTCGATCGCACAGCCGCGAGAGAACAACAGGTTAGTCGTTAGTGTGCTCGCTAGGATATCGCATCCTATGCCTACATATCTTCGTCTGGTACGAAGAATCAGAGCAGCTGTAGTTCGGCTACTACTGGACCACAGCTCAAATCTCGTTTTATTCATCTCTGAAAAATGATTACAATGGGTTGAATACTGAAATAAATCTCCTAGGAAACGCTATCCTATTCTATCTTGAAAAGTCGAATGAAAATAGCCCCCTAACAAATGGGCCTCTAATTCTATCCCTAAAAGTCGAAACATAAAGTCTATGAAAATATCCTAAAAGAAAATGCTCTAAAAATATTAAATCGACACTTTAATATTTTTTCTCTTTTTTTCCTTTTCTCATATTTTTTTATATTTCTCCACATATTTTTTTCTCTATTTTTTCACAATATTTTTCACAATATTTCTCTATTTATTTCTTTTCTTTTTCTATTTTTCTCAAATATTTCTTTAATATGATTTTCTTTTTTTTCAATATTTTTTTATAACATTTCTTTTCTCTCTTTTTTTTTCTATTTTTTTATATCTTTCTTCTTTCCATATTTTCTCTTTTTTCTTATTTCTCTTTTTTCTTATTTCTCTTTTTTTCTTTTGACATTTTTCTTTTTCACAATTTTCTAAAAAAAAGAAATCATAAAAGTAGAAAATTAAAAGAAAGGGACTGGGGGGTATATGGCTATTACAGGGGGATCAGAAAAATAAAATAATAAAAAACTGGATGCTGGGGCCCAGCCCAACTTTCTTCAAAAAAAAAAACGCAGGGGGAGGTGTATTGGTAATCTGGGGTGTGTATGGAGGAATAGGGCCCAAAGCCCAGACTGGCAAAAAACGTGAGGCGTGGTGTGGCTCAAAAAAATGAATGGGCCTGAGGCCCAATCTTCTTCCCTCCTCTCAATCTCAGGGTCTGAAACCCTAGCTCACATCTTCAGCGCCGCCGTCACATTCCGTCTCTCTCGTTCTCCATCCTTCGTCTCTCCCCAAACTCCCTCGTTTCTCTCCTCCATTCAACCTTCGTCCTTCCTCTCAAACCTTAACCATGCCCTTTCACTACCCCTAATGCAACGCGAACACCAAAGCTTATTGAAGGCGTTGATGATTCTTGAGGATGATGGATTCTGGAAAACAAGACGATGAGGATGTGAAGATCTGGATCTTGTTCGTGTTTGATGAAGCTTATTTCTGGAGATTTGTGCTGTTCTTGAAGTTGTTGCGGTTGAAGATCTTGAAGAGGTTCTTCTGGAAGGTTGAATTCCTGGGATTCTTGATGAAGCTCCATGAAGAACTGGTTGAACACATGATGATGCTCGAAGAAATTCTTCTGGAGACGCGATCCTGAAGTGACGAAGATCTTCTGGAAAAAAAGTGATGACGAATGTTAAGGCGTTCTTGTGGTGGATCCGTTGTTCAATGGTGGTGAATCGGAGGAAAGGATGGAAGTTTCTGGTATTTGATGGTTGAGAACGATGAAGACCATAGGTTTTCTGGTGATGAGGGTTAGGGATTTGTGGTGGCCGGATTCTGGATTTGGTGGTTGAACGATGGTCCTTGACGGTTGTGGATGGTGGTTTGTTGATGATGAAGACTGGAGAAGATGATGAAGGGAGGAAGAAGATGAAAAGGATGAAGTTGTTGGTGACCGGAATCTGGAGTTGTTGGGGCTTTCCGGCGACGGTATGGTTGCCGGAGTACATGCACGGCGGTTGGCGGCGTATTCCCGGTGAAGGTCCTGGTGACGCCACGTGGTGAGGGACGGTGGAGGCTCTCTGCATGTCCTCCACGTGGGGGATAACGTGGCTGAGAGAGAGAGAGGTTGGAGTGATACGTGGCGTAGAATGGAAGTGAAAAGTGGGGCCTCCAATCTTTCTACACGTGTCGCTTCTGGCTTTTAAAGGCTGAATTCGCTGGCACTTTCTGGAATATGCTGGAAGATAGTGGAATACTCTGGACTATTTTTGGACGAGCTGGACTCATTGCTGGACCTTTTTGGCTGCATCATGGACAAAAAAACCCCATACTGGGCCTGCGAAAAAAGAACTAAGCCCAATACGAAAATGACTTAAAAATCTGCACAAAAACTGGATTATGATATTAAAACAACTAATCAACACTTAATTCCACTAAACTAATAATACCCTAACATACTAATCAGAAAATTAAATCTAAAATTGATTAAATGTTTATTAAAATCTATAACAGAAAATAAAAAGAAAAATCTATATATTTCTTAATTTCTATTTACAAAACTATATCAAAAAAATCAAAACTATTAAGACTATTAAAAATCTATTAAATTCTATTAATATTCTAAAACTAATATTACTATATTATCTAAAAATATTAAAAATCTATTAAAACCTATTAAATCCTAAAATGAATTTAAAAATCTATTTAATGCTAAAAATTGATTTAAAAATATTAAAATCTATTTAAAAATCTATTAAATCCTAAAAATTGATTTAAAAGCTAATTAAACCCTAAAAAATCCTATAAAAATCCAGAAAAATCATAATAATTCGCAGAGGGACAAAATGAGCACCGAACGACACAAAAATAATCGGTAAAAGTAAACGGGCACCGAAATATCCCAAAAATCGATTCTACTGATTAAAACTGATAAAAACCCCTGAAACACGAGACGGGAGCTGTGATCCCTGATAAAATCAATACAAATGACAATATGCAATGTATGCGATATGCAGATGCGAACGCGGTTATGCGTCGAAACATCGAGCCAAATGCGAGACCCGGTTGGTCAAATTTTGGGGTGCAACAGCAATCTCTTCAGAGAAGCTTATCCTTCATCAGTGATAAGTGGAAATCTCTTGGGAGAAGCTTATCCATATTCAGTGATAAGTGGCAATCTCTTTAGAGAAGCTTATCTTTCTTCAGTGATAAGTGGCAATCTCTTGGGAGAAGCTTATCCATATTCAGCGGTAAATGGAAATCTCTTCAGAGAAGCTTATTCTTCATTAGTGATAAGTGGCAATCTCTTGGGAGAAGCTTATCCATATTCAGCGACAAGTGGCAATCTCTTCAGAGAAGCTTATCCTTCATCAACGATAAGTGGCAATCTCTTCAGAGAAGCTTATCCTTCATCAACGAGAAGTGGCAATCTCTTGGGAGAAGCTTATCCGTCTTCAGAGATAAGTGGCAATCTCTTCAGAGAAGCTTATCCTTCATCAACGATAAGTGGCAATCTCTTCAGAGAAGCTTATCCTTCATCAATGATAAGTGGCAATCTCTTAGGAGAAGCTTATCCGTCTTCAGCGATAAGTTGCAATCTCTTCAGAGAAGCTTATCCTTCATCAGTGATAAGTGGAAATCTCTTGGGAGAAGCTTATCCATATTCAGTGATAAGTGGCAATCTCTTTAGAGAAGCTTATCTTTCTTCAGTGATAAGTGGCAATCTCTTGGGAGAAGCTTATCCATATTCAGCGGTAAGTGGCAATCTCTTCAGAGAAGCTTATCCTTCATCAGTGATAAGTGGCAATCTCTTGGGAGAAGCTTATCCATATTCAGCGATAAGTGGCAATCTCTTCAGATAAGCTTATCCTTCATCAACGATAAGTGGCAATCTCTTCAGAGAAGCTTATCCTTCATCAACGATAAGTGGCAATCTCTTGGGAGAAGCTTATCCGTCTTTAGCGATAAGTGGCAATCTCTTCATAGAAGTTTATCCTTCATCAACGATAAGTGGCAATCTCTTCAGAGAAGCTTATCCTTCATCAACGATAAGTGGAAATCTCTTGGGAGAAGCTTATCCATCTTCAGCGATAAGTGGCAATCTCTTGGGAGAAGCTTATCCATCTTCAGCGATAAGTGGCAATCTCTTCAGAGAAGCTTATCTTTCTTTAGTGATAAGTGGAAATCTCTTGGGAGAAGCTTATCCATCTTCAACGATAAGTGGAAATCTCTTCAGAGAAGCTTATCTTTCTTCAGTGATAAGTGGCAATCTCTTTAGAGAAGCTTATCTTTCTTCAGTGATAAGTGGCAATCTCTTGGGAGAAGCTTATCCATCCTCAGGTATAAGTGGCAATCTCTTAAGAGAAGCTTATCCTTCATCAACGATAAGTGGCAATCTCTTCAGAGAAGCTTATCCTTCAGTGATAAGTGGCAATCTCTTGGGAGAAGCTTATCCATCTTCAGCGATAAGTGGCAATCTCTTCAGAGAAGCTTATCTTCCTTCAGTGATAAGTGGCAATCTCTTGGGAGAAGCTTATCCATCTTCAGCGATAAGTGGCAATCTCTTCAGAGAAGCTTATCTTTCTTTAGTGATAAGTGGCAATCTCTTGGGAGAAGCTTATCCATCTTCAGCGATAAGTGGCAATTTCTTCAGAGAAGCTTATCTTTCTTCAGTGATAAGTGGCAATCTCTTGGGAGAAGCTTATCCATCTTCAACGATAAGTGGCAATATCTTCAAAGAAGCTTATCTTTCTTCAGTGATAAGTGGCAATCTCTTTAGAGAAGCTTATCTTTCTTCAGTGATAAGTGGCAATCTCTTGGGAGAAGCTTATCCATATTCGGCGATAAGTGGCAATCTCTTCAGAGAAGCTTATCCTTCATCAGTGATAAGTGGAAATCTCTTGGGAGAAGCTTATCCATATTCAGTGATAAGTGGCAATCTCTTTAGAGAAGCTTATCTTTCTTCAGTGATAAGTGGCAATCTCTTGGGAGAAGCTTATCCATATTCAGCGGTAAGTGGCAATCTCTTCAGAGAAGCTTATCCTTCATCAGTGATAAGTGGCAATCTCTTGGGAGAAGCTTATCCATATTCAGCGATAAGTGGCAATCTCTTCAGAGAAGCTTATCCTTCATCAACGATAAGTGGCAATCTCTTCAGAGAAGCTTATCGTTCATCAACGATAAGTGGCAATCTCTTGGGAGAAGCTTATCCGTCTTCAGCGATAAGTGGCAATCTCTTCAGAGAAGCTTATCCTTCATCAACGATAAGTGGCAATCTCTTCAGAGAAGCTTATCCTTCATCAACGATAAGTGGCAATCTCTTGGGAGAAGCTTATCCGTCTTCAGCGATAAGTGGCAATCTCTTCGGAGAAGCTTATCCTTCATCAACGATAAGTGGCAATCTCTTCAGAGAAGCTTATCCTTCATCAACGATAAGTGGCAATCTCTTGGGAGAAGCTTATCCATCTTCAGCGATAAGTGGCAATCTCTTCAGGGAAGCTTATCCTCCTACATCATTTTGGTGTTATGACTAGCATTTCCGCTCCATCATCCTTTTCGGATGGGTCTGACATCCTTTTTGATGTCATGACTAGCGCGTTTTCCATTATCCTTTTGGAAATGGATCTTTTACATCCTTTTAGTGCACGGGCAGTGTGTGTAAGTGTATTATCACCCTTTTGGTGATAGGCTTGTCATCCTTTTGGTGTCAGCGACCTTTGTAAGGTATCCAGTATTTCATTCCCAAGCAGTTTCCTTCTTTTTGGACAAATTCAGGGTCTTCTTATCTAATTGACCTCTACCTTGAAAAAATGAACTTCATTGCAATTCATCTTATCGGGTTTAGCCCAATTAGATAGGGGCATCTGTCATACCCCAAATTTGTCCTACCCTGTATATAACTTGCATTTGTATATCCATCCATCAACTGTTATTCAAAAAAATCCAAAAAAATGTGTTGTCTTCCGTCCAGGTTGTTGCAAGGATGAGTTCAAAATCCATTTGAGGTA
Organism: Lathyrus sativus; assembly: GCA_963859935.3. Lineage (NCBI taxonomy): Eukaryota > Viridiplantae > Streptophyta > Magnoliopsida > Fabales > Fabaceae > Lathyrus > Lathyrus sativus. Next base: position 584,963,627 of record OZ012741.1, on the reverse strand, counting down.
TCAAGTCAAGGATAGGTGTTGTATGTGTTGAAGTTCACCTACCAATCAGACAAAGGTTGAACTAGGCCAAGATGCATGATTCAAGTGGCACATGTTTGAAGTCTTCATCAAGATTTTTTGCATATCCAAGGCTTGGTTATATGGTTATTACACTTGTTATCAACCCAAGAAAAAATCAAGTTTGCTTTCTGATTCAAGGATCTGGTGGTCAAAAGGGTTTATTGTAGAGATTTGGTTTAATATGATTTACAATGATTAATTTCAAGATTAATTCATTAATTCAGAGTTGTCATCCCGTTCAAGACTGATTTCGTGATGGATTCATTTTAATTTAGGGATCTAAATTAGAGATGGATTCACGTTTTGCTCGTCAAGAATAGATTTGAGTCACTTCTTCGTTAGATGAGGAAATTGAGAATATGGGAGTTTTGATTTTCAACGAGCGGTCAAGATTAATTGTCGTGACATTTTAAGTCAAGAATTGAAATTTCAAATTTGTTATCAAATCACAGCTTTGAGACCAAATATCGAGGGGTGCCAATATTACAAGCTTCTACAAAGCCCATTTTGTTCGTTATTTTGCAACAACAAAAGGCCATAAGGATTATTCGGCCCACTATATCACATTACAAGCTATTTTGAAGGAAAAGAGGCCCTATTTACAATTGCTAGCATCCCAAGCCCATTCTTTACAAGAATTGTCACAAAATTAGTACAAGGAAAACAGGCCCATGTCATTAAATCAATATTCAAAAAAACAATGTGTGTACAAAACTATGGTCCAATGTTCAAATCCATCACCAATTACCAAAAGCTCTACAAAACAAAAGCCCATTGTTACATGTAAGCCCATTTATTTGAAAGAGCTTGCAATGGAATTTTCAGCAGCCACAACCATGAAGAAAGGCATATAATATTCCCATAAACTATGGTTTTGCAGCACAAAACGACGCATCGTACCCCACAAGCTTGTACGAAATTTCAGCACCCCACCTCCACACACCACTATGTACAAACAGCACCTCAACATCGTACCTGCAAAATGCCAACATACCATAAATTTTCACAAAAAAAAACATTACAAAATGGCACGCCTAAAGAACAAAACCTGCACAACACGACAAACTCGTACATAGCTAGCTGCAATGAAAATGACGTTTCAGCCACAAATCGTACCAGAAGGAATAGAGGAAGACAACAATAAGAGATGTTTTGAGAAGAGTAGGAGGGGGAGGAGAGATAGAACCTGAACATGATTTTTTTGGTGAACGAAATCTCTCAGAGAAGCGTTCGATTCATCCCTTTCCTTGAACTTCCTTCAATAACCACCATCGTGAATCTTTAATCATCAACCTTAACTTCAAAACACCCATTTTCCTCTGCCTCTCCTGACCATTAAAACCACTTCTATTTCCGTTAGTCCACCAAAAAACCTCCGTCTTTCTCAACAGAGCTCAATCCAAAACCAAACAGATCCAAAAACGAAAAACAACAGAAAGAGATGCAGTGAGAAATTATTCCATAAAAACCAGAGAGAGAATAAAGTAGAAGATAAATTTTGAGCGAAAAAAAACAAAAGCTGAGTTTGAATCGAACCTAGTTCAAAATGAATCAAGAATGGAAAACAAATACCATCCCGATTGAACCCACTTCCATAAGTTCTTAACAAACCCTCATCAACTTCTTCTTCTTCCCATTTACACCACATATCCTACTCATCACCATCATCGTTTAACAACTTTGAACCGCCCTGTTACCACCTTTAAACAACCACTCACTTCTTATTTTTCTGCAGCATATCATTCCTGCAACTCCACACGTCTAAACCTCCTCCCATGTGCAAGTTTTTTTCCAGAAACATTCACTCAAACTCAATCTTATCGGACCATAAACACCACAGCTCCACCCTGTTTCTTCTTCATCTTCACTACTTGATACAACCATGCAAACCTCAACCAAAAATCCATACAACAACAAAACTTATGTTTCCAAACTCGTACACCACGACCTCGCAAGGACATCAACCATTATCCCATTCGTAGTGGCAACTTGTACGATAATGTTTTGCCAAAATACAAACGGACAAAACTCTTTCTCACAGATGAGTGATGCCTGCACAAGTTCCGCAAGGACCCGCAAGGCACAAACGGTTTCAACCAGCTGTTACATCGCAGACAAAACATACACAATGCACATACACCAAGCGACTCACACAAAAAACCAGTACCTGCATATTGGTACCTGAAAATTCAAAAGTGGTTGTACAACACGGCCAACACATACCACATAACCACAACTCCACAATCTCTCTTCTATAAATTTTACTCCCTCTCTTCTTCCACAACAGCAACAGCCCAGAAAACCCTCAAACTTCCACATTAAACAAACCATTAACCTTCATCCAACTCATATTCAAATAAGCTTCAAACATAATTACCCAGAACAACAAATCCCAAACCTCTCATCTCATTCTTCAACAAGAACAATCACCATCAACGACAATCTTCACAACCACCCAAACTCGGTTCAATCTCAAACCATATCAACATCAAATCCCAAGCCCAGAATCTAATGCTATCGCCATTTTCGGAAGCTCAACCCATATCCAAAACCAGAACCGGAAGTAGAAGAGAGGTTCAAAATTCAACAACTCTCCGACCGTAAAACCCCTTTCCGTTTGACCCTCCACCAAACAAATCATCTTCAACTTCCAAACTCCATAACCGTAAAACTTCAAACTCTCAACTCCATGAACACAACCCAACACGACTAAACAACAACCCGTCTACTTCATTTTCGGTTTCCTTCCCTCACAAAACCTTCAACACCTCCCCTTAACACAACCCGCACAACCAACATCAAAAACGTCTCACCATTTAAAATATCCCCAAAATCCCTCCTCTTCAACAAAAATCACAATAGCTTCAACTACAATTTTCGAAACCACCGCTGAACCCATAACCACCGACCCATCTCTGAACCAACCACCACCATCTTCACCACATAAAACCTAAACCCATCTACACTTTCAATCACCAAATTGAACCAGAAATTGGGGAAGAAGGAGATAAATCAAAAAGTTAGAATCGAAACCAGATGTGAACCTGAGCGAGCACAGTGTCTTGAGATGTGAGGCCGTAAGCGAAGGTTGCAACGAAAACCTTGGTCCGTCTTTGAAGAAAGGTCGTTTCTTTGAGCTTGTTGTTTCATTTCGTTTGTGAATCGGAGAAGGATGCAAACCATTACTTTGTTTCTGGTTCTTGACCTCATCTCTCTTCTTAAAGTTTTATTTAGTTTTTCTTTCATCTTCGTTTCTATTTACACCACCCTATTCCTTTTCTTTTGTTTCTTAAAACTTTGTATTATATTTTATTTATTTTTTTCTAAATATAAATATTTAGTTAATATTTTTATTTTTGTTATATGTATATTATTATTAGTTAATATGTAGATATTATATATTATATATATGTTTAATTTCTTCAGAGTTTTTGTTTATATATTATGTTTAGAAGTTTTTATACTATTTCTTTTAGAATGTTTTTTTTATATATATTAGAGATTTTGAGTCTTTATTTTTAGAGTTGAATTTCTTTCTTTTTTGTTTCTTTTTTTATTGGATATTTTTTTGCCTTTTGGGTCGATGACGAGATCACCACTGTTTAGCCGTCAAATTATTGACGTGAAACAAAGGATCCGAGACCACCTTCTTTCTCTCCTCATTTCTTTTCATATTTCTGATTTTATTTTGACTTTTTGTGATCGATGAAGTCTTGTGTCCGCAAGACGAGATCCTACTGTTTTTGTCAGTGCGAAACGATTCAATTGGAGAACGATCCTCAATATCGTTTCTCTATCTTGTCCATAGCACGGAAATCAATGTGCGACCTCTTATAGTTCAACTTCCCTCATAAGTCGAGCTAAGATGGTTTAAAACCACTATCTTCAATAAAGGAATCGAGTTATATTCGTGTTGAATTGAAAAAAGAGGATTAAGTGTAGACTTTCTCCCTCTCCGAGTGTCGAGATGCTCACTGTAGTGTGGGTGGTTTTGACACTCGTCTTTCAATATGAAGACGCTCGTATTCTCCGCACTCATCCATATCCTTCTCTCCTAAAACCTCGGCTCCGCACCGAGTACATTTTCAAACCATTTTTCTCCTAAAACCTCGATCCCGTGTCGAGTTCATTTTCAAAAACTCATGCAATAAAGAATTGAGCTCTCTACATATTGAACTAAAAGAGGGGATTAAGTGTAGACTTTCTTCCTCTCCGAGTGTTGAGATACTCACTGTAGTATGGGTGGTTTTGACACTCGTCTTTCAATACGAAGACACTTCCATTTTCAACCTTCCCTCCTAAAAACCTTGGCCCCATACCGAGCGCATTTTCAAACCCCTTCAATAAAGAGTCATTTCTCTTTGTATTGAATTAGAGAGGATTGGGTGTAGACCTCTTTCTCTCTGAATGTTGGGATGCCCACTGTAGTGAGGGTGGTCTCGATATTCGTCTTTCAATACGAAGACACACCTCCATCCACCACCTCTCCCTCTTTAACTTCATTTCGTAACCTTTCTCACCTAAAACCTCGGTCCCGTACCGAGTGCATTTTCAAATCTTTTCATAACAAAAACTTGAATGGTCGTGGAGCGGTTAGGCGTAGGCCTTCTCCTATCCCGAGTGCTGACGTTTATCATAGGGTTCTCTGTTGCAAAGCACTTACCATTCAAAATCAAAAACATCTTTAATAAGAGAACGAAGTTCTCTTCGCATTGAATTAAAGAGAGAGGATTAAGTGTAGTCTTCTTCCTCTCCGAGTGTTGGGATGCTCACTGTAGTGGGGGTGGTCTCGATACTCGTCTTTCAATACGAAGACGCTACGTTCGCCACACCATTTCATAACAAAAACTTTGAGATAAAGAATTGGGTACTACCCGCAAGGGGTTACTGTCCGAAGACTTATCTCGCCCCTAAAAAACAAATCCACAAATCAAATGTGACATCTTGCCTCGCCTGGCGAAAACCTAATATCTTTCAAAAAGGATATGTTACGTCCGTTCTACCGCAAACAGGTAACGCATAAGTCTCCTCACATGCGAGCAGCAAAACACCTAAACTGCTAGAATGCGCACGATAGCATCATCCACAAAACATCAACAAACCGTAGGCCGAACTACGGCTGCTCTGATTCTTTACTTCTTTTAAGTAAAGATACGTAGGCACAAGGGCCACAATCCTTGCCGAGCACATTCTCCCTATATCCGTAGCCCCGAACTACGTCGACTCTGACTTTCTCACATCTATTGAGAATACGTAGGCCTAGGACCGTGAAGTCCTACCGAGTCTGTTCTTTCCCTTTTCTTCCCCGTTATCCCTCCTTTCTTTGTTTCTAAACCCTCTTTCTTTACCCTTTGGAAAACACTTCTTATAATATAATATTTAAGCAAATAAATTCACATGTTGACAAGCAAATGGTTCCCATCGAGTACGATGGATGCGAGGGGTGCTAATACCTTCCCCTCGCACAACCGGCTTCCGAACCCGTTCTTGGTCGCGAGACCATCTTATCCATTTCTTCCTTAAGGTTTTCTCGATATTTTCCTTTCCCCTCATGGGATAAATAAAGTTCGGTGGCGACTCTTCTGTCTATCTTTTTCGCCTCCCCGTCGTTGCACGATGCATTTTTTGAGTAGCGACAACTGCCCAGCTGGTTCTAGTTCCAATTTCTGTCCGTTACAGTAGACGTCTGCCCCATAATGCCATGGGACAGCATTGGTGCTTTCAAAAGGTATTGGCTCAGCTTTGGTGATGGTAATTGTGGGCGGCCTGGGTGCAGAAATGGTTATCGTCTGGCGAGGGATGGTTATGGTGGCAACCTCATCATCTTACTTCAGCATTACCTCTCCGGATCCACATTCGGCCCTTCGGCTAAACTGCAAGATTCCTTCGGTCATCAGACTCTAAATCCCCTTTATCAACTGTTCACATCCATCAGGACGAGTCGCACAACCCATACACAGTTCTCCACAGCCCGGAAAGAAGCCTCTCTTCATCAGCTTGGCTTTAACGAAGCTAAGCGGTGTCCTGAGATCTTTAACATCAGTCAGCACATCTAAATCCTCTTCTTCAATAATGGCATTCACTCCACCTCCCCTATGGTTCGGCATAGGGTTCTTTGTGACATTCGACACATTATCTGAGAAATTGATGATCTTAGCATCCACCATATCTTGCACCTTGTGCTTGAAGGCTTTGCAGTTTTCTATCGTGTGGTCGGGTGCCCCTGAGTGAAACTCACACGTTGCATTCACATCATAACCCTGCGGCGGTGCCCCTGTCAAGGGAGCCAGGGTTCTCTTCTGGACTAGCTGTAACTGAAGCAGAGTTTGTAATAACTGAGCATAAGACATGGGCGGTGTCTCAAGGTAACGATTTGACAAAGGTGCCCTGTTCTGATACTTTCTGTACCCTTGTTGATTTGGCTGTTGCTGCTGCGGCTGTTGCTGTGGCTGGGGTTGTTGGACAGCAGGGATGATTATACTAGCCACCTGCTGGCGCTGGCCCTTACCTTTCCTTCTAGCGTTAGACACGGCGCTCGTTTCTCCTTCACGCCTCTTGTTACCATATGGTTTCTTTCCTTCTCCAGCTGAGGATAGATCAACACCCTGAATTTTCCCCAACTTGATCCCATTTTCAATGTGCTCGCCAGTAATTATGAGATCTGAGAAACTCCCTAACATACAGTTGACCAATTTCTCATAATAGACCCCCGGGAGCGTGGCTACAAACATTTCAACAAGCTCTCGTTCAACCATCGGCGGCTGAACTCTAGCTGCTAATTCACGCCATCTCTGGGCGTATTCTTTGAACCCCTCGTTGTTCCTCTGTGACAAGTTCTGCAGCTGAACCCGGTTCGGAGCCAAGTCACTGTTATACTGATAATGGTTCACGAAGGCCTCAACAAGTTCCTTCCAAGTGTGCACACTGATGGGTTCCAAACTCATGTACCATTCCAAGGATGGCCCAGACAAGCTATCTTGAAATGCATCAGCAGCTTTTTGTCTTCAGAGTGGGCGGACATCTTTTGGTAGTATGACCTTAAGTGGACGCGAGGGCAAGTGGTGCCCTTGTATTTCTCAAAGTCGGGTACCTTGAATTTGGGAGGCACCTTAAAATCAGAAATCAATCCTAATTTAGACATGTCTACCCCCATAGTGTTCAGGTTCTCGAAATTCCTCATTTTGTCCTCGAGCGCCTTAAACCTCATACGTGCTTCAGCAGTCAGTTCTCCTTCAGCACTCCTCTGTGAGAACAAATCTTCTTGACGGTCTTCTAGCCATGGCTGAGGCCCATACAGATTTCCAGCGCCTGTGTTGCCATTGCCTAGTCCAGCGTTGCCATTAGCTTCAAAATTTCCATTGTCGACGCCAGTCGTATTACCATTGAGCCCGATGTTAGTGATCACATTATCGTTACCACTTCCATTCCCCCCAGTCACGGGGATGCCATTCTGAGGAGTCTCAACAGGAGGAGGGGTTGGAATACTCCCACCATGGAGTACACCGTTGCTGTCAACCCTTGAGATCAGAGGCTGGACCAATGTTCTGAGCTGGTCTTGGCCGTTGGCGACCACTTGCATGAGCTCCATGAAGCGGTCCATCCTCTCTCGGAGTTCCTGAACGTCAGTTTGCACTTGTTCCATTGCTCTAGCTTGATTCGCTCTGGTCGGATAGCGGTGGATTGGTCTTCGGTCAATCCTGGAACAACCTGCATACACAAAGGGTTAGAAAAAAATGACAAAGTGCTCGTTATGCAAATGCTTCATGCAAATGCAAACGTGTGTATGTGCCTTGGGGAGATCCCCCCCCCCCCCCGGTCCTAGTTTCCGAGACAAATAAAGTCTATGATCCTCATATATTCATCTGAAAAGCCCGCTCGGGTAGCGTACAACTGTAATCACATACAACTGAAGCAATAAGGCATGACCCCAACCAACAGACCTGGCGGTGATCAACGTATCAATGCATAAAAATGTACAAAGAAAGATACAAAAGATCAGGCGCGGCTACGGGCATGAAAATCTTCTATCAACTTCTTTGTAGTGGAGTGATCTGACTGAGTAAGCAAACCCTGGGTCAGCAGGTCCTTCTGACTGATGGACTTTGGGAGGTTCTTGGCAACGCTCCTAGAAATACCTTCTTCAGAATGGTTCTCGACTCTTCTTCTCTTAGCATCAGCCCGGAGTTGAGAATCTTGCAGAATCGCCTCGGCCTCAGCCAATCTATACTGGACGTCATGTCGCAGGGAGGCTTCAGCCTCTGTACTCTCGTCTTTCACCATAATCTGAGCTTCTAGCTCGACCACTCGCTGCTTCAGCTTTTCTTCCCGTTCTTTGTACTTGGCTATGGTGCTGCTCCAGACCCTCTCGTATTGGGTTAACTTCCGGTACACTCTGTCCAGATCCTGCTTCTTGGTTGTTAACACGCCATGTACTGACTTCAGATCCAACCCCAGACGTTCCCTAGCATCAGTTTCTTTGGTCAGGTTGGAGCCCAGACGGTTGATCATCTCGGTCTGCTTCTTGCAGGTATAAATGGCTTCGCTTTTCTCTTTCCGAAGTTGAGCAATCTCTTTCTCCAATTCTTCGTTGGCTTTTCGTAGCTCTTCCTTCTCTTGGAGTACTTGGTTGAATTTCTGAATATCAACTGTAGTAGGCTCTTTGTGCACAAGAGGATACAACGGCTCCACAGCAGGAAATGGCATTAGAAACTTGGCGGCTCTTTCTCGAATCCAAGTCACATACGGATCAAAGGCTTTATTGTTGCTTTTTCCCAGCAAGACTTTCCCCTTCCAGTGAATTTTGCTCCAAGCATTTTGTATCTTGACCAGAGTGTCGCCTTCAAGCAACCCCGATAGATACAGAGATTCCTGTATCTCTTTCTCTTTAGGAGGACCTCGTAGTGCATACCCAAATTGTCGTATTAGCAGAGACGGATTGTAGTTGATACATCTGTTCCTTCTGACCAGGGGGACGTTAGGAAAGTCACAGCAGTTATGCACAATATCTTTGCCCAACAGATCTCTATCAAACCAGATGATATCGTCAGCAGTCAAACCCATCAAACATGCAGACCAAGGCGAAGACTCAGCATAATCAATGAACGACCCTGACTTAGGAAGATGGCTAGCAAACCATTTATACAGTAAAGGAGCACAACATGCCACGTTCTTCCCCTTTCTGTTTTCATTCTTGCTGTGAACTGAATGGTAGACGTCTCCGAGGAGAGTGGGCACTGGATTCCCGGAGGCAAATATATGACAAGCATCCATGCTTATGAAGTTCGGGTGACTTGGGAATAGCACGATCCCATAGATACAAAGAGCTAAGAAGGCATTGAACACATCCCAGCGATCCTTCTCGACAAACTTTCGGGCTTTTTCCATCAGGAAAGGCAAAGGGAAACCATGGACTCCGATCTTTCTGGATACCATCCCTTCCAATTCAAACTCATCTACATGAAGAGCGTCAGTCAACTTACTCAGTTTGGGCTCACCCTCAACACGGTAGTAAGGCATTTGATTCCTCAAAGGCACCCCCAACAGGTCGGTGTACTCCTCCAGGGTCGGGGCGAGGACATAGTCTGGAAACACGAAGCATCTGAGCTGTGGGTCGTAAAACTGCAGCAGGGCGTAGAGGCCATTCAACTCGTACATAGGAAGCTTATACACAATACCAAGAAGTCTCCCATAACTCTGTCTGAAACTCTCCATCACTGTCTTATCAGCCAATAAAATCAAAGCTCGCAGTTCTCGGATGTCAGGTTTTGGTAGCTTGTAAGCCACAGTCTTCTTCATAGATGCCATATCTGCCATAAGGATCAAGATCACTAGAACCAGGGGAGAAATATGCACCTGCAACACAGACACACGTTAATGACATGCAAATGAGGATGCAAACAATGCAAAATGCAATCATGCAGCAGGAGATCAAGATGCTGTGATGTTGAGGGGATGAAGGCTCTACATCAACAAAACCACAATACTGCTCTGTCAAGAACAACCATATCTCTGATGAGAAGAAACCCCTGATACCAAACCATAAGTCTGCTCTGTCAAGAACAACCATATATCTGATGATGAGAACCTATGTTACCGACAAAACTGATTCACTATCAAGAAAACCAGGTAGTTTGAAGGTTAAGGTTTCCTGCAACAATCCCGACCCTGCTCACAGGTATGGACCTAATCACGGAAAAGGTTCAGCATCCTATGCGGTCCTCAGCGTCACAGACTTTCAAGAAACGATGATACGATACCCAGAAGGTGTGGTATCATCATCTCTTGAAGCGACCTCACTTAGCTGAATTCCAAATGATCGGTTCCCAGAGTCGAAAATCCTCAGGTCCGACAACCCCTCGAGTCCAAAGGACCAATAGGAAGCCATCAAAGAGAACCTCGTTTGAGTGTGGATTACGTGGGAACAGCTGCAAGCAAAGCAAGCACGTCCTCCACTAACCCACTCTAATACTATATAGCTCTCAAGCCTGGGTCTGGATTCTCACTCATCAGAATGCCCCTCCCACAACAGTATAGATAATCATATCATGCTGAAAATAAAGTGCGGGAAATAAAGTGCGATAAATAAACACAACCCAACAAGTAATCATACAAGCGCTAGGATTGACTCTCGCAGGGGACGTTGGATCCCTAGATTGACTCGCATAAGGGACGTTGGATCCCAGGAAACTATCAGAGTCCCCAGCAGAGTCGCCAGTTGTCGCTACCGCGAAAATAAGGTGCCGGCAAAACAGAAGAGTCGCCACCTTTCGTTATTTATCCCTCAGAACAGGAAAGGAAACGATCGGAAAAACCTGACGAAAAGGTATAAGACAAGGTCATCGCAACCATTGTCTGGGTTCGGGAGTCGGTTACGCAAGAGGAAGGTATTAGCACCCCTCACGTCCATCGTACTCGATGGGATCCACGCTTGTTGTGTTTATCTGACGAGTTGGTTTTATCTATCTACCTATCAAGGTTGGCTTAAAAAAGAAAAGAAAATGACTCGGCAAAGCGTCACACTTTATGCCTACGTATTCTCATTAGAGAATGAGAAATCAGAGTCAATGTAGTTCGGCTAACTACGGGTAACGGATGGGGGAAGGTGGCTCGCCAATACATCAGTATTGTGCCTACGTACTCTCAACAGGTATGAGAGATTAGAGCTTACGTAGTTCGGGATAATACGGATTACGGGGGTTCAGATTCATCTGTTTTATCGAGTAGGGTTAACAAACAGTTCCAGCAGTTTGGATGTACGCAGCTCGACCCTTGGAGACTTAGGCGTTACCGTTTGCGGTAGAACTGGGAGTTAACGACACTCTTTTCTTCAGAAAAGCTTCCTTTGAAGTATGGGCCCACGGGGCAAAAAGGTTTGAAGTTTGTTTTCTGTCTTTTACGGAAGAACTATTTTTTATGTTTGTCTGTAGTTCGTACAGCACTAGAGACTATGACCTGGGAACGAATGCGTCGCATATCGTCCAAAAGACGTATACTAAACATTCTAGACGATTGAGAGGAGGCCGCTCAATTATCATTACCCAAGTAGCTTAAGGCTCGTAACGCGCTTATACCAACTTGCCTTTATTACGTTTTTTACTGTTGTTTTGAGATGAGAAGAGAGAGGGACAACTACGGGGAGACTATCAAGTCCTAATGTTGTCATGCCAAGGATTCATCCTATAGTTGAGGTTTGAAACAGGGAACTCCTAGAAGTTATCATGCATAGGTTTCAACCTAAAGTTCTAATCATCACTTCCTTATCAAAGGAAGTGAGATTCCTAGGGGATCATGTCAATGATAAACAGAAACAGATAAAGCATCAGCTAAACGGTAAACAACTGTAAAATGCATGCAATGCAAGTGAGGGAGGAAATGTGTGCGGGGCATCAGCCTCCACAAGCTCGTCTCAACCTCAAGTCAGATATGAATAACTGCAATCATACAGAAATAAAATTCCATCAAGCAAATCACAAACCACGTAGGCAAGGGAGCAGGGCTCTACCGAATACCCGCAAGCAAAGCCATACAGTAAAAATACAAGCAGAGGGAGCAACTCAACCTCTAGTGAAATCATGCTCCTAGCTTAACACAATCTAAACATGAACTTATTCTAATGCATCAAGCAAATCACACAAGTCACATCAATACAGTTGCACAGAAAGCAAACAGACAGGAAAGAAAGCAAATCAACAGCTTCTACAGCTCCACAGAAAAGCAATCTTTTGACAGCAGTTCAGTCTTCAGCCTGCAACTGTTCTTCAAGGCTTTCATCTTCAATAACAAGTATCAACTTGCTTCTTCAAGCTTTCAATACCTCAATCACAAGTATCAACTTGTTCTCCAACTTTTTCAAGCTTCAGCTCTTCTTCAATCTCCAATTGCTCTTCTTCACAAGTGTCAACTTGTCCTTCTTGATCTTCAAGCTTTAGCTCCACAGGCAGTCTTCAAACACAGGGAAGTGGCAACCTCTAGCATCTTCATTCTTCTAGCAAGGAACTCCATCCTCTAGCAAGGGAGAAAGATTCATCTAACAAGAGCAAGGTGTGGATAGTGGTGAGCAAAGTGAAGACCAAAGGTCACCTCTAAGCACTTCACCATCAAGGAAAGGCACCCTTAAAGGTTCTACCAATTTGTGAGGGGCCACTCATCCTACCAAAGGAGGGATGAGGCCTTCACAATGGGACCTTACATCATAGGGAGGAACGGAAGTGATCAACACCTTCCATGTTTCATGAAGGAAGAAAATCTATTCTAAGAGATCTCCCTAAAACCCTAATCCTTAACCCTAAACAAACTACACCAAAGGAAGAGCAAACTTCAAGTCCAAGCCCCACCATGCATTCCACAGCAGCTCACACAAGTCTTCATCATCATCCAAGAGCAAGAGAAGCAACACCCTAGTCTAAGGGAACTAATGAAATCATTCTAGTTGAATTAGCAAGTTAGGATCACCTAAAACCTAGTACAAAAGTTAATTCTAACTAAAATACAAAAACCAATTGTAAAATCCTACAAAAATAACTATGGGTACCTAAGTCAATCATGACTCTACCATGTTAATTCCAGAGATCAAATCATCCAATAAGTCCTAGAATTAAATCCTAAACTATGGGGTACTAAGGTTAAACCCTAAAACTAGAGCACCTAAAGTTTTAATCTAAAAACCACACCCAATTTCATCACAAAAATGTGAGAAAATTACTATGGGAGCATACATGTCTAAGCTAACTACACACAAAAAATCAGCTCTAAAATCATCACCAAGTGATCACACAAAAATCCACAAGACAAGGTATCAACCATAATGAAATTAATATCAATTAATAATACAAAAAATACAATTAAAATCACAAATGCATGAATTCCTAATCTTTTAATTTCCTAAAATTCTAGACTCATTCATGAGTCAGTGGAAAAAAACCTGGATCAAATTGAGTTATTTTCCTATTTATTATGAATTATTTGCAAACTATATGAAATGTGCAAAATAGAAGAAAAACAAAGAAAATAACAAAATACACGTGACAAATAGCAAATATTTCAAGTTCATTTTCCAGACTGGGCCAATTGGGGGGTGTGAATATCACTTGGATCCTTAAGCCCAAACCAACCAATTAATGAAATGGTGCGTTTCATTCAAAGTCTCTCTTCAGAGTTTGAAATCAAATCGTGGCCATCCATCCATTGCCTGAGTCAAAGGTCCAACCCTCATCTGATGGCTCATGTTCATCGTCTCCAAATTCAAACTGAGGTAGGGAAATCTCCAGACGGTGGCTTGAGTAGCAGCGCCACCGTCTTCTCCGGTGAGGTGGTCATCTCAGGTCATCAAAAATGACAAACCAATACCCAATCTTACTCAATTTTTCCTCCTGAACACGAATCCAATCTCCAAATTCACTAATTCTTTCTCTAACTCAAAACACGATCGCATTTTCAGAAATACACCAAATCTTGATCATCACAATTCTCAAAGATAATGATCCTAATGTAATCTACACTTCTCACTGATCAATCTCCACTATCCAATCATGAATATACCACCAAGAATCACAAGAAATCAGGCTCAACAGAAAGTGATCCATGACCTAAAGTGTCTCTATCCATCAAATTCTTGTACCAAAATCCATCTATGTCATGCTAAGAACCTAACCACGTGCAAGTTTCTAGCTATCTCTGCATAAATTAAGCACAAATTTGATTTGTACAAACCTGGTTTCAGATGAAGAACAAGTGCAATTCTTGCTCGATTCCTCCTCCACAATGATCCAAATTCACTCCAAATCTTCCTCTAAAGCTAATGCACACCTCAATTTGCTCTGATTCTTCCTCAATCCAAGAACACGATCTTGAGTTACAGCTCTGCAAAATCCAATGCTTTCTCTGCTACCAGCTTCAAATGCTTCCAAAAAAATGGCTGAACACACCCCAAACCTTATATAGAACTCAATGGAAATGTCTAGAAACTTCTGTAACCTTCCAAATGAGATTTTGCAATTTCAATTTCTCTCCAAAATGTCATCCACACCAGTCACGATTCTAGCTCTGTTTGGGCATGAAAATGCTTGGAAAATTCATCTCATGAGATATTGAATTGGTTGGTTATTCTCACTTCCTTGTTTGCAATCCAATGGTTCACGTTGGTTATGTTGCTTCATCATGAAGAAATGAAATGAAATGGCATGAATTTGACCTTAAACCAAAATTCTAACATTGCCATTGTTTCTAAAATGATTTTTCCAATCAAAATGATCTATAACTTTGCCTTATTTGGACACAAAATGAATTATTTCAATTTTTGGTCATTAAATGCCTTTAATTCTCCCTTTTCAAAATTTTCTCAAATCACATCCTTCCTTGAGCCATTTCAATGTCTCCTTGATACATGGTCAAGGTTAAAACCCCATTTTGAGCCACTTTCAAGTTGAACAAAATTTCATTTGAGGTGTCTAAGTTGGTGAAAATGACCTATAATCATAAATGATCTATAATCCTAACTTCCCAAAATACCCTTGACTTGTCAAAGCCATAACTTGAGTTCTACAAATCCTATCAAGGACTTCTAGTACTCTATGGAAATCTAAGAGAATAAGTAACAACATTCATGTTGACCAGAAGTTCATAGGAATCATCCTTCTTGGGAAAAAGTTTCATGCAAGTTGGGTAACTTTCAAGCTCCAAATTCACATGCCTCAGATGACTTGTAACTTGTCAAAGCCATAACTTGAGTTCTATGGACCCTATCAAGGACTTCTAGTACTCAAATTAAAGCTAAGCTCATGATCTACAACAATCATGTTGGGGTCAAGATGAGATGACAATCGTATCTTGAGCTAAATTTCCTTGAAGATAGGGGTCAAACTAGGGGATTTTACACTGTCAAGCCTTAGAAACCCTAGCTTGAAACTTCTCAAAATCTTCAATCATGATGAGTTAACCTTGGAATCATCCTTATAACATCTCAATGTATCAATCCATGATCACATGGCTCTTGAATTAGGTCTCAACCTTCTTCAAATCATCAGTTGACTTAGGGTTGACCCAATCAAACCCGAGCTGCACCACTCATGGTTGAGCCTTCTTAATCTTGCACAATGACCTGTCTAGACCTCAAAGTGATCTTCAAACCTTCTCATGAGCTCTCTCAAGACCTCAAGTCCATCTCCATGGCTTCAGAATCATCTGATGGCTTTCCCCAACTTTCAAGCTGGGAGACACACCCTCTTGGCTTCAATCACTCTCTCTGAGGATCTTTTAATTTCTCTGACAAGGATATCAACCCTTGAACACTTGAATAACCTTTTTAGATAGCCTCACAGTCTTGTATAGATCTTGATTGGTAATCATACCTCTTGATCTCCTGCATACATGTCAATGAAATGCAAATGATAATGCTAATGTGAATGAAATGAAACATAAGCTAGGTGAAGAAAAGTTGGGCAAATTTTGGGGTGCAACACTACCTAAAACAATTAACATATGACAAGTGTCATGCTGCATGCTTCTGTCCCTTGTATGTGCGCCACTTGTCTTATTTAGGAGCGGACAAGAATAACTACTCCCTCATTTATTTGAATTTTGAATTCCCTTAGCGCCGGACATCATGAATATTCTCGGTCGAAGGTAGCTTCCCAACTCTTAGAAATATTTTCTAAGTCCAAAAAGCATCCTTTCCTTATGTGAGCACCTTCGGCTTAAACCTATCATGAAGATCCAGTTGAAAACTCCTTTAAACCTCTTCAAGAGTTTAACATTCCAATCAACACTTCCAACTTAATATGGGCGTCGAATTTCTGAGCTAACAAATTGCCCCCCAAAAATATCCTTTTCGACAGTACTGAAGAAAAAGGTCATTTTTTGATAGTGTCCTATTCGATACCATCTTTTGACCCCACATAGGTGTCAACGTAACCGACCAACCCACATCTCAAGAAATTGTTTAGTTTCTTTTCAATCATATTCATGACGTCATGGCCAATTATGAAAAACAACTCCTTGGAAATCACATCAAATCCCAAACCATCATCACCCATCCTAGGATCTATGAGATCATGGGTATAGGTAACAACTTCCACCGCCCCTACTTTTTCTTTTGGGAGGCCACGTGTCCCACTAGCTTTTATCCCCTAATGATGATTAGTGACCTTTTATTACTTCTACACACTTTATAAATAGTTCCTTCAGAAACTATTTTTACTTTTCCAACTCCAAAGCACTCACTAAACAGTTTCTTCTCTTTCAGACACTCTTAACTCTTCACCTTTAGTAAACCCATTTTCTTCAAGTCCTTAACAATGGCGTCTTCAACCACTACTACTCAAGATCCAAAGAAAAATCAGAAGGTCAAAGGGCCAAAGAGCGTGTCACTACTTCCTCCTTTTGCTACATTGAGTGGACCCAAAGTAGTGAAGAATCAACAATTCATCCCTAGACCTCTCCAAGAAGAAAAAAGACATATTTACGAATCCCAGATATTGATTCCTGTGACCGTTTTTGGCAAACCATTAGCTCTATTTGGTCCTTTATCTACTTTAGGTGTAGATTATGCAACCATTAGTGACTTCTTCTCTTCATACCGTAAAACTAAACCCTTAGGGCAAAAGGATAAGGCTAGGGTAACCGCTGAGCCTTATGATAATGTAGCCCTAAAAAACATAGATTTAAAGTATTTGAATGATGGGTCTAGGTTGTTTAAAGCAACCCCATATTTCAAAGATGCTGACCTCTACTTAAACTGGTTAACCAAAGTAGAAAAAGTCAAAGCAGAAACTTGGAAGGAAATAGGGATTTATGACCTGATTATGATGTCAAAGATAGGTCCCGCTTACTGTCCGACTCTGTTAGCTTCTTCTTTGTATTTTTAGGATAATACCCATTATACATTCCATCTTCCTTATGGGATGATGACACCCACCCTCTTCAGCATAGCCTTTATTACAAGGCTAAAACCATATGGATTAGTTTAGGACCATGAGGTAGATGTTCAAGACACCATAGGGTTCTCAACCACCAAACACACTTACACCCATTTCATAAACCATTAACATGACAAACAAACTGACGCAGTCGAAGATCAAGAGCACATAGCATTTCTGGCTATGTGGCTTTCTCGTTGTGTATTTTGCACCAAATTTCTACAAGTGGCCAGGAGATACCTAACTCTGGCCAACCAATTGCACCTTCATCAAGGCATTTGCCTGAGTGAAATGATATTGGATAGTTTGTATGAGTCGTTAAGTGAAGGTGTTGGTCAACTGAAAGACCAAGAAAACAATGGAAATCTCTTGCTGTCAGGACCCTTCTGGCTGCTCCAACTTTGGCTTAATGCCACATTTGAAACTAGTTTCCCTAACAAAGGGACTGTCAACAAGGAAGCTACAAAAATCAAGGAGAGGCGAGTCGAATGGACTCTACTGGTGAAGATAAACCCTAACGAAGAAGGGTAGTGTCATACCCCAAATTTTGACCACCTTAGATCCTCATTATCATATTAGAATCATGCATCATAAGGTTATTTAACATTAACCCAGTTCCAGTTTTCCTTTGTCAAGTTACAGATGAATCAGGGTTACGCGTGATCGAAACCAAAGAAAGGTGTGTGCGATTAATCAAGGTTGTGGATGGATTTGAGATGTGAGAAGGTTAAAATATATTACATGAGGTCAAGAGACAAGTCAATTTGAGGTTGGCGCACCAAAATCGAGAACCGTGCAGTACAGGCACCCGATTAGGGTTTTTAACTAGTGCAAAGTCAACTGTAGTTTGACTTTGGGATTGGAAGGTGTTGTAAAGGTAGGATTGAGGTCCATAAAGTTTATATAACCTATTGAAGTCCATTCAAGAAGTGTCGGGGTCTCAGGATGTCCAGAATGTCAACAGGCGGCCCGATCGGCACCGATCGATCGTACGGTTGACCGAAAAGTCAACCCCCTCAAATTTTGAGAATTAGACTTCAAGTTGTGAATCAAAGTTGTTCCTTATGACATAATGGACTTGCATATCAATTTTCATGATCATCGGATCAAGGATGCAGAAATAATCGAGGAATCGGTAAATTAGGGTTTCGAAAGGGGCTAAACCCTAACTCCTTAACCGCACACCCGATTGAAGTGGTTCAAAGCTCATTTGAAAGCTCTTGACAAGCTCTACAAAAGTCTCCTAGTGGTCCAAAGTCAGAAAATGCTTGGTTTTTGAGTTAGAGAAGAAAACATTACAAGAAAGGGGAAAAAACTTAGGATTTTTCTAAGTGTTTTACACTAAAGAACCCTAAAATCAGCCAACTTCAAGGAGATTTTTCACCTAGTTTCAAATGGAATCAAGACTTCTGACCAACATGAAAGTTTTAGTACTATGTGAGGGCTTTCTAAAAAGTACAAGAGCATCTCAAGGGGATTTATGAGCTGAGAGATACATGTGTTCAAAGTTGGCAATTTGTCACTTTTGTCCCACATTGTTGAATTTTGCAAAAGCACCTCTAGCACTCAAGTGGATCAATTTCAATGTTCTAAACTCCTTCTATCTGATATATTAATCATCTCAAGCAGGTTGAATCAAAGAAATAGCAAGGAGATAGCATGGAATCAAGAATTGGAAGTTCATTGCCTAAGTTGAAAAGATTGACTTTTCCAAGCATGAGGTGTAAAGGGATTTCTGCTCCAGCCACTCTACCAAGCCTCTAGGCTGTGTTTTCTCTGTAACATCATCATTCTAACTTGCCAATTGAGTTAAGGGAACAGCTAGAGATCAGAAAAGCAAAGCAAGTTGTCATTTGGAAGAAAAAATCTAAGATTTCTTCATGGTGAAGCAAAGTCACCTAGCAAGCTCCTCACTCATTTTTTCTATAAATAGGGACTTCAAACTCCTCATTTAGGACATCAATATTATTCTGAAAACCTGCTAAACCAAGCTCCCTCATCACATCTCACTCTTGCTAGCATTTTGCAAAACTCACCAAAGTGTCCAAAATAGCCAAAATTCTGCACTTTGCATTCTTGCTACCACATCAAGTTCTACATGTTCCAGCACCCAAATCATCATCCACACATCTTCTAAATCACATATAGAAGGTGTAAAAAACCATTAGACCACCAAAAAACTCAAGGAATCCAAAAGTCAATGGTTCATGTACCATAGTTTGACCTTTGTGCTTTCTTCTTGACAAATCTTGATACAAAGCCTTTCTCACCAGTCCAACACTTGAGACACCTCATGTTTATCATGTTATAGCTGTTCAAAGCCACAAAAGGCAGCTGGAAGCTCATATATGAGATTTGTCCACAAAAGTGCATTGTCTTCAAAAGGAGAGCCAAATTCTCAAAACTTACTCCAAGAGGAAAGGAGTTCTTGTTTTTGCTGTTAGGGGTCTATAAAAAGGTATGCCTTTATAAACCTTTCCACTAAATTCATATGTCATGTTTTGTGCTTTGATATGGTGTTGCTTCTCATCTTAAGACAAAGTTGTTTTGCTGTCAAAACTGTTTCTTAATTAAGTTTGTATAATTTGTGCCTTTGGTATCATGTTTGAACCAATGATTGTGACCATGAATTTTGGGTGTTAGTTTTGTTTCTAAATAAAACTCACTTGACTATACCTCAGTACTGTGTGTTTATGTTAAGGGTGTTAAATTCTGCTTTAGGTTTATCAATTTAAACTATTATTGAAATCTGTCAAAACTGTGTTGTCAAGTTCCAAGCATAGTTGCAGGCCATTTGAGTTGAATCATGTGAACTCATTCTGTTGGAATTTGTTTTAGGACAGGTTATAAGTATAAAACCACATGAGGACTGACCTGTTTATATAACTGTACCAGTTTCTTCTGCTGAACTGATTGTTGAAAAACCAACATTGTCCAGCATGTTTAAACTGTGCTGGCTGAAGTTTTTGATTTAATATGGGCAGCTTGTGTTGGCTTAAAGCAATTCTAACCAATAAGCACACCTTGATTTAGAATGGAGACATGACTAATCTTTGAAACTTGCTTAGTTTTGCTAAGTGACTACATTTAGCACTGCTAGTTCTTGTCTTAAACTTTATTATGTTTTTGTTTTGCAAATTGTTAAGTCTTGCTTGGTGTTTCATGTTATGCTGCTGAGACAGATGGTGATTTATGACATTGTTATGGTTGATTTGGTGTTCACTACTGACAAGAGCATGTCTCATATATAAATTTGTTTAATTGAGCAGTATGTGTGGGGTCTTTATGGTTGACAGTGCATTTGAGTATGGTTGCTGCCAAGCTGTGGATGTTGGTAAGCACATTAACATGAGTTTTGCTGACTGATGTATGTGGGAGTCATAGGACTGAGTACATAAGTTATTTTGATATCTTGATAAATTGCTGCAAGATCTGTTGAGATTAATACCACTGTCACAGGCTTTCCTTGTTTGCATTTTAAAAGTATCATGTATGCTGTTCTAATACACTTTGGATTGGTAAAAACATTGCTGTCAAGAAAGTGTTGTTTGAGACAAGAAAAAACATTGAGTTTTGTTTGTAGGACAGTATTAGTTGTTTGATTAGGCTGGTGGATAAGTTGTTCATTTGTTGAGTATGAAAACCCTTTTAGGTTTGAATTTGTTTGTTTGCTACTGTTGGCATTTATTCTGATTGGATTGCATACAAAGCATGTTCCTTGGAAAGCACATTAAGACTGTAAGAAGCTATTGCTATGGTGTGTGTTTTTGTTTTCTAGCAGGACCAGACTTCTACTGTTTTGATTGGAGGCATGAATTTGATTTGACATTTTACTGTCAAAAGGTTTTGGAGTAGGGGGTTTTGGTACACAGCCCCTGATTTATCCATTTCAAGTTTTGGTTGCAACTCATTTGTGCTGAACAATGTGAACTCACTGTCAAACTGTTATGACTCCACAGCTTTTCTTCCTAAATATCCTCTAGTTCTAGCTGGCAGCATGTGTAGGATATCCATAGGGTAGGACTTTTGCTTTTGCTTAGGGAAGTTTGCTCTGAACCTACTGAAAAATCAGGACAACATTTTCCACTCAGGATTTAAAACCCTCTTCTAAGCAAGCTAGTTTTAGAGGCTCTTATGGGGCTGATAGCAAGCCATTGCCTTAATTCTCCATTTGTTTTGCTTTTGTTCAGCATTGACCAAACTATGTTTGGCTGCTCAAGGTTTGATTTCAACATTGCAACTTGGCACATCCTTATACTATTGATATTTTACTTGTGTGTTTGAGCTTTTTGAATCCATGCTGGCCAATACATTGTTGTTTATGTGTGCTTGTGCTGTGTAGAATACCAAAGCTGCTATAGGTTTGATGTATAGCAGAACCTGACACACACTTGGCATTTGGTTTTAAGCATTAAAGGATGAGTGTGCTATGCATGAGTTTATGTTTTGAATCATTTCACTGATCTGCCATTTCATTTGTTCTGCTTGATTCTAACAGTTTGTCTTTGCTCTAGATGTGAGCAAACCAGATTTCATACAAATTGCCTTGACCAAACCTCACATTGGTGGGACTGTTTTGTTTCCTATTTTTTAAACTTATTAATGATTGTTGATAAGCAGAATTGTGTTTCTGCTTTGTGTTTTCAAATGAAATTCTTTTATCGGGTTTTATGATGAAAAGCTTCCATGGGATTTGTTTGCAAAGCTGATTGTTCTTAATAACACAAACAAAGGTTGGCTGGCCAGAGCATTGGCATTAGGAGACATTTGGTTTTGTCAATCCCTTGAGGTTTTAACAAAACTAGCCCTACTGATTTACTGCAATCCACCCTTTCACTCTAGTATGCTTTGGAACAAATCCCCTGACAAAACATATTCAGTAGCAGGTGTACTCATCCCATCCTTTGCCCTCAAGCATGTTTATGTTGCCCCTTTGGAATTAAGCGGCATTTCAAATGATAAGCCTTGCAACTTAATGTCAATTACTTACCACAGGCTATTTACAATTGAATCTTTGGCTCACCTTCGTTCAGCAAGGTATGTTCAGTGTGTACATGATTTTGTTTTGGTCTAAGGTTGGCTAGAATGGGATTTGAATACCAAAATGCATCACATGATTTACAAAGCAAAAGCCATCGAATTTTTCAGTGGAGAGGAGATATTGAAAAACCATTACCACCATCACACTCCTCATGAAATTCTGCCCCAGATGCATATAAATTTTGTCCAATTCCATGGAGATTTGAGAAAGTTATGGTTGGTTTTGCAATCTTGTGTGAAGCTTTTATTTTGCCCAGCCATGGAACCAAACAAGCTATGTATACTCTTTGTTTCCATTCAATTAACGGATGTATGGCCGCCCCAGCGGTAGAGACTAGCGCGTGTATCAGTCTTGGCAAGGGTTTGATCCCCTGTGATAACCCTTGCTGCCACTTTTTTTTCTCATTTTTCATCAAACTTCAAAAAATCATAACTCTCTCATTTTTTATCGTTTTTTACCCGTTCTTTTTTCATTGTGCTTGTTTTAATGTGTACTTTCATACCATGTAATTATTTCCCATGTTTGATTATTTTTTTCACCATGTTTGATTACGCGCAATCCGCGCACTGACAGTACTAACCCTAATCGGTTGCAGATGAAAATTAAAAGGGTTCCACTTGTGTTTCCTCAGGAAAATTGATTGTTATCATATCTATACATGTTTGTCAACATGTTAGAATTTTTACCTTGAATTATTATCATGGTTATCTCCCCCTGTTTGTTAACTTTGCTCCAGGTGCGAACTGTCGTCACAGTTCCCGTATTAAGTCAGTGGCTTTAATTATCATCATTGTTTTGGTGCTCTCATCTTTATTTTTTTTCATTGGTTGTCACCATGAATATTCTTATATATGTTTGTATTTTATTTTTATCCCCAAGCGACGAAGCTCGTTAGCTTTCGTCCAGTTGCCGACAATACTGTTCCTCCAAAGGAAGGTCTGTCCACTTGACTGTCAATGTCTTGGACCAAAATCTCTGCTATCCCTTGACTTTGTTAAGTCACCTTAACCCTAGACTAGAAGCCTTTAGACTTTGCTTGAAGTCTAAGAAACCCACCCATACTAGGAGTGTTCTTCAACTAGAACCCTAGGAAAGAGTTCGTCAACTCTGTGTAAGAATCATCGTCATGATTTCTTACTTCCCCCTTTTACAATTTAGTTCAGGGAGTTTTGTCAAACTCCACACAAACATCGTCATGTTTGTTCCCCTTTGAACCTTGATCATCATCAAGTGTTCTTTTCCCTTGTGAGGTGAACTACGATTGCTCTGATTCTATCCTAGTCAGGATACGTAGGCAGAAGGTGCGATACCTTTGCGAGCAAACTTAGAAAACCACTTAGGCCTTTATTTTACTTTTATTCCCAACTCAAACCATAGTGCACAATTCACAAACTTTAGCAATTAATTAAACAAAAGGTTCCTGTAGAGTACTACAGATATTTAGGGTGCTAATACCTTCCCTAGATATAACCAACCCCCGAATCCCCGAATCTCTTAAAAGCGTTGTTGTCACATCGCGCAAAAGGTTCTTTCTTTCTTTAGACCTATCCTTTGGATAAATTAAAGACCGGTTGTAAAAGAAATAAGGTTCAAGTTAATTAATAGCTTGATATCAAATTTTCACCGCAACAGAAATGGCGACTTCACTGGGGACAGAACTTATTTTGAGGGTTTAACCTATTTTGTTTATATACTTGCTATTTGTGAATATTTGTGAATATGTGCAGATTTGTTCTTTTGGCTTTTGGGAAATACAATTGGTGAGACAGCACTATACCCGTGCTTGAGTGTACTTATGATAGGAAGGTGGTATATTCAAGGAGGTTTATAGGGAGTTGATTCCCGACTAAGCCAACTTGAAAACCGCCGCTCAATGGAGGTCCTTTTGAGGGTAGTATTGTTGATCGAGTATTCGTGAAAACAATGCTGCTTTCTATAAGGGGCCCATGCCATTGAGGACCTTTAGAACACACATTACCCCACTTGGCCTTATTAGGATGTAGTGCGATGACTATGAGGGAGTATTTCCGAATAGTTGATACGCGATACTACACTCGGACGAGACTCTCTTGAGAATATTATCGACCCCCGAGTTATTTGGGCAGTTGATAATATCCGAAAGATGGGTTGAGAACTCTGGGAACTTTTTAGAAAAAGCTCTAGTACACTCCTTATTGGGAAGGGTAGACCTTGGCCCCATGCTTGAATTTCCCTAAACCCGAACCTGTTATCTATGTGTATATGTGAATACCTGTGTTTGCTGCATTCATGCATTCATGAACATCATGTCATAAAAAGTTTTATGGAACTCAGTCTCTTATTTTAAAACTTTAGGAAACATCATGGATCAAGGAAAAAAGAAAACAATCAAGTACACATACAAGAGTCCTAAGCTGGATGACATTGAAAGGTTGAGCGCTATTATCACAGATGTAGAAGGGTTCAAGAGCAGGTACGGTAATTTGTTGTCACTACTGAGGATGAAGAAGAGGATGGATCTGGGACTCCTCTCCACTTTGCTACAGTTCTACGATCCGCTTTATCACTGCTTTACATTCCCAGATTATCAACTTGTGCCAACACTTGAAGAATATTCCTGTCTGATCGGGTTGCCTATCCTTGAAGAATCTCCTTTTCCATTCACAGAAAAGGACCCTAAGAAAGAAGAGATCGCCAGAGCAGTACGCTTGGGAGTGAAAGATATACAAGAAAACATGACCACCAAGGGAGGAATTTCTGGTTTGCCTGCTGGGTTCTTGATTAAAAAAGCGCAGTACTACGCCGATCATCTGAGTATGGATACATTCGAGGCAATCTTGGCCTTGCTCATCTATGGTATCTTCCTGTTTCCCAACATTGATAATTTTGTGGACCTCAATGCTATCAAGATTTTCTTGAAGAAAAATCCGGTACCAACTCTGCTGGGTAATACTCATCATTCCATTCATCTCAGAAATCTTCACAAGGGGGGAATGATCGTCTGTTGTGTCCCGTTGTTGTATAAGTGGTTCCATTCTCATATGCCCAAAGCTCAAGTCTTCTGGAGGAAAGGATGGTGGTCTGAGAAGATTATGGCCTTATCTCATTCTGATATTGAATGGTACAGTCGAGTTTATGATGGGATAAAGATTATAGACAGCTGTGGAAACTT
Organism: Lathyrus sativus; assembly: GCA_963859935.3. NCBI lineage: Eukaryota > Viridiplantae > Streptophyta > Magnoliopsida > Fabales > Fabaceae > Lathyrus > Lathyrus sativus. The sequence continues at coordinate 584,937,964 of OZ012741.1, read as the reverse complement.
CGGCAACGTACCTCTCCTTGCTATAGATGGGGGAATCAGCTACAGTCCGGTTCTCGCCCGACGACAGCTCGGGTATCCGTTAAAAGACAGACCCAACAGTGCTTGTGTAGAAAGTATGTTCTTTTTGGGGGAAAATGAGTTGAAGAAGGAATTCTTGGAAGCTTGGAAACATGTCCACAAGAGAGGAAAGGAAAGTCTGGGAAAGCCTAACTGCGTCTCCTTTGATCCTTATCTCCAATGGGTTCGGAAGAGAGCTATCCAACTGAAGATGCCTTATGCCTTGCAAGAACCTATGGTCCTGAAAGAAGAACGCCCATTGATCTTCTTTTCTGAGGAGGAAAAGTTGAGGATTGCCTTGAGAAAGTCACAGCAGACTGAGGTGTCCTGGAGGTATAAGTATCAGGTGGTAATGGAAGAGAACGAAACGCTCCGCAAGCAGCTCCAAGAGAGAGATGAAGAGATAAGGGCATCCAAGAAGAGGAAGACCCAAGAGAACCTGTTCTATTTCAGTAACCAGTCTACTCCATGGAAGACAATGATAGAAAAGCTCATGAAAGAGAAAATTGAGGTAGAAGAAAAGCTGAAGAAAACAGAAGCAACAGTAGAGTTTCTGTCAGAAGACCTTATCTAGCACTGTTTCCTTTTTCTTGTAATGTGTACTATTTTGTAATGCAACGTCGAAAAATTAAATGAAATCCTTGATGTTTTGAATCTCGAGGTCTGAGCTCCATAAAACTTTGCGCATTTTTGCATTTACATCCGCATTTTATTTTAAACACTCAAGGGGTTTAAACTCATTTCACAGATATTAAAAAAATGGATCCAAGGAGAAGATCAACTGCAGAGTTCAAATTCCGACAACCAGATTTGGAGAATCTAAAGATGTTGGGAAGAATGGTAGAAGATCCTGAGGCATTCAAAGCCAGACATGGAAATATGTTATCCTTACTTGAGATTCAGGTAGATGAAGAAATATTGTCTGCGCTCGCAAAGTTCTACGATTCAACGTACCACTGTTTCACGTTCCCGGATTACCAGTTGTTGCCAACCTTGGAGGAATATTCAGTACTAATGGGATTAAATGTTGCTCCCAGACCATTTTCCGGAAGGGAAGGGTTTCCCGACGAAAGAACAATCGCCGAAGCTATTCATCTTGAAGTGACTGAAGTGCGAGCCCTGATAGCCACTCAAGGACACCCTTTTGGTTTGCCCACCAGGTTCTTGTTTGAAAAAGCACAGTTTCACGCCGAAGCTAAGAACTGGGAAGCTTTCGAAGCCCTTTTGGTGTTGCTAACATACGGACTCTTCTTGTTCCCATCAGACGATCACTTCATCAACAAAGACGCAATCAACTTGTTCCTGCTCAGAAACCCCGTGCCAACTCTTCTAGCCGGCACTTACTATGCAATTCATCGCCGACATCTATATGAAGCTGGACCTGTTGAGTGTTGCTCCGCTCTCCTCTACCAATGGTTTATCTCACGTTTACTAAGACTCCCTGCACTCTGGGATACCCAAAACAGTAATCCATGGACTGACAGGTTGTTGTTGCTCAAGCATACTGATATTCAATGGTTTGACCCTATTTATGGAGGAGTCCCAATGATCCAAAGTTGTGGAGACTTCCCGAATATACCACTCATCGGTACCCAAGGATGTATCAGTTATAACCCCATTCTCGCTCGCCGACAGTTGGGGCATCCAATGAGAGGTGAACCAGACTTCAACTTGATGAGGAGTTTCTGCATCGAAGACGGAAGAGACCGAGAATTCAAAGCTAGAATCATCTACGCTTGGCGCCGTATCAACGTCAGGGGCATGACTGCTTTAGATTACCCTGACACGGCGGTTTCAGACTCCTACCTAGCATGGATAAAAGAAGCTGCTTTGAAGATGTTCTATACCAGTTTCGAACCTGATTCAACAGAGTCCACACTTGAGAAAGAATTGCAGACTGCTTTGATAAGAGCAGAAGAGGAAGGAAAAGCTTGGAGGAACAAATACTTCTTGGCCATGCAAGAGAAAGAAGCTCTCCAGGGTTTGGGTCGTCAAGGTAGAAGAAGGAATCAACCAGAAGAAGGGGGATCTTCGAGTTAGATAGTTCAGGATCTTTTGAGCTATTTTGTAATCTTTATTTTAAAAGTTGTATTTCAATTTCCAACTGTTGTAAAACTCCCCGGTAGAGGGATGCAAGAAGTGTCTGTAATGTTTTCCCGTTCTTAAAATCTATGAATGACGTTCTAAGACCCCTTGAATGTTCGAAATATTGCATCCGCATATCATAAGCATATCATAAACATAGCATAAGTGTCGTCTCCTGTGTCGTGTCTCATCCCGTTGTCTGATCCTACAACAGAGGGGAGCACACTGAATCCAACACACAAGTACAATACAAGAGCTCGAGCTCGCCAGATCATGGAGGCGCAGAACCTAGAAATCGAAAGAATTGACGATGAGCTCGGAGATCTCCGGGGTGGAATCAAACAGATTATGGAAGCTTTGCAGGTAATAAGAGCGAAGATGGATACACAGGCTACCGTAGTTTCTGAAGTTACTAATGCAGCTATCGATCCAATTCCAACAGCTGTCACCATCGCCAACAATCCACCATATGGCTTACCTCCGGATTTTCTGCATCCACCGCCGATAAATCAGCAAAATGTCCCTTTAAGAGGAGAAATACCCCAGGCAATCCCTACTTATACTCAGGCAACCATGCAAGCGCAGGTGCGCCCAATGTTCCATAATTATCAGCCAGCGGTCGAAGATCAGGAAGAGTACGAAGGAGAAAATGAAGAACACGAGAGATTAAAAGAAAGTGTGGAAACGATGGGAAGAAAGTTAAAGGCTATGGAGGGCAATGATATATTTGGGGCAGACACCCGGGACATGTGTTTGGTCTCTGGGTTAGTAATTCCACCAAAGTTTAAAATCCCCAATTTTGACCAATACTCAGGGGCTTCCTGCCCACGAACGCATCTTCTCATGTATTGCCGTAGAATGGCAGCTTACGTTGAAAATGACAAGTTAATGATACACTGTTTCCAGGACAGTTTGAAAGGGGCTCCGGCAAAATGGTATTTGGGTCTAGATCAGTCCAAAATTCTCAGCTTTCAAGATCTAGCCAATGCTTTTGTCAAACACTATAAGTATAACATGGATTTGGCTCCAGACCGAAGGCAACTGCTAAGCATGTCCCAAAAGAGTTCTGAATCTTTCAAGGAATATGCACAGCGATGGAGAGAAATAGCTTCACAAGTGGAACCTCCACTAAGTGAAAAGGAATTGACTGATTGGTTTGTTGACACTGTGCGACCAGAATTCTATGAGAAAATGATCAGTAGCGTATCCGCTAGCTTCTCGGACATTGTAGCCGTGGGAGTCCGAGTAGAGCTAGGGCTGAAGAATGGAAGGGTAACGGGTAGTTCCAGTAGCTCAAGCGGCCAGGTCAAGAAAGCCAGTAATCCGTTCCACAAGAAAAAGGAGAGAGAAACTAACGCCATCACCAGTAGAAAAGGGGTACGTACACAAAAACAGCCATACCAACAACAACCCTATCTGAACTACAATCAACCGCCGCAGCCAGGTTACATTCAACAGAGTTACCCCGGAGCAATATACCCACCACAGTATGTTGCACAACCATATGTGGCAGCTGTAACTCCTGCTTTCACTCAACCAAACTACCAGACACCACAGCCTGTTCCCGGTTATCAGCCGTTTCAGCAAAGACAACAAAGAGCGCCCAACGCTCCGTCATTTCCTCAACAACAACAACAACAACCTCGAGCTCCAGCACCCCGCCAGAGTTTCCAAAATAGAAGACCAACGAACAAGCCGAACTTCCCGCAGATCCCGATGACTTACACGGAATTATACCCTTCATTGGTCCAGGAAGGTTTAGTGACTACAAGGCCGCTGAACCCTGATACAACATCACCATTTTACAATCCAAGCGCCCACTGCGCATTCCACGAAGGAGCCGCTGGCCACGATCTGGAGGGTTGCTTTGCTTTAAAACATTTGGTAAGGGAATTGATCGAGAAAAAGATCCTGTCCTTCAAAGATATTCCACCCAACGTCAAGAGTAACCCGCTACCAAACCATGGAGGGGTTAACGCTGTAGATAATTCTTCCACTGAAAAGTTAATTACTGAAGTATCAGAGATCAAGACGCCGTTAAAAATGCTGCATGAGAAACTGGTGAAAGCAGGTTATATCCAGAACAATCACGCCAACTGTGGGAAGTGTTCCGACAATGCCGCAAGTTGTGGTACGGTACAAGGAGACATCCAAAGTTTAATTGATGAAGGATTGTTGCAAGTCTGCGGTAAGATCCAAAGTGAAAATGTTGCAGTAATAAAGCCTACTTTTGATCAACCAAACAAAGATAAGTGGACTCGGGCGCCTAGAAATACAGAACCCGTGTTCGACAGGTCGGTAATCAACCAACCCCGATCAGTCGTGATCCAAAAGCCGAAGCCGTTTCCCTACAATAATACAAAAGCAGTCCCCTGGAGGTATGACTTGACAGTGTCCAAGAGAACATACCAGAATAAAGAGATAAAGAAAGAACAAGATGATGTTACAAACATCGTGGGTACTAGCAAAATGACCCGCAGCGGTCGAATCTACCAGCCCAAGATTACCATAGTTGCTCCAAAAGACACCACCCCAGCGGAAACTCAGAACAAAGAAGCGCCCAGACCTGAAGGTGAAGATGAAGAATTTTTAAGAATTATTCGGAAGAGTGATTACAAGGTGGTAGACCAGCTCCACCAAACGCCGGCTAAAATCTCCGTCCTTTCTCTATTGATGAATTCTCCCGCCCATCGGGAGGCTCTACAGAAAGTACTTCAACAAGCCCACGTAACTAAGGACATCACGCTGGGGCAATTTGACTCAGTAATAGCCAATATCACAGCATGTAACACGTTGAGCTTCAGCGACGCCGAGTTGCCGAAAGAGGGTCGCCATCACAACAAAGCATTACACATCTCCATCAAATGCCAAGAAGACACATTGGCACGAGTCCTGGTTGATAATGGGTCTTCTTTGAATGTCTTGCCTGCAAGGTCACTTGCAAGGTTGGCCTATACAGGAGCAGAGATGAAGCCCACTCCTTTGATCGTGAAGGCTTTCGACGGGTCCCGAAGGGCTGTTATTGGAGAAGTAGAATTACCCGTCATGGTTGGACCACATGTATTTGATATAACGTTCCAGGTGATGGACATTAACCCGGCATTCAGCTATTTGTTGGGACGACCGTGGATACATGAAGCCGGGGCGGTAACATCAACTCTGCATCAGCGATTGAAGTATGTGGTGAATGACCAGCTAATAATTGTGCATGGGGAGGAAGACTTTATGGTAAGCAATCTGTCATCCTTCAGATACATCGAAGCAGAAGAAGGTGCGCTGGAAACCTCATTTCAAGCTCTGGAAATAGCCCATGCAGTAACAGTAGAAGAAACGGTAGCCAAAGGTAGTCCATCGTTCGCTTCCGCTCAAAGTATCAGAGCAGCGCTCGCAGAAGGCACTCCCGCAGGATGGGGAGAAATTATTGAAGTACAGCCGAAGATGGATCGACAGGGGTTGGGTTACAAACCAACTCCTGCTGAAGACACTACACTAGACCAGAGGCGTCCCAGGACAATACAAGAAATATTCATCAGCGGCGGGTCCCAAGTCAACGCCGTAGGAGACGAAGAAGAAAGTGAATACATCGGGCATCTAGTGTATCGGTGCAAATCTCCCTTGAGCAACTGGGAGGCCATTGATGTTCCTGTAGTTTGTCACGAGTTAAAGTAATTTGCTTTGTGTCTTTTTCTTGTTTTGTTGTTTTAAAACTCCATGACCGTGCCCAAGGTCATAGGAATGTTTTGTACGGGCCCCGCACTTTCAAAATACATCAATGAAAATGAACTGTTTTGCTAAATTCCTCATTTGCTTTTGATGCTTTTATTCGTTTTCACTTTTAAAGAAAAAATGGCAATCATAAAAAACCGAAAGCAATCTTCTTTTTTGTGTGCTGCATTTATCTTTGTATGTTTAATAAAATTAAACCATTCCCCATCTGCAGCCACATCCAAAAACCCATTGATTCCCATGACCAGGCATCTCCTCCTGACTTTGATTCACCAATTCACCAAGCTGAAGAGGAGGACGAAGATCTTGAAATTCCCGATGAACTGGTAAGACTAACTCAAGACGAAGACATGGAACTCCAACCATACAAAGAGAAGATTGAAGTCATTAACCTGGGCTCAGAAGATGACAAAAAGGAAGTCAAGATTGGGGCAAGCCTCGGGGCAGACATCAAACAACAATTGAAAGAACTCCTGAAGGAATATGTGGATGTGTTCGCTTGGTCCTATCAGGACATGCCGGGTCTAGACACTGACATAGTGGTTCACAAGCTGCCGCTTAAACCAGAATGCCCTCCAGTAAAACAAAAGCTCCGCAGAACCAGGCCAGACATGGCACTCAAAATCCGAGACGAAGTAAAAAAGCAGGTAGATGCAGGGTTCTTGGCTGTATCCAAATACCCTGAGTGGGTAGCAAACATTGTTCCAGTACCGAAAAAGGATGGTAAGGTCCGAATGTGTGTAGACTACAGGGATCTGAACAAGGCCAGTCCGAAAGATGACTTCCCACTGCCACACGTTGATACATTGGTAGACAATACAACTCGTTTCGAAGTGTTCTCTTTTATGGACGGTTCTCGGGTTACAATCAGATTAAAATGGATCCAGATGATATGGAAAAAACTACCTTCATCACGCCGTGGGGAACCTACTGTTACAAAGTTATGCCATTTGGTTTGAAAAATGCTGGAGCCACCTACCAGCGGGCCATGGTCACTCTATTTCATGACATGATGCACAAAGAAATTGAGGTGTATGTCGACGATATGATTGCAAAGTCTCGAAGCGAAGATGATCATCTAGAGCACCTCCTGAAGCTGTTCAAAAGACTTAGAAAGTATCAACTAAGGTTGAATCCTGCCAAATGCACTTTCGGAGTAAGGTCAGGAAAGCTACTTGGTTTCATTGTTAGTCAACGAGGAATCGAAGTAGACCCAGACAAAGTCCGCGCCATCCAAGACATGCCGGCTCCTCAAACAGAAAAACAGGTCAGAGGTTTTCTGGGCAGATTAAATTACATATCTCGGTTCATTTCCAACATGACACCGACCTGTGAACCCATCTTCAAACTACTACGCAAAAATCAACCAGTGGTTTGGAATGAAGACTGTCAGCAGGCCTTTGACAAAATCAAAAGTTATTTGCAAGAACCGCCCATCTTGATACCTCCGGTTCCGGGAAGGCCGTTATTCATGTACCTTACTGTTCTAGAAAGTTCCATGGGCTGTATGTTGGGTCAACAGGATGAATCCGGACGAAAGGAACATGCCATCTATTACTTAAGCAAGAAGTTTACTGATTGTGAGAGCCGTTATTCACTCCTTGAAAAGACATGTTGCGCTTTAGCATGGGCCGCCAAACGGTTACGACAGTACATGGTTTGCCATACTACTCTGTTAATCGCAAAAATGGACCCAATCAAATATATCTTTGAAAAACCTGCTCAGACTGGAAGGCTCGCCAGATGGCACATGTTATTATCAGAATACGACATTCAGTACACGACCCAGAAATCTATCAAGGGCAGTATCTTGTCAGATTACCTTGCAGAACAACCAGTTGAGAACGATGAGTCAGTTAAGCTTGATTTTCCTGATGAAGACGTCATGTTAGTAAAGGATTGTGAAAAGGTCGACCCTGTTGAAGATTCACCACCAAGTTCCCCTTGGAAAATGATGTTCGATGGTTCGTCAAATTATAGCGGGCATGGTGTAGGCGCTGTCTTAATGAATCCAGGAGGTGGTTACACGCCATTCATGGCTCGGTTGGATTTTGATTGTACAAACAACATTGCAGAATACGAGGCATGTATCCTTGGTCTCGAAGCGGCCATTGATCTCAAAATTAAAACTCTAGAAGTGAGCGGCGATTCAGCACTAGTCATCTACCAGGTCACAGGCGAATGGGAGACCCGACATGAAAACCTGGTCCCATACAGAGCATATATTGTCGACATGATCGAGTACTTTGACGAGATTACCTTCAAGCATGTACCCAGGTCTGAAAATCACATTGCCGATGCTTTAGCCATGTTGGCCTCCATGTGGAAAGTCCAAGATGTAAATGATGCTACTCTCATCCGGATTGAGCGAAAAACAGAGCCCGCTTACTGTCAAATGATCGACGAAGAAACAGATGATAAACCATGGTACTATGATATAAAGAACTTCCTGTTACAACAAGAATATCTGACCGATGCTACGTCTCTTGACAAGAAAACTTTAAGAAGACTAGCGTCAAAGTTCTTCCTCAGCAATGGTGTGCTTTATAAAAGAAATCATGACATGATACTACTCAGATGCGTCGACAAAAGAGAAGCAGAGCTGTTAATGAAAGATGTCCATGAAGGGATCTTCGGTACTCATGCCAATGGGTACGTGATGGCCAGAAAGATTTTGAGAGCCGGGTATTACTGGTTGACTTTAGAGAATGACTGCGTACAATTCTCCAGGAAGTGTCATAAATGTCAGATCTACGCAGATAAAGTGCATGTACCTCCGACATTGCTGAATGTACTGTCATCACCCTGGCCTTTCTCAATGTGGGGCATCGATATGATTGGGGCAATTGAGCCAAAAGCTTCCAACGGGCACCGTTTCATTCTAGTCGCCATTGACTATTTTACCAAATGGGTCGAAGCTGCTTCATACACCAATGTAACCCGACAAGTGGTGGCTCGCTTCATCAAGAAAGAGATAATCTGTCGATACGGGATTCCCAACCGAATTATCACAGACAACGGAACCAATCTGAACAACAAAGTGATGAAGGAACTGTGTGATGAATTCAAGATTGAACACCATAACTCCTCCCCGTACCGTCCGAAGATGAATGGAGCTGTTGAGGCAGCTAACAAAAACATCAAGAAGATTTTACAAAAGATGGTGAAAACTTACAAAGACTGGCATGAAATGTTACCGTTTGCTCTACACGGATACAGAACATCAGTCCGCACCTCAACAGGGGCAACCCCTTTCTCTTTAGTGTATGGGATGGATGCTGTACTCCCAATTGAAGTCGAGATCCCTTCGTTAAGGGTTATAATGGAAGCAAAGCTGGAAGAGGCAGAATGGGTCAGGGAAAGATTTGACCAATTGAATTTAATTGACGAAAAGCGTATATCTGCAATGTGTCATGGCCAGGTATATCAGAAAAGGATCAAAAGAGCCTTTGACAAGAAGGTCCGCATCCGGGAGTTCAGAGAAGGTGAGCTTGTATTGAAGAAGATCTTACCAGTCCATAAAGACGCCCGAGGAAAATGGATGCCTAACTATGATGGCCCCTTCATTGTGAAGACAGTTTTCTCAGGAGGATCGTTGATTCTCACAACCATGGATGGAGAGCAGCTTACTCATCCAATAAATTCTGATGCAGTCAGAAAATATTACGCCTAAGAAAAGCCCGATAAGTCGAAAACTCGCAAGAGCGGCTTATGCAAAAGTTAGGGTAAAAAGAAAAAGAGAAAAAGAGAAAAGAATTGAAAGCTCGCTAAGTTGAAAACCCGAAAGGGCGACTTAGGCAAAAATGAGCGTCCCGGTGGATTGAAAACCCGAAAGGGCGATCCAGGCAAAAATTAGGGACAAAGGCGTTTCACTGCATCAGAAGGTTGTCACCAGTGCAGCAAGTTACACAGAGAAAACTCATTTCCGGTTGCTCTCGTCAGAAGCAAGGATGTTGGTGGATTTCTAGTCTTTAGGGATAAATGGTCATGGGATTCAATGTAACCCTTCCACTTTTGCCATTTTTCACTTGTACAATGTTCTAGGGAATCTTGCCATTGGCAAGACCTCCTGCTTGAATAAAATCAGCTTCGAACCATTCTTTTGTTTGCAACTACTACTTCTCTTTATCATTTTTTGTTATGCAAAACACTGTTTATTTGACAAACGATGATTTTGAAAAACGTAAGAGGCAAAATTTTTCATGATAAAACTTGAAAAGGTCAATAAAAAACAAATGCTTTAAACTCGTGGAAAACTCAGTAAGATCATACTCACCCTGATGTCTCAAGGTGGCAGGAGCATTGATATACATTTGCATTTTTTCCCCAGTTGAAACACTTAGCAGATCTGTTCACTTGGTTCGCCTTTGGCCGTGTGTAGTAACCAAGACTAAGAAGCCATCATGTAAAGTTTTGAAGGATCCATCCTCCACAGGATTGCCAAAGACAGAGATTACTGGTACATCGCGGGCTGACCTGACTAAGCTCCGTTCCCCAGTACAGTTGAGATTATTTGCACCACTTAGCCTGGATTCAGTGTGGTTCTACCCTCTCCCCCGGTTGTGGTATCTCATTTTCTGGTTGTTACCATCAAGTCCAGTTGTCACTGGCATTCATATGTTCTATCTCGTGGTTGTCACCACAGTCTTTTAAAAGTCCAGTCGTCACTGGCACCTTGTGTTTGTTGGTCGTCACCAACCTGTCCCCGGAAAAGTCCAGTTGTCACTGGCATCGCAAAATCCAATTGTAATTGGTACCCTTTCGTTGGTTGTCACCAACTTCCCTCAGTAAAGTCCAGTTGTCACTGGCATTGTTTAAATCCAATTGTTGTTGGTATCACTTGTTGGTCGTTACCAACTTTTTACTTTAAGTCCAGTCGTCACTGGCACCCTGTGTTTGTTGGTCGTCACTAACATCCCCAATCAAGTCCAGTTGTAACTGGCACCCTTCAACCGAACCGTGGTTAGTAATCATTATTGTTACATCCCCTGAAGTCCAGTCGTCACTGGCATCGTTAAATCCAGTTGCCATTGGTATCATGTGTTGGTCGTCACCAACCTCCCCTACTGAAGTCCAGTCGTCACTGGCATCTTTTAAATCCAATTGTTATTGATACCTGAGTTTGGTTGTCACCAAATCCTCATAAAGTCCAGTCATAACTGGCGCGCTCACCCAAATTGTTATTTGTGGTTGTTATTTAAATTCCCCAGTAAGTCCAGTCGTAACTGGCATTCTTATTCGGCATCACTGGTTGGTCGTCACCAAATCCCGTGAAAAGCCCGTTGTAACTGGTATGGTCGTTTATTCATTTAACATTCCATCGGTCGTCACCAATCCCACTAGCTAAAGTCCAGTTGTCACTAGCGTTCCCGTTTTCCTTATTTGTTTCCTCTGGGTTGGTAGTCACCAGTACCCCAGTAGGTCTTTGCTTTTCCAGTCTAGTCCCGGAGATCTAGTTGTCACTAGTATCCCCTGTGTGTCTGACTTTGTTCCTAGTCCATTCCTGGAGATCCCGTTTGAACTCTTCATTATAGGAAGGCCTCGTCTGATCATCCCCAGTGAGGTTGTCACCAATTTCCTTTATTTTCCATGTTTGATTATTTTTTTCACCATGTTTGATTACGCGCAATCCGCGCACTGACAGTACTAACCCTAATCGGTTGCAGATGAAAATTAAAAGGGTTCCACTTGTGTTTCCTCAGGAAAATTGATTGTTATCATATCTATACATGTTTGTCAACATGTTAAAATTTTTACCTTGAATTATTATCATGGTTATCTCCCCCTGTTTGTTAACTTTGCTCCAGGTGCGAACTGTCGTCACAGTTCCCGTATTAAGTCAGTGGCTTTAATTATCATCATTGTTTTGGTGCTCTCATCTTTATTTTTTTTCATTGGTTGTCACCATGAATATTCTTATATATGTTTGTATTTTATTTTTATCCCCAAGCGACGAAGCTCGTTAGCTTTCGTCCAGTTGCCGACAATACTATTCCTCCAAAGGAAGGTCTGTCCACTTGACTGTCAATGTCTTGGACCAAAATCTCTGCTATCCCTTGACTTTGTTAAGTCACCTTAACCCTAGACTAGAAGCCTTTAGACTTTGCTTGAAGTCTAAGAAACCCACCCATACTAGGAGTGTTCTTCAACTAGAACCCTAGGAAAGAGTTCGTCAACTCTGTGTAAGAATCATCGTCATGATTTCTTACTTCCCCCTTTTACAATTTAGTTCAGGGAGTTTTGTCAAACTCCACACAAACATCGTCATGTTTGTTCCCCTTTGAACCTTGATCATCATCAAGTGTTCTTTTCCCTTGTGAGGTGAACTACGATTGCTCTGATTCTATCCTAGTCAGGATACGTAGGCAGAAGGTGCGATACCTTTGCGAGCAAACTTAGAAAACAACTTAGGCCTTTATTTTACTTTTATTCCCAACTCAAACCATAGTGCACAATTCACAAACTTTAGAAATTAATTAAACAAAAGGTTCCTGTAGAGTACTACAGATATTTAGGGTGCTAATACCTTCCCTAGATATAACCAACCCCCGAATCCCCGAATCTCTTAAAAGCGTTGTTGTCACATCGCGCAAAAGGTTCTTTCTTTCTTTAGACCTATCCTTTGGATAAATTAAAGACCGGTTGTAAAAGAAATAAGGTTCAAGTTAATTAATAGCTTGATATCAAATTTTCACCGCAACAGGTAGATACTTAGGACATCCTTCTATGGCTTTATCAAGATGTTTTCCAAGCGATATGAACTTACACCAAGAATGGCCCCATTTGCAGAAAGAAAGTATGGTTTTGAATGGTTCACTAGGGCCTTCCCTCCTGAATTCAGGAAACATGAGGCAAAATTGAAGCTTGTCTGGGAGGTTTTTCTAATCCCTCGACTCATTGTTCACCGACTCAACCTCTCGAGGGGCCAAACGACTTTGATGGCCTACCAACCAAATCTTGTCTCTCGATAATTTGGCCTGGTCCAAACTTTGCCCAAATGTATATATGAAAATAAGGTCCATGTGATCCTTCCCCACACTATCTATAATGCCATAGAGAGTTCGACACACCTCACTTGACATGCTCACAAATCACTCATTACTCCTGTCTACTTTGAGCCTTCTCACCTGTGCACTTAGGAGTTCTACAATTGGTGGTCTAGGCATTATACTGCAGAGTTCCTTGACGTCTTTAGCTTCGCTCAGTTGATTGAACACGATTTTGTTGATGTGCAGGAGAAGATCAAGAAAGGTATATCCATTCATATCAAAGATATTCAAGCCTTCCATAAGTACTTTGAAACTGTTTATCGACTAAATTATATTAGTCGAATCGTCCGTGAAGCCGCAGTTACGCTGAAAGAGAAATTTTTAAAGAAAATAAAGAGTTTGAAACTCCTTTCATACGTTCCTCCTGAGAAAAGCTATGAAGTGGCTTTCGCACTATTCCCTCTAAAGACTCCTCGACTTCCATCTGCTGATTTTGGAGTGGCTCTTGCCCCTCCATTTCCAAATTGGTTCATCTGCAGGGATTCTATAAAGACTCTTCATCAGCAATCGAAACCCAAGGCTCAGCGAGTGGTTCCGACTAAGCATACGCTAGACAATTTAAAAGGACACCTTCATATCAGTATCGAAGATGTTCGCATCGAATCCGAAATACACGAAGGTTTGAATTATTTGATTTTATGTTTTTTCATTTGAACTTTATTATTACTAACTTATGGTAACTTTACTTGTTTTGCAGTTGTACCCAAGAAAAACACACCTCAATAACTGATTGAAACAAAGGCTGAAGGCAGCATGGTACGTCACATACCTTTTCCTTTCATTGATTAGTCTTTATTTCCTCTAATGTTTCTCATTACCTTAAGCCTCTCGTAAACTACCTCCAACACCTCCGAGGAAATAGAAAAGGGGCACTGCCCAAATTATTGTTGATTCAGAGGATGATGACCAATCTCCTCCTGAAGACTTAAAGATGAAAAAGAGGAAGAAAACCAGTCAAGAAATAGATGCTGCTGGTGGCCAATCTGATCCTAAAACGGCTAAAGTCTCTAGAAAGACAATCCCCACCAGTGGTGCTGCGGAAGCTTCTTTTAAGGCTGCCTCTAAACCAACCGCGGGTCATGCTGAAAGCAATAATTCTAGCCCTGCTGCTGAAGGTGTTAAGGTAACTTATCAATTCAATTTTTGAAATGCCTACTTACTTACCTTGTTTCCTTTTTCTCTAATCTGCTTCCTCTTTGATTCAGGCTGATGCAAGTGGCTCAAAGCCACCAATGGATAATCCTTCTTCTCCAGCCACCATTCTGAATAGCCAAGGTGAGCCCACATACCATCCCATTTCTGATTTGGGCTTTGGAATGAGTTCACTAGGTGAAATTAACAAACCTGGCTTTAAATCAGCTCCCTTTTCACCTACAAACACTGCTACTCATCAATCTCAAACAGTAGCTCCGACCACGAGGAAGACGATAATCAGCAGAATCTTGAAACAAAAAATCCAAGAGACGTCACTATGGATGAAACTACAACCTTGGCTGATAAAGATGGCTCCCCAGTGGACAATACCCTTGGTGATAAAAATACTGATCCAGAAGGGAGTGAGGAGATAGAGGGAGATAATGAGACAATGCACCAGTCTGAACTTGATGGCAACAGTGATGGAAACGTTGATTACAAAATGGATGAAGATAAAGAAGATGAGGGCAAAAGCGAGCAGGAGAAAAATTGACAAAAGACCTGGTAATGAGCCGACCAATGTCGAAACCACCACTACTCCAGCCGCTACTGCTACCACTGAAGGCAAGGTAACCTCAACTATGTATGGAGCAGACCTTTCTGAAAAGGAACTCGATGCCTTGAAGGTCAACAACCCTCGATAATATATAATGATCCTTCTTGGCAGTCGAGGAAGTTCCTCTGACAAAACTCTTAGTGTTTCGACTACCTCTGGAGATTAGCTTTCAAGCAAGCCTGAGGATAACATCCTTCTAAAGATCAAAGAAAAGATCATTAAGGGTGACCTTTTCACACTCTTATAGATGGATCATGTTACTCACATCTCTCTGAAAAATTTCCTCCAACAAGTCGACATCCATGCTATCTCCCCCGAATATACCACCATCATTCTAGAGCTTGACACTATGATTGACCAAGTTTATGGTGACCTCAAGCGCCCGCCTCAAAATTGGGAAGGTCATTTCGACCAAATCTGGAAGCGAGGCTGCCGCTTGGGCTTCTACCACTAACTCTGAGAATAAGGTAGCAGAATTGGAGAAAACTAAAGAAAAGAACAACCAGGAGATCACCTCTAATGAACAAAACATTGCCTCCTGAGAACGAAACATTGCCTTTGACAACGCCATAACTTTGGCTGAGGAAGCTCGACAACTGGAGAAAGAAGTTGCACGCATACATTCTGACAAAACCCTGTGTGAAAGGCGTCTTGAACTCTAGAAGTCAAAGTACTTGAAGATGAAAGAGAATCTCTCTTTTTAGCTTGTTAATTTCTTTGTAATGTTTTCCTTTAAATACAATTTTCCATTACCCTTTGAGACTTTCTTTTGTAATGACTTTAAGACATTTTGGCACTTATGAATACCATTATTGGCTCTACCTTTTTACATCGAATTATTCTTTAAATATTTTGATTTCTTGAAGCGATGGTTTATATTTTTTCAAATACTTGTCGTTTACTTTCAAGATTCTTTTATCCTCGTTTAATTCTTCAACTTCATAGGCTCCATTAGAAAATACTTGCGTAATTTGAAACGGGTCTTCCCATTTTGGGGACCATTTGAATAAGGCTCTGACCTTTCGATCCATAGGCAAGATTACCTTCTAAACTAAATCTCCAGGAAAAAAGTTCTTAATCTTAACCCTTTTATTGTAAGACTTCTCTACTCTTTTCTTTTGTCTCCTCAAAAGTTCTAGAGCTTTAAGTGTTACTTCGTCCAAATCTACTAACTCATCTAACATCATATTCCAATAAGACTCGGAAGGAATTTCATGGTGTCTCTGAATCCTAGTCGACTGCAGGTAGATCTTAACGGGTAACACTGTATCATGACCAAAAGCCAATCAAAATGGAGTAGTGTTAGTTGCTTCTTTGGGAGAGGTTCGACATGCCCAGAGGATCTGGTCCAATATCTTATGTCAATTTCTAGGCTTCTTTCCCACATGTTTTTTGATCAAACCAATCACCACTTTATTATTTGCTTCGACTTGACCATTAGCCTGAGCATAATAAGGTGTAGAGGTTAAGAGTTTGAAACCCATCTCTTTAGCAAACTCCTGCATCTTTCGACCAGTAAAGACTGATCCTTGATCTGTTGTGATCGTTTATGAGATTCTAAACCTGTAAATGATGTATTTTTTAATAAACTTGATCACATCCTCTTGATTTACATTTGGTAAAGGTATCGCTTCAATCCACTTCTTAAAGTAGTCAATTCCTACCAAAATGTATCTTTTATTTTTGGAGGATGTTGGTCGAATCTATCCAATCAAATCCAAAGCCTAACCTCTGAAAGGCCATGGTTTGACTATGGAATGCAACTCGCTTGTAGGGATATGCTATATGCCAGCATGAACTTGGCAATCCTGGAAACTCTTGGCGAATTCAATATAATCCTTTAGCATGGTAGGCCAATATATTCCTTTTTGAAACAATAGCCATTTCATCTTATGGCCTACTTGATGTGCCCCACACGCCTCACTATGAACAGTCGAAAGGGCCAGATACGCCTCTGATTCACTAAGGCATTTAAGAAAGAATCCCTCAGGGATCCTTTTAAGTAATTCATTTCCTAGAAGAACATAACTTAAAGCTTGATACCTGACCTTTTGCTCTGTGGACGCTGTTGGATTTTGTAAATATTCGACTAGATGCTTCCTTCAGTCTTTGTCCGTCAAGCTGTCTACTGCAAAAATTTCAAAATTTTCTTCATCATTGTATCCAAGCTTCGCCACTTCTAGATATGATGGGCATAATCCAACAGACACGACTTTACCTTTAGCTTTGATTGCCTCTTGTAAATTTTCCTTCGAAACCCACTTCGAATTTCTTCAGTAGTTTGTTGGCTATTACAAAGTACATGATAAGATTTTCCTTAACACGTTTGTACTCCTTTGTAATTTGTTTTATGACCAACTCTGAGTCTCCCATTATTTAGACTCGAGTTTCCCCCAATTCTAACAAAATCTCAAGTCCTGCTATTAAGGCTTCATACTCAGCCTCGTTGTTGGAACAAAGTTCTTCGACCTTGTACTTGAATTTTGTTGGAATTTTTCAGGCGAAATAATTAGCACGCCTATGCATGTTCCATCTTCGTGGCTAGAGCCATCGAAGTATAACTTGCAAGGTTCTAGTTCGACGTAATTCAAAGTGCTTTCATTTTTGGAGTGGTCGACTATAAAGTCTGCTACCACTTGTCCTTTAACTGACTTTAAAGGCTTATATGTTAAAGAATACTCAGTAAATGCTAGTGCCCACTTACCAACTCGACTATGTAAGATAGGTTTAGAAAACATATGGTTAATAACATCAAAATGAGACGAAACATAAACTGGTTTTATATATTGCTTTAATCTTGTACAAGAGAAATACAGGCATAAGCATAATTTTTCTATCATGTTATACCTAGATTCTGCATCATTCAAAACTCTACTGAGGTAGTAGATGGCCCTTTCGACATCATCTTCATCCTCTTGAGATAACATGCTCCCTAAGGTTTTGTCTAACGCAGCTATGTACACCCTCATACTCCTATTCCTACAAGGTAGTGAAAGAATTGGAGGATGACTCGGGTAGTCCTTGATCTTGTCGAAGGCTTCCTGCTGATCTTGCCCCCATTCGAACCCCTCTTTATTGAATCAAAGTAATGGTGAAAAGGCCTACGTTTTTCTGCTTAAGTTTGATATGAACCTTCTCATGAAATTAATCTTTCCCAACAGTGATTGCATCTCCTTTTTAGTTGATGGCTCTTTCACTTCCATGATGGCTTTGGTTTTGTTCTAGTTGATCTCGATCCCCTTTTTGTGGACCACAAAGCCTAAAAAATCCCCTGCCTGTTGTTAGCTCAGAAATTCGACGCCTATATTAAATTGGAAGTATTGGTTGGAATGTTGAATTCTTGGAGGTGTAAAGGAGTCTTCGACTGCATCTTCATGGTGAGCTTAAGTCGAAGGCGCTCACATAAGAAGGGGATACTTTTTTGGGACTTATAAAAATATTTCTAAGAGTTGAAAAGCTATCTTCGACCGAGAATGCTTTCCAAACCTACAGGAATTTGAAATTCAAATAAAGGAGGGAGTAGTTATTCTCGTCCACTCCTGAATAAGACAAGTGGCGCACATATAAGAAACACAAGCATGCAGCACAACACTTATCATATGTTAATTGTCTTAGGAAGTTAACAGCAGTTAGTTTTATTATTATAAATAGGAGTCCTAGCAATAGGATTAGATGGTATGTTCACTTTGTACAAGTCACTCCAAATTTACTCAAAGCATCCGTGTGTAGAGAAAAGAGTCTTGGGAGAATGTACTTGATGTAAAACACCATTTTCTGCTTTAATGAAATTTACTTTAACTTTTCATCAAAAACGTTTAACTTTTACTTTCTTGCAAGTTACATTTTCGGTGTTATGTCTTATTTCTTTTAAGCTTTTCTTTAACGTTTTCAGTCATTCTTTCGATTTAATGCTCTTACGTTTCTTGTGAATCATGCTCTTAGATAAACTTTTCTTTATAAACACTGTTGAAGTGTTTAGTCTTTATAATTTTCTTTGAATTAATATTTAGCACATGTCCTAGAATAAATCTGATCGATCCAGTGAGTCACCAAAGTTAGATTTGGAAGATCAGCGATTGTTTTCCAATTTTCACGGGAAACAAATTGGCATGCCCAGTGGGACCGTGCTAAATTTTATAAAGTTTTTCTTTCTAAGATTTTGAAAATCTGTATTTATTAGCCTTTCCTTTGAGAAAACTTTGTTGTATGTTATTGAGAAGTGGAAAAGTAGCCACTACAAACGAAGAGAGACCAAGGAGAAACTACACTAGGAAAATGGTGACAAATACTAATCAGCCAAACAATCCAAACCCTTGAGGGAGTGGTTCTAATCCTCAACCAAGTAGTTCAAATAATCAGCCTAGTAACGCTAATCCTCGAGACTTGTCTAGGAATGATGTAGTTCCACCCCCAGTCCTTTCGACAGGAGAGCTAATATCACCTCCTATTATGTCTGAACCAATTCCCTCAGTGTTAGGTTCAGGCTCGACAGATATAAGGGCTTACACTCAGCCTATTTTGGAGTACATTGGGCCATAAGCATCTAATCCCCAAACTCCACCAGGAGGAACTTCGATGTTTAGGCATTTTCCCCCTCCAGGGTTTTCACAACCACTGCCACGGAATCCACCATATGGAATGCCAACGTCAGTAATCCAAGCCCTCCAAAATGCTCCCCCAGTATTCTTAGAGAATGTAATAGCTTTGCCATTACAAGGGTCAGGATCTGAGAGAAATGTGGGTCGAAACAGTCAAAGTGTGGGTGTGGGGTATTCCATTCAAGGTCCTAATCTGACAAATACTTTTATAGCATGTTTAAGATGGAAAATAGATGAGAGTAACCTACAAATGGTACAAACCTTGTCCCAAACTATGGGTGAAATTTTCATCCCTTGATCCAGAACACTGCCCAAACTAACCAACAACTAGCACTGTAATTGGCACACTTGGCAGAATTTATGGGTGTACCAACCTCTGTTCGAGGCACAGCTGTCGTGGAGAACATTCCACGATGGAACTTAGGGAACGTACTTGAGGCGAATCTAGAAAATCAGGGGGTAGTCGAACCACCTAGGAACCAAGTGCCAATTCCGGTATAGAGGGAACAAGAGGTAGTTATTGTAAATCGAAACCAAGATGCTGACTGTGTCATACAACAGGTTCGACGTAACAACATAGTTGTCAATAATAACTTAGTGGCCATGGTTGAAAGGATAATGGCCCGAAATGGGGTAAATTCTAGTTTTACTAGGCCAAATTATACATCACCGATAGTAGATTACATTTTCCAGTCAGAATTACCTCCTAAGACGAAGGTACCAAAGCTTACTAATTTTTAAGAGATACTACTAAATCTACCATCGAACACGTAGCCCAGTATATGATCGAGGTTGGAGAGATTGCAAATGACGAGAGTCTTAGGATAAAATATTTT
This sequence comes from Lathyrus sativus, assembly GCA_963859935.3. Taxonomy (NCBI): domain Eukaryota; kingdom Viridiplantae; phylum Streptophyta; class Magnoliopsida; order Fabales; family Fabaceae; genus Lathyrus; species Lathyrus sativus. The sequence continues at coordinate 584,917,863 of OZ012741.1, read as the reverse complement.
CCAAGTTCTCTCACTAAAAATGCTTTTGCTTGGTTTACAACTCTGCCTCCTAACTCAATCTGTAATTGGGCCCAGTTGGAACATTTATTCCATGAACAATTCTACATGGAACAAACCAAGATTAGTTTGAAGGAATTGTCTAGCATAAAACGAAAGTTTTCTAAGCCAATAGAAGATTACGTAAATAGGTTTCGATTACTTAAGGCTAGGTGTTTTACTCAAGTGCCTGAATATGAGTTGGTTGAAATGGTCGTTGGTGGCCTTGATTACTCTATTAGAAAGAAGTTGGATACCCAGTATCTGAGAGATATGGCCCAACTAGCTGATAGGGTTCGACAGTTAGAACGTCTAAAAGACGAAAAGGCTAAGTTTAATAAGAGTAAAAAGGTAGCCTATGTTAAATATAATGAGAATTTCGAAGGTTTACATGATGAAATAGTGTATTTCGACGAAAATGAGATAGATGTTGCTGAATTAAAGCAGGGTCCGCCGTATGCTTGTAAAATGTTAGCTCCTTCGAATGGGAATTATTTTGTCGAATCTGAAAAGAATGACAAGTTTCCAAAGAAAACATATACTTTCGATATCACTAAATGTGATGAAATCTTTGAGTTTTTTAGTTAAAGATGGGAAAGTGATAGTTCCTGCTGGCGTTAAAATGCCACCTTTAGAACAAAGAAAAAAGAGAGGATTTTGTAAGTACCATAACTTTTTGGGTCATAAAACTTCTCAGTGTTTTCTTTTCAGGGATTTGGTTCAAAATGCTATCCAGGAAGGCAGGCTGAAGTTTGGAGAAAAGAGAAACAGTCAAATGAAAATTGATTCTGACCCATTGCAAACAGTGGATCCCCATTATGCTGAGCCCAAAGAAATACATATGGTTGAAGTTACTGATGACTTCGATTATTCAATTAATATGGTGGAAGTTACTGAAGATTTCACCAATGATGTTATGTTAGCCAAGGTTATTGTAGGCGTTGGCATCAATGTCATGGAAAAGCTCATGAGTGAGGCCACTGATGGCTTCGACAAAGTTACTGATGGCTTGGATGATGGGAGCACTGAAGATTCTAACATGTTGCCGGTTACCAAAGAAGTCGCATACAGTTTTGTTAAGATGGACGGGGTTGTTGATGGCCTTGATCTGGACTTATGTAATCTGAACCTTAGTGATGGGGTCGACGTGGACATAAATATGGTCGATATTACACAACATAAGACCATGGAGGTCGATAAGGCAAGTTGCCATGAAGAGCGCAACAAAGTGGCGTATCCAAAACAGGAAGTGACCATTGTTGAATTCCTTCATCGCTATCAAAAGAAGGGATCAGATGTCACACTATGCCTCAGATGCAGCACAATCTTTGATTAAAAGGATCTCAGAAGCTTGAAGGGGTTCGAAAGGCCAAGCAAAAGTAGGAGAAGGCCAATCATGGCCCTTGAAGTTTTGACCCAAGAAGGACTGAGTCGAAGGCTAGAGCACCAAGAGCGAGGCGTGCTACCTTCAAGCCATTTGTTGAACTTTCTAATGGAAAATGGGTCAAACCAAATGAGGATAGGCAGAAGGGTCAGAAGAAATGGAAAAAAATCGACGTCAATAGGGGCTCTTCAATCATGTACTGTAGGGAGTTTCAATCCTCCAAAACTGCTCATGTTTCTGAGAACTATAAAGGGAAGAACCCGATGTTGCAATCTCAATGAAGGAGAGAACAACGTAGAAGGAAGGCTCTCAGGGAGGCTTAATCGAAGGATCAAGGAGAGTCCAGTAAAAAATTCCCTACTGATAATAATAGAGGGAATCAAATGAAGATTGTTGAAAAAGTGTCTGTGGGGCGGAAATTGTTTTCCTCTAATAAGGACAAGCATGAAAAGACTGTCGAAGATGATGAAGAAATGACAGACAGCTTTGACTCTGAGTCTGATGCTTCTTTGGACATCCTAGTCAATATGGTGTTTGTGATGCCAAGGGACTTCAACCAAGTTACAAAGGTCGACAATTTGGATGCTTACACTGAGGCAGAGATGGCAGCACACAAACCTGTGTGCTACTATATCATGAAAAATGGGTGCATTAAAGAACATAACTCCTTCTTTGAGTGACCTATAGAGGCAATGAAAAGTCACCTGAAGCCTTTTTACATCACTGGGAAGGTGGAGAATGTACCAGTGAACAAGATATTGGTGGATTATGGCGGAACAGTAAATCTGATGCCACATTTCTTATTAAACAAGATTAGCAAGTATGACACTAATACTAAGCAACATAATATGGTTCTTTTGAATTATGAAGGAAAAGATGGATCTACAATGAATGTGATACAAGTTGACTTAACAGTTGGGACGATCACTAGGCCTATTGTCTTTATGGTAGTCGAAACAAAAGCCAACTACAATCTGCTCTTAGGACATGAGTGAATACATGGCAGAGGTGCAGTGCCATCTTCGATGCATCAACGAATCACCATCTAGAGACCAGATGACATAGTAGAGAATATTGAAGCTGATCAGGGGTATTTCAAGGCACCCATAAGTCATGTCGACAGGAGACAGTTCGACAAGCACCTGGTACATATTGCCCCTTGTGGCCCAGCAGATTTTGAGTTTGTCCCGGATGATGAAACATTCTGCTCATTGTACTTACACTCTATCGATGGTTTTCGGTGGGATAAGGAGGTTCCAGGAGAAAGGCTCCCATACCTTAGCAAGCCTACAGTAGACCCCACAGGGTGGGGAAGCAAATTCAGTGACAATGACTGAGTTTGAAGCATTGAGACGAATTTCGGCCTATGTGGGTGAAACCAAATTAAAGGCGGCTTTAGAATCTGCTAATGAATATATGGCCATCAAGGCCAATTTATTTCCACCAAGAAGGTCCTAGTAAGAACGTCGACCTTTAGCCACCTGATAAGGTTCAGGATGTAGAACAGGGCCAGAGGCTTGATGCCATCTATAATGATGAGCCTTTGGGATTTGAAAAGGATCCGCTGGTGAACAACACTAAGATGCTAGTGCAGGACCCATTAGAAGAAACCGACCTAGGATAGGGGGTACCAGAAGGCCAATATATGTTAGCGCCAGTTTTGACCCACAACTTAAGGTTGAAGTCATCCAGTTGCTGCAGGAGTTTAAAGACTGTTTCACCTGGGACTATGATGAGATGCCTGGTTTGAGTAGAGAGTTGGTCGAACATAAGTTGTCGATCAAGCCTGGGAAGAGGCCAGTCAAATAGAATCCAAGACGATTTTCCCCAAAAATCCTCTCAAAGATAAAGGAGGAAGTCGAAAGACTCCTTCGATGCAAGTTCATCCGCACTACTGGGTATATCGAGTGGTTGGCTAACATTGTACCTACCATTAAAAAGAATGGTTCTTTAAGAGTTTGCATAGACTTTAGAGATCTAAATTCTGCAACTCCAAAGGATGAATATTCTATTCCAGTGGTAGAAATGCTAGTCGATTCTGCCGCAGGACATGAGTATCTCAGTATGTTAGATGGGTACTCTAGTTATAACCAAATATTCATTGCTGAAAATGATGTCGCCAAAACATATTTTCGATGTCCTGGAGCCTTAGGCACCTACGAATGGGTAGTAATGCCTTTTTGCCTAAAAAATGATGGGGCAACATATCAACGAGCAATGAAATCAATCTTCCATGATTATATAGAGACTTTCATGCAAATATATATTGATGATATTATGGTTAAGTCTGTTTCAGGAAAGAGTCACTTAGGCCATCTTCGACAATCCTTCGAAAGGATGAGAAGATATGGTCTTAAGATAAATCCTCTTAAATGTGCGTTTTGTGTGCAGACAGAGGATTTTCTAGGCTTTGTGGTCCACAAAAAGGGGATCGAGATCAACCAGAATAAAACCAAAGACATCATCAAAGCGAAAGCGCCATCAACTAAAAAGGAACTGCAATCACTACTGGGCAAGATTAGTTTCTTGAGAAGGTTCGTATCGAACTTAAGCGGAAAAATGCAGGTCTTTTCACCATTACTTCGATTCAACAAAAAGGATTCGAATATGGGCAAGACCAGCAGGAATCCTTCGACAAGATCAAGGACTACCTGAGTCATCCTCTAATTCTTTCACCACCCTGCAGGAATAGGAGTATGAGGTTGTACATAGTTGCGTCAGACAAAACCTTAGGGAGCATGTTGGCTCAAGAGGATGAGAATGGTGTCTAAAGGGCCATCTACTACCTCAGTAGAGTTTTGAATAATGCAGAAACTAGGTATAGCATGACAGAAAAATTATGCCTATGCTTGTATTTCTCTTGTACAAAATTGAAGCAATATATAAAACCAGTTTATGTTTTGTCTTGTTTTGATGTTATTAAACATATTTGTCTAAACCTATCTTGCATAGTCGAGTTGGTAAGTGGGAACTAGCATTGACTGAGTATTCTTTAACATACAAGCCTCTAAAGGCAGTTAAAGGACAAGTGGTAGAAGATTTTATAGTCGACCACTCCATAAATGAAAGCACTTTGAATTACGTCGAACTGGAAACTTGGAAGTTATACTTCGATGGATCTAGCCAAAAAGATGGAACGGGCATACACGTGCTAATTATTTCGCATGAAAAAACTCCAACAAAATTAAAGTACAAGGTCGAAGGACTTTATTCCAACAACGAGGCTGAGTATGAAGCCTTAATAGCAAGACTTAAGATTTTGTTAGAATTGGGGGCAACTCGAGTCGAAATAATGGGAGACTTAGAGATGGTTATAAAATAAATTACAAAGGAGTAAAAATGTGTTAAGGAAAATATTATCATGCACTTTGTAATAGCCAACTGACTACTGAAGAAATTCGAAGTGGCAAGCATTCGACACATACCTCGACTAAAGAATCAAGTGGCTAATGAATTAGCTCAGATTTCTTCTGGGTATAGGGTTTCAAAGGAGAATTTACAAGAGGCAATCAAATCTAGAGGTCGTGTCTGTTGGATTATGCCCATCCGATCTAGAAGTGACGAAGCTTGGATACATTGATAAAGAAAATTTCGAGATCTTTGCAGTAGACAGCCTGACAGACAAAGACAGGAGGAAGCCTTTAGTCGAGTACTTACAGAATCCAACAGCTTCCACATAGCGAAAGGTCAAGTATCAAGCTTTAAGTTATGTTCTTCTAGGAAATGAGTTATTTAAAAAGACCCCTGAGGGAGTCTTACTTAAATGCCTTAGTGAATCAGAGGCGTATCTGGCCCTTTCGACTGTCCATAGAGGGGTGTGTGGGGCACATCAAGTAGGCTATAAGATGAAGTGGCTATTGTTTCGACAAGGCATGTATTGGCCTACTATGTCAAAGGATTGTATTGAATTCGCCAAGGGTGCTAGGAATGCCAAGTTCACACTGGCATACAACATATCCCTACAAGCGAGTCACATTCCATAGTCAAACCATGGCCTTTTAGAGGTTGGGCTTTGGATTTGATTGGAGAGATTCGACCAGCATCTTCCAAGAATCAGAGATACATTTTGGTAGGAATTGACTACTTTACAAAGTGGATCGAGGCAATACCTTTACCAAATGTGGATCAAGAGGATGTAATCGAGTTTATTCAAAAATACATCATTTACAGGTTTGGAATCCCAAAAACAACCACAATAGATCAAGGATCATTTACTGGTCGAAAGATGCAGGAGTTTGCTAAAGAGATGGGTTTCAAATTCTTAACCTCTACACCTTATTATGCTTAGGCTAATGGTCAAGTCGAAGCAGCTAATAAAGTGGTGATTGGTTTGATAAAAAAACATGTGGGAAAGAAGCCTAGAAATTGGCATAAGACATTATACCAGATCCTCTGGGTATGTCGAACCTCTCCCAAAGAAGCAACTAACACTACTCCATTTTGTTTGACTTTTGGTCACGATGCAGTGTTACCTGTTGAGATCTACCTACAGTCGACTAGGATTCAGAGACATCATGAAATTACTCTTGAGACTTATTAGAATATGATGTTGGATGAGTTGGTAGATTTGGACGAAGAAAGACTTAAAGCTCCAGAACTTTTGAGGAGACAAAAGGAAAGAGTAGAGAAGTGTTACAACAAAACGTTAAAGGTTAAGACCTTTTTTCCTGGAGATTTAGTTTGGAAGGTAATCCTACCTATGGGTTGAAAGGTCAGAGCCTTGGGCAAATGGTCCCCAAAATGGGAAGGCCCATTTCAAATTACGCAAGTATTTTCTAATGGAACCTATGAAGTTGAAGAATTAAACGAGGATAAAAGAATCTTGAAAGTAAATGGCAAGTATTTGAAAAAATATAAGCCAGCGCTTCAAGAAATTAAAATCTCTAAAGAGTAATTTGATGTAAAAGGCAGAGCCAATAATGGTATTCATAGGTTCCAAAATGGCTTAAAGTCATTACACAATGAAGTCTCAAAGGACTATGGAACATGGTATTTTAAAAAAGTAAACATTACAAAGAAATTAACAAGCTAAAAAGGGAGATTCTCTTTCATCTTCAAATACTTCGACTTCTGGAGTTCAAGATGCCTTTCACACAAGGTTTTGTCAGACCTTAAGCATGTAACTTCTTTCTCCAGTTGTCGAGCCTCCTCAACAAAATTTATAGCATTGTCAAGCTCTTTCAATAGGCCATAATCATCAAAGGATGACAACTCAACATTACGTTTCTTGGCCTTTGAGATCTTGGCTCGAAGATTCTTGATCTTTCTTTCCCAGGAGGCAATGTTTTGTTCGTTAGAGGCAATCTCCTGCTTGTTCTTTTCTTTGGTTTCCTCCAATTCTGCTACCCTGTTCTTAGATTCAGTGGTAGAAGCCCAAGCGGCAGCCTGTCTTCCATATTTGGTCGAAATGGCTTTCTCAATTTGAGGCAAATGCTTGATGTCACCATAAACTTGGTCAATCATAATGCCAAGATCTAGGATGATGGTGGTAGATTCAGGGGAGACAACATGGATGTTGACTTGTTGGAGAAGATTTTTCAGAGAGATGTGGGTAACATTATCCATCTGCAAGAGTGTGAAAAAGTCACCCTTAAAGACTTTTTCTTTGATTTTCAGAGGTAGTTGAAGTACTAAGAGTTTTTCCAAAGGAACTTCCTCGACTGCCAAGAAGGATCTTGATGTATTGTCGAGGATTTTTTACCTTCAAGGTGTCGAGTTCCTTTTCAGAAAGGCCTGCTCCATACATAGTGGATGTTATCTTGCCTTTAGTAGCAGTAATTGTGGCTGGAGTAGCAGTGGTCTCAATATGGGTCGGCTCATCACCAGGTCCTTTCTCAGTTTTCTCCTATTCACGTTTGCCCACATCTTCTTTGTCTTCATCAATTTCATCACCAACATTTTCATCACTATGACCATCAAGTTCAGACTGATGCATGATCTCATCATCTTCCTCTATCTTCTCACTCCCTTCTAGATTAGCATTTTTATCACCAAGAGTATCGTCCACTGGGGAGTCATCTTCATCAACCAAGGTTACGATTTCCTCCATATGGACATCTCTTAGATCTTGTGTCTCAAGATTTTGCTGATCATCATCTTCCTCGTGGTCAGAGCCATCTGTTTGAGACTGTTGAGTAGCGATCTTTGTAGGCGAAGGAGGAGCTGTTTTGAAGCCAGGTTTGTTAATTTCACCAAGTGAACTCATTCTAGAGAGTCCAAATCAAAAGTGGGATGGTATGTAGGCTCAGCTTGGCTATTCAGAAAGGTGGCTAGAGAAGGGGGACTATCCATTGTTGGCTTCGAGCCATCTGCATCAGCCTGAATCGAAGAGGAAGCGAGTTATGGTAAAAAAAACAACGTAAATAAGTGGGCATTTCAAAAAAAATTGAAGTGATGAATTACCTTGGCACCACTGGTGGGGGTGGTCTTTCTGGAGACCTTCACTGTTCTGGGATCAGATTGGCTACTAGAGGCATCTACCTCTTGATTGGTTTTCTTCCTCTTTCTCAGCTTTAAGTCTTCATGAGGAGATTGGTCATCATCCTCTGAGTCAACAATAATTTGGGCAGTGGCCCTTTTCAACTTCCTCGAAGGTGTTGGAGGTAGTTTGCGCGAAGCCTGAGATAATAGAAGCATTAGAGGATATAAAGACTAATCAATGAAAGGAAAAGGTATGTGACGTACCTTGCTTCCTTCAGCCTTTGTTTCGACCAACTGTTAAGGTGCGCTTTTCTTAGGTACAGTTGCAAAACAAACAAAGTTACCACAAGTTAGTAGTGATAAAGTTCAAATAAAAAGAACATAAAATCGAAGGATGATGACCTTCACATATTTCGAATTCGATGCAAACATCTTCGATACTGATATGAAGGTGCCCTTTGAAATTGTCTAGTGTATGCTTAGTCGGAACCACCCACTGAGCCTTGGGTTTCAACTGTTGACGAAGGATCTTTATAGAATCCTCACGATGAACCAACCTGGAAATGAAGGGGCAAGGGCCACTCCAAAATCAACAGATAGAAGTTGGGGAGTTTTTGGAGGTAATAATGCGAAAGCCACTTCATAGCATTTCTCAGGAGGAACGTATGAAGGGATTTTCAAATTCTCCATTTTCTTTAAAAAAAATTCTTTCAGCGTAACTGCAGCTTCGCGGATGGTTCGACTAACATCATCTGGTCGATAAACAGTTTCAAAGTACTTCTAGAAGGCTTGAACCTCTTTGAGTGGGTATACCTTTCTTGATCTTCTCCTGCACATCAACAAAATCTTGGTCAATCAATCGAGCAAAGCTAGAGACGTCGAGGAACTCTGCAGCATAATGCCTCGGCCACCAGTCGTAGAACTCCTGGGTGCAGAGGTGAGAAGGCTCAAAGTACGCAGGAGTAAGGAGGGATTTGTGGGCATGTCGAGCAAGGTGTGTCGAACTCTCTATGCCATTATAAATAGTATGAGGGAGGATCACATGGACCTTCTTGATATACAAACACTTGGGTAAAGTTTAGACCATACCAAACTGTTGAGAGACAAGATTTGGTTGGTAGGCCATCAAAGCTGTTTGGCCCCTTAGGAGGTTGAGCCGGTGAACAATGAGTCGAGGGATCAGAAAACCTTCCCAGACAAGCTTCGACTCTGCCTCATGTTTCTTGAATGCAGAAGGGAAGGCCCTGATGAACCATTCAGGACCATACTTTCTCTCTGTAAATGGGGCCATCCTTGGTGTAAACTCATATCGTTTGGCAAACATCTTGATGAAGCCAGAAAAAGATGCCTTAAACATTTGCCCTTCTTCACTAGGGGTTATCTTCACCAATTGAGTTCATTTGACTCGGCTCTCCTTAATTTCTGGATCCTCTTTGTCGGCCGTCCCTTTGTTAGGGAGACTAGCCTCAAATGTGGCATTAAGCCAAAGTTGGAGCATCCAGAAAGGTCTTGATAGCAAGAGATTCCCATTGCTCTCTTGGTCTTTTAGTCGACCAGCACCTTCACTCAAAGATTCATACAAGCTGGCCAATATCATTTCACTTAGGCAAACTCCTCGATTAAGATGTAGTTGGTTGGCTAGAGTGAGGTATTTCCTTGCCACCTGTAGAGATTTGGTGCATAACACACAGCGAGAAAGCCACATGGTCAGAAATGCTATATGTTCTTGGTCTTCGACTATGTCAGTTTGTTTGTTGTGGTAGTGGTTTATAAAATGGGTGTAAGTATGCTTGGTGGTGGGAAATCTTATGGTGTCCTGAGTATCTACTTCAGGGTCATAAACTAATCCATGTGGTTTTAGCCCTATAATAGCGGCTATGTCAAAAAGGGTAGGTGTCATCATCCTACAAGGGAGGTGGAATGTATAATGGGTACTATCCCAAAAGTACAAAGAAGAAGCTAGCAGAATTGGACAGTAAGTGGGACCTGTCTTCGACATCATAATCAAGTCATAAATCCCCATCTTCTTCCAGGTTTCTGCTTTGACTCTTTCTACTTTGGTTAACCAGTTCAAGTAGAGGTCAGAATCTTTGAAGTATGGGGTTTCTCTAAACAACCTAGACCCATCATTCAAATATTTTAAATCTATGTTCTTTAGGGTTACACTATCCTGAGGTTCAACGGTTACCCTGGCTTTATCCTTTTGCCCTAAGGGTTTAGTTTTACGGTATGAGGGGAAGAAGTCATTAATGGTGGCATAATCTACACCTAAAGTGGATAAAGAACCAGACAGAGCTAGTGGTTTTCCAGAAACGGTCACAGGGATCATTACCTGAGATTCGTAGATATGTCTCTTTTATTCTTTGAGAGGTCCAGGGATGAACTGTTGATTCTTCACTACCTTGGGTCCACTCAATGTAGCAAAAGGAGGAAGTAATGACACGCTCTTTGGCCCTTTGACCTTCGGGTTTTTCTTTTGATCTTGAGTAGCAATGGTTGAGGATGCCATTGTTAAGGGTTTAAAGGAAATGGGTTTACTGAAGGTGAAGAGTTGAGAGTGTTTGAAGAAGAAGGAAACGTTTAGTGATTGCTTTGGAGTGGGAAAAGTGAAAATAGTTTCTGAAGGAACTATTTATAAAGTGTGGGGAAGTAATAAAAGGTCACTAATCGTCATTAAGGGCTAAAAGATAGTGGGACACATGGCTTACCAGGAGCGAAAGTGAGGGCGGTGGCAGTTATTACCTATGCCCACAATCTCATAGATCCTAGGAGAGGTGATGATGGTCTGGGATTTATGGTGATTTTTAAGAAATTGTTTTCATAATTGGCTATGACGTCATAAATATGTTTGAAAAGAAACTGAACAGTTTCTTGAGTCGTGAGTTGGTCAGTTACGTTGACACCTATGTGGGGTCGAAAGATGGCGTCGAATAGGACATTATCAAAAAATGACCTTTTTTCTTCAGCACTGTTGAAAAGGACATTTTTGGGGGGTAATTTGTTAGCTCAGAAATTCGATGCCCATATTAAATTGGAAGTATTGGTTTGAATGTTGATTATTGGAGGTGTAAAGGAGTCTTCGACTGCATCTTCATGGTGAGCTTAATTCGAAGGCGCTCACATAAGAAGGGGGCACTTTTTTGGGACTTAGAAAAATATTTCTAAGAGTTGAGAAGCTACCTTCGACCAAGAATGATGTCCAATGCTAAAGGAATTTGAAATTCAAATAAATGAGGGAGTAGTTATTCTCGTCCACTCCTGAATAAGACAAGTGGCGCACATCCAAGAAACACAAGCATGCAGCGCAACACTTGTCATATGTTAATTGTCTTAGGAAGTTAACAGCAGTTAGTTTTATTATTATAAATAGGAGTCCTAGCAATAGGATTAGGTGGTGTGTTCACTTTGTACAAGTCACTCCAAATTTACTCAAAGCATCTATGTGTAGAGAAAAGAGTATTGGGAGAATGTACGTGATGTAAAACACCGTTTTCTGCTTTAATGAAATTTACTTTAACTTTTCATCCAACGAGTTTATCTTTTACTTTCTTGCAAGTTACATTTTTAGCGTTATTCCTTGTTTCTTTTAAGCTTTTCTTTAACGTCTTCAGCCATTCTTTCGATTTAATGCTCTTACGTTTCTTATGAATCATGCTCTTAGATAAACTTTTCTTTATAAACATTGTCGAAGTGTTTAGTCTTTAGAATTTTCTTTGACTTAATATTTAACACATGTCCTAGGATCAATCTGATCGATCCTGTGAGTCACCAAAGTTAGATTTGGAAGATCAGCTGTTGTTTTCCAATTTTCACGAGAAACACCTGCACATAAAATGCACATTTAAGAGGATTCATTTGGAGGAAAAAATTACTTTGTTACATTTATTGATGATTATAGAAGAAAGTCATAGACCTACTTAATCAAGAAGAAAATTGATGTGATAAGTGTTTTCACCAAGTTCAAAGCAATGGTCGAAAGAGAAAGTGATCGCAAAATTAAGGTTCTGAGGACAGATCGGGGTGGAGAGTACATGTCAAAAGATTTTGACACACTATGTACAAGAGAAAGAATTGTGTATGAAGTAGTGCCACCATACACTCCTCAACAAAATGGTATTGCTAAAAGAAAGAGTAGAACCGTTATGAATATGGTGAGAAATATGTTTAAAATGCAAGCATCTCCCAAATGTACTATGGGGTAAGACTATGTCGACTGCAACATACATACTGAGCAGATGTCCAACAAAGAGGCTTGAAGGTATCACACCAGAAGAATATTGGTTTGGTGTCAAACCTAGCTTAAGCCACTTAAAGGTGTTTGGATCCATAGTGGCATACCCCAATTTTGACCCAGAATCATCGAATCAATACATTTATCATATCATTAACATTATCTGTATATCATAACATACATTTCATCCCGCATAATGTCTAAAATGTCATTCAGTATAATTCTTTAGATCTACAAACAGGCCGATCAAACTGATTCTCGACTGTGCATACAATTAGCGGGCAAAAAATTTCAAAATCGAGTTTGCAGATGTCAATATTATTAATCTATATTTCGCGTAGTTTAACATGGCGTGCTCGTTTTAATTTTTCGACTACTTTTTCGATCGCATTTTTATCAGTCTGAGCTTCTTTACCGGTCAGTTTTTATCTCAAAATTTGATCAAAACCTGTATGTTTCCTAGAAGTTTATTTTGCACTGATCATTCTAAGGCATTCAACTTATTTTCTTAAGCACTTTTGCGCCCGACTTTTATTCACTTTTAAGTTTGTTTATTTTTGTTTTTTGTCAATATTTTCAAAATAAGTAATTAAAATTTTTTATGTTTCTATTTCGATTTTATTTTAATTATTTTCAAATGTTTGGTTTTATGTAGATTAATTAATTTTAATTTATTTCTTATCTCTAAATTATATAAAAAGGTATTTTGGGACGACCCTAAATATCTATTATAAATAATAACTTGGTGTTAGGAAATAGGACACACACAAAACCTAGCCTCCCACCCAAAATTCATAAGCGGCGCCCATTCATTTTATACCTCTCATCCATATTGTCTCTCCAATGAAACACTAACAAAACGGCCAAATGAATTAAAGTGAAAGATGGAAATCATCTTCCACGTGAACCCACACACCATACAGAGCCATATCTTGTTTTTCAAAACCCATACAACCAAAAATCATGGTGTGAACGGCCCCCCGTTCATCCCAATAATAATCTCTCTCATTTTCAAAGAATCAAAAAGGGAGACTTTCCTCTCTTCACGCATGCATCAGATGTGAAAGGGAAGTCACACAACATCATCATTGTTCATGTAACCTCACCAACCATAATACAAATTCCATCTTGATTAAAATTCTAAACCATCACCATCACTTTTTGTGCAGGAAGGATGGTATGTGATAGCCATTATGAGATAGGGCGTAAGGTTTTTTTGTTTTTTTTCTTTCCATCTGAAAGTTCCTAAGAGTGGAGAAGTTTGTTTACTTTGTTTTGATTACAACGTTGCCATGTGTAAATTTTTAAGAGGTGGACTTTTTTAATTTTGAAGAAAAAATATACTAACCATCCCATTCCCATGAGCATGAAATGGGGCGATGTTCCCCTTAATCCAGCAAGTACTTTTTATTTTTTTATTCTTTATTCATGTTTATTATTATTATTTTTATTTCTTTTTTCATTTTTATTTATTATATTAACTTGTTTTATGATTAAAAGTAGGATCTTTAATGGTTTGGGTTAGGCCCAACTCCCTTTTCTATATTTACACTTCCAAGTACATATTATGCACTCCTTTATGTTTTTTATTATTTCATTTTTCTGAATTAAGTAATCAAATTATTAATTAGTTAATTAGATTAATTAATTAATCATTTGCTTTTATAATCATTAAGTGGATTTATTTTATTATTTGTTTATTTGATTTAAATATGTCTAATTTTGTTTTTATCGAGTAATCTATATCCGTGCAAATAATCAAATTCACTAACATTTCTTTCGATTTCAAAAACAATTTCAAATCCATCTCAAAATAAATACAATTCAATTTCAAAATCAAACACAATGTCGAACCCTTTTTTAAATAAACACGAAAGAAGAGGGTCGTTGGAATCTAGCATTTCAGTGAAAACCCTCGAATGATTGGTCTCAAGACTTAGGTCTCGTTCTTATCAACATTTGTCATTCACCTATAAAATACATCCAACCAACCAAACTTAGTTTTCTCGCTGCCATGCGATCTTAAAAATCTTTACAAAAATGAAAGACATCTTGTCTTAAGATGATGCAAAGTAATGCTTCATCCACAATCGTTGAGTTGAGATAAGTGACATTTTCCGATGAACGATGATTCCTAAATCCAATCAATTTTATGCAAACACCCGCTCCTCACCTATTTTGGGTAAAACAATATTTTTCGTCGATTAATACAAGATAGCTTTTACTAAAATCGACCAATAAACAAACATTTTCTACCCAAAACTACATAAGCCTTGAATTCTCTATTGCGCCTGGAGATACGTAGGAATAGGATTGCGAAGTCTTGTCAGGCTCCCTAATAAAAAAAACATGTTTAGGTCCTTTCTTCTTTGCACCCAAATAAAAATAATTTTTTTAGTCCTTCGAACATTAATAAAAAATGCAAAAACATTTCTCTTTTTTCTTTTCTCTTTCCATAAGTATAAGATCAGAAACTAACATAAGCTAACATTTTTCATTAAACTAACTAAATGGTTCTCGTTGAGTACAACGAACGAGAGGGATGTTAATATCTTTCCCTTGTGTAATCGACTCCCGAACCCTAATTTGGTTGCGACGAATAATATCATTGTCATTCTTTTTGTGCTTTTATCGATATTTTCCCTTTTCTACTTTGGGAAAAATAAAGTTCGGTAACGATTCTGTTAAATTCATCCCGCAAGCGTGTGATTGCGCTTCGTGAGGCCGTGTTCTTATTTTTTAGGTATGACACATAACATATAGGCATGTTCCATATCATCTAAGAAGAAAGCCTGATGATAAGTCGAGTCAGATGGTCCTAG